>CM069166.1:9083049-9684610 GCA_035221665.1 Okamejei kenojei
TCTGTTTCCATGCTGTAGCTCTAAACTGAAGTAAAAAGCACGGAAACAAACCCCTCAGCTTAACTCTTCCATGCAGACCAAGATGACCCATCTAAGCTGGTCCCATTTGGTTGCATTTGGCCCCGATCCCTCTAAAACCTTCCTATCAATGTTCCTGTGCACATGTCTTTTAAGCTGTTTCTGTGTTTCTCCTTGGGTAGTAAATCCACATCTGCACACAATATTCCAGCTTGGGCACTGTTTAATTGCAGTAAAACCTCTGGTCTTGCACTTAAGTCATAAAAGAAAGGCCAGCATATGTTGGCCTCCCTAATAGCTTGCTGAACCTGCACATTAACTTTCGTCGATTCATGTACCAGGAAGGGGGGGGGGGGGGGAACATGAATGTCGAAAGTCATGATGCAAGCAGGTGTAATAAAGAAGAAATGAAGAAGAATCTGCTGTAAGAATGTCATTGTTTCGTTTCAGTACAGATGGCAATGAAACACTCTTGAATGTTGATGGTGGAGTCCTTACAGAGACCAGAGGGGAAGGGGGTGACGGTGCAACAGCTGTTGGAGTCTGCGGACCTGCACAGGAAGGAACTGCAGATGCTGGTTCAAACCGAAGATAGGCACAAAAAGCTGAAGTAACTCAGCGAGACAGGCAACATCTCTGGAGAAAAAGAATAGGTGACGTTTTGGGTCGAGACCCCTCTTTACACTGAACAGATTGTCTGAAGAAGGGTCTCGACCCGAAACGTCACCCATTCCCTCTCTCCAGCGATGCTGCCTGACCCGCTGAGTTACTCCAGCTGTTTGTGTCTATCTTCTGGAGTATGCAGACTTGTGTGTGTACCTTCATCAAGGAGGTGGTAGCGGACAGAGGAAAGGAATGGTGCTGGTGAGAACGAGTAGGGCCTCTCTCACCTCCCGCACCCTCGGATGAGCTCTGGGTGCTCTGAGGTCGGCTGTGGGAGGCGCTCTGGGGCACGGAGGCTGGGTGGTGGGAGACGAGGCTCGGCGTGTCTGGGCCACTCGAGGCCCCGCAGCAGCCTACACGCGATTGTGGAGGACATCAACAACTGCGGGGCTCCAGCGTTCCAACAGTGGACCCTGCTTCAGAGCCGTGGCGGTGTTCCAGCATTCCGGCGATGGCGGTGGCGGCAGCCCGGCTTCGGAGGCTCGGCCGCGGGCCTAGTGGACGATAACATCGGAGGCCTGGATCGCCTCAGCGCAGAGGGAGATCAAGGAGGGAAGAAGACAAAGACTTTAAAACTTTTGCCTTCCACCACAGTGAGGAGGTGCCTTTTTTTTAATATTTCAAAATATACTTTATTCAAATGATAAATATATACAATACATTAACCTTGCGGAAAATCCATCCGACATTTTCGGAGGCTGTACAAATAGATCAATACAGTTTAGACATTTCTTTCCCCCAAATTTCCACAAATCAGTCCCCCACTCGTGCCACAGTGGCGTGGGATACCTTCCCTTATTTTTGAGGGGTGTCTCCACCATACCGTGCCCCCCATGTCCAGCGGCGGAAGGGCCTTAGACTGTGGCCCTCCCCCACCGAGCCTTGGCGTTGGCTGCACCGAGCTTCAGTGCGTCCCTCAGCACGTACTCCTGCAGTCTGCAGCGGGCCAGTCGGCAACATTCCCTGACGGACATCTCGCTCTGCTGGGTGGTGAACAATGCTCGGGCAGACCAAAGGGCGTCTTTTACCGAGTTGATGACCCTCCAGCAGCACTCGATGTCAGCCTCTGAATGTGTCCCTGGTGCCTGGTGAACTCACTGTGGTGGATGTTAAATCTGTGCTTATTGTGTGTTTTGTTTTTTATTATATGTTATGACTGCAAGGTAATGACATTTCGTTCAGACCGAAAGGTCTGAATGACAATAAAGGATACTTTACTTTATGTGGCAATAAAGTATCATTGAACCTGTCTTCTAAGTAAGTAAATAAGTAAGTACGTTTATTGGCCAAATATTCACATACAAGGAATTTGCCTTGGTGCTCCGCCCACAAGTAACAACATGACATACAGTGACAGTTACGAATGACTCAGAAAACACTAAACATTAATAATAATAAAACTTTAATGATCAAACACCATTGATCAAGCAAGTGAACCGACAAAATACCAGATCAAAGGGAGGCTACAGATTTTTGGCTGCTGAGTAGAGCAACTACTGGTGGATAAAAACTGTTTTTATGTCTGGCTGTGGCAGCTTTGACAGTCCGGAGTCGCCTTCCAGAGGGAAGTGATTCAAAGAGTTTGTGGCCAGGGTGAGAGGGGTCAGGATTAATCTTGCCCTTGCAGACCCACGATGAAGATGGAGAAAGGGAAAGTGATCCATTGAAAGTGAGAACTGGGTCATAATCGACAGCAAGAGTAAAGAAACTTTGGAGTCATGTGCAGGAAGCCTCACAGTCAATAATGTACTGGAGAATGAGTGAGGGAGAAGACACAAGGACACATCCGCCACCTAATGGCTTAAATCAGTAGTGCAGATATTCAGAGCAATGCAGTTCCCATCAAAGATACTAGAGGAGCTCCTACTCCTCAAATAGATACTACTCCTCTAGTATCTTTGGTTCCCATAACTAGGCAACACCAGATCACCCACGACACAGACATAAATATGTATAATAATTTATCACCAACATTACATCTTGACAAATTGTTGGTACAAAAGCTAGAAATTCAATGAAATTGGATGGTATTTTTAAGATCTTAGCATTCCACAAAGAATGGCTGTATTAATACCATGCTGACTCGAAGGGCTAAATGGCCTCCTCCTGCACCTATTTTCTAGAAGTATGTGCAGGAAGGAACTGCAGATGCTGGTTTAAACCGTAGACACAGAATGCTGGAGTAACTCGTTGGGACAGGCAGCATTTCTGAAGAGAAGGAATGGGTGATGTTTCGGGTCGCGACCCTTCTTCAGATGGGGATAAATATATCTGGTTCCACGGTGATAGTTTTACAGAAGATGATCGATTCTTTGGGACTTGGCGCAAAAGGGCCATTGATTATGTGCAAAGCTTCACAGTCACATGTACCTCTATGGTCATCAGGCAAGGCAGTGGCTGTGAGCAGGATCTCTTTTGATAGCTGAAATAATGAAGGGCTTGGGCAGAATATCTGAGTAAAATGGATAAATATTTAACTGATTCCATTGAGAACCGAGGGATTAGATTTAAGGAGATTGGCTAAACACCAGTGATGGTATGAGGAAAATCTTTCTCAGTGACAGATTACATTTTGGAATGCAAAGTGGAGTTAGGGTAGAGGAAACAGAAGTGACGAAAAGAGAAATAGTTAAATATTTGAATATAAAATAATAAACTGCAACAATAGAGGGAATGTTAAGAAGATCCTATAGTGTCTTTGAAAGAAAGTAATGCCGATTTAATTGAGTCACAAAATTCTGAAGAGGTTTTTCGAGGTTGATGCAGGGGTGTGTCGAAGCAGGGAGTCAAAGTAAGGAGTCAGAATTGTTAAGAACTGAGATATGGTCAATATATTCACACATTAGAGAGGAGTGAATCTTTGGAACATTCAGTCACTGTGCACTTACAAGGCAGAAATCAATAGATTATGGAGATATTGGCATATAAGGATGTGGTTCATGCAAGGAAGTGGCACTTAAGTAAAAGAAAAGAACACGATACAAAGTGTTGGAGTAAATGGCCTGTCCCACTGCGGCAACCTAATTGGCGAGTTTAGAAGAGTTTAGGAGAGTTTGAAAAAGTGTCATGTTGAAAACCTCCTTCAACTATGTAGAAGACCTCCTTCGACTACCTTCGATACCCTCGATTACCTACAACTAACATGCCGACCTACTACGACCTACTTCGACTAAACCTACGAGTAAAAAAAAGATTGATTTTTTCCATGGCGACCTTTTTTTACTCGCGGGCATTTTTCAACATGTTGTAAAAAAATGCCGAGACCTAGCTGAGGCCTCGAGTACACGGGGACTACTCTCGAGCGTGAAAGAGAGTTACAAAGACCTCCTATGACCTCGTGTCGACCATGCTGCGAGTATGAGTCGAGGGCAAACTCTTCTAAACTCGTCATTTAGGTCGCCGTTGTGGGACAGGCTCTTAAGTCGGTGGGTCGGGCTGCATTTCTGGAGAACATGAATTAATAAGTGATGTTACAGGTCGGGACCCTTAACGTCACCTATCCATGGTCTCCAGAGATGCTGCCTGACACGCTGAGTTACTCTGGCACATTGAGTCTTCTTTTGTAAACCAGCATCCGCTGTTCCTAGATTTGAAAAATATATATATTATCTTACTGAATAGTAAGCAGATGTGAGGGGCAAACTAACTACACTTACTCCTGAAGAAGGGTTTCGGCCCGAAACGTTGCCTATCTCCTTCGCTCCATAGATGCTGCTGTACCCGCTGAGTTGTACCCAAGTAGGTCGCGGCGTTTTTTCCAGCCTGATAAAAAATGCCCACGAGTAAAAAAAAGTTGGCATGGAAAAAATTGATACTTTTTACTCGTAGGTAGGTCGTAGTAGGTCGTGATGGTACTCGTAGGTAGTCGTAGGTCGGTAACTGGCCCGAGAAAAAAAATGCAAACATGACATCATTTTATCATGTGATCATTTTCCACTCGTAGCTAGTCATAGTTGGTCTTAGGTGTGAGGTCGAGGGGGGTCGTAGGAGGTTGTAGCCATAGTTGTAGGAGGTCGTAGTCATAGTCGTAGGAGGTCGTAGACATAGTCATAGGTCTTTTACTTCGGCGAGTCAACACATTTTTTCCAACTCGTCTAGGGTCTTCTAAACTTGTGGATTAGGTCGTCCAAGTGGGACAGGCCCTTAAGGATCATGTCCTGTTTATATTTATTTCTCAAATAAAGTATTTTGAAATTAAAAAAAGTTAACAGGACAGTTAGAAAATAATAATAGAATATGGCAGAGCAAACATGTTAAATCATAACATCACATTTCACGTACCTGCTAAATTTTGTTTTGAAGTTGCAATGGTAGAAAGTGGATGAAGTGTATTTGGACTTTCAGAAGCCTGATGAAGAGGTATCACACAGAGGGATAATTGTGCTGGCCTGGATGAAGGATTGGATAAGGGACACCAGGTAGGAAAGAACAGGACATTTTCCAGTTCAGAGCCTATGGCAAGTGAGTTCCCCAGTTATATATAATCTATGTATAGAATGATTCACATGAGAGGTTAATTGAAATAGGCAAAGGATATGAGATATGATGTGACAACAAATTTCCTCACAGCAAGATGTGTTGTAATATGTAAACGTTTGCTAATGATGCACAGCTTAATGCTGGTGTTCAAATGGAGCGTTTTATTGTCAAATGCACCGGAACAATGAAATTCTTACTCGCAGCAGCACAACAGGGTTGTAAACACAATGCTCAATAGATAATATAGCAAATAAAAAAGAAAAAAAAGAAAAAGAAACCCGATGTGGTGCAAAAACAAAACAAAGTTTGAAGTCCCTCGTGCAACCAAGGCAGTTGGTAGTTTAGTTGGAGTTCGACACAAAATGCTGGAGTAATTCAGCGGCTGAGGCAGCATCTCTAGAGCGAAGGAATGGGTGACGTTTCAGGTCGAGACCCTTCTTCAGACCAAGTTCTGTTGTAGTTGGGAGTTCGTTGTGTTCAATAGTCTGGTGGTTTTGGGAAGAAGCTGATCCTGAACATTACCGTTTTTAGACTCCTGTACCTTTTTCCCGGATGGTGGGATTGAAATGAGAGCATGGCAAGGTTGGTGTGGGTCCTAGATGATGCTGGCTGCATTACCGAGACAACGCCTCATATAAATCCCTTTGAAGGAGGGGAGGTCAGTACCCATGACGTATTGATCAAAGTCCACCACTTTAATCTCCTTTGTTCCTGGGCGTTCGAGTTGCTGAACTGGGCTGTCATGCAACCAGTCAATATGTGTTTTTTGTGAGAAGGATGCAGAGAGTATTTAAAGAGGGGACTGCGGGGCGATAAGTACATGAAGGCAGGTGAAATATAACATGGAGGTAAACGAGGATATCCAGTTTGGTGCACCCCTGGTTTGAAAAGCTGCAGCAATCAAGAAAAATAATTTTACATAAAGTTAAGTCCTTTTACATGACACATCTTTAATGTGGCCTGGCAGACCATACTACAGCTGAAGACAATCCACCAGTAATTTGGCATGTTGGAGATATTGGGGATAGGAACATTTTAGGTTTAGCAAATGATACACACTGACTGAGAAACTTTAAAATAGTGACCACCATATGAAACATAGTTATGGTAAATATAAGGAAGGAAAAACAGGTTGACAACAAATAAAAATGGTTTGTACATTTACCATGCAAAAACACAAAGTGCTGGAGAAGCTCAACATGTCGGGCAACATCTATGGAGGGAATTAACAGATGACATTTCGGCTTGTTCAGATTGGGTCTCTCCACTGACAATGCCTGACCCTCTGTGTTCCTCCAGCATTTTGTGTTTTTCTCAAGATTTCAACATCTGCAGTTCCTTTTGTGACTCCACATACATATAGGGTCATGTTCGCATTCAAAGAGATGCCTACTCCACTTTAATTACATCATAACTGGAAACAAGGCAACAGTCCTCAATTAACTAACATTAATAAAACCACAAAATAAGTTCAAGAGGAACTTAATTCAATTTAACATTTAAATTCAATTGACCAATATATAAAAGATCACGGTCTGAAGGTCCATGCATGCAGATTGTCCAACTCAGACAGCATCGTATTTTTCAAGAGGTGCACAATATCCAAATGCACAATATCTTTTCTTCCCTCTTTGAGAATAGTCTGCTTAAAATTTCACAGCTGGTACTTCAGTCTCCAGCTGAGGGGACGAGGCATCCTTCAGTCAATCACTATCTGTGACGCCATTTTGATTGAAGGCTGGGTGTACATCGATGGGAGTGGGTTACAAAAGGGGCGCAAGATGGCCGAGCCACGTTTAGGCGTCGTCCTCCTCTTCTTCGTCTTGTGAGGAGCCGGCTCTGTTGGAGGTGACCGCCGCAAGCTGTGCCTGCTGAGCGGCCTGCTGCACCTCCAGCCACTCCTGCTGCGCCAGTTCAGTCTGCTGCTGTCGAGCCTGAGGGAAAATGGACACAATCAGACCGGGTCAAAACAGAGATCCCTCGCTGCCTGCAGCGCTGGGGTGTGGATGTGGCGATTTGTGATGATCGACGGAATGAATGGGAAAGGTTTTTGAGGGACAAGGATCAAATGGGTTTATCAAGGATGGGCATCTAGCTTGGCATAGAAACATAGAAAATAGACGCAGGAGTAGGCTGTTCGGCCCTTCGAGCCAGCATAGCTGATCATCCAAATTCAGTACCCCGTTCCTGATTTCTCCCCATATCCATTGATTCCGTTAGCCCTAAGAGCTGTATCTAACTCTTTCTTGAATACAGCATAGACAAGCTGGGCCTGCAACATGCAGGATGAGGAAGAGCTTCTTCCCTTCAACTATCAGGCTATTAAACGCTACAACCGCCAAATAAGCTCTGAACTACATGGACTTGAGGGCAGCAGTTTTATCTTTTTGCACTATTATTGTTTGTTTTTGTGTGTGTGTGTGTGTGTGATATATATATACTGAACTTTTTTTATTCATTTATTACATCGTGTGCAGACTAGTATGTCTACTGTGCTGCTGCAAGTAAGAATGTTATTGTTTGGTTTGGGACAAATGACAATAAAACACTCTTGACTCTTGACAAACTGAGGGAGTGCTGCACAATCAGAGGAGCAATCTTCTGGAAAACACACTAGATCCCTTGGCGCTATTTTGATTCGGAGCAAGAGCGTTCTTCCTGGTGTTCTGCATATTGGTCCTCCACCAACATCAGTGTACCAGATTATCTGTTCATTAACTCATTGTTGTTTGTGAGAACTTGGTTTATAGAATTTGATTGTTGGATTTCTTAGATTTCATCTTCGAACGCATTCAATTGAATATAAATTATTCTGGGATGTCCCAAGGCTATGAAAGATCTCTTTATGAAGTTCACAAAACTCTAATTTGGTCATACAGTGGTTGCTGTTAATAGATTAGACAGCACTAAAAATAAATCTGATTCCATCCTCATCTCAAATCTACTTAGTATCTAATTCCTCGCAACATTTTCACCTACATGGGGTTTATAAGCTTCTCAAACTAGGGATGGCACGGTGGCGCAGTAGTGGAGTTGCTGCCTTACAGCACCAGGGACCCAGGTTCAATCCTGCCCTTGGGTGCTGTTGTACGCAGTTTGTATGCTCTCCCTGTGACCACGTAGATTTTCTCTGGGTGCTCCAGTTTCCTCCCACATTCCAAAGACGTACAGGTTTGTAGGTTAATTGGCTTCGGTAAAAATGTCCTATGTTTGTAGGATAGTGTTAGTGTATGGGGGATCGCTGGTCGTCGTGGATTCAGTGGCCCAAAGGACCTGTTTCCACATTGTATTTCTAGAGTCTAAAACAAGGAGCTGAGCAAAATCTGTTGGCAGCACCAGTGTGAGCCAACCACTGCACAACACTGTCCGTTCATTATACAAACACCCCAATTGAAATGACCTCGACAGCAAAATGTAGGTCAAGCTGACCAGACAGGGATCAGGAATCAATCAGTTCAGAGCAACATTTCAACAATGAGCTTCATAAACAAACTGTGTGGTATGTGGCACCTAGCAATAACTGAGACAGCACAGTCAACATTTGCACCCAAGAACTGGTCATGAATTTGAGAGTCGATAGCTCCAGCCAAACCAAAGACGGAAAAGCGACTATTCATATAACAAAACACAAAGTCCTGGAGTAACTCAGCGGGACATGCAGCATCTCTGGGGAGAAGGAATGGGTGATATTTCGGGTCTCGAACCAAAATGTCACCCGTTCCTTCTCTCCAGGGATGATGCCTGTCCCGCTGAGTTCCTCCAACATTTTGTGTCTAAGTTTCAGGTCAGGAGCCTCCTTCAGACTAATTGTAATAAGGGTCAGAAAGCTGGAAAATAGACGTGGGAAGGACAAAAGCCGGCAAGTGATAGGTGGATACAGGTGAGAGGGTTTGACAGATGGGTGGACAAAGGCTGGAGATGAAAAGGAGACAAAAGAGTGTCAGATAAGGAGAGGGATGAAATACAAAGCTAGAGGGAGGGCTATAGGTAGAAAAAGGGGGAGGGAAAAGAGGGACGGGATAGTGGGTGTGCACTGGATGGGAGTGTACAGGAAGCCACTTCAATCAAAATGGCTGTGTGGCATTGTCAATCTAAAATGGAGAGGAAAATAAATTTCCCATATTTGCTTCACCAGTTTTTAACCATATATAAATAAGTTGGAAATAAATAAATGTCTGGCCCCATGTAGCACAGTTAATGTCTTGGCAAGAATAGACTTAAGGTTGCCTTAAGGGCCTGTCCCACTGTACGAGGTAATTCAAGAGTTCTCCCAAGTTTCCCCGATTCGAACTCGGAGAATTACGGTAATAGCCGCTCGTAGGTACTCGGGGCTCTCGTGGACATTTTTCAACGTGTTGAAAAATCTTCACGAGTCTTCACGAGCTTACCGTGTTTCCGAGTACCTGCCATTAACGTTACGAGCCGCTAAGAGACTCCGACGTACCCGCTACGCACATTCTACGTGCTTACCACAAGTTTGATTTTTTTTTAACTTGGAGAGCTCTTGAATTACCTCATGCAGTGGAACAGGCCCTTTACCGTAAGTATATGTGGTTGACTCAGCAAAATGAGAGGCAATAGCAGCTAGTAGTGATGACAATGCTTGTTGACTCCAGAGAGTCTGGCCGCAGAGTGGAAAATAGAATTAGAAGAAATGTTAACAGCCACAGTCCTAATCAGTACCCATGATGTTGTAGATTGACACAAAATGCTGGAGTAACTCAGCGGGACAGACAGCATCCTGAGAGAAGAAATGGGTGACATTTTGGATGCTGCCTTTCCTGCTGAGTTATTCCATCATTTTGCATAAACCAGCTTTGGCGTAAACCAGCATCTGCAGCTCCTTCCTCACCAGTATATTGCAGTTTGCTGTTACAGCTTGATTAAATGGAAATGAATAAGAGTGAAAAACAGATTTACCAGAATGTGTCTGGGATAGCTGAATATTTTTGTTCTGTATGTGAAGATCTGTGATTGTCTTCCATTAACTGTGAGACTAATACTGAGAGACTAAATTCAATTACTCAGAATTAATAAGTGCTTTGATAAGTGTATTGCTAGAGGATACAGATTTACGCCAATTGGCGAAAGAAACCCAGGAGATACGAGCCAATTTTGTTTGGCCCAGTGAGATATGATCAGCCATATCTGAGGCTGTGATGCAAGGAGAGTCAATGAAAGAGAGTTTATTGGCCTCTATAAACTGCCTGTAGATGAGAAATTGAGTGACATAAAACTAGTGTGAACAGGTGATCTATGGCTGGCATGGACTCAGTGGCCTGAAGGGCCTGTTTCCATGCTGTATCTTTCACTTGAATGTTCAGTACGATGGAGAAAAGCAAGGGAATGAAACTATCTGGACAGTTCCTTCACAGCTACAGGCGCTATAGGTCAAATGGCCTTCTCCTGAACCATACCATATTATGAAACCACTCTTCACCAAACTTTATTCCCAGAGAAAACCACTGGTAATGCGAGGATGACAAACACCTCAACAAACATAGTTCATGGAGGAACTCATTTGGCAGGTTTTGCTCCCACTGAGAACTAAGATGGGAAGTATAGAAAAACAGCACGCAATACAAGCAAATCAGCTGGAGATAAGATAATGGAAATATCAAACTATAAAAATGTCAAATTAAATCAAGCTTAGGTTTTATAACTATTTTTTTTACTAGAAAGGGAAGGTGGACTTCCATCACCCAGGCGAGCGGGCCTGAACATCGGGCCCCCCGTAGCGGCGACTGCAGAGGGCTCGGGGAGGCCCCGTCCACGGGTGAACATCAGGAACATTAGAGGAAGAGACTGACTTTGGTGCCTTCCCTCACAGTGGGAAACCTTTGATTCTGCTGGGTGGGGATGTTTTATGTTGAACTCTATCGTGTGGTGTGTTCTTTATTTTTATTGTATGGCTGTATGGTGATCACATTTCACTGGGCCAACTGGCACATGTGACAAATAAATGCATCTTGAATCTTGCAAAGAATGTCAGTTGTGAGATTTGGTTCAAATAAAACTAAATGGAAAAGAAACAAGTCTCTTATGCCTCAACGTTGAGTACTTACTTTGCAAATAATTCTTGCTGCTGGCGTAACAGCTCCTCCTCAGGGATCCCCAGCTTCTCGAGACGAGAGTTGGCTTTCCTCCTTTCGAGGGCGACTGTCTTGCATTCTTGTAGAACCCCCTTGACTTCAGTTATGTACGATCCAAAGCCTAAACTTTCCAAAGCTGTGTTCCAAGATAATGATAAAAACTTTTGACGTTCTTACAGACAACGAGGATTTGCGGCGAGTTAAAATTATTGACAATTAATTTACATGTAACCGTCCAGTTTCACAATATTCCTATTTGTCAGAGCGAATGTTAACCAAGGGAACAGGAGAACTTCATCCAACACACGGCACCACAGGGAAATTCTAACACCAACCAAAAGTGGGTGGTTTTGCGGATAGTGAAGATGGTTGTGAGAAATTGCAGCAGGATCTTAATCGATTGGCCAGGCAGGCTAAGGAATAGTTGACGGAATTTAATACGGAGAAATGTGAGGTATTGCATGTTAGGAAGTCTAACATGGGCAGGACCTACACAATGAATGGTAGGGCTCTGGGGAGTGTTGTAGAGCAGAGGGATCTAGGAGTGCAGGTGCATGGTTCCTTGAAGGTGGAGTCGCAGGTAGATCGGGTGGTCAAAAAGGCTTTTGGCACATTGGCCTTCATCAGGGCGAATATTGAGTAGAGTTTGGGAGGTCATGTTGCAGTTTTATAAGACTTTGGTGAGGCCGCATTTAGAGTATTGTGTTCAGTTCTGGGCACCATGCTATAGGGAAGTTGTTAAGCTACAGGTGCAGAGCAGATTTATGTGGCCAGGACTAGAGGGAGAGGTTGAGCAGGCTGGGACTATTCCTTGGAGCACAAGAGGATGAGGGGTGATCTTTTAGAGGTGTATAAAAACATGAGAGGACTAGATCGGGTAGACGCACAGAGTATCTTGCCCAGTGTAGGTGAATCGAGGACCAGAGAACATAGGTTTAAGTTGAAGGGGAAAAGATTTAATAGGAATCTGAAGGGTAACTTTTTCCACACAAAGGGTGGTGGGTATATGGAACAAAGTGCCAGAGGTGGTAGTTGAGGCAGGGGCTATCCTAACATTTAAGAAACAGTTGGACAGATACATGCATAGGACAGGTTTGGAGGGATATGGACCAAGCGCAGGTGGGTCGAAGTGCCTATTTCCACGCTGTATCTCAAAACTAAACTAAAAAGTAATCTGCAGAGGTGATGTGAATAACGTACCTTGTATGGTGTGCTCTGGTGAGATGGTCTTTTTATCAGACTTGTTGCAGATTTCATTTGCTTCTGAGGATAGTAAATGAATGAACTCAGTGCAGCAGTTTACCACCATCTCCCTGGCGTCATTCGCGACCCTGATGTTGGGTAGGATCTCTTTGATAATCTTGTTGATGGCAGCTCTTGGAATAGTTAAGTCTTCGTCATTGTTGCCGGAAGACGAGGCCATACTCCTTTTTTTCATTTGTTGTTCTTTGAGGTTTGTTTTCCCAATTCAGATATGGATCTGTCAACTCAGACGAACACACAAGCCTGCGTAAATCTGATCCACAACACTGTTTGGTCCAATAAGATCAAACAGCACAACATAGCACAAGGAACAGAGGATTAAAATATGCTCCCAATACCCTGAAAAGCAAAACAAAAAACTTTTCAATATGAAAGCTTGCACAATTGCACAATTAATTGATCAATAATATTCACAGACAATAGTGTGAATAAAGCAAACAGACCTAGAGAAACTCAGTGGCTTCAGCTGCAGTGGGTAGCCCTGTGTTTAAGATAGGTTTGATTCAGCTGAACCTACGTAGAGTTTCACAACAGCTTGTGGGAGAGAGAAGTCAGGTAGAGCAGAGAGGCAAAGGAAGGTAACAGCGGGGAATAGGGTTGAGTGGACATTGGGGAGATATGTAGAAGAAAGTATGGGAGAGTGGGGGAGGGAAAGGAAGAGTATTTTAGGAAGGGGGATGTTTTAGAAGGTGGTGGAGTGTTTCCAGGGAGGGAGGGATGTTTGGAGGGAAAGAGGAATGTTTGCGGGAGAAATGGAAAGTGTTGGGGAAAGAGCGAAGGGACACGTTTGGAGAGGAAGGATGAAATGGGAAAGTATTGGGGGGGGGGGGGGGGTTGAGGAACGGATGGACAGGGAGTGTTTGGGGCGGGGCAGCCATGAGGGAGTGAAGGGGTGCAGTGGATGAAGAGCGGTTGTTTGAAGGTTACCAAGTAGAGGGGGAGTGTTTGGATCGAGAGGATGTCGGGGGGAAAGGATGTTAGACTATTGGGATGCAGAGAGGATGGTGATGGGGGTGGAGAGGAAGTGATGGGAGAAGCGGGGATGGAGGAAGGTTGGAGGTGGGATTTTTGGGGGGAGAGCAAGGTGGAGGTCTATTTAGAGGATGAGAGCATTGGGGCGGGGGAGGGCGTGATTGGAGGCAGGGGATGTTAGTGGTAGACGAGTGCATGGATGGAGATGGCGGTGCACTGCTGAGGGTGTTTGCAATGGAGAGGAATATCTTATATGGGATGAGCATGTTCGAGATGGGTAGAACAGCGTTCGTAGGGAGAGGATGTTAAGGGGTTTGGAGGGAGACAGTGTTGGGATTCAGGGGGTTTGTTTGTAGGGAGGATTTATGGAGGGTGGAGAAGGAGAACTTAGAGGGGCTATTGGGGGCAGATGGGGAGAGTTTGCAGGAGCTACCGGCATTCAAGGGGAAGAGTTTAGAAGGGCTATTAGGGGTGGAGCGGGAGGATTTGTAGGGTGGTGGTATTGGAGGTGGAGGGGGAGTGTTTGGAGGGAGCGAGTGTTGGGCGTGGAGTGCCTGGAGGGAGGAGGTGCTAGGGTAGACGTGTTTGTAGAGAGGGGATTCAAGGGGAGGAAGAGTTTGGAGGCCGGGGGCAGCAGGGGAGAGTTTAGATGGAGGGGACGTTGGGGGGCGGAGGAGGTGTTGTGGGGGGAGGGTGAGTTGGGTGCGGGGGGGTAGTATTCAGAGGATGGTGTGGAGGGGGAGAGTGTGGGGGGAGAGGTTGTTGGGGATAGATGGCAAGAGTTTGGAGAGAGAGTGGGTTGGGGGCGGAAGGGGAGGGTTTTGGGGAGACGGGGTGCAGTGTGAGCGGTTTCAGGCAGAGATAGCTGGGGATGGAAGGGGTGAGTTTCGAAGGGGGGGGTGTTGGGGGCAGAGGGGGTGCATATGGTGGGATGGGGTAACTGGCAGTGGAGGGGGAGGCTTTGCTGTGTCGGAGGGAGGAATTTGGGAAGGAGAGCGGGGTTGGACGGGGAGTACAGTTTGCAGACACAGGCTGTTTGCACAGAGGAGATTAGTTGGTTGGAAAAGGTAGTTTTGGACGGGTGGAGATGTCGGGAGGGTGTGTGGAGGGAGGGTGTGTGAAGGGAGGGGATTGGAACAAAGCATGAATGTCTGGTGGGTGGGTTTGGGTGGAAGGAGTGTTGGAGGGGGAGGCGGAGTGTATGGAGGGAGGGTCTGATCGGGGTGAAGTGGAGTGGGGGTTTGAAGGGGGAGAGTGAAGGGGGTCTGTTTGGAGGGCGGGGGTGTTGGGGGTGGAGGGGGGGTGTTTGGCGGAAGGGGTAGCTGGGCGTGTAAGGGGGTGTTTGGAGGGAGAGGGTATTGGGAGTGGAGGGGAGCATTGGGAGGCAGGGTGTGTTGGGTGCGGAGTGGAATTGTCTGAAGGGAGGGGGTGTTGGGGGTGGAGGGGGCGTTTTCGGAGGGAGGGGATGCTGGGTGTCGAGGGGGAGCATTTGCAGAGATGGGCTCCGGGGATTGGGAGAGGAGTAATTCGAGAAAGTAGTTGTTGAGGATGCAAGGGGTACGTTGGTAGGGTTGGGTTGGAGGGAGGGGGGGTGTTTAGAGGGAGGTAGAGGAGAATTGATTGAAGGGATGGCGTGCTGAGGATAGAGAAGGAGCGCTATCGCGGAGGGGGAAAGTTGTTCTGATGGTGGGGGAGTTTTGGAGCATGGCAGTTTGGAGGGAGGGCAGGTCGAAGTGGTGGGCAGCATTTGCGGATATGGGTTGTTTGGATGAAGAGCGCTGTTTGGATAGATGAAGACATTGGGAGAATGGGATCGGAAGGAAGCTGGAACATTCGGAGGGAGCGAGAACTGGGGCGACGGGAGGCGATTTGGAGAGAGCTGGTGACGGGGTGGGGAGGGAGAGTTGGGGTACGAGGCGGAGTGATAGGTGGGAATAGGCGTCGGGGCTGGAGACGGTGTACCCAGAGGGAGACCATGTTGGAGGGGACAGGGAACAAGAGGGCACTGCAGCGGGATTGCGGGGAGAGGGGACAAGTTGGGGCCATAGGGGAAATGTTTTTGAGGGAGGGGGCGTTGGGGGTGGAGGTGGAGAGGTTGGAGGGAGGGCGCTGGACATTGAGGCGAGCTGTTTGAAGTGAAACGGGTTGGGTGCTGTTGGCGAGTGTTCGGACAGAGGGGATTTGGGGCTGCGAGGAGAGTGCTTGGACGAAGACGGTGGTCGGGTGGCGGGGATGAGTTTGGAGGGAGGAGTAATGCTCGGAGGGAGCGAAAGGGGGAAGCTGTTATGTTTGGAGAGGCGGGGTTTAGGGAGAGCGCGTGGGTGGGGGAGAGTGGTTTGAGGGAGGGAGTGATGAGGGAGTGAGTGGAGGGGCAGGGGGTGTGGGAGAAGATGGTGCTTGGAAGGAAGTTGTCTGGTAGGTGGAGGGGCAGTATTTGGACGGAGGGGGTATTGGAGGCGGAGGGGGAGTAATCGGAGGGAGGGGGTGTTTGGGGGGGAGGGCAAGTGTTTGGAACGAGGGGATGTGGGTGGGGGAGCAGTGTCTTGAGGAAGGGGTTTGTGGTTGGAGAGAAAGGGTTTGGAAGGAGACAACGTCAGGGGTGGAGTTGGTGTTTTTGGAATACGAGGAGTTACAGGGTGGATTTGGATTGTTTGCTGCGAGGGGGTGCTGAGGGTGGGGGCTGGGGGTGAAGGAGGAGTGTCTGGAGGGAGGGGGAGTTGGGGGTGGAGGTGGGGTGATTGGAGGGAATGGGTGGTGGAGAGGCAGTGGGGAGTCAAGGGAGAGGATGTCGAGTGAGAAGATATTGGGTGTGGATGCGGAGTGTGTGAAGGGAGGGGTTTCAGGGAGTGGGGGGTAAGTGTCTGGACGGAAGGGTTGCTTGATAGAGAGGGAGAGTTTTGGGGGGGATGTTGGGGATGGAATATTTAGAAGGAAGGATTGCTCAGCGTCTGGAGGCTGCATTTGGAGAGGAGGGAAAATTAGAGTGATAGGGGAGAGTGCGGAGGGTGAGGCCGCCGGAGGTGAAGTAGTAGTATTTGGTGGGATGGCTTGTTCTGGGTGAAAGGGAAGTACTTTGAGAGAGGAGTGTTGGGAATGCAGGAGGGTTGGGAGATTGCAACCTTCACGTGGTCCGCCCTGTTTCGACGAAAGCAATCAACCTGGTGTGCACAATCAAATAAGATCAAATAGAACAAGTTATCCTGCAACTTTAGGCTGTGCATCCCATAGGAAGAAGAAGAAGGAATGCAGGACAGTGTTAGAGGAGAGGGGTACTAGAGACGGTGAGGAGTTTTTGGGGGAAGTGGGCGTTGGACAGGAATTTCCTGGTGGGCCACAGGGTTCAGTGTGTTGGTGATGAGAAATAATGGGGACTTAGGAGGCAGAGGGTGTTGGAGGTGTGTTTGGAGCGGGGGCCTGGGATAGGAAAGCTGAAGGCGATGGAATGGAGGTGATTTGAGGGTGAGGTACAAGAGTTTTTTTAGTGCACGGGAAGAATGTTTTGTGGAAGAGGAAGTTTGATTGAAGCTACATGGTGGAGTGTCAGTGTGGAAACTTGTGGAAGAGGTGCTATAGCTAATTGTAGAGAGTTTGGCGTGGGACAGGCCTGAGGACCCAACAGTTGACGGGTTAGAAATTATGACAGCCGGGGAAGAAAAACTGTTGTAATTGTGTGAGAGCTGCAGAAGGACATTGGTTCGCAGAAAGAGCTGGTGAATTGAGGGGAGGGGAGGGGAGAGGAGAGTCAGGAATCTGCTGAGAAAGGAATGAGGAGCCGTTAGATGGGATGAACAGACATGCGGTGCTGGTGAAATGTCGCTGTGAGGGTAGGAATGACTGGGAAGGGTTTCCGTAGATGATTGACTTTGCAAGGTAGCTGATACGAGAAGATGCCTTCGAGTAATATGTGGAATCAGAGTTATCGGGAAAGGATAATGGGATTGGTGACGCAGACACTACGGATCTGGAAAAGAAATAAAACAAGCTGCTTGAGATACTCAGCAAGTGAGAGGAAGAAATTGTCAACAAGCGGATTGTACGCGTTCAAATGACAGGCAAGGAAGAAAATGAAGAAATGTAATTAGGGTTCAGTGATGATGATATGCTGTTGGGGGAGGTAAAATGCACTGAGGGTAGGAGATGAATTAGAGTGATGGGGAGGGGTTGGGGGGGGGGGGATTAGCAGTGGAAAATTTTGGGGGATGGTGAATAGATGTGGTGGAAATGGATCAGTAGAAGGGGATGGGATTGTTGTAGTGGGAAAGGGTAAGAGGGGAGAGGATGGGGTCAATGTGGCAGGGGGGGTTATAGCGGTGGCAAGGGGTAGGAAAAGGAGGAAGGCATGGATGTGGTGGGGAGGGAGGATTGGCTTGACTTGGAAAAGAGGTATGAGGAAGACAGGATAGGGTTGATGTAATGGCTGCAGTTGATGTGGGGGGAAGAAGGGATTGATTTGGGGAGGGGGAAGGATGAGGTAGGAGGATGAGCAGGGAGGATTGTTACGATGGTAAAAGATTGATGTGGGTGAGAGGGAGGAAGGAGGGTGGGGTTAATGTGGAAGGGAGGGTAGGGATAATGTGGGGAGGGGGAACGAGTAAGAGGATGGGGTAAAAGGAGAAGGTGAGGGATAGCTGTGCAGTGAAGGGGTTGATCGGGGTGGGTGGGTGGGATGCAGGGAGGATGGGGTTGTTGTAGTCGGAAGGGGGTAGAAGGAGGAGGGGAGATTGTCAATGGGAGGAAGGGGTTGTTGTGGGGGAGGGTGGGGTTGTTGCAGTAGGAAGGGGTAGGAGGAGGAGGGGAGATTGTCGATGGGAGGAAGGGGTTGTTGTGAAAAGCAGGAATGGGGTTGATGTAGGGGGAAGGGGTATGAGGAAGGGGAGATTGTCGATGGGGCTGATGTAGGAGGGGGTTGATGAGAATAGCAGGATGGAGTTGATGTAGGAGGAAGGGATATAAGGGGAGATTGTCGATGGGAGGATGGGGTTGATGTCGAGGGTAGGAGGGGGTTGATGTGAAAGGCAGGATGGGGTTGATGTGGTATGAAGGGGCAGGAGGAGGTATTGGAGATTGTCGATGGGACGAAGGGGTTGAAGTCGATGGAAGGGTGGGGTTGATGCAGTATGGAGGGATGGGTTGAAGGGGAGATTGTCGACGAGAGAGGGTGGGGTTGAAGTCGATGAGAGGATGGGGTTGATGCAGAATGAAGGGATATGATAAGGAAGGGGAGATTGTCGAGGAGAGGGGGTGGGATTGAAGTCGATGAGAGGATGGGGTTGAAGTCGATGAGAGAATAGGGTTGATGCAGAATGAAGGGATATGATAAGGAAGGCGAGATTGTCGACGAGAGGGGGTGGGTTTGAAGTCGATGGGAGGATGGGGATTGAAGTCGATGAGAGAATAGGGTTGATGCAGAATGAAGGGATATGATAAGGAAGGGGAGATTGTCGACGAGAGAGGGTGGGTTTGAAGTCGATGAGAGGATGAGGTTGGTGCAGTATGAATCAAAGACCCTATAGCGAGGATCTTTGGAATGAACGGGTGTGGGGAGGAAGGGGAGTTCGTCGATGGGAGGGAGGGAGGGTGGGGTTGTGGTGAGGGGGGGGGGTCGGAAGTGATGGGTTGGCCGGCCGGAGGGAGGGAGGGAGGGAAGGTGGCGGGGTCGGGGAGGACAGGGGCTCCGCAGTTACCGCCTGCCCCCGGCGTCACTCCGGGACTCCCACGTCTCCCTCTCCCGCGATCTTTACCATTTTTTCATTCCAGGAGCCGCTCCACCCGCACCGGAAGCCGCTGCCAGCGCCACTTCCGTTTCCAGGGGTAACCGATTTTCAAAAAAACGAAATTCACCTTAAAACATTTTTAACCAGTGATTACCACAATTCCTCTTCTATTTGCTCCTTCATTGAATTCCCATGTCGGGTAGGACGCTATATATTTATATTTTATGAAAACAGGGCATTCTCGCGTTGCATTCTGGGGGTTGTAGTTTTATTAGCTGTTGTGTTTAAATTCTAAACTTATTACTAACGAACCTTATTTATCAAAACCAACACCTGCTGAGAACTCAACATTTAAGTGTTTAAGTTTAAGCGGAGCTCAAGTGTAGTTATCAAAATCTTCTGTTTGCTTTCCATAATTATTCCTGAATTTCCATAATCTTTTCCAATATTAACACATCTTGTAATGTAATTTTGGAAAAGATTATGGAAATTCTGGAATAATTATGCAAAGCAAACAGAAGATTTTTTTCAAAATAAACAGTTTTTTTATTTGTTTTTGAGCTTTTTTTAAAAAAAAACCCCATTAAATGAGCTTCTCGGTGGTGACAGAGAAGTCCCGCCTTTTTAGGGCGGGCTGTTAATTGATTGGCCCGTTGTAGGCGGCGTGTACAAAATACAAGGCGGCTATTGGTTGGTGGACACGTCGGTCAGTGAAGGTTGCCGTCGCGGATTGGCTCTGAGGGCTGTCCGTCACACGTGGTCCTCCCTCCTCTCCCCCCCCTCCCTCCTCCGCCGCTTCCGGCAGTGCGGTGATGAGGATGATGGCTGGTGCTGGAGTTGGGTCTTCATTCCTGCTGCTTCTCGCCGTTGTCGGGACCACAGGGCGGATCCATCGCCTCACACTCAAGGTAGGCGGCATCTGGTGACCTTAAATACCGAAATCAATGGACGTCAACCAGGCTGGAGGCTTCCCTCCTCCGTCGCTGAAGAACCTCACAGTTGCCTTGGGGGTTGAGATCTCGACCTCCCCTCCTTTCCCTCCTTCCCTCCTTCCCTCCTCTCCCATCCTCTCCTCCCCCTATCCCCTCCCATCCCCTCCCATCCCCTCCCCTCCCTCTATCCCCTCCCCTCCCTCCCCTCCCTCTATCCCCTCCCCTCCCTCTATTCCCTCCCCTCCCTCTATCCCCTCCCCTCCCTCTATCCCCTCCCCTCCCCTCCCTCTATCCCCCCCTCCCTCCCCCCTATTCCCCTCCCCTCCCTCCCCCCTCTCTCTCCTCCGTCTCTGAAGAACCTCACGTTGTCTTGTGGGTTGAGATCTCGACCATCCCTCCTTTCCCTCCCCTCCCCTCCTCCCCTCCCCTCCTCTCTTCTCCCTCTCCTCCTCCTCTCCTCCCTCTCTGAAAAACCTCACAGTTGTCTTGGGGGTTGAGATCTCGACCTGAAAAGTCACCTATTCCTTTTCTCCAAAGGTACTGTATGACCTGCTGAGTTACTCCAGCACTATCTTAGGTTGGGGGGTGGAGTTGAGGTTTTCGCACCTCACATTCAAGACAGGCGGCATCTGGTGACCTTAAATAAACACCTAAGTCAATGGACGTCAACCAGGCAATCTTCCTTCCCTTCCAATGTGTCTGAAGAACCTCAGTTGCTTTTGGGTTGAGGTTCTCTCGCCATCTCCACCCCCCCCCCCCAAACCTAAGATAGATACAAAAAGCTGGAGTAACTCAGCGGGCCAGACAGCATCTCCAGAGAAAAGGAATAGGTAACGTTTCAGGTCGAGACCCTTCTTCAGTATAGACATGATATGTCACCTATTCCTTTTCTCCAGAGATACTGTCTGACCCGCTGAGTTAAACCAGCATCTGTAGTTCCTTCCTCCACCCCCAACCTCTTCCACTCATTGATGTAGCATTGGTGAAATGTTCGCCTACAACTCTTTAAGCTCGAAATGTCGCCTAAATGGTATCCACTTTCCAGCCCACATTGACAACACACACAAAGTGGCAACCATTTAAGATTGACGTTGTCACTTTTCCATATTGTATGAGGAAACGTCATCAATTTCAGCTTCCCCTTCAAGTCCCACACCATCTGTGACCTGGGTCACTCGAGCAATATGACCCCAGAAATATCAGCTAACACTCCAGTGCAGAGCTAAAGGAGAGTTGTACTTTTGGATGCGATTAA
Source organism: Okamejei kenojei (assembly GCA_035221665.1). Taxonomy (NCBI): domain Eukaryota; kingdom Metazoa; phylum Chordata; class Chondrichthyes; order Rajiformes; family Rajidae; genus Okamejei; species Okamejei kenojei. The sequence goes on from CM069166.1 coordinate 9,104,438, forward strand.
GTCTCCATTGCTCGCTGGTTCCCACAGCTAATTTATTTTTGGAAAAAAAGAGGATAGTCATCCCTGAGTTTTTCTAATATTCATCAGCAATCATCAGAGCACTGATTATCTCATGACTGTCGTATCACTGTTTATGGGAATGTGCATTGTGCACATTGCTTTTCTCTCCTATGTTACAGTATAGCCTATTCGATAACATTGTTCATGTAAACTTTGGGTTCTCTTCTCATCGTGATAAGATAGTGGTAATGCATGATTCTCCTTGCTGGTGATGTCCTGCCTTTTGTTCTATGGAGTGAATGAAAGAGATGACGGAAAGTGGTGCCGGTCTATCATGGGCACTGACCTCCCCACTGTTGAAGAGGCCCTTTCTCAAAATGTACACACATGTTGAAGAGGCCCTTTCTCACTGTTGAAGAGGCCCTTTCTCAAAACGGCAGCTAGCATCATCAAGGACCCACACCACCCTGGCTACATTATAATTTCCAAACAAAATAAGGCTGTTGAACACCACAAACTAAACTAAACTGCCTGGATAGCATTAGGGACTTTGGGCTTTGTTTTGCTTTTGTACTATTTTGTTATTTTTTTATTTTATTCTTCATTATATTATTTATCGAGTACTGTTTACAACCCTGTTATGCTGCTGCTGGAAGTAATCATTAAATTGTTCTGTTCCAGTACATATGACAATTAAACACTCTTGGATCTTGAATCACTTTGATTTCAGAAACAGGCATTGTTCTTTTGTTAGGCTATAGTTTTTTTACCATCTCCATCATAAGCATTTTCAAATGCTTTTTTCCTTTATCTCTTCCTTGATTCCAATTGCCCATTGGATGAAGTTTTGACTACTTTCCCTAATTGCATCCTCTATCTGTGTGCATTTCGCTGCAGGAGTTGTGATTAGCATGTTAGCTAAGGCAGGACCCAGCTGTGCTACATCAGTACATTGCCAGTGTACTTGGTTATCTCATTTGTCTTTAATAATGCAGTGTGTTTAGTTAGTATCTGCAGGTGTTGGCCAGTAATCTGAATCTCCCTGAATCTGTTGGCCAGGTTGGAAGCTTATCCACAATAAGATGAATACATTGATCCTGGAAGAAACAAATTGTTGTCTTGTGCGGAATGCAATAAGGAAATGCAGATGCTGGTTTATAAAAAATAAAAGGCGCTCCATGCGAGAGTAACTCAGTGGGTCAGGCAGCATCTCTGGAGAACATGGATCAGTGACGTTTCCTCTTCAGACTGCCGATCCATGTTCTCCAGAGATGCTGCCTGATCCGCTGAGTTATTCCAGTACTTTGTGTCTTTTTTTTTGTAAACCAACATCAGCAGTTCCTTGCTCCTGCACTTTAACTTCTAGTTTTATTATCTAAGTGGACTGCAGTTACTCACCTCGGTGATTCTGACGGCACTTCCAAACCGTTGACCTCAACCATCAAGGAGGGCAATGGCAGCAGATGCATGGGGAAGCGACCAAGCTGCTGGTCCCCCTCCAAGTCACGCACCTTATTGAATTGGAAATATATTGCTTCCTTTGTTGGGTTGGAATCTTGGAATTCCCTTCCTAATAACTGTTGGAGTATCTTCACCAGATACAGTGCAGTAGTTAAAGGAGGAGGCTCGCCACTACCTTTTCAAAGGCAATTTAGGGTGGGCAAAATCCTGACTACGGGTGCTGTCTGTACGGACTTTGTACGTTCTCCCAGTGACCGTGTGGGTTTTCTCGGGTGCGACAGTTTCCTCCCACATCCCAAAGACGTGCAGGTTTGTGGGTTAATTGACCTCTGCAAATTGTCCCAAGTTTGTCGGATAGAAATAGTGTACAGGGATTGCTGGTTGGTGTGGACTTGGTAGGCCATGGGGTCTGTTTCCATGTTGCATCTCTAACCTAAACTAAGCTAAAAGTCAAGAATCTAAATTGCGAAGTCAGAAGTTGTTTAGATTTATTATTGTCATGTGTACTGAGGTACATTGAAAAGCTTTTTTTCTATGCAATCCAATAAATCAAACAAATATATGCATAAATGCAATCAAGTCAAACATAAGTATACTAGATAGAGCATAGGGTTATAAAGTCATAAGATCATGTGATAGGAGAGGAATTAGGCCATTCGACTCATTGTCCATTTCACCATTCAAACATTGCTGATCTATCTCTCCCTCCTCATCCCATTCTTCTGCCTGCTAACCTCTGACACCTGTACCAATCCATAATCTATCTATCCCTGCTTTAAATATATCCATTGACTTGGCCTCCACAGCCTTCTGTGGCAACTTCCTCCGCTGCAAGATACAGAGTGCGAAATATAGTTCTCAGCACTGTAGTGCACAGTTCAAACACCATGTCCAAAGTCTGCAATAGGTTTTACAAGAATGTAGAGGATATGGAACTTGCTACCTTAGAGTGTTTGAGGTGAGTAGTGTGGATGTACTTAATCGGTGGGGGGCAGGGGTGTAGGGGAGAGAAACATAAAAGGGAGAAGCAAATGGATCAAGTTGGATGAAGAAAGATGGTTGGAATTCAAAATGTAAACTGGTTGGGCTGAGTAAACTATAGAAACAAGCCATGCAATTGTATGTAAAGTCCGGAACAGAAGCTACCCTAATCTGTGAAATACTATTCTGTGTTTGAATAGCTGAGTCATGAAAGGCAGAAGTGATAATTTGGTATTTTGTCTTTAATTTCCTTCAGCACATCCTCAATCTCTGTACTTTTTAAAATTCTGTTCCTTTACGCATCCCCGATTGGAATGATTTTTCCAATTACTTTGTTTCTTACAATCCTCCTTTACATCTTTTTGCCAGGCTCTCTTGGTTACCATATGGTCATAGCCTCAGAATTAAAGAGTGCTCTTTTCGAAAGGAGGTGAGGCGGAACCACTTTCGTCAGAGGATAGTTATTCTGTAGAACTCGTTGCCACATTGGGCTGTGGAGGCCAAGTCAGTGGATATTTTTAAGGCAGAGATAGACAAATTCTTGATTAGAACAGGTGTCAAGGGTTGTGGGGAGAAGGCAGGAAAATGGGATTAGGAGGCAGAGATCAGCAATGATTGAATGGCGGAGTGGACTCGCTGGGCCGAATGGTCTAATTCTACTCCTATAACCTGTGAACTTGTTACCTAGCCAATTACCCCCTTATTGTGGCCTAGAATTGAACGTATGTGAAGAGCACATTATTGTTGAACTGGTTAAAGATCCAAAAATTCTTCAAATGCTGACCTGTCATTATGACTTGTCGAGATGGATCTGGGGTGACTGGTTTATTTGGTGTTTATGTTGGAATCCAGCAGAAGTTCATGCCACAGCTTTATGTTGGATGATTGGTTTAGCTTTTTGAATTCAAACAAAAGCAATCGGCTCCACCACAGATCTTGAGTCCTCCGCCAGTTTCACCACCTCCAACGTGACCCCTCCACTCACCACATCTTCCCATCTCCCCCCCTGTCTGCCTTCCGCAAAGACCGCTCCCTCTGCAACTCCCTTGTCAATACTTCCCTTCCCTCCCGCTCTACCCCTTCCCCGGGCACTTTCCCTTGCAACCGCAAGAAATGCTACACTTGTCCTTTCACCTCCCCCCTCCACTCCTTTCAGGGAACCAAGCAGTCCTTCCAGGTTCGACAGAGGTTCACCTGCACCTCCTCCCACCTCATCTACTGCATCCGCTGCTCCAGATGCCAGATGATCTATATCGGTGAGACCAAGCGGAGGCTTGGCAATCGTTTCGCCGAACACCTCCGCTCGGTTCGCAATAACCAAGCCGACCTCCCAGTGGCTCAGCACTTCAACTCCCCCTCCCATTCCGTATCCGACCTCTCGGTCCTGGGCCTCCTCCACGGCCAGAGTGAGCAACACCGCAAGTTGGAGGAACAGCACCTCATATTCCGCTTGGGGAATCTGCAAACTTTGGGCTTGAACATTGAATTTTCTCAATTCTGTTAACCCTTGTTGTCTCCTCCCCTTCCCACCTCTCCCTCAGCCCTCGGGCCCTGGCATTCCCTCTCTCTCTATCTCCCTTCCCCACCCTAGTCGCACTAGCTTCTCATTTTCACACCACAAACAGCTTACAATGGCTTGTTCCCTTTATCATCGATACTTTTTTGCATATCTTTCATTCATTGTTCTTTATCTCTCCACATCACCGTCTATATCTCTCGTTTCCCTGATCCCTGACCAGTCTGAAGAAGGGTCTCGACCCGAAACGTCGCCTATCTCCTTCTCTCCTTAGATGCTGCTGCACCCGCTGAGTTTCTCCAGCCTTTTGTGTACCCTCGATTCTCCAGCATCTGCAGTTCCTTCAGACTAACTTTAATCTTGAGTTAGTCTGTTGTAGAGCTAGTTAGCTAATCCCATATTGCTGTGTCCTCTCTCTGTGGAACATACTATCTTTCAAAATTCTCAAAAAATGTTCCCTTTTGAAAGCACCATCAAAAAATAATGGAGGAACAAGGAACTGCCAATGCTGATTCACAAAAAGGGATGCAAAATGCTGGAGTACCTCCGTGGGTCGGGCAGAATCTCTGGCGAACATGGATACTTCAAAGTATGCCTTCATCGAAGAAGTTATGTTTCACCGGTCTGAAGAAGGGACCCGACCCAAAATGTCACCTGTACATGTACTACAGAGATTCTGCCTGACCCACGGAGGTACTCAACTTTGTCTTTTTGTTAATCAAAACATAACACATTTCCCTCATGTCCTCTGTAGCTCTTCCTGTCTCTGGAATAATTACAGATCTATCATTAGATTGCTATAAATAAAAGTTGTGAACCTGCATTAGAACTTCTGAAAACTGTTCAGCATTCTCTGGGAAAGATTGGCTGAATTAGATCAGGGGTTTCGAAGCTAATCTGTGGGATGCAGGAGAGAAATTCTGAAAATTATTTTGGTTTTATAATGGAGAACTCAGCATCTCTGGAGAGAAGGAATGGGTATCTTCTTCAGACTTAAAACTTTTTCTGGGGATGTAACTTTTCCAAGGATGCACCTGCTTAACTAGGTCAGTCTACACTGATGCTCTGACTATAGAGTAAACTTGTTAGACTACCTTCAAAACCAAAGGCACCCCTCAACGTGGTGGAGGCTCTTATTGATGTTAGGTTAAAACATGCTTTGGCAATGGAATTGAACTTAAATTTAGATGAGGGCACACGACAAAAGTGTGGGGAAATTTTGATGCAGAACCCATGTAGCAACTAATTGGAGACAAGATGCTGGAATCTCTCGTGAAACACGAAGTGCTGGAGTAACTCAGCGGGCCAGGCAGCATCTCTGGAAGAAGTGGAAGGTTGATGTTTCGGGTTGAGGCCCTTCTTCAGACTTGAGTCTGAAACACCGCTTCTCTGTGTCCTCCAGAGGTGCTATCTGACCCAATGTGTTACTTCTGCCTTTGTGTTCTCATAACTAATTGGAGTAAGAGTAAGCTGCCCACATAAATCCAGCAACTTCCTGCTATGAGCTATTCTGATGTTTGCTAGTGTCAGCCATAGCTTCAGACAAAAACGTTTAGTTTTTACAGATATATATCATGGAAATAGACCCTTTGGCCCACCAAAGTCCACACTGACCATCAATCACTTGTTCACTGTGTGATCTGTGTTATCCCTCTTTCCCATCCACTCCCTACACACAGAGGACAATTTACAGAGGTCAATTAACTGAAAAACCTGCACATGTGTGTGATGTGGAAGGAAACCAAGTTGCTAGAGGAAACCCACACAGTCACGTGGCGGATGTGCAAACTGCACATGGACAACACCCGCGATTGGGATCGAATCGGGGTGTCTAGTGCCATGAGGCACCAGCTACGCCACTGTACTGCTTCTGGTATACAGCGTTCTTTAAACTGACTGGGGAGTCAGTTGAATATAGAACTGTACAGCTCACAAACAGGCCTTTTGGGTTATGGATCATAACATAAACAAGCATCATGTTTGGCGCAGATATTGTGGGTTGAAGGGACCTGTTCCTGTGCTGTACTGGTCAGTGTTCTGTGCCAGCTGCCATGTTGCTATTGGTTTTATGCCGATCCACAGCTCATGTGGCTGTAATTGAGAGCATTATACAAATTGCTTGTTGTTAATACTTTTGGCCTTGAGTAGGAAAAAAATCATCAGGAGATCACTTTGTTATGTTTTAGAACTTGGAAGATACTGAAGTATTATGTTGTTTGTTTGATTAGATCTTCCTCGCATGCAAATAAAAGAAGTGTCCAGGCCCAAAATGTCACCTATCCATGTTCTGCAGAGATGCTCCCTGATTTGCTGAGTTACTCCAGTTTTTCAGGCCTTTTGTTGTAAACTACCACCTGCAGTTCATTGTTTCTTGCAACTAAATCTGCTTTGGGATGTGAATGAAACGGAAATTCATGGTGGAATCCCAGTTTCTGAAAATAAGTTTTCCCTCACACACACACTGGTGGCACAGTGGCACAGCTAGTAGAGCTGTGCCACTTAGCGCCAGAGACCCAGATTTGATCCTGACCTCCGGTATGGTCTGTGTGGAGTGTGGAGAAGGCTCACCAGCGTCTCTTCTTCCTGAGGAGAAGGAGTGTCCGGGGGGAGTGACTGGCAATCACCAAGATGCAGAGTTAAGTAGGGTAACAGCCACAGAGAAGAAGCTGTTCCTGAACCTGCTGGTCCGGGAACGGAGAGACCTGTAGCGCCTCCCAGATGGGAGGAGGGTAAACAGTCTGTGGCTGGGGTGAGAGCAGTCCTTGATGATGCTGCGAGCCCTTCATAAACATCGTCTGCCCTGGACAGACTCAATGGAGGGGAGTGAGGATCCGGTGATGCGTTGGGCGGTTTTCACTACCCTCTGCAGTGTTTTCCGGTCGGAGACAGAGCAGTTGCCATACCATACTGCGATTCAGTTAGTAAGGATGCTCTCGATGGCGCAGCGGTAGAAGTTCACCAGAATCTGAGGAGACAGATGGACCTTCTTTAGTCTCCTCAGGAAGAAGAGACGCTGGTGAGCCTTCTTGACCAGTGTAGAGGTATTGTGGGTCCACGAGAGGTCATCAGAGATGTTGACCCCCAAAAACCTGAAGCTGGAAACACGTTCCACCTCCGTCCCGTTAATATGGATGGGGGTGTGCGTGCAGCCCCTAGACCTTCTATAGTCCACAATGAGCTCCTTGATGTTAAGGGCCAGGTTATTGTCGGTACACCATGCTGCTAGGAGCTGAACCTCCTCCCAATAGGCCGACTCATCGTTGTCGCTGATGAGGCCAATCACCGTTGTATCTGTATACTTGATGATAGTTTTAGAACCATGTACAGGTGTGCAGTCGTAGGTGAAGAGGGAGTAAAGGAGGGGGCTCAGTGCACAGCCCTGTGGAACGCCGGTGTTCAGGGTGAAGGTTGAAGAGGTGTGGTTGTCCAACCTAAGAGACTGTGGTCTGTTAGTCAGGAAGTCCAGTATCCAGTTGCAGAGGGAGGGGTTGATGCCCAGATCGCCGAGTTTGGTGATCAATTTTGAGGGGATAATGGTGTTAAATGCTGAGCTAAAGTCAATGAACAGAATTCTCAAGTAGGTGTCTCTGGTGGGAGAGGACGGAGTGAAGTGCCGTTGAGATGGCATCCTCCGTACTCCTATTCTTGCGGTATGCAAACTGATAGGGGTCCAGTGTGGGAGGTAGGCAGCCTTTGAGGTGTGCCAGGACCAGCCTCTCGAAGCACTTGGTGATGATGGGAGTAAGTGCAACTGGGTGGAAGTCGTTGAGGCTCGCCGCAGTGGAGTGTTTTGGCACCGGCATGATGGAGATGGATTTAAGGCACGTGGGGGCAACTGCTTGGGCAAGTGACAGATTGAAGATGTCAGTCCAGACGTCTGTCAGCTGCGCAGCACAGGTCCTGAGAACGCTCCAGGGGATGCCGTCAGGGCCAGCAGTCTTACGTGCATTAATCCTACTCGGTGCTAGATACATGTCGTAGGGGGTGAATGTGAGGGGCTGGTGATCAGCAGGGAGCATAGCCCTGTTGGCCATCTCTTCGTTGTCCCGGCCATAAAAGTGGTTAAGCTCCTCAAGGAAGGATGAGTCGCTGGATGTGGGGGTGGTGTTGGTGGGTCTGAAGTCCGTGATGGCCTGGATGCCTTGCCACATGCGTCGGGGGTCGGAGTTGTTGTTGAAGTGCTCCTCAATCCTAAGCTTGTAGGTATGCTTGGCCTTTTGATGCCCCCCTTCAGGTTAGCCCTGGATGAGCTGTAGGCTCGAGCATCGCCTGACCTGAAAGCGGTGTCCCGTGCTTTCAGCAGTAGCTTGACCTCGCTGTTCATCCATGGCTTCTGATTCGGGAATGTGGTAATCCGTTTGAGGGTGGTGACACTGTTAATGGTGGAGTTGATAAACTCCAGAACAGAGGATGTACAAGTGTCTATGTCCGTGTGGGAGTCGAAGGTGGCCTGGGCTGCAAACACATTCCAGTCAGTGTTTCCAAAACGCTGCTGAAGTGCGGAGTCAGCCTCCTGACCAAACTTTAACTGTTCTCACTGTGGGTTTTACCCGTCTGATGAATGGTGAGTAAACATAGAAACATAGAAATTAGGTGCAGGAGCAGGCCATTCAGCCCTTCGAGCCTGCACCGCCATTCAATATGATCATGGCGGAACATTCAACTCCGTATCCTGTACCTGCCTTCTCTCCATACCCCCTGATCCCTTCAGCCACAAGGGCCACATCCAACTCCCTCTTAAATATGGCCAAAGAACTGGCCTCAACTACCTTCTGTGGCAGAGAGTTCCACAGATTCACCACTCTCTGTGTGAAAAATGATTTTCTCATCTCGGTCCTTAAAGACTTCCCCCTCATCCTTAAACTGTGATCCCTTGTCCTGGACTTCCTCAACATCGGGAACAATCTTCCTGCATCTAGCCTGTCCAACCCCTTAAGAATTTTGTAAGTCTCTATGAGATCACCCCTCAATCTTCTAAATTCCAGCGAGTACAAGCCAAGTCTATCCAGTCTTTCTTCGTATGGAAGTCGTGCCATCCCAGGAATCAGTCTGGTGAACCTTCTCTGTATTCCCTCTATGGCAAGAATGTCTTTCCTCAGATTAGGAGACCAAAACTGTACGCAATACTCCAGGTGTGGCCTCACCAAGACCCTGTCCAACTGCAGTAGAATCACCAAGACCCTGTACAACTGCAATAGAACTGAGTACTTGGGGAGCAGATAACAGAACTAGTGGAACAGGTAATCAAAGATTGCCATGGTTTTGATGGGTTGAGTGCTGATGATGTTTCCACGCTGTATCTCTAAACTAAACACTGGCTACTTGGAAGAAAATTGGTGAATATGGGGATATAATATGCAAATGAGGACAGCAAGTAAGAACATGAAAATGTAACCAACTGGGCTGCCTGCACTGTCATTCTATGAGTCATACAATCTTACCTCTTTTTTTAAAATCGATCTTGCCCACAATTTTGTTAAAAGCAATTAAACCATCTATCTTTAATCATAGACACTGACACTTTGGCTCACGAATGTTCAACAGTAGCAGAGGGAAACTGTAGCACCTGGGGAAAACTCACATGGTCACAGGGAAAATGTACCAACTTCAGACAGACAGCACCCGGAGTCAGGAATGAACCTGGGTCTCTGGCACTGTGAAGCAGCAATCCTACCACAGCCACACTGTGCCGACGTGTTTGATTGTGACCTTTGTTGCTATTGGTGTGGAGCTTTGCCTGGTCTCTTTGGCTTGCATTGTTATGGTGTGGTTGCTTAGTATAACTTATGATTTATTGAGACAAGCATATGTAGTTTAAGATTTATTAAATCATTGTATTTAATTTCTCCTCCACATGCCATTGTGGGGTTTGAACTTGCTATGGATCAATGGTGCAGAACCCTGGCTGTAAGCCCAGTAGCTTGCAGTCGGCAACACAGTGGTTGGTGCAGCTGGTAGAGCTGCCTCACAGCGACAGAAAAACGGATTTGATCCTGACCTCGGGTGCTGTCTGTCTGAAGTTGGTACATTTTCCCTGTGACCATGTGAGTTTTCCCCAGGTGCTACAGTTTCCCTCCACGTCTCCATCCATTGACAGGTTTGTAGGTTCATTGACTTCTGTAAATTGTCCCCAGCATGTAGGATAGAACTAGTGTACAGGTGATCGCAGGTCCGCATGCACTCGGTGGGCTGAAGGGCCTATTTCCTCCCTGTTTCTCTAAATTAAACTCCTCCTTACAAGAGGCAGTGTTTACTGTTGCACCACAGAGCCATTCTACAAATTGGTGGCTGATATTACTTAGCTCTCGGCAACGCACTAAAAACCATCAGGACATGACAGGTCAATGCTGGTTTAGTACTGGTGACGTTTCATGCTGGATGCAAACCCTTTGCTTATTTTAACAACTCTCCCATGTCACAGCTTCTGCTACTGTTGAGCATTCATGAGCCAAAATGTCAGTGTCTACGATTAAAGATAGATGGTTTAATTGCTTTTAACAAAATTGTGTGCAAGATTGATTTTTAAAAAGAGTTTAGATTGTATGACTCATAGAATGACAGTGCAGGCAGCCCTGTTGGTTACATTTTCATGTTCTTACTTGCTGTCCTTATTTGCATGTTATATCTCCTTTTCCATGAATTTTCTTCCAAGTAGCCAGTGTTTAGTTTAGAGATACAGCGTGGAAACAGGCCCTCAACCCATCAAATCCATGGCAATCTTCGATTACCTGTTCCACTAGTTCTGTTATAGAAACATAGAAAATAGATGCAGGAGTAGGCCATTCGGCCCTTCGAGTCTGCACCACCATTCAATATGATCATGGTTGATCATCCAACGCAGTATCCTCTACCTGCCTTCTCTCCATATCCCCTGATCCCTTTAGCCACAAGGGCCACATCTAACTCTCTCTTAAATATAGCCAATGAACTGGCCTCAACTACCTTCTGTGGCAGAGAATTCCAGAGACTCACCACTCTCTGTGTGAAAAATGTTTTCCTCATCTCGGTCCTAAAGGAATTCCCCCTCATCCTTAGACTGTGACCCCTTGTTCTGGACCTCCCCAACATCGGGAACAATCTTCCTGCATCTAGCCTATCCAACCCCTTAAGAATTTTGTAAGTTTCTATAAGATCCCCCCTCAGTCTTCTAAATTCTAGCGAATACAAGCTAAGTCTATCCAGTCTATGAAAGTCCTGACATCCCAGGAATCAGTCTGGTGAACCTTCTCTGTACCCCCTCTATGGCAAGAATGTCTTTCCTCAGATTAGGAGACCAAAACTGTACGCAATACTCCAGGTGTGGTCGCACCAAAACCCTGTACAATTGCAGTAGAACCTCCCTGCTCCTATACTCATCCTTTTATCCCACTTTCCAATCCACTCACAACTCATTAAGAGGAATTAACAGATTTGGGGTTTGCACGTTCGCCCTGTGACAATGTAGAAAGAGTGGTCTTGACCGAAGAAGGTTCTTGACTCAAAACGTCACCTCTCTATGTTCTCCAGAGATGCTGCCCGACCTACTGAGTTACTCCAGCATTTTGTGTCGCCCTGTGATCACGTGGGTCTACTCCGATTTCCTTCCACATTCCAAAGACGTGCGGCTTTGCCGGTTAATTAACCTCTGCAAATTGCTTTGAGTGTGGAGGCAATGGATGAGAAAGTGGGAGAGCAAAGAACTAGTGATCGATGGTTGTTAGCATGGACTCAGTGGGCCGAAGAGCTTGTTTCCAGGTGCATCTCTAAACTAAATTAGACCACATTTACTGTTGTACACTCCCAAATAGTGACTCCAATCACAAAAGGAAGTGTGCATTTCTAAGCCTTGTGACGACTCTGCACTTCACAATACATTCTGTTGTCAGTGCTGATTAGTTTCGAGACGCAGGGCCTTTGGCCTACTGATGCCGCATCGACCAGCGATCTCCGCACACCAACACTATTCTACACACACTAGGGACAATTTCCACTTATACCAAGCCATTTAACCTACAAACCTGCACGTCTTTGGAGTGTGGGAGGAAACTGAATATCTCTGCGAAACCCTGCACGGTCACGGGGAGAACGTACAAACTCCGTACAGGCAGCACTCGTAGTGGGGATGGTACATGGGTCCTCGGTACTGCAAGCGCTGTAAGGCAGCATTTCTACCACTGCGCCACTATGCTGTTAAAAACTCCTCGTGCACAGCAGGCTTCCACAAACAGAAGTACAATTCAAGTATTATCTGTTGCTTGATGTTGATTGAGAGGTCTGCATTGCCCTGTGCCCAATAGTTAACCTGGCTGCTATCCTTGGAAATAGTCACATGGAATATTTTATGACCACCATCTGTGATGGTTAACAGGACCATGATTCGATGCCTTATGTCAATAATGTTTTATTATGAATGTTTAGTGTTTTCTGAGTCATTCCTAACTGTCGCTGTATGTCATGTCACTTGCGGGCGGAGCACCAAGGCAAATTCCTTGTATGGCCAATAAACCTATTCAATAAACAATAAATAACCAATAGACAAATACTTAGCTAATAAACGTATTCATTATCCAAAGTACAGGACGACTGCAGTCAAGAGTTTGCAGACATAGGTTCATGTGGTCAAGTCTTGAATGAATCTTGGTCCAACAGTCTTTTGATTTGAATACACTAATGTTCCCCATTTTTCCAATGTAGGCAATGTAGCACAAAAACAAGACTGTTGTTGATATCCTTGTGTGTGATAATTATTAGATTTACTGCAGAAATAGGAATGGTTGAATGCTTCAACATCTATAATCCAATATTTTAAAAACTTCTCTAATGACAAATAATAATGGAAACAAAACATTTAGGAACAAGGAACTACAGATGCTGGTTTACACAAAATGACACAAAGTGCTGGAGTAACTCGGCAGGTCGGGCAGCATCTCTGAAGAACATGGGAAACTGACATTTCGGATTGGAAGAAGGGTCCCGACCTGAAACATTACTTATCCATGTTCTCCAGAGATGCTGCCTAACCTGCTGAGTTACTCCAGCACTTTGTGTCCTCCAATGAAAAAAAAATCTTCATTTAAAGATGCTAGATAAAGTAAACGTGGGGCAAAATTACAAATATCATTGATCAGATAATGATCCATACTTTTGAGGACCTGTTCTCTCAGCTCCAGAATTTTTCTTCTCAGCCAACATGTTGAATGATATGTGGTTCATTGCCAGGGGTGTCGGTGAATGGTTAGCGCACTCTGTGTTAGAAAGTTGTTAGCTTGTATCCCATTCCAGAAAATATCAAAAACCACAGGTGCTGACTTTGAGTGAGATATTAAACTGCTTATTGGTTCAGCAATTATTCAAATGCCATAATTTACATTATGAAAGGCAGTTACCCTGATAGTCTGGCTCATACCAGTCCCTCGACCGGTTACATAACATTTTCTGGTTATTATCATATTGCTGTTTGCGTGGAACCCTTTACAATACTTTTTTTGCTCCTTTTGAACTGAGTATTCTTGCAAAAAAATAATTAATTGGCTGTAAAGCTCATGGCACATTCTGCTGGGTAGCAGAATGCTTCCACTGAGGAGAAGGGCTATTTAAGAGTGATCATCATTTGCAAGGCCAGTGCTGTCTTCCACTGAGGCACAAGCTAAATAGCAAGGTATGTCTCCCTGTGCTCATGTCATTCTCACCTTTTTTTCTTTTAGGAAGATACAAGATCAAGAGTTCACTTGAACACTTTTGGGTACTATACTAATGGAACCTTGTTAGTAAACCTTACAAGTCTTCACTTAAGAACAGACATTGCCTTGGAGAAGATTTTAGTAAGTACTGTACTACTAATGAAATGTTGTTAACCTGAGAGAGATGCAATTTCACTGATCCCCTTCTGTACTGCAGAGATTGGTTGGATAACAATTCCTTATCGCAACGATGTTCTCTTTGCTTGGAGAAAATTACTGCCAGAATTTTTATGCCCCAAAGAACATGCCAGATTATGTGATCAGATGGGAAAGATGTCTAAGATGAGCTTGATAATAGCTGACCAATAACTTTGGAATTCTCCCAAAAGTCGTGATGTTCAGCTTATGTTGATGTGTACCGAAGCGCAGTGAAAAGTTATTTTTGTGTCATGCTGCCCAGTCAGCGGAAAGACTATACCTGATTGCAATCAAGTCATCCACAGTGTACAGATACAGAATAAAGGGAATAATGTCTTGAGCATGAAAAAGTCCAGTAAAATCCAATTAATGATAGTCTTCAATGAGGTAGATGGTATGTCAAGACCACTCTCTAGGATGGCTCGGATGGCTGATAACAGCTCGGAAGAAACTCCCTGAACCTGGAGTTTTCACCTGGAGCCTTTTCACACTGCTGTACCTCATTGAGGGGAGAAGAGGGAGTGTGTGGGTTGAGACTCATCCTTGATATGCTGGTGGCCTTGCCGAGGTAGTGTGGTGTAGATGGAGTCGATGGAAGGGTGGTTGGTTTGCATGATGACGGTCTGGGCTGCGTCCGCAATTCTCTCCAATTTCTTGAAGCCTTGGTCGGTTATTCCCAAACCATGCTACGATGCATCCCGATAAAATGCTTTCTGCGGCGCTAGTGCTTAGGAAATGGATGTGTAAGTGGGATAACATAGAACGAGTGTGAACGGGTAATCAGTCGTTGGCTTGGGTCAAAGGGCTTGTTTCCATGCTTTTTCTTTAAACTAAATGAAATATTGAGGGCTGTGGGGAACTGGCACAGAAGAGGAGATGAGGCCAGGGGCAGACCATCCATGTCATCGGGAATTATGGTACGGTTAAGAGGCACTGAGTTCCCGAATGTTCTAACGTGCCCCAAAGACTGTGTTGCCGTGCCATCAATGAATGAAATGCCTTTATTTGTCGTTGGAAGCACTGCATACAACAAAATTGTTATTGCCACTCCATTGGTGCATAATATACAAACATAAAAACACAGGACACAATTTAAAAACAGTGTTAAAAACTAGGTATCAAGATACGTGAATTATCATTATTGTGCAAGGTGGGTGGCAGCATGGAAGACTGCGGCATGAATAATACTCAGTGTTTTTTCATATTGATGTAAGGCAATCATCATTTTATGTAATACAAATATAATATGTGGAAGCACGAGAAACAGCAGTTGCTAGAATCCAGAGTCAAACACGGAGTGCTGTGAGCCTTCTGAGTCTGAAGATGGGTCCCGACACAAAACGTTGCCCTCTGGATAATGCCTGGCCCACTGAGTTCCTCCAGCACTTTGTGTTTTAAGTGCTGCATGTGGTTCTGAGAGGTGTCGCACCAGCAGCAAGAAAATGCAAAGAGAATTTTACACTGAACCTAAGTTCCTGCTCATTAATATTAAAATTTGGTAGCTGTTGTTTAAAAAAAATTGCTAATGTATATTTTTCTCTGTCTCTCTCCCCATGTATTAAAAAAAAACTCAGATTGGGTTCAGCCTTTCAAAACCAAAGACTGAAGGTGTGACACCGTATACCGTGAGTACTACTGAACAAATTGTGCAACACATTTGAAGCCCAGAATATATTGGTGCATTGCTGTCAGTGATGTGCTTTTTAACCATAGTCACGGGTCTAAAAATAAGAATAACACCAGCCTATATCAACATTAAATAAAACTGCCAATAACACTTGCTTTTTCAAGTCAAGTCAAGAGAGTTTATTGTCATGTGTCCCAGATAGGACAATGAAATTCCTGCTTGCTGCAGCTCAACAGAGTATTGTAAGCATAAATACAGAACAGTTCGGTGTTTCTATGAGTGTGTGGTCAGGATGGTGTGGGTCCTTGATGACGTTGGCAGCCTTTTTGAGGCAGCGACTGCGATAAATCCCTTCAATGGTGAGGAGGTCAGAGCCGATGATGGACTGGGCAGTGGTCACAACTTTCTGCATTTTTGTTGTCATTTGAAGAATAACTAGTCTAAGAAATGAACAGCACAATAATAGGGTGTTTAGCCCAAATGTGATATTTATCTATAACATCTCGTTTCATTCTATCTATCTGAACATGGCTGTCCGGTGTATCGTTCCATTTCTGTTTCCCTCGCCTTTGAAACCCCTAAGCTTGCCTCACCACTGACTAAAACACTGGATCAAAAAAGCCTCTTGGCTTCTTTCAATGCCCAGGGATCTATTGTAACACCCAGAGAACATGCAAGAAGTTATTTCATCATCCCTTCTAAAAGATGGCATTTGCAACATTACGAGGAATGATAGAGCCGCTGTCTCACCTGGATTCAATCCCAACCTCATATGCTGTCTGTGCGGAATTTGCGTGTTCCCCCTGTAACTGTGTTGGTTTGCTCCGCATGCTCCTGTTTCCTCCCCCACCCCTAATACACGGGGCTTTGTAGGGTGATTTGCTTCTCTAACTTGCCCCAACTGTGCAAAAGTGGGATAACATTGAACTGGTGTGATGACTAGATGGTCGCGTGGATTTGGTAAGCCAGGAGAACATGTTTCCATCAATAATCAATCAATATTGTGCTCATGTATGTGATGCGATTTGACCATCCAGTCTTCTAACTCTAGACATGGTGGCGGAGAAGAGAGATGAGCACGTTCACCCATTCACACCAGTTCTATGCTATCCCACTTTCCCATCCACTCCCTACACACCAGGGGCAATTTACGGAGGCCAATTAACCTACAAACCCACACATCAGTCATTAGGCTGTGGGGGGAAACCAGAGCACCCGGAGGAAACGCAGGGAGAATGTCCAAACTCCACACAGACAATACCTGAGATCATGACCGAACCCGGGTCTTTGGCGCTGTGCGGCATCAGCTCTACCAGCTGCGCCACGGTACTGCCCTCTTGTGCTTCCAACGCTTAATAAAGTTATGTTTCTGCAACAGACGGACAACTCCGACATGTGTTTGCTGAGGAAGTACAACAATCCCAATGGTGAATCCATCGTCCTCTTTAGGTTTGACTTGAAGAACAACACGTGAGTATTTTCTGACGTAGAAAATTCTATTCTGTGTAAAATGTTGGGATGGGACTTGCGTTAATATTTCTCATTTGGACAGATACATGGATAGGAAAGGTTCAGAGGGATATGGGCCAAATGCAGGCGGGTGGGACATCTTGGTCGGGAAGGGCCGGTTTCCATGCAGTATGACTATTATTCTCAAGGAAGACCATTCAGCATGTTGTATCTACCCTGACCAAAATATAACTGTTTAAACTAACACCACTTCTTGGCTCTGGTGTATAGCCCTGGAGACATTAGTTGCTTATCCAGATACTATTATAATATATTCAGTGTTTCTGCTTCAGCTACCCTTTCAGACGGGAAGTACCCAAACATTCTTTGGGTGAAAATATTCTCAAATCTGCCCTCTATTTTCAACTCTACTCACAACCTCTTTCCTTGAACATTAACATTGAAATTCTGCACCAACAGAGTTTCCATGAAGAAGTCTGGCCAACAAATGCAGTTGTTGATATCGGATTTGCCTCTTGATGGCACAGCAAGTGCAAAGAAAGAAGAGAAACCAATGCAGGACAAAGGGGTAAAAGTAGAAGACCAGAAGGTGCAACCTTCAGGTAATGAGCTGTATTTTCCCTTTGTCTTTACAAACTCCATACAGACAGCACCCATAGTCAGGATCGAACCTGGGTCTCTGGTGCTGTCAGGTAGCTATTCTACCGCTGCGCCACCATGCTGCTCTTGCTCCAACACTATCAACTTGAGCTAAATGCAGTATTTGAGAAAGGCCGGCAGCACCTGTGGATGGAATAGACTGGTGGCGTTTTGGGTTGGGAGCCTTCTTCAGACAAGCGCTGATGACTGGCCTCAACACGGTAGAGGTCAGCCTGCCAGAATACAACGGCACCTCCTTTGACAATTGGTTTGATGACAATATTGGGATTGTCACTGAGTGAGCAAAGGGGGTGAGGTTGAAGTGGGTAAGGGGAATGGAGAGGTCGTGATGGTCAATGTCGCAGCGGCAATTGGAAATGAAAAGATCTAGGAAGGGTAGAAGGCCAGCAGTGGGGCGTTCAGGAGGAGGAGGAATGGTGTAGACAGGAGAAGGGGTCATCACTGGGAAGCGAGGAATCCTTGATGGGGAAATGGACACAGAGGCAACAGAGTCTGAAGACAACTCCCAACCTGAAATATTGCTTGTCCATTCCATCCACAGATGCTGCCTGACCCGCTGAGTTCTTCTGGTATTTTGTGCTTTGACCAATGCAATGTTTGACCTATTCAGCAACTTAACCCCTTCACAGCCCAACATGCAATCGTGGGAACGAGAAACAGCATTGCTTCCACAATAGCATATTTGTGCTAAATGTTCTAGGTTGTGATATCCTTGGACCTTCAGTTCCCCAACATTTAGTACAAGAGGTGGTCTTTTACTAAAGGTTGTAAAAATTGGGGAAAAAATTAATGTTAAAATTTTGGAAAGGCCCTATAACCCCCACAATCAAAATGTGGATTAGGGAAATGTCGGAGACCCTACATTTGGAAAGAATCAGACTTGTCTTAATGGACAGACAAGAGCTTTTTATCAGAATATGGTCTCCATTTATTGATTATCTGAAGGGGCAAACTGGTTCGGCACGAGAACCTGACTGAAACTCGAATTAAGGATTAGATGAAGAGTTACATTTTATAATTTACGAACATATCTCCAATGATGTATTATTAGTTAATTATTCCATTCTTTTTTATTATACCTACTTGTTTTTTTTTTTGTTTTTTCTCTCTGTTATTTTCTATCTATATAAAAAATAAAAAATATATAGTAGAGCTATTAAATAATTGATAATATTGACAATATTAATAATGTATGACTGCCACAAATAAAGTGTTTTTATTATGTACTTCTAATAAAAAAAGTTAAAAAAAAAACAAAAACGAGGTGGTCGCATTGAGGGAGTAGAAGCAGGGAATATCCAGAATCATGGATAACACTCTCAAAATAAGTCAGCCGTTCAGCACGAGAACAAATTTCCACCGAGAAGCATTCATTTTTGTAAAACAAACTGTTCATGTTGAAATTCTGTCTCATTAGGCAAAACCAGAAGAAAAAGAGGAACGGAAAATAATAAAAACAAAGAGCCGATGAAAGGAAAAGTGGAAACCAAAAAGGTTAGTCTGGTTAACTTGATGTTGGAATCCGATGGCCTCCGCACAAAAAATGAATAAGTGGCGGTTGAATAACTTCATGGTGGCACAGCCTGTAATAGACACCAAACCAGAAAAAGCAGAAAGACAGCACCAGTTGGCAGATGGCCAACTTGAAAAATGATTTTATGCCTTTCTTGCAGTATGCCAGTATGTTGCCATTTCTCACTTTCATGTACAATGTGGTTCTTGAACTCTATGTTCAATTCTACCATCGGGAAGAATGTACAGGAGCCTGAAAACAGTGACCAATAGGATCAAGAATAGCTCCTTCCCAGCATAGCTGCTTCTTAATGCCACACAACACTAAACTCAGCAACTATGGGCTCTCCTTGGTTCCACTAAGGACTTTTTTAATACATTAGTATTACGGTTATTAATATATTGAAATTTAAAAAGTTATATATTATATATAGCTTATGCAGGCCTGTTAAGCTGTTGCATTGAATTTCATTGTTAGAAACATAGAAAAATTGGTGCAGGAGTAGGCCATTCAGCCCTTCGAGCCAGCACCGCTATTCAATATGATCATGCGGTTCATCTAAAATCAGTACCCCATTCCTACTTTTTCTCCATATCCTTAATTCCTTTCACCCTAAGATCTAAATCTAATTCCCTCTTGACTCTTCCATTATCACTACAGATAACAATGAAACACTTGTGAGTCAGAGAGTAATACGGCACAGAAGCAGGTCATGCTGACCGAGATGCCCCATTAAGCTATTCCCATTTACCTACATCAGGCCCATATCCCTCCAAACCTTCCTATCCATTTACCTGACCCAACGTTTTTTTTAATTTTGTTATCGTATCTGCCTCAACCGCCTCTGGCAGCAAGTTCCACATACCCACCACCGGTGAGTATATAGGTCGGGGACTTATACTGGAACTTAGTTGGAACGTTGGTCTTGAAAGACCCAGGATTTATGCTGAAAGTCTGAGGTGTACTTTTGCTAATTTTTGTGATCCGGCTTTCAATGGCTCCATAAACATGCAGCGCTTGCTATGGTAAGAACTTATTCTCTTTTCATAGAGGATTTGTTCACTCTTGTTGGTGTCACTTCAAAAGGACTTCTGGCATGGAACCAAGCAACTGTGAGAATATCAAGCTGCATGAACTGGACTGCCATTTGTTTTAAAACATTCCCACATGCAGACAAACCAAGTAGCAATTTTGGATTATTCATTAAACTCCATAGATAAGATTGGTTAGTAAATGTAAATGGTTATGGTCAAAGCTGAAATATAAAATATTTTTTTAAATAAAAATATTATTTTGAAATATCCGTGTAACAAAATTACAATGAGCATTAAATTTGTTGAGCAAGAATGCTAAGCATTAATTGTAGCCTAGTATGCCATTTTAAAACCTTCAGGAGATGGAGACCTTGTGTTCGATCTTGTCCTCGAGTGCTGTCTGTGTGGAGTTTGCATGTTCTAGCTGCGACTGCGTGGGTATCCCCGGATGCTGCGGATTCCTCCCATGCCCCATACACGTGCGGGTCAGTAGGTTAATTGGCCTCTGTAAATTGCCCCCAGTGAGTGGGTAAGGGGTAGAATCTGAGGGGAGTTGATGAGAATGTGGGGAAAATGAAAATATAAGCTCAGTGCAGATGGGAGGTTGATAGTCAGCACTGACTCGATGGGCCGAAGGGCCATTGCTGTATGCTGCTAATTCGAAATCACTGACATTGTACAATTCTTATTGTTTTAACACCTGCCATTACGTAGCAGCAAATATTAGCCATTGTGAGTAAAGCATAATAGCTAACATATGCAAACCAAACATCTAAAATTTAACATGGCATGATCCTACAAGCAGCAAGTTGATGATCAGCAAGTAATGATTTTCTGGTAGATATTTGTCAAGCTAGAATTGCCCAAAGGGACTAAAGTGGAATATCTGGCTACACAGCACGCTGAGGAGTTGGTAGACACAAGATGCTGGAGTAACTCAGCAGGAGAGGCAGCATCTCTGGAGAGAAGGAATGACCGACGTTTCGGGTCGA
Organism: Okamejei kenojei; assembly: GCA_035221665.1. Classification (NCBI taxonomy): domain Eukaryota; kingdom Metazoa; phylum Chordata; class Chondrichthyes; order Rajiformes; family Rajidae; genus Okamejei; species Okamejei kenojei. Next base: position 9,125,549 of record CM069166.1, read on the forward strand.
GACCCTTCTTCAATCTGAAGACCCGAACCGTCGCCCGTTCCTTCTCTCCAGAGATGCTGCCTCACCCGCTGAGTTACTCCAGCATTTTATGTCCACCTTCGATTTAAACCAGCACCTGCAGTTCTTTCTTGCACACCCTGAGGAGTTGTATACGTAAGATGAGGTGTAATACAGGTTACATTTTTGGTGCTTTTGATAACATCCTGAGAATGACAGAGCCATTAACTGTTTGCCTGTGCACTGGTGCTCAGTTTGCTTGGTACCTCCTGTCAAGGCTCTGTCATTTATTTTTCCCCCCCAGAGGGCAAAACCGGAAACGCAAGAAACAACCTTTAAGCTGAGAAAAGCGAATGGTTCCTACAGCTTCACAGTAAGAAACTTTTTCTTTTAAAATTTGAAATTAATTGTAAAGCAATAGCTTGATTACAATAATTTAACGTTTTTTTGTTTGCAGTTCTATATGAAGGTTCCATCACCAAATGTGCAAGGACTTTATACACTCCGATTTCACAATTGCTATGAGGCTCATTCGGGGAACAAGATTGTTCCATTCGATATGACTGTAAGTACGTAGGGGGTGCAGGGATGGGATAGAAAGTTTTTACTCTTCCTAAAAGCCCCAATCCATGTATTTTCCAATGTGTCTTACGAGAACCAAAGTAGATGATAAGACAAGCATGATTTAACTGTGTAGGAAGGAACTGCAGATGCTATTTTGTACCGAAGATAGACACAAAATGCTGGAGTAACTCAGTGAGGGAGTCAGCATCTCTGCAGAGAAGGTATGGGTGACATTTTGACTCCTCTGAAGAAGGGTCATCACCCGAAATGTCGCCCATTCCTTCTCTCCAAAGGAGCTGTCTGTCTCGCTGAGTTACATAGAAACATAGAAAACAGGTGCAGGAGGAGGCCATTCGGCCCTTTGAGCCAACACCGCCATTCATTGTGATCATGGCTAATTGTCCCCAATCAATAACCGGTGCCTGCCTTCTCCCCATATCCCTTGATTCCACTGACCCCTAGAGCTCTATCTAACTCTCTCTTAAATCCATCCAGTGATTTGGCCTCCACTGCCCTCCGTGGCAGGGAATTCCACAAATTCACAACTCACTGGGTGAAAACGTTTTTTTCTCACCTCAGTCTTAAATGGCCTCCCCTTTATACTAAGACTGTGGTCCCTGGTTCTGGACTCGCCCAACATTGGGAACATTTTTCCTGCATCTAGCTTGTCCAGTCCTTTTATAATTTTACATGTTTCTATAAGATCCCCCCCCCCCCCATCCTTCTAAACTCTAGTGAATACAAGCCTGGTCTTTTCAATCTTTCCTCATATGACAGTCCCGCCATCCCAGGGATCAAGCTCGTGAACCTACGCTGCACTGCCTCAAACACAAGGATGTCCTTCCTCACATTAGTTACTCCAGCATTTTGTGTCTTTCCGTGATCCATGATCAAATTAAATGGAGAACTGGCTTGAGGGACTGTGGCGTCAATTTAATGGCAGCAAATCTATCACAGTAAGAATTCCTGAACACCACAAGAATATTTTTCTCCACACTTTATACTTTTTATTCTTCAGTTAGATAAATGAAAGCACAATACGAAAGTGTTGGAAGAACCCACCAGGTCAGGCAGCACCTGTGGAGGGTGGGCAACGATTCAGAATGGAATCTGTAGTTCTGTGTCACTATCATTTTTGAGTTGAGATACTAGCACTGGCCAGCTCCATTCCCAGCCCACTTCTGAGTTTGTTTTTAAGATCCGTAATTTCATTAGGGATTAAACCTAAAATGATCTAAACCTAGAAACCGAGAAGGCCTCACATGAAGCACTAGTTGTAAAAAAAAAAATCATCGTGGTTATTTTTTTGCATTACAGTTATTGTTGTCAATATAACAGGTGATAGCATCTCATATATTTTAAACTTGTATAATTTGTTTCTTAGGTTGAGATCACAGCAAAAAATTCTCGGAACTATCTTTCTGCTGGTGAAATCCCATTACCACTGCTGTACCTGGTTATGGCTGGGTTCTTCTTTACTGCAGCCTTATTCTGGGTTTATCTACTTCTTAAACACAGGTAAAGCTGTTTTGCCACTCAGTATTTAAACTGCGCGCGTGGAATATGTTGCACTGAAGTACGTTGAGATGTTGGCCTCACTAACAAGATCAGCATTTATTACCCATCCCTACTAACATTCTTGCTGTGCTTCTCAGAGGGAACTGTACTGTTAGTCTTGTGTAAGCCAAGAGTTCGGCATGGACAATGTGGGCCGAAGGGCCTTTTCCTGTGCTGCACTGTTCCATAGACCCGGTCCTGTGCTGATTTATGATCAATACAGCCCTTCGTGTCCGTGCCAAATACGATGCCAAGTTCAACTGATCTCATATGACGGTTCATGATCCATATCTCTCTATTCCCAACTTCCATGTGCCTATATAAAAGACTCTTAACACCACTATCGAATCTGCCTCCACCGCCATCCTTGGCGATGCGATCCAGGCCCTCACTACTCTGCGTTTTTAACAAAAAAGACTTGCCCTGCACATGTCCTTTAAACTTACCTTTCTCACCTTAAAGCTATGGCCTCCAGCTTTGGACATTCCACCCCGAGAAAAGGTTCTGATTGTCTACCTTATCTATGCCTCCCCTACTTGCCTAGGGTCTACCCTATGTTTAATATACTTCTATATATTCCTTGCAAGTCTCCCCTCAACCTCCAACGTCCAGTTCAGATGTGTTATGTAAATCAGGCAACTTGCTTCCCAAAGTGAGAATACAATACAATACAATTTATTGTCATTTGAACCTCAAAAGAAGTTCAAACGAAATTTGGTTTCTGCAGTCATACAACAAGAAAGGAACCAAGACACACAAACAACACAATTTACACAAAACATCCATCACAGTGAATCTCCTTCTCACTGTGATGGAAGGCAAAGTCTTGTCTCTCCCCTGTGTTCCATTCTTCTGATGAACCAGATGTGTTTTGTTACAATTCCTTATTTTCCTAGTTCCATTTTTTTTAAATGTCAGGTTTATCTTTAGGAGTTGAATTTTAATTTCTCACCTGCTGGGGTGGAATTTTAATTCGTGTCAGAGGGTGATTAGTCCAAGTATTAAGCTCACAAGTTCTCGGAGCAGAATTAGGCCATTCGGCCCATCGTCTACTCCACCATTCAATCATGGTTGATCTATCTTTCCCTCTCAACCCCATTCTCCTGCCTTCTCCCCATCACCTCTGTCACCCTTACTAACCAGGAATCTGTGAATCTCCACCTTAAAACTATCCATTGACAGCCTCCACAGCCATCCATGGCAATGAAATGCACAGCTTTACCACCCTCTTGACTAAGGAAATTCCTCCTCATCTCATTTCTAAAGGTAAGTCCTTTTATTCTGAGACTATGGCCTCTGGTCCTACTCTCCCAGTAGCGGAAACATCCTCTCCACATTCACTCTATCCAGGCCGTTTACTATTCAGTAAACTAATTCAGTAATATGGTCACAATTGTCATAACCCTTAAATTCCCTTAAGGACTCATTTAATAATGATTTAACAAGTTATCATCCCAAATCATGATGTAGTTTCATAGGTGATTGCAGGGATTTTGCATAAACGCTGTAGTGACGTTGCATAGAAGTTCACCTCTGCAGCATCTTTACATTAACAATGAGCTGAATGTCTTCAAAGTGGCCCCTTTGTCACAACGTTGGAACCATCGGGGGGGAAAAAAGCCTGCTCTGAGGCGAGTTATAGTTCAAATCCAAATAAAATAAGCCATTTTATATAATGTAATAATATCTCTCTTTGTGTTACCTTTAAAACATTTTCCTTTCCTTTATTTCCTCCAGGGCACCATTTAACAATGTTAAAACTGAAAGGTTTTGATTTACAACTTTTCGAGTTTTAATCAGTGTTTTCAAACACTGAATATTAAGGTTGAGGTTAGGTAATGTCAAGGTATAGTTTAACAGAGTGAAGGGAGAAAGGGAATTGTGTGTCTATAAAAAATATTCCAGACATTCCACCCCCCCCCCCCCCCACCCAAACAAAAGCGTATGGCATTCCCAGATATTCATACAAATGTTGCTTAACAAAGGAAAGTATGTGTATTTGCAATATTGCTCTTCAAAATAACCCTATATAAGTTACACAAAAGTGCTGGAGAACCTCAGCGGGTGCAGCAGCATCTATGGAGCGAAGGAAATAGGCAACAAAACTTTGCCTATTTCCTTCGCTCCATAGATGTTGCTGCACCCGCTGAGTTTCTCCAGCACTTTTGTCTACCTTCGATTTTCCAGCATCTGCAGTTCCTTCTTAAACCCTATATAAGTGACAAGAAAGGGAGCAGATTTAGGACATTCAGCCCATCAATATGCCATTCAATCATGACTGATCTATCTTTCCCTCTCAGCTCCATTCTCCTGCCTTCGCCACATTACCCTTGACACCCTTACTAATCAGGATTATCTTAATCTAAAAGTAATGGACTGCATGTATGTATTCCCTCTCTGCCGTCCATACCTACATTTATTCTTGATTGTTAGTTAAGGTTAAGTCTTTGTTATAAAACTATTGATGTGCTGTAATATTGTATCCCCCAGGTACAGTGTGTTTAAAATCCACTGGCTGATGGCTGCCCTGGCATTCACCAAGTCTATCTCCATACTGTTCCATGCTGTAAGTACAAGGCTGTGAACACAGCTACATTACGATGGCACTCATTTCAAACAGGTCCCTGCAGTTCCAGTTAGAAGTACTTGGATTAGCTTTCTCATTGGCCCCGATATGAAAGCTGGTGTAGCTGAAGTAGTTCAGCAACAAGCCAGCCAGGGGGTCACAGAAGCTCGGTCAGATTAGACGGATTAGGCTGCGGCAATTATCCTTCACAGGGTAAGCTGCATCAGGTCGTAAAAATCCCCTCCAGTTGCCTGTGCTGGAGTATTGAAGTCTGGTTCCATTGTGACAGCCTTCACTTGTACGGCCTTGTATGCTCGGATATAAAGGATTGAGACTTGGTTACCTTCACCAGTCTGTAACAAGTCGCTGCTCACCTCTTCCCAAGGACAATTAGAAATGGGTGTAAATAGTGGCCCGAGGATATTACATTCGATATGGGTCCAAATACTGAGACACAGATCACAAAAGTAAATATGAAAAATAACTTAAACTAAAAGCAGGCATGCAACATTAATACAGTATGAGTTACAGTGGTAGACAAAAATGCTGGAGAAACTCAGCGGGTGAGGCAGCACTATGGAGCGAAGGAAATAGGCGACGTTTCGGGTCGAGACCCTTCTTCAAGTCTGAGTTACACAGTAGTCTCTAACTGTGAATTACTTGACATTATATGTATCGATGAACTAGATGAGATACTTTTGCAGCATTTAAGAAACATTTAAGTGTGTTTATATTTGTAAAATTGAACGCTCAGCATTCCAAACTATGCTGGCGGCGAATTGTTGCAATTCACAATTGATTTGTGGAGACACTTGATTATCGGTTAATGCACGATGTGATCCCACAAGTTCAGAGCGGATGCTTCAAAGCTCCAGCGACCTGGGCCTGAATTTTGTGCGCTCTTTTGTTCGGAGATTGCATGTTCATCCTGTGTTCATCATTGGTTTCCCCTAGCTGCTTGAGCTTCCTTCCATGTACCCTCCATGTTTAAGAAACATTTAGACAAGCACATGGATAGGACAGGTTTGAAGGGATATGGGCCAAACGCAGGCAGGTGGGACTAGTGTAGCTGGGACATGTTGGCTGGTGTGGGCAAGTTGGGCCTGTTTCCACCCTGTAAGACACTATGACTATGAATGTCTATCGACAGTAGTGCTGGAGGGGCCAGTGTATGTATGCCTGGGCTCATTTCACAGTGAGCCAAGATCACAAAACGTAGAGTGAAGGAAAGGGAACCTTTGATGGAAGCGACAACTAATTCCACGGATAAAAGCGGGGTAATTTCACGAGAAAATGAAGTGATCATTGTAGGCTAATTACAGGCATGAAATTGATCTCTGTTATTAACAATGGCTTCATCACCAGGCTTAACTGATAGGGAGTAATGCCCAGTAATCTCCCCTATTAATAGCTTGAGCAGTCACCCGGATTAGAAGTTCATAAAGTCCCATGGGTTGACAGGTTTATTTGTAATGGATTAGGTTGATTGTGCAACTGATCCCAACCCTCTGTGCAGTAACTGATGAATTGGAAGTGGAAGAAGAGTCTCCTTTCTGCAGTGACCCAGCTGGGTTCAAGGTCTTGGGTGTAGCAGCTGAAGTAATGTTGACTTCATAAAGCACAGAAACTGGCGCACCAAGTGTGCACTGAGCGTCAAGTACCCGTTTGCACTAATCCCATTTTATTTCCTCTACGTTCCTTCAACTCTTTCCCATTGATGGATGGTGACTCCCATCTCTAGCCAAGACTGCAAGAAATTGTGGATGCAGCCCAGACCATCACACAAAACAAACTCCCATCCATTTGCACCTCACGCTGCCTCGACAAGGCCAGCAGCATAATCAAGGACAATCCCAGCCACTCCCTCTTCTCCCCTCTCCCCACAAACAAGAGGTACAGAAGTGTGAAAACATACACTTCCAAATCCAGGAACAGTTTCTTTCCAGCTGCTATCAGGCAACTGAACCACCCTTTCGTAAAAGAGCAGACTCTTGGACTATGTTTAATCGGACTTTACTGGACTCTATCTTGCACTAGACATTATTCCCTTTATCATGTATCTGTATACCGTGCTCGGTTAGAATGTAATTATGTATTGCCTTTGTGCATCCAGGTGACTAAAGGGAAAGGAAAAGAATAAAAATGGCAGAGAGGAGGGGTGTTAGAAGATTGGTTCTCTAAAATTGGAGAATTCGATGTTCATGCTATTGGGTTGCAAGCTAACCAAGCGAGGTAGTCAGAGGTGATGGGGAAAAGGTAGGAGAATGGGGTTAGGAAGGAGAGATATTTATATGAGTGAATGGCAGAGTAGACTTGATGGGCCGAATGGCCTAATTCTACTATCACTCATGATTCTGGGCAGTGGGCAGGTGCTATAGACTTGCATGGGAAGGTAGACGCTCCCACCCCCACGAGTCTCGGGCAGATGGGGCTCGTCAGCCTGGGAAGGCAGTCCATCTAGGAGAGGGAAAACCCTGATTTAAAACCTCCACTGCCTTGTGGCCATATCCAGTCATGGAAAAGGCTCCAGGAGTAAACCTCAAGAAAGTCCAGAGTCTGAGCCCCAAAGGCAGTTTGTCGTTGTCTACAACCTCGTTCTGGCAGCTCCTGCGACAGCGCTGGTGCCAAACCGTAACGGCCCTGCTGTTCCTTTGGATCGATCAGCGACGTGGAGAGGGGGGACGTGCTGCACGGGCAGCAGCCTGTCCTCCATATGACATCGATCGGCCAGGCTTGCATCCGACCATGATGCAACCGAAAGGGGCCTACTACTACTACTACTACTTATGATTGTATGAGAGATAACATAGAACTGCTGTTCCATGGATGGCATGAGCTTGGTGGGCCCAAGGCCCTGTCTCCACGCTGCATTTTCTAAGTTGAAAAATGTTTGCAGTCATTATTATAATAATGATGTGTTTATTTCCAGATAAACTACTATTTCATTGCTGTCAAAGGATCAGCTATTGAAGGCTGGGCTGTGATGTACTACATTACCCATCTGTAAGTATTAGCTTGGCACAGGCCTTGGCTGACCAGAGAAAGCTAAAGTTCCTGCAGCACTCAAATGCCAATGTAAGAACTTGAAATCAGCCCAGAATAGAGATTGAGCCTAGGCTCTGCCCCAGCAAGTACTGGATTATGTCACTGGGCCACCAAGAAAATTTGGCCAAAATGTACAGTGAAAAGCTTTTGTTTGCATGCTATCCAGTCAAAGCAAAGACTATGCAAGATTACAATCTAGCCAGCCACAGTGTACAGATAAAGGTTACACCATTCAGTGCAAGATGACGTAGGATTAAAGATAGCTCAAGGATCTCCGATAATGTATATGGGAGGTCAGGGCTGCAGTCCAGCTGATAAGAGGTCCCCACTCAAATTCCACTCTGTGCTGAGGTAAATGAAGGCAGTCCCACCAGAAATGATCTTGGGGCTTAGTTGAATATCGGTTTAATTTCTGCCCCAGAGAAGGTTCAAGACTTGGATGGATATGCGTCAAGGCTGCGAAAGACGACTTAAATGGTTATCTCTCCATGAAAGAAAAGCTGTATCTCTGAAGCCAAAATTCTCAGTGTTATGCTGAGTTTGAGACTTCCACCCATACATGAGTTGCACATAGATAGGAAAGGGCAAGAGGGATATGGGCGAGTGGGACTAGCTTAGATGGGGCGCCTTGGTCGGCATGGACAAGTTGGGCCAAAGGGCCTGTTTCTGTGCTGTATGACTCTATATAAGAGCTAAACCTAATTGTTCCCAGTGTACCTGCAGATTTACTCTGATACCACTCTGTAGTATTGGCTCCACTCGACAAGGTCACATTTTTAATGTTCTGTTTGAAATCATAAGCTACTTCAGCCATGACCCTGCGGGTGGCACTTGTGTCGGGTAGAGAAAGTGTGCGTTTCAAATCTCGTTCCAAAGACTTCAGCACAAATTTTGGACCAACTCAAATGCAGTACTGAAGGTGTTTGGTATTGTCGCAGATGCGATGTTTCAGATGCGATATCAAACCAATGCCCCCTCTCTGTTCTCCTGGTGGGCTGTTTAGAAGGAGGTTAGCAGAGTTCTTGGTGTTCTGGCTAATACCTTAATCTTCAGTTATCACCCTAAAACGCATGATCTCGATGTTTATGTGAATGGGACCTTGTTGTAAGCAAATTGGGGGACGGTGGCATAGCGGTAGAGCGACTGCCTTAGAGCAACTACTGGACACCTGGGTTCGATCCTGACTATTGATGCTTGTCTGTACGTTCTCCCGTGACCTGCGTGGATTTTCACCGAGATCTTCGGTTTCCTCCCACACTCCAAAGACATACAGGTTTGTAGGTTAATTGGCTTGGTATAAAACATGTAAAATTGTCCATTGTGTGTAGGGTAGTGTTAATGTGTGCGGGCTGCTGCTCAGTGCAGACTTGATGGGCCGAATGCACTGTTTCTACACTGTATCTCTAAACTAAACAAAACTAGACTTGCATGTGTTTACAATAGTGATAACATTTAAGTTGATGTAAAGTACTTAGAGACATTTTAGATCATGAATGATGTAGTATAAAAAACCTTTTTCTTTAGAAGCAAAGAAACACAGATGCTGGTTAATACACAAAAGGACACAAAGTGCTGGAGTAACTCGGCTGGTCAGACAGCATCTTTGGATAACATGAATAGGTGAAGTTTCGGGTTGACGCCCTTCTTCAGACTGAACCAGTGCTCACCTAGCAACTTCAGTCTGAGGAAAGGTCTCGATCCGATACATCACCTATCCATGTTCTCCAGAGGTGCTGCTTGACCCGCTGTTACTCCAGCACTTTGAGTTCTTTTGCATTTTTTCTATAATGGATTTATTGAGTTGTTGAGCTTTGAAACCATTGCGTAATTGTATTAATCAAAATAGTTTCACTCTTCAAGTGGCTGTAACGATTTAGCCTGCATGTTCTGCCTTGTTCCGCAGGTTGAAAGGTGCCTTACTCTTCATTACTCTGGCCCTGATTGGCACGGGCTGGGCCTTTGTGAAATACATTCTGTCCGACAAGGACAAAAAGATATTCATGATTGTGATCCCACTCCAGGTAAAGAAAGTAATAGTTGTAATTGGAATTACTTTTGTGGTTACTTCTGAAGACTTATCGAGTTTCAATAATGTATATTGATGTGCAGCCACACAGTGCCAGTGACCCTAGGTTCAATCCTGACTCCGAGTTCAACCCTGTCCTCGGGTGCTGCCTATGTGGAGTTTGCACTTTCTCACTGTGACTGTGTGGGTTTCCTCTGGTGTTCTGGATTCCTCCTGTAATCCAAAGATGTACAGCTAATGGCCACTGCAAAATGCCCCAAGTGGAGAGGCGAGTGGAAGAATGTAGAGGGATTGCTGTAGGATTAGTGGAAAAAGGGTGGTTGGCGAGTATGGACACAATGGGCTGAAGGACCTGTTGTTTTGCTGTATCTACCCATGACCATCTTATTTTCCAAGTTCTTCCTCGGCATGGCTTGGGTTGAGATGAAAGCAGGGCATTCAACCCAACCAATCAATGTCAGGCAGCAGCTGTGGAGGGAATGGGCAGATGATGTTCTGGGTCAGGATCCTATTTCAATTTGGAAGGCTTCAATTTCAATTTCAAACCAAGCCCCCCCAACCCAAAAAGTAATCTCTCCATTCCCTCCACAGGTGCTCCCTGGCCCACTGAGTTACACCAGCATTCTGTGATTTGCTCAAGATTCCTGCATCTGCAATTCCATGCGTCTCCATAATAATCCTCTATTCCCTGCTCCCTCATGTTTGTCCAGCCTTCCCTTGAATGCATCTGCATTGTGTCCCTCAACCATTCCTTTGGCCACATGTTTGACATTTTCACCACTCTTTGGGGAAAGAAGTTCCTTAAATTTCTTTGGATTTCAGTCTATTAAGTGAATCTAGCTTTGATTTTACCAGATAGAACCATACTCTCTCTCTCTCTCTCTCTATCCACACAATCTATACTTAATTATAAAAACCTCTTGTAAAGCAAGGAACTGCGGATGCAGGTTTACACTAAAAAGACACAAAGTGTTGGAATAACTCAGCGGGTCAGGCAGGATCCCCGGAGAACATGGATAGGTCACGTTTTAGGTCAGGACTCCTCATAAAAACATTGGTTACCCATCCGCCTATTCTCAGGAATTTTGTTTGATCTTTTGATATCTATACCTTTGCATCTCGAGCATCCTGCCGTGTATGCTCTTTGCTGTAAGACCCTTGCTGAGCCTCCATGGAGCTTTATTTGTCACATATGCAACTACACGGAGAACTTATTTATGAGTATATTACACATGCAGGCGCCACTATTTTTGGCACCATTATTCACAGTCCAAAGTCCGGTCTGCCCGCGCACTCGATGTACTGGAGCAGTTCCCGTGAACCGACCATCCTCTCCTCTCCTCTCGTCGCCTGGCCATCTTTGTGTCTGGGGGGCACGTCCTGCAACCGACCATGAAGACACTGGAGGCATAATACCCCCAATTACGGCCCTTGTTCCTCACGTCCGCCATCTCCAGCTCCCTCCGGGTTACCCCGTCCGACAAGCCTTCGGGGCATCATAAGATCCATGTCCATGGGACATCTGATGCTGCCAGCCTCGCGCACTTACCTGTGGGATCATTGGTTGGACGTATCAACACTGTTTATTTTCCCTCATTCATTTTTCCCATCAACCAGTCCACTGAAGCATCCTCCTGGCTCCACTAACTCAACATCTGGGAATCACATTAAGCCCCCACTGTTCAATGACTTGCTGCACAGCACCAAGTGTTCCGGTAAACGACACTCCATGTTCTGAATGTAAACCGTTAATGATCTGAACAAGCTGTACTAGTTACAAATTAATTACACTAGTTTTAAGGAAAGAATGCACTTATCCAGGATTAAAACTTTATTTTTTCGAAATCCGTAAGGTCGTTTGTTGCGATATTGTGAACACGTAATGCTGTTTAAGTGGAAACAACTTGCGTTATTGCTACGTCTTCCAATGCAATTCTGTTGTCTGAGCATCAGCTTGGGGGTCAAATACGATAGGGCACACACCATGAATGGTGAGGCCCCAGGGAGAATTGAGGACCAAAGGGACCTTGGTGTTCAATTCCAAAGATTCCTGAAGCCATTGGGGATGATGAAGAAGATATATGGGATGTTTACCTTCACTAGCCAGCGCTAGGAGATCTTGGTACAACTTATTTTTAAATGTTGGAGTATTGTGCGCAGTTCTAGTCACTCTAGCGTACGAAGGACGTGATTGCTCTGGCTAGAGTGTGGAGGAGATTCACCAAGGGTTGTCTGGGCTAAAATGGTTCAGTTGTGAGTTGAGACTGGAAAGGCTGGTTTGTATTCTTCGGAGCCAAAGAGGCTGAGGGGGATGTATGATTATCGGAGGCCTAGACAGGTCGGGGGGAATTCCCCCCACCACGGGTTCCATGTAATCCCGTGCTACCTGCTCCATGGCCAGATTAAACCATCTCCCCCACCTGGTTTGCCAGGTGAGGAGGGGGCTGTGGACCCCCAGCAGGACTCAAAAACAAGACCTGTCAAAGGGCGGATGAGCTTCTAGCGAGCCAACGGCCATCCACACTTCAGTAGAAGTTGCGATCACTGTCGTACATAGCGTTGTAAGGAATGATGATAAAGCACACACACACACACACACACACACACACACACACACACACACACACCAAAAACACACACACACCAAAATCCTATACTCCCAGTGGCGGAGGTCCGCAGAAACTGGAGAACTGAGATGTGTGATGCGTCCGTCACCGTTCCAGCACCACTGCGTCACTAATGCGTTCAACAATGATGAATGAATGAATAGACAATGTAAGACATTCTTCCACGGAGGAGCCTAAGATGGAGGTATATGGTTTCACCCAGAGGGAGGTTGGTATCTGGAATTCACTACACAACTTATGAAGACTGAAAAAAACATTTGAATCACCAAGGCATAATAGGGTACAGGCCAAGTGCTTATAAATGGGATTAGTACAGTGGGGACGGTTGTTGGTCTCTACACGATGGGCCGAAGGATCTGTTTCTACGTTGTCTGACTCTCTTATATGTGTGATGATGCCCATTAATTAGACAGTTTGTATTTTGTGGATCGTGCAGAGGGAAAGTTAAGGCTAGTTACTTGCTGCTCAGTTCATTATTGCTTTTTGCCGCTTGTAATTTTTGTCTGAGACTTTTACCGGCTGTCTCTGGTGGCTGAGAAATGGATCTTAATTGCAAGGAAAATATTTAAGCAAGTAGTTTAAAATTTGAGATGGAGGGCAATTTAAATGGAAAATATTGTCAGACAGTTTTAAACTAGATGCTTTAAAATTATTATTAGGACTCTTGCTGCTTATATTTTTATCTAAAGCAGAATGATAGATTAGATCATGTTATGATCTAGATTATGTTATGAACATTGGAAAATGGCACTAAAAGATGGGGGTTAATAGGGAAAGATTCCAACTGGCAGAGAAGGATTGTCAGATACAGGGCCAATGCTTGACAGATACAGTGTAATTCAATGTGTAGGAAGGAACTGCAGGTGCTGATTTAAAGTCCCAGCGCGGCCAGCGGACTTTGGGAGCCGCGGACACACGGTAGGAGGTGGCCGACTGTTGTCCAGGCAGCTGAGGAGGTCCCCCAGCCCCCGACGTCGGACTTCCATCACCCCGGCGAGCGGGCCTGAACATCGGGCCGTCTGTAGCAGCGACTGCGGAGGGCTCAGGGAGGCCCCGACCACGGGTGAACATTGGGGAGCTTTAGAGGAAGAGACTGACTTTGGTGCCTTCCCTCACAGTGGGAAACTTTTGATTCTGCTGTGTGGGGATGTTTTATGTTGAACTTTATCAACTCTATGTTGTGTTATTTATTTTCATTGTGTGGCGATTACATTTCACTGTGCCAACTGGCACATGTGACAAATAAATGTATCTTGTATCTTGTAAACCGATGATAGACACAAAGTGCTGGAGCAACTCAGCGGGGACAGGCAGCATCTCTGGAGAGAAGGAATGGGTGACATTTCGGATCGAGACCCTTCTTCAGACTACTACTTCTGAAGAATGGTCTCGACCCGAAACGTCACCCATTCCTTCTCTCCAGTGATGCTACCTGTCCCGCTGAGTTACTCTAGCACTTTGTGTCTATCTTCAGTGTAATTCAATGTTGCTTTTATTGTCACACATGCTAAGTGCTAACGCAGCGAAATACTTTTCCCTACAAAACAGTCCAGTAAAATATTACCATGCCCCTGAATCCCGATTAGCAAGTGTACCGGAATAGTCTACTGAACCCACATGCAAGAGGCGCCACATTTTGGCGCCAATTTCCAAAGTCCACGCTCTAGTTACTTGTGGGCAGAGCACCAAGACAAATTCCTTGTATGTGAATACTTCTTGGTTCTTATGAGCAATGTCTTATCTTATGAGGAATGTCCCAGGCTGTTGTAGGCTTCCATCCAGCCACCCCCTTGCAACCCACTCAATAAACTGTGTCAGGAAAGACACTCGGCGTAACCCAATTGCATTTGCATTCCTCAAATTAAATAATGCATATCTACTTAATCATTGAAAATCTTTAATAAAAATGTACTATTATTGCATTCCAAAATGGTGTGCGGAAGTTAAATGCCTTTTTTAATGTCTTTTTGAGGTGCTGGCAAACACAGCTTATATAATCATTGAGTCGACTGAAGAAGGGACGATGGACTATGCGTTGTGGAAGGAAATCCTGTTCCTAGTGGACCTTATTTGCTGTGGGGCGATCCTGTTTCCAGTGGTTTGGTAAGGATAGGAGCATTCAAATATGTTGAATTGGTGGGATGGTGTAAGGCGAGAACTCGCTTGGGAGTGGTCTATTACCCAGGTAGCACAGATTGTACCATGTATAAAATGTTATGTAGTTGTGTATTACTGAAATACAAGAGGGAGTGAACAAGTTTGTGTCGGGGATGTTGTGTGTTGGTGCTGAAGAGCTCCCTATTGTGGTCAGTGGTGGGTACTGCAACGGAGCTGCCCTTGGATTTCTCATGAATCTTTCGTTCCACATTTCCTTAAAGATCCTATAGCAATAGGATCTTTGCTTTTCCTGAGTCAACCATGCAGGCCCTGCTTTGTTCTATATCTTCCCATACCTCTAGTTTCCCCTTCCCTGACTCTGTCTGATGAAGGGTCTCAGCCCGAAAAGTCACCTATTCCTTTTCTCCAGAGACGCTGCCTGACCTGCTGAGTTACACCAGCATTTTTGTGTCTATCTTCAGTGGAAACTTCATCGATTGGTATGTGTCCAGGCTCTATGGAAGCAGGGCCAGACCAGTATCAAAGAGTAGGTCATGTCATAGCAACCATCTCAATCCTGCAGGAAGTTAGCTCAAGTAATTTAGGGTTTTGACAGAAGATAGATACAAAGTGCTGGAGTAACTCAGAGGGTCAGGCAGCATCTCTGGAGAAAAAGGATGGGTGACATTTCGGGTCGGAACCCTTCTTCAGACTGGTTTTTGACAAGTTTCACATGCTTAGCATCAGCACACAGGATGATTTGAATTTTTAATTATTTGGATAAAATAATGGAAATTTGCCAATTTAAAATATCCTTTCTGTTCGTCCTTGTATTATTCAGGTCAATCAGACACTTGCAAGAAGCCTCGAGCACAGATGGTAAAGGTAAGCTTGATGGGGGTTGACTGAACCGAGAGAGCCGGTCCCTCTGGTGAATTCTCACTCTAATGCATGAATGTTGGTCTTTCCTTTGGTTTCAGTCACTCTTTGTCCAGAACACAGTGCTAAAGGAACTCAGCGGGTTAGGCAGCATGGTTGGAGAGAATGGACAGGTGACTTGTCAGTTTAGGGCCCTTCTTCAGGCCGATCGGTCTAAAGACCCGAAATGTCGCCTGTCCAGTGTTCGGCATGTATCTGACGGGAGAAGTGCTTCGAGAGATTGGTCCTCCAGCACATCAAGGACTATCTCCCTCCAGACGTCGACCCCCACCAGTTCGCCTATCGCCCAAACAGTTCCACAGAAGACACCATCACCGTAGCTCTCCACTCTGTGCTGAGCCACCTGGAGCTGGGGCAGAGCTACGTCCGGATGCTCTTTGTGGATTACAGCTCAGCTTTCAATACTATCATCCCAGACATTCTCATGGACAAACTGGTCACTCTCGGCCTCCCCACTCTCACATGTGCCTGGATCAAGGACTTCCTCACCAACCGGCCCCAGACGGTGAGACTCGGCCCCCACCTCTCCTCCACTCGCATGTTGAGTACCGGCTCCCCACAGGGCTGTGTGCTAAGCCCCCTCCTATACTGTCTCTACACCCACGACTGTAGTCCGGTTCACAACAACAATCGAATCGTCAAGTTTGCTGACGACACTACAGTAGTCGGACTCATCTCAAGGGGAGATGAGGCAGCCTACAGAGAGGAAGTCCTGAAGTTGACAGCCTGGTGCTCAGAAAACAACCTGGCTCTGAACACCAAGAAAACCAAAGAGCTCATTGTCGACTTCAGGAGGCACAGCACCGACTTAGCTCCCTTATACATCAATGGCGAGTGTGTGGAGAGGGTCTACACCTTCCGGTTTCTCGGCGTCCTCATCTCCGCTGACATCTCCTGGACAGCTAACATCACAGCGGTCATCAAGAAGGCTCAGCAGCAGCTGCTCTTCCTCAGGAAGCACAACCTGGACTCCAACCTGCTGCTGACCTTCTACCGCTCGTCCATTGAGAGCCCGTTGACATACTGCATTACAGCATGGTACGGCAGCTGCACCATGGCAGACAGGGAGAGGCTTCAGAGGGTAGTTAGGGCAGCACAGAAGATCATCGGCTGCCCTCTCCCCTCTCTGATGGACATTTACACCTCCCGCTGCCTCAGCAGGGCGAAGAGCAAGGACAGCTCCCATCCTGCATTTGGCCTGTTCAACCTGCTGCCCTCAGGGAGGCGCTATAGGTGCATCAGCACAAGGACAAATAGACTCAAGAACAGTTTCTTTCCAAAATCCATTATCTCCCTGAACTCACACATGCACTGACTTCACAGCCTAACCCTCGGACTTTCATCTATCCACCTACTGTAATTTGTACTGTAACTGTAAATTCCAATATGTGCAGTAACCCATACTGGATATAGGAATCCTATTTATTCATTCTATTTATCCATTGTCTTTTATAGATATGTATATAGTGCCGCAGAAACTGTGCACCTTATTTCCCCCCCCCCCCCCCCTTTTTTGTTTTTGCACTGAGTAGGAGCAGCTTTTAATTTCATTGTACATGTGTATAGTGACAATAAAAAGGCATTCTAATCTTCTAATTCTAATGGGTGAAGGGTTTATCCACCTGAAGCATTAACCATGATCTAGTCTGTGAGCAAGCATTGACTTAAGGAAGAGGGTGATAAACAAGTGCAGGAGCGAGCACTTGTCTGCTCCGAAGGCCAGAGTCCGAGAGGCTCCGAAGTGGGGCTTCTTGGGCTCTGACAAGTGCAACTGTGAAGAGGTACAGAAAATGGCCCACCTACTGACTTGCGGCGGAGAGGCATGCACTGCGGACGATCTCCGCAGAGGCACAGATGTGGCACTGACTGTGGCAAAGCCTTGGCAGAAGGTCGTCTCACATACGAGCGAACGAAGGAGCAGGCACGAGGTCCCTTTTCTACCTTCACTTCACT
The DNA here is from genome assembly GCA_035221665.1 of Okamejei kenojei. Taxonomy (NCBI): domain Eukaryota; kingdom Metazoa; phylum Chordata; class Chondrichthyes; order Rajiformes; family Rajidae; genus Okamejei; species Okamejei kenojei. Next base: position 9,142,920 of record CM069166.1, read on the forward strand.
TTTATAGACTGCCCCCTTACACCTTGATTTTTTTTTAAGACTCTAAAACTTTGAATCTCAGTCTTTAATATACTCACTGACTCAGCCAGCATCCATAGCCATCCAAGGCGTAGAGTCTTTGAAAGCTTGACAAGAAATATATTTCCTCCTCTAGTCTCCTTCCTTTTAACTAAGGGAACATTAAATAAAAACAGCAGATGGAGGAAATATAAAGTTAAAGGGAAAAAATCATAGAACAGAACAGCACTCATGGTGAACATGATGCCAAGAGCAAACCTTTCCTGCTTGCACAGAAACCATAATTCTCCACGTGCTTATCCCAAAGTGTCTTCAATGCCACTGTCTTGGTTTTTTGTTTCTTGGTTTCCTCGTCCTCCAAAAATATTCCAAGTGGAATTTAAACTGGAGGTGGCGGAGGGTGGAATTAAGCAAAAAAAAAGTTTAAGGGTCTTGGAGAAGAAGAGCTACCTTAAATTTAGTGGCGTCTGGTTGGGTAACTATGGTAGGGTGAAGACTGTTCCATGCTTTAATTGTGCAGGGGAAGAAAATCTGCTTCCATCACCACCCCAGGTAGCACATCCCAGGCACTCGCCACACCCTGTGTATATAAAAATAATACATCTCCTTTGAACTTTGCCCCTCTCACCTTGAAGCTATGACCTCTGGCATTTGATATTTCCATCCTGGGTAATAGTTTCTGACTGTCCCCCCTAGCTATGCTTGACATAACTTTATATGCTTCTATCATGTCTCCAGAGTTCCAGAGGAAACAATCCAAGTCTGTCCAACATCATGGCCTGTAACCATTGGTGGAGATGTCAGCCCCTCTATATATTTTATTTAGTGCCTTAAAGGATTTTGTGTAACTTAGAACATTGCTTCATAGTCTCATCATCCCTACAGAGGAAATTCCCCTCCTCCCCAACCACTCTTGCTACTGTTTGAGTGTCAGATAGAAATGAGCGTTTGAGAATCGTGTTGAATACGTTTCCCCTCCAATTGCAATTAGGATCTGTGCTGACCTTTCTTGATCTTTTAGTGTGGCTGTCAGTCCTGGGCATGTACTGTAACATAAGTCCGTGTGTTTAAACAAGAAAGGGAGATGAGAAGAATATTTTGCTGAGACAAGTCTTGTAATGTGATCTGGTTGTATTTTATGTACTAATTTTAATTTCCCTTTCTGTATCTGCAGCTGCAATGAATCTGGCAAAGCTGAAACTCTTCAGGCATTTCTATGTCATGGTAGGTCTAGGTGTGGGTGGGTTTTTGAATCTAGTCTAGGGGGTCCTCTGGGTCTGAAGACTGTTCCCAGATACAGGAGCAGTACCTATAAGGCCAGTGAGTAACATTCGGGTTGGAGGTGTTAATTCGGCTTGTTGGAAGCAGTGTTGCAGACTGGTGAGCCCAACTCTCAGCTCAGTTTAGTTTACTGTCACAAGTACCAAGGTACAGTGAAAAGCTTTTGTTGCATGCTAACCAGTCAGTGGAAAGACAATACATGATTACAGTCGAGCCATGTACATGCTCCTCTGCTTCTGAACTTATAAAGGTTTCCTATCTTGACATTAGTTCAGAGAGTTAGCTGACTCTTTGTCATATCTCTCTTATTCTGGATTCTCCAACCAGCTGAGGCTGAGAGCATCCATGTATGAACAATCAGGATAGGTGACTTAAGTTGATGGGTTTGATGTGAGTGTCCCATTCTCCCTTCTGGTTGGTGTTTTCTCAACATTGATATGTTTCAATTAGATCACCCCTCATCCTTTCAATGTCACAGGTGTGTTAACAAAGTTGATGCTAAGAAGCTATTTCTCCCACATCGGAAGTGCAGAATTAGGGGTATGGGCTCGGAACATGGAATCAGCCATTTAGTTTAGAGATAATGCATGGAAACAGGCTATTTGGCCCACAGAGTCCACACCTGTTCCTACTAGTTTTCACTTACCCACTCCGCACACACTCAAGGCAATTTACAGAGGTAATCAACCTACAAACCCACACGTCTTTGGGATGTGGGAGGAAACCGGATCACCCGGATGGTAGCAAGCCCACGGTCACAGGGAGAACATGCAAACTCTACACAGGCAACACCCAAGGTTAGAATCAAACCTGGGTCTCTGGCACTATGAGGCAGCAGCTCTGTCGGATGATAATTTAAAAAAAAAATTATGTCAGGGAACTCTGGATGCTAAGATGCTAGATGTTTAAGGCTCAGATTAATTAATTTTGGGAAATGAGCGTTGGTAGCCTTAAATAGAAAATAGGAGGCAAAAGATCATCCATAGCATTGAATAATGTGGCAGACATGAGGTGACACTTGGCTTTCATCTGTTCCAATGTGTTTGAGTACGCCCAGTTAAACATACTAGAATAATGGTGTGTGGCTGTCCACACTGTATCCTTTGCACATTGTAGCTTATGATTTTCTAATAATTGTTATTTTCCTCTTGCTCAGATTGTTTGCTACATATATTTCACCAGGATCATCGCAATTCTTCTCAAGTTCACTGTTCCATTTCAGTGGCAGTGGATGTATAATGTAAGTAAATGTTGGAGGTTCTAATGAATGCTGGTTTCTTGGCTGCTGGGTCTTTTATTGCGGGGGGGGACGGGACACCGGGGGGACCAAGGAGCTGCAATGTTGAAACGTGTTAAGAGTCCAGTCCTTCTCGTGTCAGGTCTTTCTGGCATGGGCTGGGAGAGGCTGCTTTCTCCAGCATAATGTATGGGAATTCCCAATACGATTGGGCTCGGACATTGAACTCCAGTGTTGGGTTGACCAGTATGACGCCCAGCGGTCAGCCTGAGACCAGCTGAAGGCCAGTTCCATGAGAAGCCTGAAGAATTCAGCCCATTGCAATTTTATCTTATAAACGATTCACATCAATTAATTTATCCAAGGTAAACAAAAGTGCTGGAGAAACTCAGCAGGTGCGGCAGCATCTATGGAGCAAAGGAAAAATGTTATTTTCCTCTTGCTCAGATTGTTTGCTACATATATTTCACCAGGATCATCGCAATTAATTTATCGATGTGTAGGGAAGGAACTGCGGATGCTGCTTTAAATCGAAGATGGATGCAAAATGCTGGAGTAACTCAGCGGGACAGGTAGCATCTCCCTGAGAGAAGGAATGGGTGACGTTTCTGGTCGAGACCCTTCATCTGAAGAAGGGTCCCGACCCGAAACGTCACAATTAATTTATCTATGTGGGAGAGAACTAGAAGAACATTTATTATTACAGCTGAAACTGGTTTATTACAAAAAACACTGAGTTATAGCTGCTTTCAATGACTTGCAGCAGTCCGTTTTTGCAGTCAAAACTTGCCCTTATAAAACTAGAGGCTTCTCCTGCTGTGAATTCAATTGAAACTGATTGTTTTAATCTGGTGATCTCATTTATTTCAAGTGTGGTTTGTCTTCTGAACATAACCAGGTTTATGGGTGGTGGTCTTCAAACCTGTGTAAATGATTTTGCACTCAGTTATTTACAATATAGAACTCAGAAACAGAGTCTTCCAAACTTTGTAAAAGTTTCACAAAGTTTATTTGCATCCTGTATCATCTAGAACATAGAATAGTACAGGCCCTTTTGCCTCCTGAAACTCTTGATATGTTACTGCTGGAGATCTTGGTATTGGTTTGCCTGTTTAGTTGTAGGATTGGGCTGGTATAACAAGTGACTGAATCATTTTGCCTATTCTTTTTGGCTGTTTCTGATTTTGGTTTTTGAAAAGTAAATTCTCTTTTAGTTTCTAGTGGAGGTGTCATCACTGGTGTTCTTTGTGCTGACCGGGTTCAAGTTCCGACCAGCCTCCAACAACCCCTACCTACAGCTGCCTCAGGATGAGGATGCTACGATGGATGAAGTGTGAGTACCGACCAAATGTACCTTGTCGTTGTTCCGTCCCCCTGCTCTGCTCGCGTTGCCAGCCTTGGTGACCAAAGATCCTACAGCGAGCAAGATGGTCCACTCGACGAGACAGACGTAGTACGGTCATGGGCAGATTCATGGGTAATGTAAGGCCCCGTTTTCGTAACCGCCCTCCGTCTCCGCACCAAAGATCCCATAGGATAATAGTGCGGAGACGGAAGCCGGTTACGGAAACATCCTCGTAAAAATAAAAGTTATTTGGTAAAAATCTTCTCCTCGTTTTCAGAATTTTAATTTATTAACACAAACTGTTCCCCCGCAACATTGATTACACTGCGGGTCGGGTCCGGTTACGGAAATGGATGAAAAAAAGGCCCACGTTCCGCTCCGTTGCGTACTACACGTCAGCCCATTGCAGTTAGCAGAAGTGGTCTATCTTGCTATAGGATCTTTGTAGGTGACTGCCTAGTAGACGCAAGGAACAACAGATGCTGGTTGACAAAGAGACACTGAACATCTGCGGAAGGAACGCGGTGGGACAGGCAGCGTCTGTGGAGGGAATGCACAGATAATGTTTCAGGACGGGAACCTTCCTCTGACAGGTAGTCTTTGCAGTGACTTCAAAGCATTTCTATGGAGAACTTCTGATTTGACACATCCTGTGTTAGGGTTTGAGTCTGGAAAGATAACTCGTTCCAATCCGTCTGAAGGAGGATCCCAACACAAAATGTCGCCTGTCCATTTTCCGGGCTGCAGGGAATCCCCATCCACAGATGCTGCCCGACCTGTTGAGTTCCTCTGCACTGTGCCATTTTCTCCAGCATCTGTAGTTCCATCAATGACCCTTCCACTATCTTGTCTTCACCAGGCTCACCGAGTCGGGCTTGTTGGCAGGTGTAACGAAAGTGAAAAAGACCAGCAATGGACGAGAACAAATTCGAGACTCCTCCGTATGAAACCGGCCGTTTTCAGATTGCTCGATTCCATGGCAACGAGGCCTGACCCTCCAGCTAGAAATTGGGAGAAATAACTGATACAGGAAATGCGAGTGGTTAAAATGTGTTGGGAAATCACTGGCTCCTGTTGCAATTCCAGATCGGTAACTGTTACAGAGCAAATAAAGTGGTTCCTTGGTCTGTACATATGTAATACATATATATTATATCTTTCTATGATACTCTAGCAGGAAGTATTTTATTTCTGAACCTCTATGACCAAACTCTTAGGATAAGTGGAGAACGACATGGTTGCAATATACTTCAGTTACTGTCTCCCCGTGTGGTTTTTCTGCCATCCTTTGGCAGGGAAGCGCCAGTGGTTTTTATCTGCAAGTCTCCTCTTTGTCAGCAGCACTTTGTGCTGCATGATAACCCTCTCGTCTCTCGTCTGCATGGCCTTGTATTTGAAGGATGGCTAATATGTCTCCCAGCTAAGTCTGTAGCTGAGATTTGTGCAAGGAATGCCGAACCAGAACCGGTTTGACAGCATGCGGGCATTATTTAATTCTGTTACTCAGCATCTGGTACTGGGAGAGAATTGATCCACAAACTATTGGAGCGTATTAGGGAGAGCTTCTCTTGTAATTGATCGTAGTGAAATGTTTTTTAAATTTTTGGATGGGAATAGGATTGGTGAAAGGAGGTGTTTAGAAACGGCTCCTGAAAAGCTTTGCCTTCCCAGAGCTGTGAAAATGACTTGCCAGCAGCAGTGGTGAGACGCCTATCTTTATGTAGGTTAATTGTGTATGGGCAGTAACCTCTCTCCAAGCATCTCTAAGCTCCAACAAACTGGTTATACTTCAGATTTCCTGTTGTTTGTATAAAGATGACTCCTTTTGTACTATTTTTTTCCTTTGCAGTGACTTTATATCAGTTCTATAGTGAACGTCAGCTTTGCAACTCCTGTCTTTGGGTTTGAGTCTTTGCATCCATCTGGTATGATAGGAATTGATAATGTGTATAAAGATTGACGTTAAAGAAAACTGTATAAGGGTATAAATATTTATAATTTTCTTATGAACCGGTGTAGAAATTTGTATTAAAATAAATTTCAGTGCTTTTAAATTACAGTAAGATTTGTGCTTAAATTATGGGATTCTTGAACTGTCCAAACATTTTTTTTTACATATTATGTTCTTCTCGTGTCTTTGTGTTGCTCATCATTCTGTTGTGCTCCTTAAGTTTCTCCTTGTGTGATGCCACTTGGCCCACCTTGTATGTGTTTTATTTGGGTACAGCTGGCCTTTCCGAGTGGCTATTCCTGTGCAAGGTTAGACGATAAGTATTGGGTTGCTGCTGACCATCAGAGCAAGTGCCTTTTCCAGCCGTATTCTCGATGCTCAACATACGCACCAAGAACGCTGCCTTCTCCGGCTCGAACGGCGGCATTCTGCACCCATGTCCTGTACATATAAGTTGCTATGATAGCCGTGTGCACTTACTGAGTGCAGGTTTAGAGAGACCACATTAAAGCAATGATTAGGACCATAGTTTTCATCAGAACCCATTGTTAATTTATGGTATTTAGTCGCCTGCTTGGTGTATTTATTTTCTTCGTTTAAATAAGTTTATGCTTTGAAATGATTCAATGTTGCTGTAATGAGATTTTAATTTGAAACAAATAAATTGTATACCATTGGAACAAGACTCCATTCTTCTGTGCCATGAGGTTTGTAGCAATCCTGGACTGGAGAAGATGTAGACTCAAGGTTCCAGCACCTGCAATTTCTTAAGAGGCTGGGATGTCTGATTACATGGAAACAAGTTGTTCCCCCTGGCGATATTATTTAAAACCAAGACCACTTTTTAAAATCTGCTTGCCAATTTCCAATGTAACTATTAAGTGGTTCTCTTGTTCCCATTTGAAATGGTTATAACTGAAATCATTCTTAGATATATTTTCAGTCTGTGTTAATTCATCACTTGCATTGTATAAGGGAGCACTTGTTAAAACAGATGTACATGTGTTGCCCGTCACTATTTTCCCTCGAGAATGGTGGTGACCTTCCTTCAAAGAAGATCAGAAGCACTAGTTGCCGATCAGGTTCCTCATTCCTGCTGTGACCACTTGATTTGGGGTTTACTCACAGGCGTGTATCATTTACACACCCGGATTTTTAAAACTTATTGAAAAGCACGCTTTGATGTTGTATTTGTATACTTAAAGCAAAGCTCAACCATTTGAAGCGATGCTTGTAAGCTGACGTTTCCCTTGGTGGAGTCGTGGCATACGCAAACACAGTCACCTGACCAGAGGGGGTGAGTTTGCATTTGATGTGATCCATTCTTGGTCAGCTCTAAACAGGAGCTTCAAAGGTAGCCAGCGCGAAGAGGGGTGGTCCAGTTGAAGACCACAATGTGGTGCAGCGGTAGAGCTGCTGCCTTACAGAGCAAGAGACCCGGGTTCAATCCTGACTACGGGTGCTGTCTACACGGAGTTTGTACGTTCTCCCTCCGACCATGTTGGTTTTCCCTGGGTGCTCTGGTTTCTTCCCACTTTCCAAAGCCATGCAGGTTTGTAGATTATGTCAGAAAGAACTGCAGATGTTGGTTTAAATCGAAGGCAGACACAAAATGCTGGGGATACATCACCCATTCCTTCTCTCCAGAGATGCTGCCACAGCCGCTGAGTTACTCCAGCATTTTGTGTCTACCAGGTTTGTAGGTTAGTTGGCTTCTCTAACTTGTCCCTAATGTGTAGATTTGACCTAGTGGAGGGTGATTTGTTGGTCGATGCAAACTCGGTGGACATATTTGTACGCTATATCTCTAAAACTAAAACCACCCATCCTTCATGTACATCCTTTTGGACACTCTACATCTGAGTACAGACAAAATGTAGGAAAACTTCAATCAAACCACCACACTTTTACATACTACCTGCCATTTCCTAAGTAACCTGGTATTTTCACTTGTCTTCATCGGTTATCCCCACTGTGTTCCACTCTTGAATCTGTTATAATCCCACAAAATCTAACTTAATATATCGTGTTATACTTTATGTAATGTCTTTGAAAATCCAGGTTTACATAGAACAGCACAGCACAGGAACAGGTCCCTCGGCCCACAATGTCCAAACCACACATGACAAACTAATCACCTCTGCTTACAGGTAATCCATTACTGTCCAGCTCCTGATCCAAAAGCCTCTTAAATGCCACGATCATATCCACATCCACTCCCACCTCTGGCAGCATATTCCCAGCATTCAACACTGTATATATTTTTAAAAAAGCATTCCCTGTACATCCTTAAAATTTGCCCTTATAGCTTTGTCCTCTAGTCTTTCACAATTCCATCCGTGTGAAATATGTTCTGACTGCCTACATTTTATATACCTCTGTCAGGTTTCCCCTCATCCTACAATGCTCCACAGTAAACTATCCAACTTTGTCCACTTCTCCTTATAGCTAATGCCCTCTAATCCAGGCAGCATTCTGGAAACAACATTGATTTCTGTACCCCTTCCCATCCACTCCATTAGTTACATCCCCAAGGGGAAAAAAAGTGAAACGTGAACATATAAAAACAATAAAGTCATATACTAATACAAATAATCTGATTCGTGAGTTAGGAAGTTTATTTCATTTTGTGTGTGAATTTGGATCCTAGAGATTGAACAAATTAAATTACATTACAATTAAACACAAAGTACTTGTGCAAAATAACTCCGGGACATGCGCTCAACTGAGAACCAAACCCAAGCCCAAAGCATTATCTAACTATCTAACTGAATATCCCGATTTATGCTAAGGACAATAAATAACTTTGTATGCAAAAAACAGCTACCTACAAGTTAAATAACTCTTTAAAAAAAAAAAAAACGAATCCTATAGATGCAAGTGTATCATTGGGGTTATCAAGTACATCATGGTGCGGGGCGATAGGTTCTAGTGTCTGAATACTTAAGCCAATTTTTACTGTTACAGAATTATTGTATCTTTTTACTGTCAATATATTTTATCTCGTTTGTAGAATTCATAGAAAAATTATATTTGCAAAATGCAATTCAACTACTTGAGACGGACGCAAAAAGCTGGAGCAACTGCTGATTGAAGGGTCTCGACCCGAAACGTCGCCTATTTCTTCGCTCCAGAGATGCTGCCTGTCCCGTTGAGTTACGCCAGCTTGTTGTGTCTAACATTTTGTCAACTACTGGTGACATTGATATTTCCTGAAAGTTTAGTTCTTCACGTTCGTGATCAGTCTGGTGAAATCGCATGATTGCGAAAGCAGTTGCAAGTGATAACTTTGAGAAAGTTTAAACTTATCTTGAAGAGATTCCCATGATTAAAAAGTAAGTTGTAAAATGTTCGAACAGACAGGTTTCCTGTGTTGTCGGCATACTTCATTGCCGTTAGTGGTGTGTACAACATGTTCGTTTGGTAACGAAAAACTGGCTGTTCCATTTTTATCACTTTGACGGTTGCCTTGTAAAAAGAAAAATAATGAGTGAAATGCTAAACATGTTAAATCCCAGGTCAACAATAATGCATCACTCTTGGACACAAAGCTGGATTAACTCAGCGGGACAGCCAGCATCACTGGAGAGAAGGAATGGGTGACGTTCTGGGTCTGAACTCTTCATCAGCCCCGCAACGTCACCTATTCCTTCTGTCCCGCTGAGTGGCTCCAGCTTTTTGTGTCTTTCTTCGGTTTAAACCAGCACCTGCAGTTCCTTCCTGCACATACATCGCCTTCTCTCCCACAATCTTCACCTGCTATTGTGCTTAGAAGGAACCGCAGATGCTGCTGTAAAGCAAAGATGGACACAAAACCCTGCAGTAACTCAGCGGATCCGGCAGCATCGCTGGAGAAAAGGAATGGGTGAAGAAACCATTCTTCAGGTCTCGACCCGAAACGTCACCTACTTTCTCCAGAGATGCTGTCTGACCCGCTGAGTTACTCCAGCTTTTTGTGTCCAGCCGCTATTGCGCTTAGTATCTTCCCCATGTTGATGAAATCAACCACCATTCAGTCTATTATTTCAGCAACAAATATTGAGATATTTCTTCGGAAAACACTCAGCATGACAGGCATCAGATCACATTTGGAAAATGAAACAGTTAACATCTCAGATCCGAGAGCCTTGGTCAGATGTGACAAGGTTTCGGATATCTCTTACCCAGTTAGAACCGATCAAGACTATTGGACTTAATATTCACTGCTTCCTTTTCCGGTTGCTGTCTGACCTTCTGAGTGTTTCCAAATTTCCAGCAAGTTTTTTTTTTTTTAAGTTTGAGATTTGTTCGACCCACCGAGGCTGTGCTGACTTGCGATCCCCATACACTAACACTATCTGACACACTAGGGCCAATTTACAATTATACTGAAACCAATTAACCAACAAACCTATATGTCTTCAGAGCATGGGAAGAAACCGGAGCACCCTGAGAAAACCCATGCGTTCACAGGGAGAAGGTACAAACAGCACCCGTAGTCAGGATCGAACCCGGGTCTCTGGCAATGCGCTTCCTGCTGAAGGTCTCTACCTCACACCATGAGCAGACTGGGGAGAGGACCAGCTAAATCCCCATATCAATCAGGTTTAGCAGCCACACCAATGCATTAGATGTCCTTAAGCAGACTTTTGCTCATCCCATCTTATTACCAGTAAATGTTTTTTTAATCAAACCAACTAAATTTAAAATAATAACCTGCAAAAGATTAGATACCGACTCATCCCATGGTAAGTTACAGACAACAGGTTAAGCTCTTATATTTGTAGCTGTTTTTGAAAATATTACCTTCGCAATAGTCTCAGGCGACTGCCCCAATGTCATAAAAATATCATGAGCAGCAGGCAGGTAGACATCTTTAAAGTACTGGATCGTCTCCGAGTCCGTTCCTGGATATTCTGAGCAAGACACTTCTTTCATGAGTTTCATTTCGAATTCTGTGTTTACCGGGCCAGGTTCAATCAATGAAACACTGAAATGAAAAAAAGTGCTTTTATTAAATATTGCTAGTTCCATAACATGGATTGGATGTAATGCAATTGATGTATTCAGGAGCACTAATGTGATTTTGTTCAGGAATTGGAGAACTACTTGAGTTACTTTGAAAAGGGGCCAGTAATAAAAAAGCTGTCTTGGGGGAAAGAAAAGTTTCCATGTAGCCTCCCCCCAGTAATCAGACACCAATGTCACACGAACATAGCTGCTACTTTCATTGTGGAAAGAAATTGCTTCTATGGGCATGTGCAATGTTACTCCATTAAATAAATGTGTTATTCAGCCTTTAGCTTACAGAATCATTATTAGTTAAGACTTTTTTTGAAATTTCTGCAAGGAAAAATAACTGAGTCTGAAACTATTGAGTCCTTAACTCTACTTTTGCCCATTGACACAATTGATTTTATAAAATGATTTTCTATAACAAGGTTTCTTCAGAACGCGACTAACATGTTGTAGCAGAGCATCTTGTACAGCACTTATGGGAAGGAGAACAAGATTAGATTAGCATGAATCTAATGCTAATGAGTGCTGAGTTGAGGGAGAGGGACATTTCAGGCTGGGGAATAGAACAGATACAGGATATGGGAACTGTAAGGCGAGAGGGAGTTGTGAAGACTAGAAGAACCAAAGGATGTTGCTAAGTTAACTGAGCACTCAAATAAGGAGAAGATACTGCCATAAAAGGAGCTGGCCAACAACTGTTTGGTTCAAGAACACAGAATTGAAAATGCACTTTCTACAGTGAAATGTAACTGTAACTGCTGGGTTATTCTGCAACAGGCCCGATCACCAACAAACACTTTGCTGCACAGCCTGTGCACCATTCACTGCCGGAGCTCGTATGCAGAGATGCCAACCCTAAATTTAGTTCACAGTAACATTCAACCCATTTGTCCGTAACAAATGGGGTTAAATGCATTTCTCTCCGTAACATACTCACTTGGGGTTGTTGCCGGCGGCTATGCGCCTGCGCACTGGTGCAGATCAGCGGGCTGCCGGCGGGCGGGTGCGGCACATGCACACTTGGCAAGGTTGCCGGCGGGTCTGCGCCTGCGCACTGGGTGGGGGGAGGCCCGGTGATGGGGCTGCCGCGAGCGGCCGGCTGGCGGCAAGAAAGTGTCGCTGATCGCGCGGGCCGGCGCCGTCCGGGCTCTGGGCCGGGCGTGGCTGCGAGCTGCCGGGCTGGCAAACCGGGGGCACATGGCGCCGGCGTTCACCACGGGAGGAACACCGGCGCGGCGGTGTTCCGTAACAGCATGTTTGGCTGCCGGAACACCGTAAAAAGGTTATTTCGCCGGGACAAAATACGGCGAATCCGGGACACTTGGCATCTCTGCGTATGGGGGAAGTTATTGCTCCCAGGAGCATTCAATATTGGGTACTGCTCCACTGTGCAGCCCTGGGATGAGACCCTCCTGCAGTAGGAACACAAATAAAACTCAAGAAGTTGGAAGCCTGAGCAAAACACAAAGTAGTGGAGGAGGGTAGACATAAAATGCTGGGATAATTCAGCGGGACAGGCAGCATCTCTGGAGAGAAGGAATGGGTGACGTTTTGGATCGAGACCCTTCTTCAGACGGATGTCAGGGCATCAGTGTATGTAGTGGCGGAGGGAACAACTCAGGCAATATCGGTAGAGGGAATGGGCAGATGACGTTTTGGGTTGGGACCCTTTGTCAAGACTCGGAAGAAGCATCTGTTTATTCCCTCCACAATTCCTCCAGCATTTTGTATTTCTACCCTGCTAAAGTATATTGTTGTGTTTTAATTTTAATTCAGAGACACAGAAGGGAAACGGGCACTTCAGCCCACTAATTCCCCACACACTAACTACCCTACATACACTGGGGACAATTTACATTTACACCAGGCCAATTAACCTACAAACCTGTACGTCTTTGGAGTGTGGGGGGGAAACCAAAAATCTCTGAGAAATCCCACGCAGGTCACGGGGAGAACATACAGACAGCACCTGTAGTCAGGATCAAACTCGGGTCTCTAGCACTGTAAAGGGCCTGCCCCACCTGGGCGTCATTTACACGACATTTACGCGTCACGACGCGCGCGGGGAGGCGTGGTGGCGTAGGCAGTGACGCGCGCGGCGCCCCAGGTATTTGGGATTCGCAAAATCTTTGCGCGCCACCTGCGTGATGCGCAAATGACGCCCAAATGGGGCAGGCCCTGAAGACAGTAGCTCTACCGCTACACCACGGTGTCGCCCGATTTAACCGATCTTCTCTCCTTCGCGTACCTCAACTAGTGACCTCCCCTCATTCCCCACTCGCTGATCTCGCCCCCCATCAACCTAGTTTGCCGTCGCTTGGAAAGAGCCCAGAGACCACCGCAGTTTGATCAATTGGCCCACAAATGAGCTGTTCCCCTTGTGAGCATTAATCACAACATTTTATAAGCGTTTGGCTACAAACAAGATTCACTGTAACAAATATTTCTTGAAGAGGCTAATGTATGGAAACATTCTCTGCAAACATTCTTGATATACACAGGTAAATATATTCACTGACAATATATTGAACTTCAAAAGTTGAACGGCAAGACTTTCGCAAAATCCTTCCAGTGCAAACTTCGAGGCGGCATAGACATCATTGAATACAATTCCTGTGCAAAAACAAAATCATTTTTTAGTAAATATTGAAGACCAAATGACTTTAAGGCATTTGGGCATACGTGTCTGGAAAGGTTTGCAGGACAATGGGCCAAATGCAGGCAATGGATCTAGTCCAGTCAGCCAACAAAGGCCTAATTCAATTTGTATAACTTTGCAGCCACAGTTGCAGAGTAATTAGTCGATCAAATTACAGAATCTGTTTAGCAATGGCGAGCAAAGGTAAGTTTCTTCTAGCCTGTTCAACCTCTCCCCCCCGGCAACATCCTCATGAATCATCTCTGTACCTATTCCAGCTTCATATCTTCCAATAGCAGGGTGACCAAATTTGAACACAATACTCTCAGTGCAACCTCACCAATGTCTAGTACAACTCTTAGATGGATCACAAAGTCCAAAGAAGCTTAAGTATGATATTATAATGATTATGTCACGAGACTGGCAATCGGAGTTCTGAACCATTATTCAAGAGTTGCAAGTTTGAATCCAACCAAGGTAGCTGGAGAATTTTAATTCAGGTAATTAAATGATTGTAATTGAATAATAATAGAAATTAATAACTAAAAATAGCAAAAAAATAATAATCTTGTGACATGTACAATAACAATGAAACGACTAGAAACAAAGAACTGCAGAGGTTGGTTTATACCAAAGATAGACACCAAGAGTAACTCAGCGGGTCAGGCAGCATCTCTGGAGAAAAAAGATGGGTGACGTTTTGGGTCGGGACCCTTCTTCAAACTGGTTCCCTTACTACTCAATTTGGTTCACTAATGTTTTTCAGGAATGACATTAATTCTCACATTTTTATCTCGGCTGGCCTATATATAATCCACCAATGCGGTTTGACTCTCAACTATCTCCACACTACAAAGATGTAGAGCCCCCAACCCAGCCTGACCCCAGCAGGGAAACCTTTTAATATCATGGCTTTGAATCATGATTCACTTCAAGCACAAGTCTGTCAATTCTGGTGGCACAGATCCATTCCAGAACTTTGAAGAGATCATGGTACCTTGGAGACCCATCACACTGCTCATCATGACAAGGTGACCACTTTTTCTTCTCTTCATAGCCGGCAACACTGCCTTAACCATTCGGACAACTCCAAAGAAGTTTGTGTCGAACATATTCTTCATTTCTTCCATGCTTAGACTTTCTATTGGACCGATCTTTCCAACCCCTGCGTTGTTCACTGGACACATTAAAGCAAATTAATTACTAATCAATATCAAAAATAACAGATGCACACAAGTATTGAAAGCAAAACAATGTCCATTCTAGTTTTAATCCAACAAACTTAATTAATCCATGTTAGACAAAAGTGCTGGAGAAACTCGGCGGGTGCGAAGCATCTATGGAGCGAAGGAAATAGGCAACGTTTCGGGCCGAAACCCTTCTTCAGACTTAATTAATTAATTCAGAATTAATTTAATTAATTAATCCATGTCCTTGATTCCCCAACTCTGGTAAAAGTCAATGGACATCAATGGGTAACACTGCAATGGTTGAGTCATGCTTTGTACAAAGGAAGATGGTCCTTGTTGTTGGGGGTCAGTCAACATTGCTGAAGGACTTCCTTAGGCAACGTCCTCAGCCCAACCATCTTTAGCTGCTGCATCAAAGATCTGCCTTCTACCATAAGCTAGGATGGTCACTAATGATTACATTGTGGATAGTTCCATTTGAGACTTCACCAAATGGGACAGTCCACGTACACATGTAGTAAGACCTAGGTGACTGGCAGGGATGGGTTTGTAAGTTACAAGTGGTATTCACTCAATAGAAGTGCCAGTCAATGTACTTCAACAAGAGACAGTCTCACTCCATGCCCCCGACATCCAGTGGGATTATCATCACCCATCAACGTCCTGTGGATCAGCATGGACCATAAATTCAACTGGACCAGAGGGTATTAACTATGAAAGGTTGGACAAACTTGGATTGTTTTCTCTGGAGCGTCAGAAGTTGAGGGGAGACCTGATAGAAGTATCAATAATTATGAGGGGCTTTGATAGAGTAGACAGTCAGAATGTGAAGGGAAAGTATATAGTTAATGGCAAACCCCTGAACAAGATCCAAATCTGCAGCTCCCAAATGTGGCAGCACAAGTGGATAGAACAACAAAGGTGGGGTAAAGTGCACTTGGAACTGCAAATGGTATGCTTAGTATGGTCTGCTTGCCTTCACTTATTGAGGTGTTGAGAATAAGAGTCAGGAAGTCATGTTACAGTTTTAGAGGACTAGTTAGCATTTGGAGTAAGAATCTTATTATTCCGTTTTGGTAATACAACATTTAAAGACTTGACTTTTACCGCAGTTCGGTTCGCCTCACTACTTGAAGAATATGGAGGGTTTGGAGAGGGTACAGAAGAGGTTTACCAGGATTCTGCCAGGATCAGAAAGTATTAGTTATAAGGAGAGGCTGCACAAACTTGGATTGTTTTCTTTGGAGCGCAGAGGCTTAGGGAAGGATATACATTTATGAAAAACATAGATGTGTTAGACAGTCAGAACCTTTTTCCGAAGATGGAAATGTCTGAGACGAGAGGGCATAGCTTTAAGGTGAGGGGTTCAAAATTTAAAGAAGATGTGCAGGTTATGTTTCTAGCTTTACAGGGAGTGATGGGTACCTGGAACATGCTGCCAGGGGTGGCGGTGGAGGCAGACACGATAACGGCATTTAAGAGCTATCAGACAGGTGCGTGCATATGCAGGGAAAGGATGGATAAGGATCACGTGCATGCAGAGTGGACCAAAGGGCCTGCTGCCCTGCTGTGCAACACTGGTGAAATGTGGATTCCTCCTCCTAATGTGGAGATCCACCCTGGATAAAATTCCAATTCCCCAGTGAAAAGCAAGCAAGACTCTTGTGGCCAAACTTAAATTTCTCCACTCAAAAATTACTGAATTACATCTGAAATGTAAAAAACAAGAGGTCCCATTGACAAATAAAATGCACTTTGCATTCAATATTTGCAAGCCTGAAAGGGAGGGGTCTGTAGCGTTGATCTTTGTCATGCACCTAACTCGCCCATGCCAACCACGATGCCCCATCTGAGCTGGTCCACTCGCCCGTGTTTGCCCAATATCCCTTCACACCTGTGGGATCCAACAGCCCATGGAGAAAGTGTGGAAACAGACTTACTGTGGAAGACATGAAACGCTTCACTTCCTTACCCAGAATGTCAACTCTTTCACCTTGAAGACTGTTGAGGCATTCTGTCACCGACTCATCGCTGCACACATCCAGCTGTTGGATGTGTAATGTCTCGTTCAGTCTCTCCCCAGCAGCCTCTTCAAGCTTTCCTTTACGACTTAAGTTTCGCATCGTAGCAATAACTTTAAGAAAAAAGAGCGAACAATAGAATCACTAAGTATGGTGTTCCCTCCTCCTCCGCACCTACACCTAAGTTTCTCATCTTCAGCTTCTCAGGCTTCCGGTCTACACAGCAGATTATCACACCAATCAGGTCACTGAAAGAGTAATCCAACTAATCCCAAACACAGGGGCGCAGCGGTAGGGTTGATGCCTTACAGCGCCAGAGACCTGGGTTCGATCCAGACTACAGGTGCTGTCTGTACGGAGTTTGTGCGTTCTCCCCGTGACCTGCATGGGTTCTTCCCAGGAGCTCCTGTTTCCTCCCACACGTACAGGTTGTAGTTTAATTGGCTTGGTAAAATAGTCCATTGTCCCTAGCGTGTAGGATAGTTTAGCATGCAGGGATCGCAGGTCGGCGCAAACTCGGTGGGCCTTAGGGCCAGTTACCGCGCTGTATCTCTAAACTCAAAACCAAACATTTGATGTTCGATAGAGATGTACGAGATTGGAACTGGTTAAACACGACCTTTGTTCCATTACCGATACTGACCTCCCCATCAATGAAGACACCTAAAGAAAGCACCATCTCAAAAGGTCAGCTACCAACATCAAAGACCTACACACACTGTCCATGCTCTCATCTCGCTACCACCATGAGGTAGAAAATACAAGAGCCTGAGAACTGTGACCTCCAGATTCAAGAACAAACCTAACCACACAGTATCTCAGCAACAATCTACTCCTGTGTAGACTGATTACCCTACACATTTAAATTTGTACTTGTATGATCTAAAGCGTGTTTTTTGAGTTTGCTTATGAGTGACATTATAGGAATAGAAAATAATGTTTCTGTCTAGACACAAAGAACTGTTGGTTTCCAAAAAAAAAGCAAAGTGCTGGAGTAACTCAATGGGTCAGACAGCATCTCTCGAGAAGGCGGATGGGTGAAGTTTCAGGTCAGGATCCTTCTTCAGACTGATTGTGGTAAGAAGGTGGAAAAGGTGGAGGGGGTGCAGGCAGGACAAAGTCTGCCGAGTGATAGGTGGATACAGGTGAGAGGGAGCTTTGATAAGCAGATGGTTGGACAAAGGCCAGAGATGAAACGACAAAAGGTGTAAGAAAAGGGTAGAAGAGGTGTGTTTATGGTGCCAATGGAAAGTATAAGACGGCTCAGTCCAAGCTCACAGAAAAATATCTTTGCATCTCCCAACATTTAGAAACTTACAAGGAAAATACTACCCGAAGGAGTAAATGCTGGTGGTGAAAGCTCCGGTGTGTTAATCAGAATTCGATGGAAGAACTATCCCTGCGTGATAAACACCACGTGTTTCTGGAAAGAATCCAATCCTCTTATAATAAGCTGCTCTTGATTGCAGTATGGTGTACTTTGTAAATTGGGATGACAATTGAATCAACGGAATGGTTGAAGAAAACTGTTAAAAGAAGGCAAAGCAATTGGATAGTTCGGTTGCGAGTTACAGGATTATGCCTGACAAAGAATCCACGTGTTTGAATTTTATGACAACCTTTGTATTTGTCAGGTAAAATATGCAATGTAATAGAATCCAGCATCAAAAGAGACTGAAATGTCATTTGTTGAATGCATACCATGACTGATGTACAGAATACATTGATCTTCCTTGCCAGATAATTATAGCCCATATAATTATCGTTTCGGCCCGAGACGTTGCCTATTTCCTTCGCCCCATAGATGCTGCTGCACCCACTGAGTTTCTCCAGCACTTTTGTCTAGCTCCCTGCATACTGTGTTTCAGATGAAAATTGTAATTGGTTATGCATTCTAGGCCTCTCTGGCTTTTCCCCTTTTGTCGATAGGTGCTGCAGCCTCCATATTTGCCCTGGATACCTTCTCAGTGAAGTACACTTCTCTGGCTATTAACATCTCACTGCCGCAGAGAGATCGACCCCACCACTAAAGCAGTGTTCCAGATTAATCACGGAGGATAACCCGCACTCTCTCACGTTGTAAAAAGTCTTCAAACAGGCTTGAAAAATAACATTTTCAATACCATGTTCAAGGGCTGACAAACTTTAACATTCAGTATGAATGCCAAATCTGCTTTGGATTCAAATCTTGATGACTTTCTATAATGCAGTGGTTCTAATAACATAGACCAGAGTCTAATCACTAATACCACTGTCATTACGAAGATGCAACCGGGGAAATTTACAATTTACTTCACTTCCCAAAGTAAAAACAGATCACATTTCAAAATGCTTGTGATTTACTCATTGTTTTACTTGGTTGAATACTCCACTACGAAAAATTTGATGTGTTTATTTAAAGCTATTGTGATCTTTGTAATGTTCAATAATTATTGATCCATAAAGATCAGTATGTGGAAAAAGTTTTAAGTCATTTATCAAGCCGAAAGGAATCTATTTGAAGGACAAAAAGAATAACATCTCCACTTATTTAAAATGCTAAGTAATATAGCTACACTTTTGCATGCAATATTATTTTGTATAAATTAGCATTGAGTTAGTAAAATTATTACCATGAAATTGTTTCTTGGCATCATTGGCGAGTTGGACAGCAAGATTTAAACCAATTCCTGATGAGCATCCCGTAATCAGCACTACTTTTTGCCCGTCGTTTGCCATTGATGTTTCATCTGCAGAGTAGAGGGGGAACTGGAGAGGATGAAGGCTCAGGCAAAGCCGATCAGTCACACTGCAACAGTAAGCTGCTGATTAAACATGCGGGCAACGTGTAACCAACCACACTTAGACGCGCAAGGTTTAGGAAGACACAAATAGACAGGTCCTTTGAGGAATATAAAGAAAGCAAAAGAGAACTCAAGCAGGGATTTAGGGGGGCCAGAAGGTTCGCAAAATGTCATTGGCATGTTAAATTAACGAGAATCCCTTGGCTTTTTATTTAAAACAAGAGAGAAGGTAGCACGACTCAAGGTTAAAAGAGGGGATTTATGCTCGGAGTCAGAGTATGTAGGCGAAGTACTAAACAAGTACTTTAATTTGGTATTCACGAAAGAAAAGGACTTTGGGGATAGTGAGATCAGTGTGGGGCTTGAGCATTCGGAGATTGAGGTGGTGATGTAGGTTTCCTGAAGAGTAACTTGGGTTGTGTCTCAGATTGTGCTTGAAACAAACAGAAATGTGTTTGGGTGTAGGGTTGGCCAAGCTTTGCCCCTATTACAAGCTACTTCTCCTGCTGCACAAATGAAAAGTCAACAATTAAGTGGCAACTTGGATGCACCATAAAAGCGGGAGTAAAATGGGGAATGGTGAAGATTCTGGAATAAATAATAACGTTTCTTAAAGGATCAATTTGACCATTGGATCATTGATATATTCCCAAGGGACAAATGTTAATTAGGTGACATTGGAACAACTCACCATTCTTCCCATTGGGTCCAATGACAATGACCGTTTCCTGCAATAAATTAATTTGTTCTGGCATTGAGTGGAAAGTGTGGAGATTCAGGCTGTTGAAATGGATCAATGTTGATGATACTTGCCCAGAAAATGCAGGCTGTATGTAAAAAATAGGTTGGAAGGTAAAGGATGGTTGAGTTGTTCAGCATTATGAAGGGATTTGCAGTGAAGAGTTGTTTGTTTGTCTAATCTTGGGCATTCATTTGAATACCATAGGTTTCTATGGGAAATAATTAAAAGTCTTGAGCCTGCTTTCCACCCGTTGGACAAAGATCTAAAAACATTGCTGCACATTTTGAGTATGGATTCAGAGCATATGGTGGTACATGTTTCAACCGTTGTTCCAATGTTCTTCTTCTTTCGTGTGACGCTCACAGCCTAAAGTTGTAGGACAACTTGTTCTATTTGATCTTCCGTTTGTGCACGTTGAGTAGATTGCATTAGTCGAAACAGGGCGGACCAGGTGACGGTTGCAATTTTCACCCCTGTTCCAATGTTGAACTGAGATCAGTCATTCTGCATTCCAATGGTGTAATACCCTGTATTGCAGAGTTGGCTATCTATAGTGTTTCCTTTTGATTTGAGTCTTGATTTGCTTTAAGACGTCCACCCCACTGCTACTATGACTAATCTTTGGATTTTACTGCCCTTATCCAGCTTTCAATATTCAACTTCTCCTTCATTAGGGATTACAACAATTCACAGCTCTCCATTTGCCTCACCTCAGCTTTGATTAGCTGAACCATGATCATAACTATTGACCCAAGACATCAGCTGCTCTGCCAAAGCAAATAGCCTTCTGTACCTCCTGAAAAGAAAGTGCTTTATTTTACTCTGGTCATCACTTGGATACAAAGTTCTCCACCTGAGACCAGTACTTGCATCTTAGCCCAATATCTTTTGGCAGGAGATATAATTGTCTCTGAATAACCTGAAGACTTGTGCAAACCAATGTAGCTGTTGTCCCCGAAGATAGACACAAAATGCTGGAATAACTCAGCAGAACAGGCAGCATCTCTGGATAGAAGGAATGGGTGATGTTTGTCGAGACCATTCTTCAGACTGTGAAGGGTCTCGATCCGAAACACCGCCCATTCCATCTATCCAGAGACGCTACCTGTCGTACTGAGTTACTCCAACGTTTTGTGCCTATCTTTGGTGTAAAACTGCATCTGCAGTTCCTTCCTACACATAGTAGTTGTCCCCATTGTGTTGTTTCAGACATTGTGAATTTGTTGTCAAGGAATTCATGGTCTACTTTGGGCTCCGCTGGCCTTCCATCTCCTGCACCCTCTTCCCAGGATGCAAGCTATCAGACTGACCTGGATACTGTACTGTCCACATCTGGGGAATGCCAGTTGTTCCATTGTCCCCAATGAATGGAATGTGATTTGGGAGGAGGATTTTGAGTCTCTGATTGATCGAGTCAATCAAGTCTTTGATTGTCTTTGACAATCAGCTTGCAATAGTGAACCTCCACTGTATCGTCTCATTCGCACTGAATCAATAACCAACCACATACCTGGAAACTCCACATTGACTCGAATCCCAGGCGAAGACTGGACACCCCATCATTCATTAAACTGATAAGAAGCTTGCACTGTTTACCAGCTGCCTCTTAGAAGAATGCGTGATTCACCATCCCTTCTTCTTGTCTCCACTATTGTAAAAGTGTGAAGAGATTTGGGAAGAACTGTTTGGTGGCAGTGAAAGTAACTGCAGTCCACCTTGCACGAGGTTCCTCACTGCTTGGATAGTGGAGGGAATTCATGACTTTGGGGTGGTAGATGGAGTACCAAAAAACTGATGCCCTTGTATATTGGAGCAGCAATTATCCCGAAGTGGAGTGTGTTCCATAATGGTTTGTTGCGGGATGCAGTCTCTAACCTCACATAATCCAAGTTAGTTACTGGTCGACTTGATCGTAGCAGAATTAGCAACAGTAATCAGCTTAATTACAGTATCACCATCGAACGTTGAGAGTAGATAGATTAGTGATTTTGTTTGAACCATGTATGTTTAAATGACAATAAACGGCATTCTATTCTATTCTAGATTCATCTTTTGGAGATAGAACAGACATTGCTAAGGTTTATCAGCCTATGCCTGAATGTTGTCCAAATCTTCCCAAATTCAGGCACGATTTATTTGCTGAGGAGCTGTGTATTGAAGTGAACAACGATCAGTGACCAGGGAGCAAAATTAGGCCATTCGGCCCATTGAGCCTGTTCTGCCATTCAATCATGGTGATCTATTTTTCCCTCCTCAACCCCATTCTCCAGGCTTCTCCCCATAACCTTTGACACCTTCACTAATCAAGAACCTATCAATCTGCGCTTTAAAAATACCCAATGACTTGGTCTCCACTCTCATTTACTCTCCCCTTGGCACAGATCCTTGCACCAGTTTAAAACAAAGATGAATAATTGTACCTTTTAACCTTCTACCTCAATGCTCGCCATGCCTGATCACCCACTCCCAACAGATCCCCAGCTCCAGAAGCAGGAAGAACCAATCTCTAACTGACAACGATTTCTTCCACATACTAGTAAATGCATTTTGATAAGTCTTACAAATAAATGTGGCCAGGAAGCATTTTTATTTGACAATGAGCATACATCATGTCCAGAGAAAGAACATTCACAGGATTTCACAGGGGAACACCTCGATTTTGCACATCATGAAGAAACAGTTGTGTGACAATTCCAAGTATTTTTGCAATAAGGCGATAGTTGTGTTCCTAAGAAACCTCACGTTCGCGAAGGTCACTTTAGCAAACCAATTATGTCAGTGAGGCACAGGGGGGTAGAGGGCTTCAGTTTCAGACTCAATCATTAATTTCTTTCCCCCACAGGACTGGACTCAATGGTGAAAGTAGTAACTGGGCTCGAGTCAGTGCTGTCTGATTACTGCAGGAAGGTTACATGGAAACATTCTTTGCCTCCAATACAGTTTTTTTCCTACTTGCCAATGTCTAAATTAACTTTAAGTGATTATCTGTTCCCGTTATACTCAATTTGGCTTGCATAATACAGTGTCCCCTAATTCATCAATCACATAATATTCAATTTGCATTGATGGCACACAGGTTACACGCACCAGTGGTGGGTAATAGAAACTGGGTCCATGGGAACTGACTGCAAAAGTACTCTTTGTATTTAATCTCAGTACTAACTTCAAACCATGTGCATGTTTAACCAGCAGATGCCTGGCAAATTGTTGCCAATGTGTTGTCATCACTCACGTGGCTGAATTATTTCTCACCCAACAGACCATAGTCAACTAAGCACAAGATTTAGCAGGGTCAGCATCAATTAGTTTAATGCAGAGTTACAAAGATTGTGTGTAAAATTCATAACAGTTTAAATTACACTGAAACTAACACAAGTTCTTGGTCCATTGTTCAATAATTCTAGATCACAAAAAGCAAAATGCCACAGGAACTGGTTATGCCAAAACAAATCTATAAATACACAGCAAGTCAAGCTGAGTCGGTGGAGGGAGAAGGAGACTTCGGGTCTTTTTATCCCTCCACATGTTAGACTTTAGAGATATAGCATGGAAACAGGCCGTTCAGCCCACTGAGTTTGCGCCGACCAGCGATCACCCTGTACACTAGCACTATCCTACATACTGGGGCCAATTTACAGAAGCCAATTAACCTACAAACTTTCACATCTTTGGAGTGTGGGAGGAAACTGGAACACTCGGGAGAAAGTACAAATTCCGTACAGACAGCACCCATTGTCAGGATTGAATCGGGATCTCTGACGCTGTAAGGCACTGTGCCGCCTTAAAGGTGGGCCAAATGTGTTACCTGACTATCTGAGCATTCCCTAATATTCTCCATTTTTAAATCCACCATTTGCACTCCCCAAAACATTGGCAAAACAAACACCTTCAATGATCGATGTGATTTAGATACAAATCATACCGCATTACTGGCAGGCAGTAGTTAATGCAGAATTACAGTCTCTTTGGGCCCAGAGTGGAATGCAAAGTAGAAACCTTGAACTACTAAATAATGTGCTGGAGGGGAGAAAGTCAACACTCATGCATTACTAACCACCAAACAACCTAAATACCAACACTTGAAATGTGGATAAGAAAAAGAGAAAAAAAGTATAAAATTCCAGTGCTGAACCATTTACAAAACAAAAAAATCAAGTTTATTAAATATTTCCTCACACATAAACTTTATCAATGTGTTGCTTTAGTAATGTAATGGCCATGCCAATGCATTATTCACTCACTGTCATCTCAGAGCACTTTGGCTGTTTCCCGCCTTTTATAGAGCAGCCTCTCAGATACCAAATCAAGATAACAAATCAAACCGATCTACGATTCAAAGGAAACACAAAGTGCTGGAGTAACTCAGCGGGCCAGGCAACATCTCTGCAGAATATGGAGAGGCAACGTTTTAGGTCAGGACCTTTCTTCAGATCCATCTCTTCTCCAGAGATGCTGCATGACCCGCTGAATTACTCAGGCACTTTGTGTGTGTTTTTTTTTAATGTAAACCAGCATCTGCAGTTCCTTGTGCCTATGATTCAAAATGTCACTGTACTTTGGCTGATTGCCTGGGATTAATAAAATAAAAATTAGCCCGATAAGTCTTTACATATTCAGTCAAGTCCTTGCATAAGGAGGGAGGGCGGTGTTTATTTATGCTCCCGCTCCACCTTCATAGTCAGCTTGCTTGCGGCAGCTTCATCAATAAACCAGTGCACCTCGCCCTTAGCCAACTTGATCCGAGCAGCAGGTAGTGGGTTTTTCTGGTTGCCTTCCAGAATATCCTGGGCAAAGGCAAACGGCAGATTACTTAGAAATTCAACACTGTTACACATATTGACACTAAGTTCTGGAATTACTCGAGCGGGTCAGGAGAACATGAACAGGCAACGTTTCAGGTCAGGACCCTTCTTCAGACATAGTAGTGGGGGGTAGAAAGCTGGAAGAGTGATGAGAGTGGGACAAAATCTGGCAAGTGATAGCGGAGACAGGTGAAGGGGGGCTGATAGACAAATGGTTGGCTAAAGCCAGAGATGAAAAGACAAAAGGCTATGAGATAAAGAGAAGAAGTGCGAATTGTCAAACTAGAGGAACGGATATAGATGGAAGGGGTCGGTGGAGGGGTGGGGGGGCAAGGAGAAAGGGGAGGTGGGATTAAGGAAGAAATGGGTGTCTATCCACATAGCACAGGGAAGAGAAGGTGGGAATAAGATTGGAGGGGGGTGGATGGATGAATATTGTTTGGTTTGTTACCAAGTAATGGAGAATTCAATGTTCATGCCGTTGGGTTGTAAGCTACCCAAGTGAAATATGAGGTGCTGTTTCTCCAGTCTGCTGCAAATATTAAAGCAACCATGCATTTTGTCCCCAGTTAACCAATCAAAGAGTGGGGACTTCAATTTCAACATCCAAGAGTTGTGTGTAGATTCACGCCCAGTTCTGGTCGCTGATTTGTAAAGGCAAAAATGAATTGGAGATAGTCAACTTGGCTTTGTGCATGGGAAACCGTGTCGCACTAATTTACTTGAGATTCTTGAAGACGACACTTGGCTCGCTTGCCTTCATCGGTCAGAAAAATCAGTCTGAAGAAGGATCCTGACCAAAACGTCACCTGCCCATATTCTACAGAGATGCTGCCTAACCCACTAAGTTAATTCAGAACTTTGTGTCCTTAGTTGGGTTGTCATGTTACAAGAAATACAAGAAATTGGTGAATCCACACAAGGAATATTATGTGTAGTTTGGGTTGCCCTGTCATTAAAATGGAAAGGATGCAGAAAATAAATTCACAAGGATGTTACCAGGAATGAAGGACTTGAGTTATAAGGAGAAGTTAGAGGCTGGGTTTTACCCCCCTGGAACGTGGGGGGTTGAAAGGTGATCATAAGGAGGTATATAAAATACAATCCTTTCCCAGGGGAGTCTAAAACAGGCGGGCACAGAATTTTGGTAAGATTGGAAAAAAATGAAAAGGGATTTGAGGGGGAAACCTTTCACACACAGAGGGTGGTGGGCATGTGGAATGAGCAGAGTTGTAGAGGCAGATCCAATTACAAAGCTTAAAATACATTTGGACAGGTACATGGATGGAAAAGGTTTAAAGGATTATGGTTAAACGCAGGCAGATGGGACTAGGTCAGATAAACATCTTGGCCAGTGTGGACGAGTTGGGCCAAATTGCCTGTTTCCACACTGTGTAATTATCACACTGCGATTGATAGTCATGCAAAAAAACAAGGAGCGAAACACAGAATTGGCTTAGGTCAAATTACAGTTGGAGCTACTCGAGTGCCCATATCACTCTGCTTTTCCCTACCCCTGGACCCCCTTCCCCTCCCTTTCCTTTTTCATTACCCATCCACTCCCTCTGTTGGTCCCATCCAGCACTACCTCTTATTCAGTTCCATTCTTCACCCTTTCCTGACAGATTTCAGAATTTCCAGCCTTTTGTTCTCCACTGTTACCGTCTCCACCCCTTCCTTCCTCGACCTGACATATTTTCCAAACAACTCGTCACCCCCTGTCCCTAAATATATTCTTGTCACCCCGGCCCCACCCCTCTATACTGGCTGCTTCCCTTTTTCAGTCTCAACGGAGGGTCCCAACCCACAATGTCAACTGTCCTTTTCCCTCCATAGATGCTGCCTAATAATTTTGCTGCAGAATAATTGCATTTGCTTTCACAAAACCTGTGAAGAAACACGTGTGGTCTCAACTACAAATTATGATTGGTTTTTAGGTAATGGGAATTAAAGGTCTTGGAACTAAGGCTGGTATTGGTTCGGCTTTAAGTACAAATAGCTTCAATCTAGATTTACAATGGCTGAGTGCCTATATTTCCTGGGACAGCTTCTTACCTTTAATACTGATGCCTTACTCTCGCCTGTCACAACAAAGATGGCACTGCGGGCAGCATTCAGCAAGGGAAGGGTCATAGTTATGCGTTTCAGTGGTGGTTTCGGAGAGTCACTAATTGGAGCAATTATCTTACTTTGTTCCTGTTTCAAAACAGATGCAATAACACAGTAAATGGAGTTCTTAAAACTTGCTGGCTTTAATCACCAATATTAATTGTGAAACATTTCAATGGACATTGACATCATTCATTTCTGCCCTTCATTTACTTTGCCCTCTAGTCATCCATTGAAAGCAGATCAATTTATCCAACACCTCCCACAGCCACAGGTCACAATGAGACAATGAAATAGTTTAGAAACAAGGAACGACACAAACAAAGACCCACAAAGTGCTCAACAAGTCAGGCAGCATCTCTGGAGAACATGGATAGGTGACATTTCAGATAGGACCCCTTCTTCAGACTTAAAAAAATAGTTTGGTTGTAAAGGTGATGAGTTCTAGGTAATGCAAGTAGTTGCCAAGATGCAGGGTTGATGTTCTGAAGGATCACAGAGTATCTGCCTCACTGTGAGGCTTTGCAATGTCCAAACGTGGATCAGTGGTTCAAATCCCACTTCTGAAACTCCAGCATCATACTCCAAGTGGACTTGTAACAAGAGCAAGGTCATCATTGTCACCCACCCCTACTCTGCTTTCAATGTATGGCACACACGATACAGTCACAGATTAAGCAACTGCAGAATCTGAGCGAGCAACTCATGGTTTGCATGGAACTGCAATATCTAGTGCTCATGATCCCTCCGTGATTCCAAAATGAACAGCTTCACTTCAGCACATTCGTAGAAAATACTGCTCCAAAAACACTATCTTCTGCATTCAACACTAAACTAAAGCAGATCCCATTCCCTTAACTCAGGCAGAAAGCAAACTGCCCATCAGTTTTCACCAGGAAGATTTCCCAGGAATTTCCCCCTTGTACTCCCCATTCTACATGGTATATACAGATTAATTAGTCATCGCTATTTGCGGGATCTTGCTGTGCGCAGATTGGCACAGCACGTGGCCACCTCTCGTTATCAAGTTCCAATCAGTACAAGCTCCTCAATAACGCCCCTTACCACAATCATGGGTTCCTATGCTGCATTACAACAATGGGTGCACTTGCAAAGTATTATTTGCTTGTAGAGTTATTGGCTGCATCCTGAAGATGAGCTGAGTGAACGGACCCTGAAGAGGGGTTCTGACCCCAAACATCGCCTATTTCATTTCTCCAGAGATGCTGCTGAGTGAAAGAGATTTCTCTTTAAGGTTCTAAGCAAAAGGAAGAGGCTGAGTTGGCTTGGACTATATTCCTTGGAGCATAGGGGGATGATGGATGATCTGATACAAGTATGGTGCCCTGAAATGGGGGAGGGGGGGGACACTATGTATAAACACAGCTGTAATTTCTACATGATGAAACCAAAATGTATAAAAATACCCTTTAAAAAATCTGATGCTGTGCACTTTAACCACATGTGATTTTTTTCTATTACAAAACTCAAACTGTGGAGTACAGAGGCAAATACATAAATGATGGGTCATTGTCCCAAACGTTACGTTGGCACTGTATATGATCAGGCGGGGGATAGATAGGGTAAATGCACAGTCTATTACAGTCGAGTAGTGGAATCAAGAGGACATGGGATTAAGGTGAGAGGGGAAGGATTTAATAGGAACCGGAGGGGCAAACTTTACACCGAGAAGGTGGGGGGGGGGGAATGTGAAACCAGCTGCCAGGAGGTAATTGAAGGTGGTGCGATTACAACATTTAAAATATATTTGGACAGATACATGGACAAGAAGGGTTTAGAGAGGTATGGGCCAAACGTGAGAAGGTGGGACTAGTGTAGATGGGACATCTTGGTCAGTATGGGCAAGTAGGGCCGAAGGGCCCGTTTCCATGCAGTGTGATTCTGTGAGAGTAAACTTTTCCATCCAGAGAACACAGAATCTACCTCAGCCAGAAAAACTTTAAAGGAATCCCGGCAATTTAACTAATCGACCAGATACAATTTCTGAGTTTAATCAAGCAATAATCTCAGAGCAAATCCATCCATTTAGAAATAACATCCCTCCAACACAAAGAGTCTGTGTTACCTGTAGCAGGGGGTGGTCCGGGAAGAGGGAGCATGTGTGCCCATCAGGGCCAATTCCCAGGAGCAGCAAGTCAAAGACTGGTATGTTCTCGCCTGGAAGCAGCTGGAGGAGGAAAACACAGACGGAGGGTGAAAACAACGCACGGGATCCGAAAAGGAGCCCTGCTCGAGGTGACAATGTTGTTGGAGATCACACAGGGGTGTACACGTATGGCACTGAGAAAGGAAAGATTTAGGAACCCGAGGGGGCAACTTTCTCACTCAGAGGGTGATAAGTATATGGAATGAGCTGCCAGGGGAGGTAGTTGAGGCACGTACAAAAATTGTATTTAAGACATTTGGACAGGTACATTGATGGGAAATGGGACGAGCTTAGATGGGGCATTTGGTCGGCAAGGGCGAGTTGGATTGAAGGGCCTGCTTCTGTGCCATATTATGAGCACCAACAAATTCCAAATTGCCATAAAACGTCAGGTGGGGCAACACAGTGGTGCAACTGGCAGGAAGAGCTGCTGCCTCACTGTGCCAGAGAGTCAGGTGCGATCAGACTTGTGTGGAGTTTGCATGTTCTCCCTGAGACCACGTGGGTTTCCACCGGTGCTCCAGTTTCCTCCCACATCCGAAAGACGTGCGGGTTTGAAGGTTAATTGGCCTCTAAGTTGCCCTTAGAGGGCAATTTGAAAGTGGGATAAAATAGAACTCGTGTCAATGGGTGAGCGATGGCCGGCATGGATTTGGCGGGCCGAAGGGCCAGTTTCCATGTTGGGTCCTTCAATTAATCTGCCCAACATGGGTTTCTTGTCACAATGCAAACAATGTGAATATTGATCGCATCCAGGACATTGTATATCTGGGTAGTTTGCTTAGAAACATAGAAAAATAGGTGCAGGAGTGAGCCATTCGAGCCAGCACTGCCATTCAATATGATCATGACTGACAATCTAAAATCAGTACCTCGTTCCTGCATCCCCCCCCCCCCCCCCCCCCATGTCCCTTGATTCCTTTAGCCCCAAGAGCTAACTCTAACTCTCTCTCTCACCTCATCCATACAACAATGCAGTAGCATGAATTGGTTTGTTATTCCTTAAAACAAACCAATATGGTTGAAAATTAAAACATTTATATTCAAAATTGTATTCTAGGATGGACACTAACATAGGAGGTCAATTAATAATAACGATCCAATCCCTCTGTACCCTTATTTCAGATTTTGGAACCGCTCAGTGGATAAGGAAGCTATTCAACGAGTCAGAATCACCTCCCTCTCATCCATAATAATGTAGCACATCGTCTCGATCAATCCAATTAGTTCCACGCACTCAATCCTTCCCCATAACTCTACAAACTATTTCCCAATTTGCTTTTACCCAATTATTTTACAGCGATATCTACTGAATTTACTTCCACTGCCTTTCAGTCCAAATTATTGCAATTCCCTTCAGAAAAAATATTCTCACCACCTCCCGTTCTTTCTGAAAGTTCTCTGCAATTTATGATGTCTTTTAACCAGTGAAAACATCCCCCCTTGTTATTGATGACAATTCCAGTCGGGAACTAGTTTGCATCAAAAAATACTGCTCCATACAATCCTTCCCGCACCTCGCATCGCTCCAATTATCCCCAAGAGCCATCAGCACCTTTGGCCCAATATGAAGAGAAATCAGGCCTCAATTTCTGTCCTAGCCATTGCACCAGATCAATTGAATGCTGCAAGGTACGGGCACACTATTAAATTTCTCGTCAGTACTGTACCTCTCTCAATTTCTCTGCATACTTGTCTGCAGCTTCATCCACAGGCAGCGAGGGGTTAATTGCAACCACTTGATTATTGGGAATGGAGATCTTGGAGAACAGTTGCTTCTGAAACAGATAATGCAGTGGTTTTAGGTTTATTATTGTCACGTGTACAAGGTACAGTGAAAAGCTTTACTTGCATGCTATCAAACAAATCGGAAATACTATTCCTAAATACAATCAAGCCAAACTCAAGTTTAATAGATAGAACAAAGGGTAAGATACAGAGTGCACAATGTAGTTTGCTGCCTTACATCGCCAGAGACCATGGTTTGATCCAGATTAAGGGTGCTGTCCGCATGGTGTTTGTATGTTCTTCCTGTGACCGCGTGAATTTTCTCCGGGTACACTAACTCCCAATTTGGTTGACACCAGCCCTAAGACTCAGCCCCATCTAAAAAACCATTGACCGCAAATGCCCCCAACTATTAACTCCTTAAACCAAGCAGTGGCCTATTCCATGACCAGACTCAAAAAATCCCTGACTCTTGCTGTGACACATTAGGAGGCAGATAGGGGTTTGAATGAGGATATGGGCCCAATGTAGGTAAATAGGACTAGCACAGAATGTGAACTTGAGGATGGGCGGGGGGGGGACCTTACACCTTGAAACTTACCAAATAGTGAAAGGCCTGGATAGAGTGGATGTTTCCACTAGTGGAGAGTCTAGGACCAGAGGCCATAGCCTCAGAATAAAAGGACATACCTCTAAAAAGGAGACGAGGAGCAATTTCTTTAAACAGAGAATGGTGCATCTGCGGAATTCATTGCCAGACGGTGATGGGGGCCCAGTTAATGAATACTTTTAAGCAGAGATTGACAGATTCTTGATTAGTACGGGTGTCAGGGGTTATGGGGGGGCGAAGACAGGTGACAAGGGTTGGGAGGAAAAGATAGATTAGCCATGATTGAATGGCAGATTAGACTTCATGAGCTGAATGGCTTAATTCTGCTCCTAGAACTTATGACAGGGCAAGCCGAAGGGCCCGTTTGTTTGTAATAATCGCACCATGTTTGTGTGGCATTGATTCTCAAAGCCCAAGACTGACCCTCTGCTCATTCCCTAAACCACCCACCCCTCATCCTCCTCACTACGTGCGCTGACCACCCACCCCACTCCAACCAACCCTCAACCTCTCCTTGCACCCACCCACCACTCCCCTTCCCCACACAAAATTTTCATGCACCAGTACACCAATCAAAGAGAATGCCTACAAGTCCTTGGTCAGGCCCAATTTGGAGTATTGTGGAGCCGTACGTGATCCTTTCAGCAACAACAAGATCACCCTGGAGAAATTACAACGCCGAGCACCTGCTTTGAATGTAATGACTACAAGTGCAATCAAGTGTGAATAATATGCTGACTTCTCTCGGATGGGATACCCTAGAGCTCCGCAACTAAGACTTATTGCAATTTACAAGGAGATTCACAAAATCACCCCATCAAGTCTCCCGTCATCCCAGAGCATCAACTGCCATGAAACAAGACAAAATAACGGTCCCTACATCATCAACTCGCTAAATTTCAATAAACCTGGCTACCAATATACCCTTTACCCAAGGACGATAAGGGAATGGAATATGTTACCAACAACGCACGCGCTGCTCCCGATGTTAAGTCATTTATTAAGGGGATTGAGCAACTAAATCTCCTCAACTTGGTCAAGATAACCACTTTGATGATGTGTTTGCGCAGTAATCAACCACAACTGACCACCTATCCCTCAGTCTACCCTACACACACCCACCTCCCCATTCCCTGCACTGACCACCCACCCTGCACCCCCCCTCATTCCCTTCACCCACCCTCCCCATTCCCTGCACTGACCACCCACCCTGCACCCCCCCCCCTCATTCCCTTCACCCACCCTCCCCATTCCCTGCACTGACTGGACCACCCGCCTTCCCCCTGCACCCATAGCTCACCCTCTCCACCCTGCACCCACCCCTTCCTTCACCCCCCCCATTCCTGCACCCACCCCCCCCCCCCCCGAATTCCTTCCTTCCCTCCACCCACCCGATTCCCCTGCACCCCCCACCCCCACACACACACACACACACATTCCCTGCACTTGGTTCTTGATCCTCCAAAATATTCCAAATGGAATTTAAACTGGAGGTGGTGGAGGGAGCACTGACCCACCACTCCCTGCACCCATAATAACTCACCCTCTCCACCCTGCACCCACCCCGCCCTCCCTCCCCTCCCCTCCCCGGGAGCCGGGCCTTTACCCGGTACAGGCCGCAGGTGCTCTCCGGGTCGTCGAAGGGGACGAGGCGCTCGTCGCAGAAGCCGAGGATCCAGCGCTGGCTGTCGGCGCCGGGGAGCCGCGACTCCCGCTCCAGGGCGGCGGGCAGCTCGGCGGCCAACAGCGGCACCAACCCGCCGCCCGACACGGCCACGGCGAAGCGGCCGCGGCTCTGCACGGCCTGGCCGGCGGCGCCCACCACCGCCGCCCCCAGGGCCGGGCCCAGCTCCGCGGGCGACGGGAAGACGCGGACCCGGGGAGACAACATGGCGGCTCCGGCTGGGGGAATGTCCCGCCCCCGCCGCCGCCTCATTGGCCGCGATCCCGTCAAACCCACTGATTGCCCCATTCCCCCGTCAATCTCCCGCCCCGGCCCTGATTAGTCGCGGCCACCCGATCTGTAATGTGATTGGCCCGCCCTTCCGTTATCTCTGATTGGTTAATTGTAACGTCTATAATTCCTGTCTGATTAGTGATTGGTTCATCAACACAGCAGAGTCACAATGACTCGACAACCCGCCGTTCGGCCCGTCTGTTGGAAAAGACTATCCCCTCCAATGCAACAACATCAAGGTTTCCTTCGCTCCATAGATGCTGCTGCACCCCCTGAGTTTCTCCAGCATTTTTGTGTACCATCAAGATTTCCAACTTGGCCATATCAGGAAAGTCATCTTAGAAACATAGAAAATAGGTGCAGGAGAAGGAGGTCATTCGGCCCTTCGAGCCAGCACTCATTGTGATCATGGCTGATCGTCCGCTATCAATAACCCGTGCCTGCCTTCTCCCGATATCCCATGACTCCACTAGCCCCTAGAGCTCTATCCAACTCTCTCTTAAATCCATCCAGTGATTTTTCTCAGTTCAGTCTTAAATGACCTCCCCTATATTCTAAGACTGTGGCCCCTGGTTCTGGACTCACCCACCATTGGGAACATATTTCCTGCATCTAGCTTGTCCAGTCCTTTTATAATATTATATGTTTTTATAAGATCCCCCTCATCCTCCAGTGAATACAAGCCTGGTCTTTTCAATCTTTCCTCGTATGACAGTCCCACCATCCCAGTGATCAATCTCATGAACCTACGCTGCACTGCCTCAATCACAAGTATGTCCTTCCTCAAATTAGACGACCAAAACTGTACGCAATACTCCAGATGTGGTCTCACCAGAGCCCTATACAACTGCAGAAGAACCTCCTGTACTGAAATCCTCTTGTTATGAAGGTCAACATTCCATTAGCTTTCTTCACTGCCTGCTGTACCTGCACGCCAACTTTCAGTGACTGGTGTACAAGGACACCCAGGTCTCGCTGTACCTCCCCCTTACCTAACCTAAAATATACATACAATACATAACACACAATAAGTTTAATTAATAAATCCCAATATTAGTGCAGATTAAAACACAGGTCCCTTGTGCAACTAAGACATTTTATTGTTTGACGTTTAGTCGGCGCTTTTCGGTATTTGATAGCCTGATGGTTGTTGGGAAGAAGCTGTTTCTGTACTTAGTGGTCACGGTTTTCAGGCTCCTTTACCTTCTTCCTGTTGGCGTGAGTGAAATGGCCAGGGTGGTGCAAGTCTTTGATGATCCTGGCTGCCTTCTTAAGGCAACACATCCTATAGAGATCCCATTGCTGAAGCAGCTGAATATTGGGCTGAGGACATTGCTGAAGAAATTGCTTAATCCAATATCAAAAACTATTAAGCGTGACTTCCTGCAATTCTGTCAAGGACCAGAGTGATGGAATCCTGAAACAATCACCATCTTCCTTTGCGCATATAAACAGGTGTGTTTCAGCCCACCTTGTTCATGCCAAAGTTTACCTATCTATGCTAATCCCATTGGCCCACATCAGAACAATATCCTTTTTAAACATTGCAATTGTGACTGTCTTCATGGACAGATTTTCCCAGCTGTTCTCAGGCAATAGAATCACCAGAATGCAGTCCTGACTATTTACCTCATTGGAAACCTTTGAACTATCTTTTAAAAAACTTTATTTTGCACTAAATCTTGTACCCTTTATCATGGTTCAAGTGGAAGGTTATCACTCTTTTCAGTGGCTCTTGAAAGAGCCTTTGTTGGACTGAATAAGATGGAGAGGGTTTGGGGCACTTGAGAACTGTGGAGCTTCAGAGGTCTAAATAAATCTAGATTTGTCGAGATTGCCAGACTGAGGAACACACACAAGCACAGAATTGGTGAATGATAGTGCAGGCTCAGAGTAAAAAATAATACCATCTGAAGAAGGGTCTCGACCCAAAACGTCACCTATTCCTTCGATCCAGAGATGCTGCATCACCCCCTGAGTTTCTCCAGCATTCTTATCTACCTACCAATACCAATAGATCATTCTTTTGAAGACTAAATCCTTGTTTAAACTGTTTTTTTGCAGATCACAGTTTTTGGCACAACCAGTTGTACGTATTTGACTTAATTTAATTCATATGAATGGAATGATTTGACGGAAGAGCGTGCAATGTTTCACTGTATCTCGATACATGAGACAATAATAAATTGGTACTTTAATTTTTTCCCTGTATCTCATCACACCCGCCAATAATAAACTACTACCCAATTTTAACAATGGAGAAAGCCAAACAGACGCAGACTCAGGTATAAGGTTATAGCTCTTTAAAATGGCTTTTATAAGAGCCTTTGTCGGAATGGGGATGAAGGGAGGTTGTAGGTGCTCTGCCCGCGGATGAGGCAGGCCAGCTGGATGTCCTCGGGGATGACGGTAACATCTCGACATGGATGGTCCACATGTTGGTATCTTCAGGGTCCGGCCACCATAAGTCTCGCCTTTCTCCTGTAGAAACCCGAGGGCTAAACTCTAGAAAGCCAGGTCCTGAAGGATGCCCCACACCATACGCTGATCTTTGGTAACACACTTCCCTCAGATAGGCTCATCTTGTTTTCACACCTTACCCTTCCTTATCTCTGAGTCTCCCTCTCCCGACTCTCAGTCTGAAGAAGGGTCTCGACCCGAAACGTCACCCATTCCTTCTCTCCATAGATGCTACCTGTCCCGCTGAGTTACTCCAGCTTTTTGTGTCTATTTTCCGTGTCAACCAGTTCTGCATCTGCAGTTCCTTCTTACTCATCTCACTCAGAGCCTGGCCATCATAAGCCCAATAATCGTGGAACCTCGGGCAGGTCAAAATAAATCTAGATCTATAAATATTGAGAGCGTGAACGTGTATAGGGATAGCGGAACTGAGTTGCAGACTCGACCACAAGGCTGATGATGATGGAAGTGTAGGCTCGAGGAGTCAAAGAGCCAACCATTACCAATAATCTATTTTAATTACACTTAAAAGATTAAATCCTCGTTTAAACTTTGTTTCTGCTCCCGTACATTTCCAATACACCGATCGCAGTACTTAGGCACTTCCAGATGGACTTATGTATAACTTGATTATACTGTACTCATGCATATAGAACGTGTTAACTGGTTAGTACGCGGTTTTCACTGTATCGAGGTAGATGTGACAATGATTAATCCATACAAATATTTAAACAGTGAAGAAAACCAAACAATGACACATAAATAAAGGGTTTAGGCGGAATGTTATAGCTATTTTCAATGGCTCTTGAAAGAGCATTTGTTGGACTGTAGGTGAAAGAAGTTTTGAGGTGCTCTCCCGCGAATGTCTTCGGGGACGATGGTAACATATGGATGGCCAACTGGTATCCCGGGTCAACAGAACAGAAGATGCCTTGCTGTCCTCCCGGTGCGCAGATCCGTCCATCCCCGCACCGGACGCCGTGAGGATGGATCTCTCTCTCCCAAGGAGATCTCCCTCCCGCCTCCGGCCAACTTGCCCACCGCCCGCCTTTGTTGCTGACAGGGACCTGGTAGACGCGGGCAAATCTCTCGCACTTTCAATACCTCCCTTCCATCGTATCCTACATTTTTACACCAATTTATGTTTTGTATTAAAATCCATTCTGAGAATTGGATGTAAAAGTATTACACCAAAAGTATTTTAAACTTGAAACGGTGAACCTTTATAGTTCTTTACCCAAGTATTGTACCGTGGATAGACGCAAAAAGCTGGAGTAACGCAGAGCTGGAGGACAGAGCATCTCTGGATTCTTCAGACTGGTACCGTGGAGCCTGTCAGAGCTCATTCAACCACGATCCTTTTTGAAGATTTTAAGAGAACAGAATATGTTGATAGTTAAACTGAGATACAACTCAAGCACAAGTCTGGTGAATGACTGTGCAGGCTCAAGTAGTCAAAACAACCCATTTCCAATAAGCCATTATAGTTATCATGAAGACTAAATCATTGTTTGTTGTTTTGTTCCCGCGCATTTCCCACACGCGAGATGGCAGCCCTTGAGCATTGCCTTTTG
This sequence comes from Okamejei kenojei, assembly GCA_035221665.1. Taxonomy (NCBI): domain Eukaryota; kingdom Metazoa; phylum Chordata; class Chondrichthyes; order Rajiformes; family Rajidae; genus Okamejei; species Okamejei kenojei. The sequence continues at coordinate 9,180,531 of CM069166.1, forward strand.
TACGTGTTGTGTGTGGTTTGATTGTATTCGTGTAGATAATGCACAAACAGAACTCTTTATGGCGTCTCGGCACGCGTGACAATAATAAATTAATATTACAACAATGAAGAAAGGCAAACTGACAAGAAAGACGAGGAATCGGGAGAAAGGTCGCAGCTCTTTTCAGTGGCTCTTGAAAGAGCCTTTGTTGGATTGAAGACCTAGGGGCGGTTTGAGGCGATCTCCCCGCGGGTGAAGCGGGCTTGCCTTTGGAGATGATGGTAGCACCTCGACGCGGTCGCTATCTTGGGCAACGCAAGCCGCGCTGACCTCTTGACCGTCCCATGAGAGCCGAACTCTGCAAGCGCCGGTCCATCCTCAAGTCCCGAGGATAAAATCTCCTCACCCGGATCTCTGGAAAGCCCCCCCCATCTCCACGGGAGCTACTGTGCGGGGTGTATGTCCCTCACGCCACCCATGTCAAGTTACACCTTTTGCGGGGACTCTCGCTCCGGCAATGCTACCTTCCACTCACCGAGACCAACACGACAGAGCGTGGCAGCAAACATCCTATTGCGAGGATATTTATCTGGCAGGGTCTTCGTCCATCCGTTTTTATAAGCACCGGGAAAGCCCGCCTCCAAAGTTGATTGGCTCCGTCGCCAAACAATCAGGTTCAACCTGACCTGGCGAACAACGCATGAAGAAGGATCTCGACCAGAAACGACACCCATTCCTTCTCTCCAGAGATGCTGCCTGACCCGCCGAGTTACTCCAGCATTTTGTGTCTGTCTTCAACACATTGGTTGAGTTCAGTTGTCCCTCTGAGATCCCCGCTACTTCAGGAGTCAGAAATAACATGTGCTCAATTTTAAGAGCTGGATAAGAAGTCATAAGTTCTAGGAGCAGAATTGGTCCATTCGGTCCATCAAATGTACGCCACCATTCTGGTTGTGCCAAAAACTGTAATCTGCCTTCTCCCTATAACTCTTGACACCCATACTAATCAAGAAATCTGCCAATCTCAGCCTTAAAAATATCCATTGACGTCCTCCACAGCCATCTGTGGCAAAGAATTCCACAGATTCACCAGCAACTGACAAAATATATTCGTCATCATCTTTGTCCAAAGTCACCGCTTAGTTTTACTTTATTATTTTCACGTGTACCGAGGTACAGTGAAAAGCTTTTGTTTGCGGCTATCCAGTCAAAGAAACTAGACATGAATACAAGCGTGCACAGTGCTTAAATAAAGAGTACAACAGTGCAATAAATAACATTGAAGTCCAATTAAAGATAGTTCAAAGATGTCTAATGAGGTAAATGGGAGGTCAGGACCATACTCCAGAAGAAGAGAAGACTGTTCTGTTGCCAGGTAACAGCTGGGAAGAAACTACATGAATCTGGTGGTATGAGTTTTCAAACTTCTGTACCTTCTGCCCGATGGGAGAGAAGAGGGAATGACCTCCTTGGAAGATTTAAAGGGTTGATAAACTGAGCCCAGTTTCTCTACATATTGACGATGTAAAATAATGAAATTGGGAAAGAATAAAATCGCAGGAGGGGAGAATGAGGTCAAAAGATAATGGGGAAGAAGGGTTTTGGCCCAAAACATTGCCTATTTCCTTCGCTCCATAAATGCTGCCACAATCACTGAGTTTCTCCAGCACTTTTGTCTACCAAACGATAATGGGACATTTGTTTAGCTGCCTTGGTGGTTGGCTTTGAAGAAAACCTGAGCTGGGGGATGTGCCTGTTGGAGTTGCATGATTTACAGCCAAATCTGTGTGAAATTTGTTATATTTAACAGTGCAAATAAACAACAACAATTAAAAAAAAACTATAAAAGATTACATTAATCTTTGTTCTGTGAATAGTCTAGTCGGACTGTTCCCAGCCGCCATTGTATTTGATGCTCTTAGACAAAGTATAGCCTTACCTGAAGAAGGGTTTTGCCTGTCCCGCTGAGTTGCTCCAGCTTTTTGTGCCTATCTGTGGTTTAAACTAGCATCGGCTGTTCCTTCCTATTAATATAGCCTTGATGCCTTAACCTGATCCTTGTGGTGTGTTTCAAAATTTTCTTGTAATGGAATATACGGCGCTGACAAAGTTACAAAGTACCCCTGCCGGCTCCCTCCCCCCCCTCCCCGGGTCCTCCATTGTTCTCCCTCACCCCAACCCCCTCCTGGTAGTCTCCCCATGCCAGGTCGTCATTGTTCATTGTTCTTTAACAACAGAGAAGAATTGCTCATATTAGTGACTATTGCATGGACAATAACCATAATTATACACCATCTGTGAAAGCTGCTTTTAACATCTATCACAGTGCAAGAATTGGATTGCAAGGAGCAGTTTTATTAAAATCCATTCTCAGAATTGGATGTTTGTTCAAGGTTAGCTTTTGTTACCCAGTTCTTAGTTTCCCTTGAGGATGAAGAGAGTGTCTCTTTCTCTCTCTTGCTGTGTTTCAAAAAAACCGTGGTGTAATGGCAGCATTTCCATAGCTGTTATTAGCTTGGGATCTTGGTTTGATGAAGAAACAATTATTTTCGAGTTCAAACACCATTCCTGTTGGAGAAGTCTGTGCTCCCATGCTCTGCTGTGCTTCAGGGCAGCAGAAGTTGGCATTTGTAAGAAACTGTGCCAAAGTGTTGTAGAACTGTAGACCAATTATAAGCAATAGCACACAGTCATGTCCTTCGTGATTGAAATAGTCAAGGTAATTTGTTGCAAGTCTCTTTGTGAGGTTAATTCTCATTGCTGTCCCAAAGATGATGGCCATCACTTCGCCATCTGCTGGGTCTCTGTCACAGAAGCTGTGATAAGGATACCATCACTGCTCGCCACTCTACAGCAGAGGAAAATAAATTTTTATGAACACATTCAGTACATAAGGCGGCACAGTGGCGCAACTGTTAGAGCCGCTGCCTCACAAGCCAGAGACACGGGTTCGATCCAGACCTCGGCTGCTCTCTGTATAGGGTTTGCATGTTGTCCCTGTGACAGCGTAGGTTTCCTCCCCCATCCCAAAGACATGTAGTTTTGTAGGTTAAATGGACTTTGTAAAATTGCTACTAATGTGCAAGAAGTAGACGGGAAAGTGGGATAATGTAGAACTAATGTGAACGATGAGTGGTCAGTGTGAACTGGGTGGGTTGAAGAGCCTGTTTCCATGCTGTATCTCCAAACTAAACTAAAATTAACTTCAGACAACAACAGACGTGTGGCATATCATTCAAACAGAAATATGAACGAGAGAGGAAGATGTTACCTGTGGTACAATTTAGACTATAGACTGTGGAGATGCTATGTGAAAACAGGCCCTTTGGTCCACTGAGTTGGCGTCGACCAGCAATCAGCCCGTACACTAGCACTATCCAACACACTTGCGGCAATTTAAATTTACAATGTCAGAGGAAACTGGAACACCCGGAGAAAACCCACTTGGTCACAGGGAGAACGTACAAACTCCATAGAAACAACACCCATTGTCAGTTTCGAACACAGATCTCTGGCGTTGTAAGGCAGCAGCTCAACGACTGCACCGCCCCTAAATTCATGGTAGAAATCCCAAAGAGAGCGCTACAATTATCTTGGGCACTTCTGAACTAAGCAAAGGAAGAAAAGGCCAATTAGGATTTTCTTGCTGGAAGGTGGTACTAGGATTGGCCTCATGATGTGATGTCTCCTATGATTTAATAGTTTAGTATTTCCACACTGACACACAGGCAACAAGGGAGTCAAAACTTTGATCCAGCTGGGAGAATAAAGAAGGCAGTATCATCTCAACATCAGCATCACAGGCGATTGGCACAAGGCCAGCTACTTAGTAAAGTCACTGGAGACAGATTTCCAACCGTTGATGCCTTCAGTTGTCAAGAGTATTTTATTGTCATATGTCCCGAAATAAAACAATTACATTTTTACTCGCATAGCTCCCAGTAGCTACCAAAGTAAACAATTAATTGTTCAATAAATACAAAAAATATATATTAATTATGAAAACAAAGCTCAAAGTTGTAAGGTCATAAGTGATAGGAGCAGAATTGGGCCATTCAATCTACTCTGCCATTCAATCATGGCTGATTAATCTCTACCTCCTAACCCCATTCTCCTGCCTTCTCCCCATAACCTCTGACAACCGTGCTAATCAAGAAAGTCCCGAGTGCAATCAAGGCAGTTCAGAGTTGAGTTGGATTCATAGTGTTCAACAGCCTGATGGTTGTTGGGAAGCTGGACATTACAGTGAGCAAGGTAAGATAGAAGCATCAGCTTTACTAACAACTCAGCAATGTTCAGTGACTGTCCTGGTGTTGGTGAAATATTGAACAGAGATCGGATTAAACCCACTTACCATCCAAGTTGATGTACTGTGGCAGCGTCCTTGGGTGAAACTATCTTCTTGTCCCTACACATCACAGAAAACCACCTCTTGCACTGAGTTACCACCTTAATGGAAGATACAAGTCATTGGCAGATGGAATTGAATCCTGATAATGTGGAAACAACGAATTGCAGATGTTGGCTAATACAGAAAAAGGCACAAAGTACTGGAATAACTCAGCAGGTCTGAAGAAGGGTCTAGACCCGAAACGCTACCTATCCATCTTCTCCAGAGATGCTGCCTGAGCTGCTGAGTTACTCCTGCACTTTGTGTCCTTTAATTTGTTTCCGTCTATGTTGTAAAGTGCCGTATGTATTAAATGCTGGAGACCCTTTGAACTGAAATGTTAACTTTTTTTTCCACAGACATTGGGTGTGTCCAGCATGTTCAGTTTTTATTAGAGTAAATTACAGGTACAAGGAAGGACCAGTGAACAGGGGAATTTGGCAAGGGATCAATAAATGTGGGAATTGAGAAGGGAATCAGCAAATGCTTCTTTTATCTGGAAAAGAGAAAACTGATGTGAACTTTCGTAAAATGTATTAATGAGTATGGGTATTCCAGCACAGGCTGAAGGGCCAAATGGCTTCCATCCAACCAGTAACAGTTCTATGGTTCGATGCGGAGAATATTAGTTTCCACGTAGTGTTCAATACAAGGGCCCTTTAATACCTCCATTAGGGAATTAAGGTAAAAACTATTTAAGTTGGATAATGACAAGGAATTTCAAGGATTGGAAGCAAATATCCCAGGATATTTCCCAGAAGCAAACAGTGATAAGAGTGGTGATGGAGCCTGGTATGACAGTGGCTTTAAGATAGGCACATGGATATGCAGGGAATGGAGAGGTAGGGATCACATGCAGGTAGAGGAGATTAGATTAATCTTGCTTCATGCTCAGCACAGACATTGTGGGCCGAATGACATGTTCCTGTGCTGCATTGCTCTGCTTTAACATGATAAAAACTGGCATAGACCGGTTGGGTAGAGCGGCCTGTTTTTTTATGTCCAAAATGTCTGCTCCCTACCTTAGGATTTAACGCACAGAGGATGATGAAGATGAAGACGCCCTGGAAACTATTGACCATGGTGAACAAATACGCCATCACTATCGTTTCCTCATCAAAGTGGAACAAGCCGAAGATCCAGCTGCAACCCAGAATGAACACTCGCCCGATGGCTTTAAACGTCAACATCCTGCAACAAAGCAAGGTCAGTGAGATACACATCATGTTCAATATGTCTGCATGAACACTCAGCTGCAAATTTCACTCTCCACCACTCACACTACACGTACTATGTTGCGGTGACAGCACATCCTGCCTCTGGAACCAATGTCATTAAAGTCAATTAATAGAATTTCAACAATACAGAATAACATGCTGCCAGATATTATTTCATACATTTCGGTCGAATGTATTTCTAAGCATTTAATTTGACATGAAATCATAGAGTAATGAAATTACATATTTTCTCTCAGAGTTCCCCTGCTCCTTCCACTTTATGTTGTTCAGTTCTCTTAGTGCTGAACCTAGAGTCTTCACAATCTCAAGACTGATAGTGTTGGAGCAACTTCGCGGGTCATGCAACATCTCTGGAGAACATGGATAGGTGATGCTTTTGGTCGGGACCCTTCTTCTAACCACTGAAGGGTTTCGACCTGAGACGTCACCCCTATCCATGTTCTCCAAAGATGCTGCCTGACTCGCTAAGTTACTCCAGCACTTTGCGCATTTTTTTGTATACCAGCACCTGCAGTTCCTTGTTACACAGTGTTCATTTGAGGTTCAAGTTGATCACAAATGGCCAAATGAAATCCAGTTACATGAGGCTAGAGCACAGTTTGGAATTGCAGTTAGGTATATGGGCAGCACAGTGGCATAATGGTTGTTCATGTCTGCCTCACAGCAAGTAGTATTGCTACCTCACAGGTTTGTAATTCAGGTTTAACGCTGACCCTGAGCACTATACGTTTGGAGTCGGTACATTTTCCTCATGACCGAGAGTCCAGAGTATTTAATTGTCATATGTCCCGATGGCAGAACAATTAAATCCTTACTTGATACAGCATATCGGGCCCGTAAACATAATAACACAGAGATAATATATATTAGTTAAAAATACAATAAAATCCAAATGCAATAATATGATGGTAATCATATTAATGCTAAAACCAAAGTCCGTAGTGCAACCTAAGCCACCGTCTGCAGACCATGTGGGTTTCCTTAGGTGCGTGCTCCAGTCTCCACCCATATCCCAAAGACATGCGGGTAGGTTAATTGGCTGCTGTGAATTTGTGTACATGTGTGGGTGACGGGTGAATTAGGGGGAGGGGATGGGGGTATGGGAGAGATCCATGAAGAATGAGGCCTTAGGCAAGAAATCTACCAGTGCTTAATACACCCATAGAAATAAGTTTTTGTTTAGCTTAGTTTATTGTCATGTGTACAGAGGTACATTGAAAAGCCGATGATAGTGTATAGATACAGGATAAAAGGAATGACGTTTAGTGCAAGATAAAGTCCAGAAAAGTCTGACTAAAGATAAAACAAGGGTCCCCAATGAGGTAGTTGGCAGCTCAAGCACCTTAAATAGTTAGAGACATACAGCACGGAAACAAACCCTTCCATGCTGACCAAAATGCCCCATCGAAGACAGTCCCATTTGTCCGTGCATAGTCCATGTCAAGATTAAAGAGTCAAGAGTGTTTCATTCTCATATGTATCGAAATGGAACAATGACATTCTTATTTGCAGCATCACAACAGGTTTGTAAACACAGTACTCAACAGTCCCTCTAAATCTTTCCTATCCATAAAAGTCTGGAGATCATAATGGGACTCACCTAGTGTCTTTGAGCTTTGACACTTCAATATCTCGTTTGTCAATTTCTTTCTTTAAATTCCAGAGTGTTATCAGGAAAAGGAATGTATTAATCTGTTGGAAGATGCAAACAACAAAAAAGAAAATGGATAGAATAAATTGGGAAGGTATCTGTGGAACTCATCTCCAGGCCACAAGGGACCATAGCCCAGCAAGAGGATAATGATGTGTTTGTTCCAGGCACACAAGTCTATTCAGAAGTCTATTTCCTGCATTATGACCAGACACCAACAAAGACCACTGAACTCTGCCTGAAACATGAAGGTACGTGTGTGATACCTTGATGTTGCAGTTTATTTAGGTCTCTTACAAACCCAACAACCTGTTGTACCTTTAAGATCTTTAGCCATAAATCATCAGCATACATTGATATTCACCATCGCTAAGTTTAATCTAAACCTAAGAATAATTACCATATAATATTTATTACCAAGACATTTCTATACAATTTTCATTCATATTTTAACGCAAAAACCTCATCATCCCCAAACTCACTCTGAGGCTCAATCTGTGTAAGGTATCACTGGCATTAGGATACTCCTCAGTATTGAATAGAATGTAATGAAGTGCCATCATGCAATACAGAGGCATCTTTCAGCTTTGAGATAGAGTACTTGCTCTGAGAATGGCTTGTTCTAACTCAAAAGGTGGCTAAGCAACAATTTTGTATTGATAGAGTGCAGTAGAAAAAATAAACATTATACCCTGTCGCATAAAGAAATGCTAGGACAAAAGACCAAAGTTTGATCGAGAGGTGGGGTCATTTTCGTGGAGAGGACACGGTTTAGTGAGAAAATCCCTGAAATTTGACCTTGAGCAGTTGAATGCAAGATGGGAAGACTAGCAAGGAGGTTGTAGACACAAAAAAACTGCAGATGCTGGTTTACAAAAAAAACCCATAAAGTGCTGGAGTAACTCAGGAGTCAGGCAGAAACTTCTCTGAAGAAAGTTGTAAAGGTGACAAAGGGTTCAGGATAAATGAAGGTTTCAGCAACAAATTACTTTGCTACATATTTGAAATGTAATATGTACCAAAATTTACTCGTAGATCACAATCGCAATGTAGATAATTGAAAAGCTTACCCCAATTATTAGGCACACAGGTCCCAGGAAGCTCCAGTTGAATCGCCTCTGTTTTTGTAGCCAGCAGCTGATGTTAATAAACAGAAGAATTGAGATTAAGTATTAGTATATTTGTGTTTAACCAATGTCACATGCTGATCAAAATGCAATACATCAGATCATCATTGTGCAAAATGTTAACCAGGATCAATGACAATTTCTGTCCACTTTGGTAATCGGGGATTGTGTGTAGATATGGCAATACTTTACTGAACCGTATGCAAAAAAAAAATTCTCTGTGCGTTTGGACATGTGACAATAAAGTACTATTGACCATTGATCATACATCGGTCTTGAATATCCAGGAGCATCCTAGCTCTCCCAGAGATGGAGAAGGTAGATTCACCTCATGATATACAGGTGTGCCTACTGCGATGGTGTAGAAAATGATCTAAGGCAACATTAGACTTGCCTGTGATTATACGGGTGATTGAGTAGTCTGCAGGTACTCAGCAAAGAATTTGGATGATACAGCTATATGTCTTGTTACCCCAGGGGTAAATGGTAACCTGAGAATGGGAAAGATATAATGGGCAAAAATAAAGTGTAGTATCTTGGCTCTTCAGTCATTAATTAATATTCTTATTTTGGTTCAATACATAAATAAATATAGCCATTGAAAACAATTTGTATTCACTTCAATAATTGTGTTGAACCCTGCAAAGGTGTTTCTTATCTCCTCAGTAGACAGTTAGCGATTGTGTCAAGAATGACTAAACAATTTCGATTGTACGAGCAGAGAAACATAATACACTCCTTACTAGTTGGGTGATCCATAGCCATCAGGATAGATAGCAGCAGAAACGACCACTATTGCTGCAGGAATCCCGTAACCACATCCGTACATGTACTTGCCCATTTTCTCAGATTTAGAAATTCTTAAATTCTTGATGTTTCTGACCAACAGGTAGAGCTGAATTCCTTCCAAAAACATCCACACAAAGGCCGACAGGAACAAGTAATGTAAAAATCCAGCTATAACCCCACACACAATCTGAAACAACAAGAAGTTACGATGAGGGACTGTCACAGCCCAATTGCATAATCACAAAGTTTTTATTTTATGAAAATGTAGGAATAGTGAGCCTTCCGGGTTTACGAGGAATTTTTTTTTGATTGATTGCAAGATACAGCATGGAAACTCTCGGCTTGACCCACTTGAGTCCACGCTGACCATCACTTGTTTGCTAGAAGGTGGACACAAAATGCTGAAGTAACTCAGCGGGACAGGCAGCATCTCTGGAGAGTAGGAATGGGTGACGTTTCAGGTCGAGATCCTTCTTCAGGCTGAAGATGGAGAGAACAATTACACAAGTGGATGCTACTGGCAATGTCTGTAGTTCAGTAAGTTTCTTAAAAGGGGTAGAGATTAAAGTTTAAAAAAAGGACTCAAAGTGCTGGAGTAACTCAGCGAGTCAGGCAGGGAACATGGATTGGTGACATTTCGGTTGGGACCCTTCTTCAGACTGATTGTGGGACAGATTAACGTTGCTTTTCCCTGCAGAGATTCCCTCATTTCTCTTAATCAATAATTTAGCACAACCTATTTCTGTTTGTATCACTAATACTGCAGAGAGCGGTCTCAGTTGCTTCCCCAGGGCATCGCTGGTATCTTACCCGGTGTCCAGTTCTGTTGATTCCTATAATGAAGAGTAGTTCTGCCAGGAAAAGGCTCACACACAGCTGCATGTGTGTGATAATCACAGCACTCTTAAGCTCCTCCCAAAGGACTATGGTTCCAATAGTAACAATGAGACACACAAGTGACACTGGAATCCCAACGCATGTAATTACATTTAGGGCATATGGTTCACCCTGCAAGGGAAGAGGAAAAGTACATTAAAATAGTCTGTCTTTGGAAGAATCATATTCAATAACCCCGACCATGGGAGAACAAAGAAGGGAAGAGAGGGAACTTTTTTTTCGCCTTCCATCAGTGAGGAATGTGGAGGAGTCACAGTGGTGGATGTTTATGTTAAAATGTATTTTGTATGTTCTGTTGCTTTTTATTTGTATGACTGACTTGGCAAATGAAATTCCTCGTATGTTGCATACTTGGCTAATTAAGTATTATTATATTGTGTTCTTCATTATTGCTGTTATCAGGCAACTGAACCCTTCCTCTCACCAACTGGAGCGCTGTCCTGACCTCCCATTACCCCATTGAAGACCTTCGAACTATTATTTATCGGACTTGACATCTTGAACTAAATGTTATACCCTTGATCCTGTATCTGTACGCTCTGGACGGCTCGATTGTAATTACGAATAGTCTTTCCGCTGACTGGATAGCAAGCAGCAAAAATCTTTTTACTGTACCTCGGTACAAGTGAGAATAATAAACTAAACTTAAACAAATCAATTCACAACTTAACTGATTACATGTTCATAAAGATCTGTTCAATTTATTTTATTGATTCATGTGGACATTGCTGGCCCAGTCAGTATTTATTGCCCGCCTCCAGGAGGTGGTGGTGAGCTGCAGTCTGCTTACGGAAGCTAAGAACCCACAGTATCGTTTGGAAGAGGTCTAAGATTTAGATCCAGTGATGTTGAAAGGACCAGTGACATATATCAATGTCAGAATGGTGTTGACTTGGAGGGGAACCTGCAGGTGGTGGTGTTTCCATGTAGACGCTGCTTCTTCTGGTTCTTCTGGTGTAGACATTTGGAAATGCTGTCGTTGTAGACTGGGCAAGTAACTGCAGTGGATTTTACAGATGACACAATTGCAAGCCAATCTATACTGGTGATGGAGGGACTGAATGTAGAGCATAGTGTTGCTAATCAATAAGGATGCTATGATTTCTCTGAGTGTGTTGAAGTGTATCCATTCCATCAAGCTTCAAACTAGTGTCCTGTAAATAGTGGAAATGTTGTCTGGAGCTCAGTCAATGAAAGGAAGGTCAAGCTGCTGAAGATGGTTGGGTCCAGGATGCCGTCCCGTGGAACTCCTGCATGGTTGCTACACAGAATGTGATGATTGACTTCATGTGCAACAATGGATAGACTGTGCACTGGACTCTGCGGTGTGCAAAGACTCTTCCAGTCATTCCTAAAATTACTGGAATGGACATGTATTTGCAACAGATTGGTGAGGATGTCAAAAAGGTATCTCACCCACCTTGCTTTACCCACTTCCTAAGCAGATCTCCTCTAACATCTATTCTTTTGCAGGACTTTTGGCCAGCTTAGATCCTTGTTAATGGGCAGTGAATTATCTCCTCTAGTCTGAGAGGGTCTATGGTAGGTAGTGGGTAAACTACCAACATTAATTCGACAAGGCCAAGTCAGTGGATGGTTAGGTGTCAATTACATAATGGTGAATTTGTTATCAAATCGAGGTCGAAGACCAGGTAAGGAGGAGATTCAAGAGACTGCAGATGCTGGAATCTTGAGCAAAGTACAAAGTGCTGGAGGAACTGTGTGGGTGAGGCAGCATCTGGGGAGGGAATGGACAGGCACTGTTTTGGGTCAGGACCCTTCTTCAGACTCAGGTAAGGAGAGCAAATTTCTTCCTCCACAAGACTTGAGCGAGCCATTTGAGTTATATGACAAAGTGTTGCTTGAGCTCACGCTCACCTTCTTAACTTCCCCTGTTGCAACCTTGTGTAGCTATAGTTAACGCTAACCTTTTTCTTAACTTCCCCTGCTGCCATGTTGGAAGTCAGACCCCACATTCGTTGGTGAGACCGCATTTAGAATATTGTGTTCAGGTCTGGGCACCATGTTATAGGAAAGATTGAAGCTTGAAAGGGTTCAGAAAAGATTTACGAGGATGTTACCAGCACTAGAGGGTGTGAACTGTAGGAAGAGGTTGAGTAGGCTGGGTCTCTATTCCATGGAGCGCAGGAGGATGAGGGGAGATCTTATGGAATCATAGAATCATAGAAAATAGGTGCAGGAGTTGGCCATTCGGCCCTTCGAGCCTGCACCGCTATTCAATATGATCATGGCTGATCATCCAACTCAGTATCCTGTACCTGCCTTCTCTCCATACCCCCTGATCCCTTTAGCCACAAGGGCCACATCTAACTCCCTCTTAAATGTAGCCAATGAACTGGCCTCAACTACCTTCTGTGGCAGAGAATTCCACAGACTCACCACTCTCTGTGTGAAAAAAGATCTTCTCATCACGGTCATAAAAGACTTCCCCCTTATCCTTAAACTGTGGATAAGTTTAAGGATATTGTTCTGGAGTTCCCCAACATCGGGAACAATCTTCCTGCATCTAGCCTGTCCAACCCCTTAAGAATTTTGTAAGTCTCTATAAGATCCCCCCTCAATCTCCTAAATTCCAGCGAGTACAAGCCAAGTCTATCCAGTCTTTCTTCACATGGAAGTCGTGCCATCCCAGGAATCAGTCTGGTGAACCTTCTCTGTACCCCCTCTATGGCAAGAATGTCTTTCCTCAGATTAGGAGACCAAAACTGTACGCAATACTCCAGGTGTGGCCTCACCAAGACCCTGTACAACTGCAGTAGAACCTCCCTGCTCTTGTACTCAAATCCTTTTGCTATGAATTCCAACATACCATTCGCTTTCTTCACAGCCTGCTGCACCTGCATGCCTACTTTCAACGACTGGTGTACCATGACACCCAGGTCTCGTTGCATCTCCCCTTTTCCTAATCGGCAACCATTCAGATAATAATCTACCCTCCTGTTTTTGCCACCAAAGTGGATAACCTCACATTTATCCACATTATACTGCATCTGCCATGCATTTTCCCACTCACCCAACCTATCCAAGTCACCTTGCAGCCTCCTAGCATCCTCCTCACAGCTAACACTGCCCCCCAGCTTCGTGTCATCCGCAAACTTGGAGATGTTGCATTCAATCCCCTCATCCAAATCATTAATATATATTGTAAATAGCTGGGGACCCAGCACTGAGCCTTGCGGTACCCCACTAGTCACTGCCTGCCATTCTGAAAATGACCCATTTACTCCTACTCTTTGCTTCCTGTCTGCCAGCCAGTTCTCTATCCACATCAATACTGAACCCCCAATACCGTGTGCTTTAAGTTTGAATGCTAATCTCTTATGTGGACCTTGTCGAAAGCCTTCTGAAAGTCCAGATATAACACATCCACAGGTTCTCCCTTATCCACTCTACTAGTTACATCCTCAAAAAATTCTATAAGATTCGTCAGACATGATTTACCTTTCATAAATCCATGCTGACTTTGTCCAATGATTTCACCACTTTCCAAATGTGCTGCTATCCCATCTTTAATAACTGACACTAGCATTTTCCCCACTACTGATGTTATAGAGGTATACAAAATCATGAGAGGAATAAATCGGGTAGATGCACAGAGTCTCTTGCTCAGAGTAGGGGAATTGAGGACCAGAGGACATGGGTTCAAGATGAAGGGGAAAAGATTTAATAGGAATCCAAGGGGTAACGTTTTCACACAAAGGGTGATGGGTGTATGGAACAATCTGCCAGAGGAGGTAATTGAGGAAACATTGTTTAAGAAACAGATGAACAAGTATATGGATTGGACAGGTTTGGAGGGATATGGACCAAGCGCAGGCAAGTGGGACTAGTGTAGCTGGGACATTGTTGGCCGGTGTCGGCGAGTTGGGCCTGTTTCCACACTGTATCACTCTATGACTCTAATAAACATTTATACCTTCCATTTGTAAGGCGCAATCAGCAGAGCGAGGTTGGAGACCTGGTTGCACTGGCAGCGGGTGTGTGTTCCATTGGAATCTTGCAAGCTACATCCATCGGGAGTCCAGTAACTTTCTTCAGGTGCGTAATTCCAGCGGGCACAGTGCATGCTCCAGCCATCAACTGGTTCCTGTGGTGGAGAGGAAGCTTTTCACGCTAACACGGGCTGTCACCTGGCATGGAACCATCCCTGGGAAAACTCAATGCCCAGAATAGTTCTAACCCTGGCTCAACTCTGTGCTAATTCAGCCCAGCAGAGGAAATTAAGGAAGCTGGTGGACTATAGCCAGTGTATTCTTGCATACGGACAAATGCTGTACGGGGTCAAATGCAATCTTCTCCACCAGTTTCCACTTGTATAGTCTGATCCATTCAATGGTTGAATGGAAGGTTGTTACTGTCAGAAAGATCTGGCTAGTATTTAACCCTTGTGTAGCTATTCCATTTGGGTGGGTGGGGGGGGGGGGGGGGGGGGGGGGGGGGGTATGCACAGTGGTGCAGCTGGTAGATTCTGGGCTTGATAATAACCCCAAGTCTGAGTGGAGTTTGACCTCACCGGGTGTTCTGGTTTCCTCCCACATCCCACAGATGTGCAGGTTTGGAGAGTTCATTGGCCACTGTAAATTGCCCATAGTGTGTGTAGGGAGTGGATGAGTGGGTGGAATAACATACATGAACTAGTGTGTGTAGGTGATCGATGGTCAATGCGGACTCGATGGGCTGAAAATCCTATTTCCACGCTGTATCACACTATAGACACACTGAACTGTTCTGTATTTATGCTTACTATATTCTGTTGTGCTGCAGCAAGCAAGAATTTCATTGTCCTATCTGGGACACATGACAATAAACTCTCTTGATTTGACTCTTAATCTCTAAAACTAAAAAACAAAAACAGCATCAATATCAATCAGAGACAGGTTTACGATGAATGATACAGACAGGGCGGCAAGGTGGTGCAGCGGTAACATAGCAACATAGAAATTAGGTGCAGGAGTAGGCCATTCGGCCCTTCGAGCCTGCACCGCCATTCAATATGATCATGGCTGATCATCCAACTCAGTATCCTGTACCTGCCTTCTCTCCATACCCCCTGATCCCTTCAGCCACAAGGGCCACATCCAACTCCCTCATAAATATGGCCAACGAACTGGCCTCAACTACCTTCTGTGGCAGCGAATTCCACAGACTCACCACTCTCTGTGTGAAAAACGATTTTCTCATCTCGGTCCTAAAAGACTTCCCCCTTATCCTTAAACTGTGACCCCTTGTCCTGGACTTCCCCAACATCGGGAACAATTACAGCACCAGAGACCAGGGTTCGATCCTGATTACGGGTGCTGTCCATGTGGTGTCTGTACATTCTCCCCACGTTTTCCCCGGGTGCTCCGGTTTCTTCCCACACCCCAAAGACTTACAGGTTTGTAGGTTAATTGACTTCTGTCAATTGTAAATTGCCCATAGTGTGTAGGATAGTGCTAGTGTATGGTGTGATCGCTAGTTGGCGTGGACGCGGTGGGCTGAGAGGCTTGTTTCCGCGCTGTATCTCTAAACTAAACTAAACATTTAACACAGCATACCAGATCAGCACAACTCCTTACAAACCTCTGTGTGCCTGATCGTGAAGTTAGGCATCCTTTTGGGGTCATGGTTCTCTCTGTTCGTCATCACAGCTGAAACTACATTGGAGACTAACTGAAATGTTGTCCGATTTCCGCCAGAGGTGCTGAGCTTGAAAGGACACCCCTTGAGGATGGAATCCATGTTGCTGTAGGCAATCAAAGCTACAGCTGCAAAATCTGTCAATGGAGAAAGAGAGAAACAAATGAACTGATGGAGGATCAGTAACCCGAAACATTAACTCTGCTTCTTTCTTCAAAGAGCAAAAAACAAACCGCAAGATGGAACTCAGCGGGTCAGGCAGCATCTGTGGAGAAAAAAGGGCAGGCCACATTTCAGGTTGGGTCCCTTCTTCACACTGATGAGAGTGGAGGGGAGAAAGCCATTCAATAAAGGATCGCAACCCAAAACGTTATCCGTCCATTCCAGTCCATAGATGCTGTATTTCCTCTGGTCCATTTGACAATTGACTCGTGACTCTTGATCTTTGTAACTGAAAATGTTTGTGTCTCTGCATAACACCAATGGTCTATGAACTTTCTGAGAAGTATAATAGTATATTCACTGCTCAGGTTGTCTTTCACATTTTAGACTAATATCTAATTTTGAACCTGCTGGCTTACCAACCCCGCCCATTCTAATGAGATGCTTTAAACTATGCACAAATGATTAAAATGAGTAAAACCTAGCAGCATATATACCTGATGAGACCTTTCTGAGTCATTCTGCATGTTGGGAAACAGACTCTCAATGTAAGCGACTTACATCAAATGCAGAATAGTAAGCCATTGTCATCAATTTACCAAGGCCACAGACCCGCTCCTGATAAGACCACCAATTGGGTCTTCAATGTTGATGAAACAAGAGATTGCAGATGCTGGAATCCTGAGCAAAAAAGCTGCCTTCCTTTGCAGGTCTGAACTGTCTAAGCTCAGTCTTTCATTAATATGATTGGTTTCATCTGCTTTTTTTAAATAGCCCATCAAGCCATTTTGTGTTCGTAAAGGAGTGGGAGATTGCAACCTTCACGTGGTCCGCCCTGTTTTGACGAATACAATCCACCCGGCGTGCACAATCAAATAAGATCAAATAGAACAAGTTGTCCTGCAACTTTAGGCTGTGCATGCCACTCGCAAGAAGAAGAAGGACAGCAATGGTGTCACAGAGACACAAAAGACTTCAGATGTTGGAATCTTGAGCAAAACAAAGTGCTGGAGAAACTCAGCAGTTCAGGCAGCAACTGGGGATGCAAAGAACAGGCTGAAAAAAGGGCCCCCACTTGAAACGTTTTCTGTCTATTCCCTCCCCAGATGCTGCCTGACCTTGAGTTCCTCCAACACTTTGTGCTTTGCCGGGGGTTTCAATATCCGAAAAAAACAACTTATGAGTTGTTCATGAGTGCTGGAGTAACACAACAGGTCCAGCAGCATCTCTGGAGGGAATGAACAGGCATCGTTTTGGGTCGGGAACCTTCTGCGAGTCTGAAGAAGGGTCCTGACCAAAACGTCCAGCGCTTTGTGTTTTGATCAAGATTCCAGCATCTGAGGTTCATTGTGCCTACGGTAAACCGTACCTTTACTCCGTAACAAAAATAAGAAATTTGCTGAGAATAATTCAATTTCAGAAGAATTAGCACAAGTAAATTAGCACCATGGTGGCACAGCGGCACAGTTGCTGCTTTACAGCACCAGAGACCCGGGTTCGATCCTAACTACGGGTGCTGTCTGTACGGTGTTTGTACATTCTCCCCATGACCTGCATGGGGTTTATCCGTGATCTCCGGTTTCCCCATACACTACAAAGACTTATAGGTTTGTAGGTTAATTGGCCTGGTATAATTGCAAATTGTCCCTGGTGTGTGTAGGGTAGTGTTAATGTGCGGGGATTGCAGGTCGACGCGGACTCGGTGGGCCAAAGGGCCTGTTCCCACACTGTATCTCTAAACTAAACTAAACAAATACAATTAATTGCTGTTACCATCGGTTTGATTTCTAGTGATGGTGTTTCGATCTATATCCACAGCATTGCCTTTTGTCTGCAGACTGATTCTGTCAGAGGTTGAACTGTTAAGTCCACGAAGGTTTAGTATTTCCAGACCTAAAAATACAAAAAAGTCAATTGTAAATGTATCCTGGTGAAGTAACATTTATTCCACGGATGCCCCATCTTCTGCTCAGCATAAATTATAAAGTTCCCAGGAATAAACCTTTGAGATGTTCCATTACATGGACATAGGTCATTGCACAGGATGTCACAGTGAATTAAATACATTTCACAATGTATGAAATAAAGCAGCAAATTTGCATACAGCACATTTTTACAACAGATATGTAAAACCTAGATAATCTGTACCTGTGAATGAAAAACAACAAAAAGGCGCAGATGCCAGAAATCCGAAATAAAAATAGAAAACAATGTAAACAGCAGATTAGTCTGTGAAATGAGAAACAGGGTTAATGTTTTATGGCAATGATCTCTCATCAGAGCAGAATAATGACTCCTTTTTTTTCTTCACAGCTACTGCCTGACTAGCTGAGTGTTCACAGCATTTACTGCTTTAAAAAAAGACACAAAGTGCTGGAGTAACTCAGCGGCTCAGGCATCATCTCTGGAGAACATGGACAGGAGATGTTTCGAGTCAGGAACCTTGTCCAGACTTATTGTGGTCGGGACTGGGGGAGGGATGGAGGGGGCGGGTGGAGAAAGCAACAAAGTCTGGTGAGGGTCAGTGATAGGTGGATACAGGCGAGGAGGGGTTTTGGTGGGAAGATGTATAAGAAGGAGGACAAAGGACAAAGGACATTTATTATCACATACTCCAATTGGTGTAGTGAAATTTGACTTGCCATTGCAGCACACAGATAAAGATAAGACACAACATCAAAGAATTTAACAGTAAACATAAAAACATCCCCCCACAATGGTTCCCACTGTGGGGGAAGGCAGTAAGGTCCAGTCCCGTCCCCAGTTCACCCATAGTCGGGCCTATTGAGGCCTCCGCAGTCGTCGCTACGGCAGCCCGATGCTTCAGGCCCTCTTGCCGGATGATGAAGCTCTGGCGTCGGGTGAACACTCTCAGCGGCTCGGAGTGTCTGGAGCGGCCGCTTCCTCCCCGGAGACCGCGGCTCCCGAAGTCCACGGGCCGCGCCGGTCCGAACGCCGACACTGGCGATCTCGGCGTGAGATCCTAGTCTCCGCGGTGTTTAAATCTCAGCGCCGCCCACGGTTGGAAGCTCCACAGGCCGCAGCTCCTCGATGTTGGAGTTGGCGGCCCCAGCCCTCCGGAGCTTACTGCGCAGCGACCCGGGTAAGGCATCGCCCGCTCCACGATGGTGTCTCAGCGCTGCGCCGGCGCCGAAGCTGAAGTCCCCACCGGTCCCGGCAGGAAAACGCCGCTCCAGACTGCCGGTCGGCCGCAAGGAAGGGGCGAAAACACGGCTCGGAGAAAAGCCGCATCTCCGACCAGGTAGATACTGAGAAAAACAGTTTCCCCCTTTCCCCCCCCCCCCACCCCCCACATAAAAAGACTAAGAGACCCCCAAAACAAACTCTTTTAACTAACTAAAAATAAAATTAAAAGTGAAAAGACTAACAGCTGCTGGCAGGGCAGCCAGACTCGACGGCGCCCCCTACTTAAGAAGGGTCCTGACTCGAAACATCAGCTATCCATGTCCTCCAGAGACGCTGCCTCCCTCACTTTCTGTCCTTTTTTGTAAACCAGCATCTGCAGTTCTCAGTCTATATTACGTGTTGATGCTACCCCATTGATAGTCATTGGATTTTGTTCATGGAACTAATGCGCTCCAATGCTGAGAACTATATTCTGCATTCAGTACCTTCCCTTTTGCTCTACCTATTGTACTTCAATTTAACTTGATTATGTTTATGTTCAGCATATCCAATATGTTTGGATAGCGTGCAGTACAAAACCTTTCACTGCTCCTCAGTGCACATGACAATAATAAATCTAAAACGAAGCCTAAAGTTAGTAAATGCTATTCCTCACAATATATGCTCCATGATCACAATACAAGAGAATATGTCAAATAAACTATGTCTTCAGAATTTACCAATGTTAGTCAACTCAATCCTGCTTCCTTGGTCTTGTAAACTCAAGGTGGCACCGATGGCAGCATTTTCCACAGACTGCAGGAACACAGATGCTAAATAAAGTCGCTCTTTGCTTTCTAATTCGTCCCACAGGGAATCTTTCTCAAGAAGATCGCTTCCAGTTGAAATCACTTTCTGCAAAGAACAAATAATTTTGTTTCTGGCACAGGAAATGCTTAAGTGCTGAGAAAACTTTAAAATATTTTTCCAACATAGTTAGTTTTGAAGTCTCCAATTCTTCTTCCCCAGCCTGCATTTCAGGCAATATTTCACCAGTGCGTTTGCAAACCCAGTGAGCTGGCATAAGCAATACTTCGAAGCACTTATGGCATGTTCAGCACAGTCATTATGGACTGAATCCCTGTGCTGTATTGTTCTATGTTCTATATCTCCTCCACCATCAGGACCTGCTATTTCCACCTCAAAATACTATTGCTCTCTGTCTCAACTCATCTCGAGTGATGCCTTCACCTATGTCCCTGTTACGCCTAGATACTGTATGACTACTCCAGTGCTCTCCTGAGCAGTTATGAAATAGTGAACTCTGAAAGAGTGATGGGGTATATTTTTTCTGGTGAAGTATCTTTCAATAGGATGCTTTGGATTTCCATTCCTCAGGCTTACCTCTCTCCCACCATCCCATCGCTCGTCACAGATGTACCACTCTCTCTCTCTTTCTTCATCTTGCTAATGGTCTGACACCTCTCTTAATGAATTTTCAATCCTATCCCTCTCTGATATAATTCCATAACAACCAACCTCCCATCTCCTCATTCCCTGTCAGAATTGACGGTATAATTAGTGTTAGTGATGGGGAATATGGGCTATATATTGACCATAACACACAGGGATGGTGCGTGGTAAAGGTGGGTACACAATGTAACCCAACTGCCAGAACACAGAGCATCTTCAGCAATAAATATGGAAAGAAACTGAACCATGTGAAGCCTTGTGATGTCAGCTAAGGATCTGTTAATGATTGAGAAAACCATTAGATCTGAGCAGAGTCATCAAAAGTCATAGTGAACGACACAGCATGGAAACAGACCCTTCAGCTAACTTGTCAGTGCTAATCACAAGCTCACATTATAGGAGTAGAATTAGGCCATTCAGCCCATCGAATCTACTCTGCCATTCAATCATGGCTGATCTCTGTCTCCTAATCCCACTTTCCTGCCTTCTCCCCATAACCATTGACACCCGTTCTAATTAAAAATTTGTCTATCTCGGCCTTAAAAATATTCACTGACTTGGCCTCCACAGCCCTCTGTGGCAATGAGTTCCATGGATTAACTACCCTCTGACTAAAGAAGTTCCTCCTCACCTCCTTTCTAAAAGTCTCCATGATAGACAACTAGACAACTTAGTCAGCATAGAGGAGTTTATGGTCCATATCCCACTAAGCCTTTCCTGTCTATGTCTTTCGTAATTGTACCTGCCTCTACTGCTTGCTCTGCAGCTCATTCTGTGTCAGATTGGGATAATTTCTGTACATGTTCTGCATTTCCCCTTCTTTTGCATTTTCTTCTGTTTTTTTTTTTAATTTTCTGCGTTTTTCTGCTTTATTTCCCTGCCTGTCCATAATTCCATTAAACAATATCTCCTCCATGATCCCAAGAATTTGGGCAGCGATTTCAGGCTCACAAATTGATTACCATCAGTAAGACTGGATCTAAAAAATATTTAATATAAAATCCTGAAAACCATTAGGTAAATAATATGCTGTACTATTCCACGGATTACAATAAATCCTGTAGCAACCAACTGCAAGAAATCACCTGGTGATCCAAATGTGGAAACTAATGTGATACATAATACTTTTAATCTTACTCCCCGAATGTGAATTATTGATATTACTCTGTGGAAAACAATGCAAATTGTAATTAACCACTACTAACCTGTATGAAAAAGTCATCATTCTTGTGTTGGCACTGTTCATTCACTAAAATAACAAGTGAATTAATCACAGAACAATATTGGTGGGAAGAAAACCAGGGGAACTGTGAAAAGAAAACAAAATAAGGTGTGAAGATTTCTACTTGGTGCTTGTTTGGTTTGGTTTAGTTGAATGGTTCAATCGTTTTTATTGTCACATATGCACTGCAGAGTGGAGTTCTTGCACCCGTCGCCATATTTTGGCACCAATTACTAAAGAAAAAGTCCAAAGTCCATATGCTGGATGTACTGGAGCGGCACTTAAGCCCCAAGCTGCTGCAGTGACTCCTCCGTCGCCCTCAATTGGCCTGGGCCAATCGACGTCCCTCTCCTTGCCTGACTGCCTCCATTTAGTTTAGATTAGTTTACATTAGTTTAGATATACAGCATGGAAACAGGCCCGCAATGACCATCGAGCACCCGTTCATACTAATACAATGTTATCCCACTTTCTCATCCACTCCCTACATAGGGGCAATTTACGGAGGCCAATTAACATACAAAGCCACACGTCTTTAGGATGTGGGAGGAAAGCATGTTTTGCTACAATTCCTTGAATCAGAGAATTAACTTGTTTTAAGATATCCAACTTTCAAACTCTTAACAGTGTTCATAAGTAAAATATTATATATATCATTTCGCAGAATAACATCAGTCTGAAGAAGGGACCCAATGGAAAAGTGCCTGTCCATTCCTTCCTCATATGCTGCCTGACACGCTGAGTTCCTCCAGCATTTTGTATATTGATCAAGATTCAAGCATCTGTAGTCTCTTGTGTCTCAACAGATAGAAACGCATGCACATATTCACATAAATCATTTCAGTTATCCAGCAGCAATAGACAGGGATGTGCATTATCACCCCTGTTATTTGCCCTTGCGATTGAACCTCTAGCGGAAAGTATAAGAGTACATCCGAACATTCACGGCTATAATTCTAAATACTCCAATAATAAGATATCATTATATGCAGATGATGTATTATTATATACCACCAATTCCCAAGTTAGCATTCCAAATATATTAAATCTTATAGAGGAATTTGGTTCCTTTTTAGGATATAGAATAAACTGGAACAAAAGTGAAATAATGTCAATAAAACCTCAAGAGCCGACACACCTTTTAAAATTCTCTTTCAGAATTGCTATGGAAAAATTCAAATATCTGGGTGTTCAGGTAACCAGAAAATATACTTCTCTATTCAACGCAAACTTCCCTCCTCTAGTTACTAAATTTACTTATTCAATTCTGGAAAACACTTCTGATGTCTCTAATAGGCAGAATAAATGCTATAAAGATGATCTTCCTCCCACAAATCCTGTATTTATTCTAATCAATACTGATATATCTTCCTAAATACTTTTTCAAAAAACCTGATTCTCTGATTACAAACTTTATTTGGGATTATAAAACACATAAAATTCACAAATGGCATCTATGTAAACCCAAAGAAACCGGTAGACTGGCTCTCCCCAACTTCTTATACTATTACTGGGCAACGAATATTAAAAATGTAATTTACTGGCTGGACAATACAGGCCAATAGGTAGATTGGTTAATAATAGAGAGAGAGGATCGTTCGCCTTTTAATATAGGCGCGATTCCTCTCTCTCCAATAAATCTGAAGAACACATTATATGATAAAAATCCGATTATTTACAGTACTTTACGGATCTGGTGACAAGTGAAATCAACCTTTAAATTTTGATCTCTTCTTTCACCAATTGCCAATAACCCTTTGTTCAAGCCATCTATTATAGACAAAACGTTTACATACTGGGAAAGATTAGGAATCAAAAAACTCGGAGATCTTTAAGAGATGGGAACTCTTCTCTCATTTCAAGAATTACAGTCGAAATATCACCTGAAAGGTAATCAATATTTCAGATATCTTCAAATTCCAGACTATCTGAAAGCATATACTCAAGACTACCAGACTTTGCTGCCAGATATACTAGACGAATGTATGAATAGAAACTCGGAATCAAACAAGTTAACATCGTATGTGTATAAAACCCTTTTAAATATATAAATCCCATCGTCAGAAGTAATTAGAAGAGCCTGGGAAGAGGAACTTGGCCTAAAAATTCTAAAAGACAGATGGGACAGATAGCAATTATATATACACAATTGCTCGATTAACGTTAGACATTCGTTAATCAAATTTAAAATACTGCACAGACTCTACTATTCAAAGTCTAAACTGAATAAGATCTTTCCAAATGTATCGCCGATTTGTGATAAATGTCTCTTTCAGGAAGCAACTATAACACATTCCTTCGCCTCTTGCATAAAGTTACATAATTTTTGGAGAGGAATTTTTGAAATTTTCTCAAAAGCACTAAAAACAAAATTGGACCCCGGCACGGAATTGATTATTCTAGGTACGTCAGAAGCCTGCTCTGAGCTATCAATATTTCAAAGACGCTTCCTTAATTATGGCCTGATAACGGCTAAAAACCTAATACTCCATTTTTGGTAACATACATCTGTCCTTACTCTCAAAATGTGGATTACAAACATGTCTGAGACGCTACATCTCGAAAATATTAGACTTGTCTTAGCAGAAAAACCAGAGCATTTGTTGAAGACATGAACACCATTCATTGATTTATTACAAGGATAGTATGGTACCACACAATTTTGGAGTTAAATCTAATTACGGGTTGGGTGATGGGTGGGGAGGGATGTGAGGCAGGTATATCATCACTTTTCTTCTTTTTTTTTTGTCTTTTTATTTCTGTATTCCTTTCTTATTTCTTTTACTTACTCACTCTTTGGCTACACCATTTGGTAGTCTAGGGGTTCTATCCTTGCACATAAATCATTTACTAACACACGGGTTATGACCGCTTCCACACATATATTCATAAGTTACACGTGGATACAAACATGGATGACATTTACTTAGAATCAAATATCACAGATATACATAGATAAATTGAAGATGCATGCATAGTCATGGATTTATGCAACTGTCAACAGGAAATGAGGAAATGTTCTTCCCAAAGCTCATATTGTTCATTTTGTTGGTTACGAAATTGCATTAAAGCATGTCAAATATATCTTTTAGTACATATATTTTATCTAGAATAGACCGCTGAGATTAACAAGTGCCCCAATACCTGTGCCTGCTTGTCCCAGTGAATGATGCTGCACTGCAAATTGTTGAAATGTTTCACATCTGTAAGAACATTTACACATGAAATTTTAAAATGAGTGGATTTTTTTTTTTTAGCAGAACACAAAGTGCTGGAGGAACTCAGTGGGTTAGGCAGCATCCATGGAGGAACAGACAGGTGAAGATTCGGGTTGGGATTATTCTTCATACTGATTGGAGATGGGGGTGGGGAGAAAGCTAGAAAAGAGAGAATCTGAAGAAGTGGCCCAACCTTAAATGTTGCATAACCACTGAGCTGCTGAGTTCCTCTAGCACTTTGTGTTTTGCTCAAGATTTCAACATCTGAAGTCTCTTGTGTCTCTGTAAGACCATTGCTTAACCCTGCTGTCCTGAATAGTGGCAATGGGCCACTTTTGCTATCACAAAATGGCTTGAAGGAGATGAGAAGGAATTTCCTTTGCCAGTGGGCGGTGAATCTGTGGAATCCATTGCCCCAGAAGGCTGTGGAGACCAATGGATATTTTTAATGCAGAGAAAGATAGATACTTAATTAGTACGGGTGTCACTGGTTATAGGGAGAAGGCAGGAGATTGGGGTTAGGAAGGAGAGATGGATCAGCCATGATTGAATGGCGGAACAGACTTGATAGGCTGAATGGCCTCATTCTATTCCTATTTCACGATCAATGCCAAAAGCTGAGTCGGATTCCTTGGGACAGTACTAAAGGAATGTTCACTGTGATAGCTGCCATGTTTACAATGAGGCATCAAAATAAAACCCAATGTGAACTTACGAGATCTCATTTGAAGTGAAGAGACATAAGCCCAGAGACTCCAACCCCAAGCACCTTCTGATCTGGAGATTCTCCCGCCTGGATCCCCTAGGAAACTGGAGACTGCAAACTCATGTGTGCGAAGCGCACATCACGAGCGCGAAGCGCAAAGTCCCTTGCGGCTCTAGGGTTCTAGATGCTCTCTGGTGCTATTTTAGGCTTATTTTTGAGACACGAAGCCAGGGCGGGAGAAATTAAATCTCAAGCGGGAGAGCGGGAGATTTTGCGAAAATGGCCTTTCGGCGGGAGATCTCCCGCCGAAAGCGGGAGAGTTGGAGTCACTGTAAGCCTGGTGTCTTGGCCAACCTTTGTGCCTCAATCAATATCTAGCAAGGCACCATTTCTCTGATTCTGGGAGCTTGCAGTGTGCAGATTGCTACATGCTTTCTGGTAGCTGAATTTCCTACACTACATCAGTGATTATACTTTAGAATTAGTTCATTGGATGCAAAACACTTCAGGATGTTCTAAAAGGGTTGCACAATTTGCCATAGAAATAGAGTTTTCTCGAGGCATGAATTTAATTGTACTCGTGGCTTTTAGAATGAGCAGATAACTTCACAGTCACTTTTGGTAAAACCAGCTTCTCAGTGCCAGAATGTTAACTTCAAGGTCTCAAAAGAGCACGGCAAGATTTGAACATATGGTTTAAGTTGTCCAACTCTCAAAACCCCTTTTGCCCCTTCCATTAGGATCCCTATCCCAGCTTGGTTCAGGTAGAGTCTGTCCCATTGTTACCATTCTTTCTTTTCCCATTACTGGTATGAGTGTCTCACCACTCTTTCAGCCGCTTGTTTCTCTTCCTCGCCTACTTAGAGCAAAGAGGTCCTTCTGCAGTTGTACAGAGCCCTAGTGAGACCACACATGGAGTATTGTGTGCAGTTTTGGTCCCCTAATTTGTGGAAGGACATTCTTGCTATTGAGTGAGTGCAGCGTAGGTTTACTAGGTTAATTCCCGGGATGGCGGGACTGTCACATGCTGAGAGAATGGAGCAGCTGGGCTTGTACACTCTGGAGTTTAGAAGGATGAGAGGGGATCTCATTGAAACATATAAGATTGTTAAGTGCTTGGACACGCTAGAGGCAGGAAACATGTTCCCGATGTTGGGGGAGTCCAGAACCAGGGGCCACAGTTTAAGAAAAAGGAGTAAGCCATTTAGAACGGAGACGAGGAAACACTTTTTCCCCACGGAGAGTGGTGAGTCTGTGGAATTCTCTGCCTCAGAGGGCGGTGTAGGCAGGTTCTCTGGATGCTTTCAAGAGAGAGCTAGATAGGGCTCTTAAAAATAGTGGAGTCAGGGGATATGGGGAGAAGGCAGGAACGGGGTACTGATTGGGGATGATCAGCCATGATCACACTGAATGGCGGTGGTGGCTCGAAGGGCCGAATGGCCTACTCCTGCACCTATTGTCTATTATCTATTATCTATACATCAAGCTGTACGTGGGCCAAGCAATAATGCATCGATTATAACTCTTGGTCTTTAATACTTAGCAGAATATGCAAGTTTTTGATTTTCATTTACCAATGCATGTAGTGTTCGTACAGGTGTAACGTCCAGGTGTATTTGTGCAGACTTCCCAAGGATTACACGGATTTGAAAGGCATTCATCAATATCTGAAATCAAAACGCACATCAGTGTTGAACACGCGTCTCGACCCGCAACGTCACCTATTCCTTTTCTCCAGAGATGCTGCCTGACCCACTGAGTTACTCCAGCTTTTCGTATCTGTCTTCAGTTTAAACCAGCATCTGCAGTTCCTTCCTACTCAGTATTTTATTAGATTCAATCATCAAATCTGACCTTATCCCTATCCTCTCAGAATACCCTTTCACCTCAAAGTTCAGTGTCACCTGAGGCTTAAGGGCCTGTCCCACTTTACGAACTAATTCAAGAGCTCTCCCGCGTTTTAAAAAAACGGGTGGTAAGCACGTAGAATGTACGTAGCGGGTACGTCGGAACTCGGGACGTCTCTTAACGGCTCGTAACGCTAACGTCAGGTACTCGGGAAACGCGGTAAGCTCGTGAAGACTTGTGAAGATTTTTCAACATGTTTAAAAATGTCCACGAGAGCCCTGAGTACCTACGAGCGGCTATTACCATAATTCTCTGAGTTCGATCAAAGCAGCCAACATAATCAAGAACCACTCATACCCCGGTCATTCCCTCTTCTCTCTCCCCCCCCTGCCTTTCACGATACAAAGGATTGACAGCACGCACCACCAAATTCAAGATCACCTTCTTCCCCACTGTTACTAGACTCTTGAATGGACCTCTCAATAAACTCAGGACATAAACCGATCTTCCAATGTACCGCATGGCACTCCTTGCATTTACTTATCTGTACCTTCTCTGTATCTGTAACACTATACTCTGTTTCCTTTCTCCTTTGCACGAATGACTAGCATGGATCGCACTCTTTTTTGCTGTATCTAAGTACACATGACAATAAAAAATCATGGTTCGTAAAGCTTTACGTTTCCACCTCATCAATAGCTTCAAATAGAATGAGAGCATGGGTTCCTTGCTGACTACCATGGAAATTCTGTGGCAAATCGCGTATCTAAATTGGTCAGAATGTGTTCTCGATAAAGAAAATTCCAGAGACAATTGAACTTGGTCATCCTCAAAAATAGGTATGGAATTGTGATTCTGGTTTACCTGATTCTGTTCGCTCTATTTAACAGATGGCAACATGCCTTTGCACCATAAACTCACTACTCTACTGATGATTGACCTCAGCTGGGAGCACAAAATTGTTGCTAGCCAGCAGAATGTAGAGCAATTGGTTAGAGTCCACAGGTAACCAGTAGCCCATGACTTGCCTCAGTGGGCAATGTGCTGCTTCAGAGGACAGGGGTGTGGAGTTTGATGTGACAGAGTCCTGAGGAAAGTTGAAACAAGAAACTGCAGATGCCGATGTATAAAAGAAAACACAGAGTGCTGCAGAGGCCATGCGTCCAAAGATTGAAAAGACTAGGCTTGTATTCACCGGAGTTTAGAAGGATGAGGGGGAATCTTATAGAAACATATAAAGTTATAAAAGGACTGGACAAGCTAGATGCAGGAAAAATGTTCCCAATGTTGGGCGAGTCCAGAACCAAGGGTCACAGTCTTAGAATAAAGGGGAGGCCATATAAGACTGAGATGAGAAAAAACCTTTTCACCCAGAGAGTTGTGAATTTGTGGAATTCCCTGCCAGAGGGCAGTGGAGGCCAAATCACTGGATGGATTTAAGAGAGAGTTGGATAGAGCTCTAGGGGCTAGTGGAATCAAGGGATATGGGGAGAAGGCAGGCACGGGTTATTGTTTGATTGCAGACGGCTGTGTGTTGAGAAAAGGTGAGTTGCAGACGGCTGTGCGTTCAGTGGGCATGAAGATGTGGGCGCAATCAGCCTGAAGAAGGCTCCCAACCGAAACGTCACCTATCCACATTCTCCTGAGATGCTGCTTAACCCACTGAGCTACTCCAGCAGGTTTTGTCTTCTCCTGAGTAAGATCAATGTGAGTGAACCAAATTGGGAAACCTACCACAATGTCCGCAATAAATGCCAAGGAACTGGCCCTGGCAGAGAGTTTCACACAGAATTGGAAGCTGAGCATTACCAGCGTCGAGGTGGCCAAATCCACCGGCTCAAGAGCACACTCAAGTATGGTGCCCCAATTGAAATCAATGGATCATGTTCCTCTGCAGCTCTGCTGCGGGAGAATCTCAAGCTGAAATCCCACAAGGCCAGATCGCTGCTAGTTAGCCAAGCTCCCGGGATGCCAGTGTCATAGCCGCCCAACAGTTCCTCCACCAGCAGGTCACTGAGGAGTGGCAACGGTTCGATGGATCACCGAGCTGGTGCTCCCCCTCAAGAAGACAGACTTCATCCTCCTGCCTCTGCAACACCACACAGTTGCCCATCAGTCAGCTAGTCCAGAATGATGCTGCGCCTGCCTAGATAGGGCAGTGTGACGAGGTTACAAAGTGCTGGAGTAATGCAGTAGGTCAGACAGCATCACTGGAGAACATGGAGAGGTGACATTTCGGGGAAAGACCTTTCTTCAAACCCGAAATGTCACCTATCCATATTCTCCAGGGATGCTGCCTGACCCGCTGTGCTACTCCAGCACTTTTTTACAAACCAGCATTTGCAGTTCTTTTGTTTCTACAGAGCGAAGAGGTTTTTTGTTGTCCTGCACGGAACATCTAGTTTTCCCCAAAGTCAAAAGCTTCCTTCCAATCATACTTAAGGCACTAGAGTGTCACTACATAACCACACCGCAGGGCGGTCACGGTGGCGCTGCGGTAGAGTTGTGCCTTACAGTGAATGCAGCGCCGGAGACCCAGGTTCGATCCTGACGACAGGTGCCGTCTGTACGGAGTTTGTACAGTTTCCTCCCACACTCTAAAGACGTACAGATTTGTAGGTTAATTGGCTTGGTAAATGTAAAAATTGTCCCTAGTGGGTGTAGGATAGTGTTAATGTGCGGGGATCGCAGGTCGGCACGGACCCGGTGGGCCAAAGGGCCTGTTTCCTTGCTGTAAACTAAAAACTAAACACAATTATAAAGATAAATATTTCAGTTTACATAAAGAAATTTGTGTTTAAATTTCTGGGTTATTTCTTACCTCTGCACACGATTGAAGTTCTTTTGGTTATAATTTTAGTTGGTAAGTACTGGTTTGTACATGTGCAGTGGGACTTGCTGGGTTTATTGAAGCACATTATATTTACAGTACAAAGGACAACTGCAAAATATCCTGTCCTGTCACAACCTATGTCTGGAGTAAAGAGAACCAAAGTTAGTAAGATTGTTAAAAAAAAAGGCACAATGTGCAGGATTAACTCAGTGGGTCAGGCAGCATCTCTGAAGAACATGGCTAGATGACTTTTCAGGCAGGACTCTTCTTACTAAGACTGTTTTTATCTTTTGGCAAATTGTAGTATATATTAATAATTTTAGTCTTGTTGTTAGAGATAATGATTGATCCTGTTTGGTAAACTTTTCACATGGCATTTCTCCAAATGACCAGCACAACTCCATTTCACAACACCCAACAAATTCAGTGCTATTGCTGCTCTCTTTGATCGTCATCTCTGTTACTGTTATGCTTCAACAACTTTGAAAAGGAAATTGAGATATCAGAGAAGTTTCTGAGGAAGGAACTCAGTTGCATGATGAAGCTGAGATCGATTTCCTCAGAGTAGAAAACATTTAAGGGATTATTTTAACAGGTGGTACCAAATCACAAAGGATAAACAGTGAGAAAATGTCTCACTACCAAGGTTTCGGGTACTTGTAATTACTGCCATGTTCTCTACTTCTTCAATGGTAAATTGATTCATTGAAACATACAGCATGGAAACAAGCCCTTTGGCCCACCGAGTCGATGATCGACCACCCGATCACACTAGTTCTATGTTATCCCACTTCTCTAACCATTCCCCTGCACACTACGAGCAATTTACAGAGGCCAATTAACCTGCAAACGTGCACGTCTTTGGGATGTGAGAGCAAACCGGAGCAAACAGAGGAACCCCACGCGGTCATGGGGCCAACGTGCAAACATAATTTTGATTCATGAATGCAAATTCTTCCGTTTTGTGGGTTGGTATTGAAACAAACTAATGGAATTGCTCTTCTTTGACCTGCACTCAACAGTTTCATCCTAGACATTTCCCCTCAATGAAGTCTTGGAATTTCCTGAAAGTGAACATCATTTCCAAGGCAGTTCTTCATACAAGCCAGAAGCAAACTCATGAAGGGACTGCCCCAGTCCATCATGGGTACTGACATCCCCACCATTGAACTGATCTATCGGAGCTCCCACAAAAAGGCAGCAGCGTCATCAAGGACCCACGTCACCCTGGTCATGCTTTCATTTCACTCATGCTATTGGGAAGAAATTATAGGTGTCTTAAAACCATGACTACCAGGATCAATAAGTTTCTCCCCAACAAGCATCAGTCTCTAAAGACTGCAAACACAATCTAAACTATGAATTACTATGTGTCTTAGTTGCACTCAGGAATTCAGGCTTTTTTTGCACTAATGTTTGTTTAAATTTATTAAATCTTTTTTAGTTTATCCAAAGGGATCTATTGCAGTTGCTGCCTCAAAAAGGCAGCCAACATCATCAAGGACCCACACCATTCTTGTCACGCACTCATCTCTCCGCTACCATCGGGCAGGTACAGGAGCCTGAAAACTGTTACACCCAGGTTCAGGAACAGCTACTTCCCCCGGCCATCAGGCTATTAAACTCGCCAACAGACTCTGAACTCTAACAGCCTATTGCATTTTATCTGCTTATTTATGTGTATATTGAACTGAACTGTTCTGTATTTTTGCTTTACAATACTCTGTTGTGCTGCAGCAAGCAAGAATTTCATTGTTCTATCTGGGACACATGACAATAAACTCTCTTGACGACTTAACTTGACTTATTACATTATCAAGAGTACTGAACCATCCGATCACCAACCCAACCTACCATCAACTTCATTAGAAACCCTCGGAATATCTTTAATTGGACTTTATAGGATGTTATCTTGTACTTAATGTATTCTCTTTATCCTGTATCTGTACACTGTGGGCAGCTTGATTGTAAACATGAATAGTCTTTCCGCTGACTGGATAGCACGCAACAAAAAAGGTTTTTCTCTATATCTCAGTACACGTGACAATAATAAACTAAATAGATATTTTGCTGCTGCCGGAAAGAATTTCATTGTTCAGTTTTCAGTCCCTATGACAATTAAACACGTTTGCCATGATTTGAAAATATGAGCATAAAATCTGTTTGAATGTCAATTAATCTTTTCTCGTTACAATTGACTGTGGGAAAACAGTATAATTGGTAGGTGTTTAAGAAAGAACCACAGATGCTGTTAATATCAAAGGTAGACACAAAATGCTGGAGTAACTTAGCAGGTGAGGCAACATCTCTGGAGAGAAGGAATTGGCGACTTTCCTTCTGCCTCACCCGCTGAGTTATTCCAGCATGATTGGTAGGTGAACTAGGGTATGCCTAAGATTAAGGGATGATTTGATGGATCATGTGGATAGGCTCCAAGAACAAAGTTAACCAGGTAAACAGTTCTCAGACCTGAAAAGTCAACTGTTTCTCTTTCAGTCAATGCTACCTGATCAAATGTATGTTTCCAGCATTTTCTGATTCTATCATTATAGCTAGTCTGTCTGTCCACTGGACTGCAGAACAGTTCTAATGGAGGCCCTCGTTTGATTTTCACCCCTATTAAAAGATTAAGGAGCAGGGCAGAGGGCATGCTACATGTTCCAATCTAAAACTCACCAATGTAGAATTTTCTTAGGTTAACGTAGTACCCAGGTGGACACCGACTTTTGTCGAAAACAATTACACCATTGATAAAGCGCGAGTCAATCTCTGCAAGGAAAGAAAAGGCAAATATTTGAAAATTCCCAAATACTCCCAATTTGTGCCAAAAAAACATAAAGTGCTGGACTAGGTCAGCAGGTCAAGGGATAGGTGATGTTTAGGGTCGGGACCCTTCTTCAGACCTAAGGGTCCTGCCTCGAAACATCACCTTTGCATGTTCTCCAGATTTAGACTCAAAATGCTGGAGTAACTCAGCGGATCAGGCTCCATCTCTGGGGAAAAGGTTTCAGGAACCGGCTGAGTTACTCCAGCACTTGTGTCTTTTTTTGTAAACCAGCATCTACAATTCCTTGTTCCTACAATGAGCCCATCTATTTGCACTACAAATTACCCCAGTGACTTATTGAAGACACAAGAAACTGCATAATCTGTCTTATTTAAAAAAAATTGTATCCCAAGTGCCTATGCAAAGCATCACCTATCTGAGTTACTCCAGCTCATATGATTAATAGAAGAATATAGCTTGAGTCTATAAGTTAGAACCAACTATTTTTCAACATACATTATTGCTGTGGGGAAGAGTGATTTGTGAATCCTGATTTACCTTCACACTTTGTTGAAATGATGCTGCCTGTGTAATTGCAGTCACAGTGCAAGTGTGCAGGCGATGCAATACACAATCCATTCGTAACACATGGCTTGATACGAATAACGGCATCAGTGTCACACTTCTCAGAATCTGAAAGGCAGAATAAGTGTTAGTGAGTTCATTTTAGCTTTGGTTAATTAAGATACACAGCGAACACCCAAGGAATGTTTTGACTCCAAGGCGTGACTGTGGGGAAGCAAAGGTTGAAGTAAAAATTCTCCTTTGTCAAGTCGTCAAGTCAAGTTTTATTCGTCACTTGCACATAAAGTGCAAGTGAAATGAATTTGCCAGCAGCGGTAAAATAAAAAAAGAACACACAATACACAATAAAAATTTACGCAAACATCCACCACAGCATTCATGGCTGATCATCCACATTCAGAAGACTTTAAATCTTCGACCGCCGATTTGCGGCCTACACCAACCTGAAGCCGCGGTCTCCGGTGGGGAGGCACCGATTCAGGACTTATCAGTGTTCAGACAAGTAATTACCTTGTCTGAACATCTGGACGCTCACAGCGGTGACTGCGGAGGGTTGAGGTCCCAACCACAGGGGAAAATGGAGAAGGACTGGCCAATTTTTATGCCTTCCACCACAGTGATGAATGCAGTGGTGGATGTTTGTGCACATTTTTATTGTGTATTGTGTGTTCTCTTTTTATTGTACCGCTGCTGGCAAATTCATTTCACTTGCACTTTATGTGGGCAAGTTGGGCTGAAGGGCCTGTTTCCACAATGCATCATTCTATGACTAAAAAGTTAAGAAGAAAAAGCATGTAGATAATTAGAGCAGATTTGAAAGAGGAGTGAAATGTAAAGGCAGAGGTTTATGGGTGGAAAGAGTGGGCTTGGGCAGATGGGTGAAGGAAAAACAGACACAAAGTGCTGGAGTAACTCAGTGGGTCAGGCAGCATCTGCGGAGAATATAAATAGGCGACGTTTCACAGAGAGCTGGAGTAACTCAGCGGGTCAGGCAGCATCTCTGGAGAAAAGGTATAGATTATATTTCGGGTCAAGACCGTTCTTCAGTAATATTCATGATGTGACATGCATAGACATTCCTGAATGTTACCCAAACCATCATGAGCTACTTTGTTACGGTGGTTGCCCTCTCCTATAACGTCTCTGCTGCCTTGGGTGATGCAGGACAGGACACAAGCTTTGGGACACGGTGTGAAGCTGTTGCCGTCTGTCCCAGCCTGGTAAAAACCTGGATGGAATGGATGTGGAGAGGATGTTTCCACTAGTGGGAGAGTCTAGGACCAGTGGCCACAGCCTCGGAATTAAA
Source organism: Okamejei kenojei (assembly GCA_035221665.1). Classification (NCBI taxonomy): domain Eukaryota; kingdom Metazoa; phylum Chordata; class Chondrichthyes; order Rajiformes; family Rajidae; genus Okamejei; species Okamejei kenojei. Next base: position 9,215,488 of record CM069166.1, read on the forward strand.
AGACATTCCTTTAGGAAGGAGATGAGCAGGAATTTCTTAAGTCAGAGGGTGGTGAACTGTGGAATTCATTGCCACAGACAGCTGTGGAGGTCAAGTCAATGGACATTTTTCAGGAGGCGATTGATTGATTCTTGATTGATACGGGTGTCAGAGGTAATGGGGAGAGTAGGAGAATGGGTTTGAAGGGAAAGATAGATAGTCATAGAGTGATACAGTGTGGAAACAGGCCCTTCAGCCCAGGATGTCCCATCTGCACTAGTCCCACCTGCCCACGTTTGACCCATATCTCTCCAAACCTGTCCTATCCATGTACCTGTCTAACTGTTTCTTAAAGGGGTTGGACAGGCTAGATGCAGGAAGATTGTTCCCGATGTTGGGGAAGTCCAGGACAAGGGGTCACAGCTTAAGGATAAGGGGGAAATCCTTTAAGACCGAGATGAGAAAGAATTTTTTCACACAGAGAGTGGTGAGTCTCTGGAACTCTCTGCCACAGAGGGTAGTTGAGGCCAGTTCATTGGCTATATTTAAGAGTGAGTTGGATGTGGCCCTTGTGGCTAAGGGGATCAGAGGGTATGGAGAGAAGGCAGGTACGGGATACTGAGTTGGATGATCAGCCATGATCATATTGAATGGCGGTGCAGGCTCGAAGGGCTGAATGGCCTACTCCTGCACCTAATTTCTATGTTTCTAAATGTTGCAACAGTCCCCACCTCAACTACCTCCTCTGGTAGCTTGTTCCATACACCTACCACCCTTTATGTGAAAAACATACCCCTCAGATTCCTATTAAATCTTTTGCCCTTCACCTTAAATTTATGTCCTCTGCTCCTCGATTCACCTACTCTGGGCAAAAGACTCAACCATATCTATTCAAATCGTGATTTTATACACCTCTATTAGATCATCCCTCATCCTCCTGTGCTCCATGAAATAGAGTCCCAGTCTACTCAACCTCTCCCTATAGCTCTGGCCCTATAGTCCTGGCAACATCCTCGTAAATCTTCACCGTACCCTTTCCAGTTTGATGACATCTTTCCTATAACATGGTGCCCAGAACTGAATACAATACTCTGAATGCGGCCTCACCATATTCTTATGCAACTGCAACATGACCTCCCAACCTCTATACTCAGCCTGACCCACTGAGTTACTCCAGCACTCTGTGAAACGTCACAGAACAGGGCAAGATTAGCAAGTTTGCTGATGAAACAGAAGTGAGTAGTTTTGCATATAGTGAAGATAGTTGTGAAAGATTGCAGCAGGATCTGGATCAATTAGCCAGGAGGGCAGAGGAATGGTTGATGTTTGCATGGTTCCTTGAAGGTCGTGTCGCAGGTATATCGGGCGGTCAAAACGTATTTTGCCACTTTGGCCTTCATCAGTCAGAGTATCGACTATAGAAGTTGGGAGGTCATGTTGCAGTTGTGTAAGACGTTGGAGAGACCACATTTAGAATATTGTGTTCAGTTCTGGGTACCATGTTATAGGAAAGATGTCAAACTAAAAAGAGTACAGAGATCCCCATCCTGGATCAGTCCAATCAGGGTTGTGTCGTCCGCAAACCTGAGAAGCTTGACAGAGGTGTCTGTGGAGGTGCAGACATTGATGTGGCGAGCGTAGAGGGGAGGGGAGAGTACGCATCTTGCGGTGCTCCTATGCTGAGCGTTTGCGGGTCCGAGATATGCTTTCCCGTCTCACATACTGCTTCCTGTCTGTCAGAAGGCTGGTGATCCACCGACAGAGGGGTTCAGGCACAGTCAACTCAGAGAGTTTGGAGCGTAGTAGCTCTGGCACAATGGTGTTGAATGCAGAGCTAAAATCAACAAACAAAATCCTCGCATAGGTCCCCTGGCGGTCTAGGTGCTGGAGGATGAATTGCAGGCCCAGGTTGACTGCGTCATCCACAGATATATTGGCCCAATATGCAAAATGCAGAGGGTCCAGCAGAGGGATTGTGATATTTTTCAGGTTGGCAGTCTGGCAGTCTAGGTGCTGAATTGCAGGCCCAGGTTGACTGTGTCATCCACAGATCTATTGGCCCAATATGCAAAATGCAGAAGGTCCAGCAGAGGGATTGTGATATTTTTCAGCTTGGCCAGCACAAGCCTTTGAACAGTCTTCATGACTACAGAGGTCAGTGCGACAGGCCTGGTCATTAAGACCAGTAATCCTTATCTTTTGGCGTACGGGGACAATAGTGGAGACTTTGAAGCAGGCATGGACAGTGCATCTTTGCAGGGTCTGGTTAAAAATGAGTAATTGGGTGTGAAGTGGTGAATGGGAAGTTGGTTGGGGTCGGAAAGGGTCCACTCTTTTCATACTGGAGTCTTGCCTTAAGTAGGTGTAAAGTGGTGAATGGGAAGGAGAGGGTGCAGGGTCCATTCTTTGCAGACTGGGGTCTGGCTGTGTTTGTTGGGGAGGGGGTACCAGGGTTACGTTTCTGATTTTCAAACTTGCAGTAAAACTCATTCAGGTTGTTCGTCAGCTGACGATTGTCCAAAGAACGGGGGGCTTTCCTCTTATAGCTGGTGATTTCCTGCATGCCCTTCCAAACTGAAGAAGGGTCACTAGCTGAGAACTTGCTCCTCAACTTCTCAGAGTACCTTTCCTTGGCAGCTCTGATTCCTCTTCTCAGCTCTTTATCGATTAGGCTATCTTTTAACTCTTTAGGCTATCGGCTTGACGCATATTTGCACCCCCCCCCCCCCCCCCGATCTCGAATTGGAAATGTTACATCTATATAGAATATATAGAATGATCCAATTAAAATGTATATTTATGTCACAAACTATGGAATTCATATTTTTCAGTATTGTTATCAAGGAAAAGAAAGCAGTTCCAATTGTTTGATATTATTTGATATTGTTTAAAATTATTCATATGGTGGAGAAAATATAATAGCTGTAAAACCTACCTTAATTTTGCAATCTCACTAAATATAATCCCCCTTTCCCTCTTCCGATTTCTTTTTTTCCTCAGATTTTTTTTTCTCAGGATTTTTTCTTACTCTGGGGAGAAAAAGGGGGGTGCAGTCGCACCCAATGCACCCCCCCTTCGGACGGCCATGAATAGAGGTCCTGAGCTGTAGGGAGAGGTTGGGCAAGCTAGGACTTCATTCCTTGGAGCACACCAGGATGAGGGGTCTATACAATCATGAGGGGACTTGATAGGGTGAATGTACAGAGCCTTTTATCCAGGATAGGGGATCAAGAACCAGAATACAGAGGTTTAAGGTCAAAGGGGAAAGGGCGGCACAGTGGCGCAATGGTAAAGTTACTGCTTTAAAGCGCCAGAGACCCAGATTCATCCTGTACGGAGTTTGTACATTCTCCCAGTGACTGTGTGGGGTTTCCCCGGGTGCTCCAATTTCCTCCCACATTCCAAAGACGCACAGGTTTGTAAGTTAATTTGGCTTCGGTAAAACTTATAAATTGTCCCAGGTGTGTGGGATAGTTCCAGTCTCACGGGTATCACTGGTCTGCGCGGACTCTGTGGGCCGAAGGGTCTGTATCCCGAAACTAAACTAATATTTACCAGTGACTGTAATTCAAAATCATTCATTTGCTGAGAACCATATTGGGATGATCCAAGATTGTACAAAGATATTACACTACTTTGATCTCCCCACCTCTCTTTCATCAATAGTTTGTAACTCACCAATCAAGATGTGATTATTTTGAATGTTGATGTAAGGATTGCAGTTGTCACCCATTATGATAAATTGGTGAATTAACACGCCAGCATACTTAACTGTAAGGAAAAGATAGTGTGATTAGTGTGGAGGGATTCATGCCTGATGCAAGCAATTGGGATTAGTGAAGATCGGCATCATGGTTGGTATGGACGAGTTAGGTTGAAGGGCCCCTTTCTATGCTTTATAGCTCCATGGGCCCTTGATGTGACCATAGAACTCCTGTTGGAGTTGCAGCTAGCTCAGTCCACCCACAGATCACTGATAATGTGGTTAGACAAAATTTTGCATCTGTGATTTGGCCCTATATGTCCAGTCTTACAAAAATCCCAAGTATTATTTCTGAATATCTATCCGTTGCCTTGTGTCTAAGTCTGCAAAGGGCAGTGTAAATGAAGCGCAGTGATCTTGAACAAATCCTTTTATTTTTATTAATATATTTTTGTTTGTCTTTTATTATTTTTATTTTAATCTTAAAATGAACGTATTTAAAATACCAAAGAGTAAAAGAAGATTCAACAAAATAATCCTCCCTGACTGACGGCCACAATTAAAACATTAGTAAGTCATAAGGGCTATTTTAACAAAATAATGAACATTTTGAAGTATATCTAATTGAAGTTTTTTGGATGCGGCTTTATTAGATTACAGCTAACTTCCAACATGAAAAGGTTCCCTGCCCCCGGTTAGGCTTTCTCAGCATCTGATGGCCACACTCCCCGACACTTACGCTGTCAGCAGTCAGTCTGGTGGAAGATCTCACCTTTGGAGGGCAATGACTAGGCCAACACTCTAATATAGCAAAGGTGGACACAAAATGCTGGAGTAACTCAGCGGGTGAGGCAGCATCTATGGAGTGAAGGAATGGGTGATGTTTCGGGTCGAGACCCTTCTTCACCCATTCCTTCTCTCCATAGATGCTGCCTCATCCGCTGAGTTACTCCAGCATTTTGTGTCTACCTTCGATTTTGTCCAGCATCTGCAGTTCTTTCTCACACTACAATACAACACCCTAGGAGTGAGAGATTATGGTCCATAAAATGCCTCTGAGCTTCCAACATCATTGTTCTTCAAAAATAGTTCTGGGTGCACTTTTGGAGATTACGAGGTTGCGTCAGAAATGCAACTCTCCTTTCCCATAGAACCAGAGTATTCAGGTGCAGATTGATCAAAGTCAGGTTATAGGTATCCTAAAGGTCCACAAGTGACTTGGGTCCAACTGTAACTTTTCCACCATTATTAATATTAATGTATAAGGTTAACTGCAGTGAGAAATATCTCAGACAGATCTCAGGCACCTTTAATGATTCAGCGTGATTGCTCAATCATCAAGGGAACCCAATGTCATGTTTGCTTGGATAATGCGGAAGTTCCTTGTATGTTGCAAAACATACTTGGCTAATAAAGTATTATTGTATTGTAAGTTAATTTGTTTTGAATCTTCCGTGCCTTGTTCTTTGTTTTAACGACTGCCTCCCCAAGAGTGCCAGTCATTTGACAAATAAGCAATTTAAACCCAGGGATATCAGAGTAGAAACAAGGGACTCATGGTGAATTGTTCAACTCCTGCGAAGTACAAATTATCTCTATAAGCACGATGAGTCAAAGATTATCAGGAAGAGAGAAGCTTTAGTTTTTTTCCTCTCTCGCTCAACCACAAAGACATCAAACACTCAAGTATATAACAGATAAAACAGCCTGCATTTATATAGCTCCTTTAATTGAATAAAATGATTCACGATACTTCACAAGAGCGATTATTAAACTATATTTAACACTAGGCCGCATGAATAGGCATTGGAATAAACTTTTGGTAAGTTGATCAAGAATGCATTTAAGAAGGAAAGTGACATTGGAGAAGGGTCAGCTGGGAAGACGTAAAAACAATTTATGACCTTGTCCTTTCTAACCAGAGGATTCTAGGACATCTCATTTAAAACTAGAGAGTACAAGTCCTCCCAGGTTTGTGGCAGAGCTCCCCTCCTGAAAACTATTCATGACCCAGACAGTTCAAGTCAGAAATGGAACCGCAGACCCTGTTCTTTCCTTACCCTGGTTTCACTATCGCCTGCAAGCCGCACGTCTTTCCTCTCCCTCTCACCGTTCCACCAAAATTGGTGGAGTTGCAAACAGTGAGGAAGATTATCAAAGTATACAGCAGGAGATAGATCCGCTGCAGAAACGGGTGGAGAATAGGCCGATGGAGTTTATTCAGGGCAAGTATGAGATGTTCGACATCCCAAAGAGATTTGGGATGTGGAATGTAAGTGGACAGCATACAATTAAAGGCAAGAGTCTGAACAGCACCAATGCACAGAGGAGCCTAGTGATACAAGCCCATAGCTTCCTAGCAACAGCCAAGGGTATGCTTGCCTTCATAGGTCGGGACATTGAGTATAAGGGTCAGGAAGTCATCATGCATGTGGAATTCTCTGCCTCAGAGGGCAGTGGAGGCAGGTTCTCTGGATGCTTTCAAGAGAGAGCTAGATAGGGCTCTTAAAAATAGCAGAGTCAGGGGATATGGGGAGAAGGCAAGAAGGGGGTACTGATTGGGGATGATCAGCCATGATCACATTGAATGGTGGTGCTGGCTCGAAGGGCCAAATGGCCTACTCCTGCACCTATTGTCTATTGTGTTTTTGGAGGACTTTGGTCAGATTGCATTTGTAGTATTCTGTGCAGTTCTGGTTTACCCATTACAGGAAGGATATGGAGGCTTTGGAAAGGGTGCAAGAGAGGTTTGCCAGAATGCCACCTGGATTAGAGGATATTAGCGACAAGGTGGGACACATTTGGATTGATTTCTCTGGAGCATCTGAGATTATACATGATAGAAGTATACAAATTTATGGGAGGCATAAATAGGGTAGACGGTCAGAACCTTTCTCCCAGGGAGGATATATCTAAGACTAGAGGACATAGCTTTTTGAGAGGGGCAAAGTTTAAAGGAGATGTACATGGCAAGTTTTTTTTTAAACAACGGAGTGAGTGCTCCGAACATCCAGCCAGGGGAGGGATAAACGGGCTTTTAGATAGGCATGTGGTTATGCAGGGAATGGAGTGATCTGGATCATCTGCAGGCAGAGGACATTGTGGGCTGAAAGGGCTTCCTGTACTATATTTTACTAGCTACATAGGTACTAGTTACTTGCTACCTCCCATCCACATTCTCAGTTCTGATGTAGGGTCTCTATCCAAAATGGCGACAATCCATGTGCCTCCACAAATGCTGCCTGACCCTCTGAGTTCTGTCAGTGGTTTGTTATTTGCTCCACCAACAATTGTCTTGTTAGGAGTTTATATTAGCTGGAAATGAACGAGTCCTCATGGGAATCTGAATATCACCAGACCCTCCCTCCCATCAGAGCCATGTGTGAACACCTGGCATGCACCAGTTGTGCCAGGTGCCCGGATGAATCCATAGAATGCATGTTGATACATATCTTCTCCTTATAGCCACCAGATGTTTCAATACCTCGCTATCTCTTTGGAAATTTGTATGGGAACTAAGAACTTATGTAATTACAAGGAATTGCAGATACACCAAAAATAGACACAAAAATGCTGGAGTAAATTGGCGGGGGTGGGAAAGAAAGCTCGGAGAAAGGAATATCATGGTTTTGGAAGTGGGGAAATAACTGTGGTACATAAAGGAAAGAGGGTAGTGGATCAGAGAGATCAAATTGGAAAAGAGGCAGAACGACAAGAGTCCTAAGTGTTTCCATCGACTCCTATCCAATCTCTTGAGGATCTTCATGAATAGCACAAGTAAAATCACAGATTTATCCTATACAAAATCTTTGAAACTGATACAAAGCATTAATTACTTACCGAGGATCAGATACGTTGAGGTAAGTACAACCATGATCTTCAGAGATGTGATGTGCCAGGCAGCATTTCCTACAAACTGAACACTTTAACACCACAGCATTGCTTCATCTCCTCCACAGGAAGCGGTTCGTTCACTGATGGGGAATTACATTATTGATATTGTGTAACACTTTTAATCCTCGGTCGGGATTAGAAATACTTAATCACAGTGTTGCGTTTGGGTGTGTCAGGTTGACAATAAGCAGAATTCATCTTCGGCAGCAGGGTTGCTTCCAAACTGATTCAGGAATGAACCAAAGTATGTAGGACAGTATTGCATTGCCCTAAACATCTACTTTTCATTGATTAGGAAGTGTAAATAACTTAACAGTTGTTTCGGACTGCTTTGCCTACAGAGAGTATTCTAAGGGATAAACATTTAGATGGACAAGGGCTGATTAAGGATAGTCAGCATGGTTTTGTACGAGGGATGTTGCGTTCCATGAACCTGATTGAGTTTTTTGAAGATGCGTCCAAAAACGTTGATGAAGGCAGAGTTGTAGATAAAGCATATGACAAGGTTCGGCATCGTTGGCTGCTGTGGAAGGTTAGATCTCAAGGAGAGATAGCTGAAGGGATAGAAAATTGGCCTCATGAAAAGAAGCCGAGGGTGATGGTGGAAGGATGTTTTTCAGACTGGAAGCCTGTGACTAGGGGTGTGCCTCAGGGCTCTGTGCTAGGCCCATTGCTGTTTGTCATCGAAATCAACGATTTGTATGAGAACGTACATGGCATGATTAGCAAGTTTGCAGATGATGCTAAAGTGGGTGATATTGTAGATACTGAATATGGTTTTAAAATATTATAACAGTATCTTGATCAGTTGGGCAGATGGGCTGAGGAATGGTTAATGGAATTCAATTCAGATAAAAGTAAGTTGCTGCATTCTGGGAAGTCTAATATGGTCAGGACCAACAAAATGAATGGTAGTGGCTCTGGGGAGTGTTGTGGTGCAGAGGGATCTAAGAGTGCAGGTGCATAGTTCCTTGAAAGTGGTGTCACAGGTGGTAGGGTTGTCAAGAAGGCTTTCAGCACATTGGCCTTCTTCAGCCAGAATATTGAGTATATAAGTTGAGAGGTCATGTTACAGGTATATAAGATGTTGGTGAAGCCATAATTATAGAGTATTGTGTTCAGTTTTGGTCACCATGTTATAGGAAAGATGTTGTCAAACTTGAAATGATTCAGAGAAGATTTACCGAAATGTTGCCAGGACTTGAGGCACTGAGCTATGGGGAGAGATTGAGCAGGCTAGGACTTTATTCTATGGAGCGCAGGAGGATGAGGGGTGATTTTATAGAGGTGTACAAAATTGTGAGAGGAATAGATTGGGTAAACACGTAAAAGTATTTTGCCCAGAGTAGGGGAATTGAGACCTAGCTGTCATAAGTAAGGTGAGGGGGGGAAAAGATTTAATAGGAACCTGAGGGGTAACTTTTTTTACACAAAGGGTGGTGGGTCAGTGCAACAAGCTGCCGGAAGAGGTAATTGAGGCAGGTATGATCGCAATGTTTAACAAACATTTAGAAAGGTACATGGTTTAGGGGGATATGGGCCAAAAGCAGGCTAGTGGGACTAGTTGAGATGGGGCATGTTGGTCGGTGTGGGCACGTTGGACCAAAGGGCCTGTTTCCAAGCTCTATGAGTAACATACATAATAGCTATTGAGTAAACATTTGGATTGCTCAATCTAGACGGAATGTATGGCAAAACTGTCATCAAGTGCAGTAGAGATTACATCTATGGGGTTAAATTGGAATATCTCAAATACTGCAAAGAGGCCGTGATGTTTGGTAAACTACACCTCATTGATGCATTGCTGCCTTCAGTTACAAATGACTGATGTATGGCACAGTTCTTTTCAATGACTGGGAGCCTAATATTGCATTCCCTGTGTTAGTTAAAGGCAGCTGACCCTCTTAAATGGTGCATAAACAATGAGGAAAGTGACCTATTACAGGAAGGATGTGGAGCTTTGGAGAGGATGCAGAAGGGATTTACTAGGCTGCCTCTTCTCACTTTCTTCCCCCATCGGGATCCTTCTTAGGCAAACAAGATTGTTTTCTCTGGAGCATTGGAAGATGTATGGTAGAGTGATGGAAGCGGTACCATTATCATGAATCTACGGGCTAGTACCGCATAGTGGCATCTCTACAAAAATTAAAAACTAGATTGAGGTACAGCAGCCAATAGAATGTGTAAAATGTTAGCACTTTTTGTCCACAAAAAAAGCGGTGGGTAGAAATATATAAAATTATGAAACTTAGAGAGTAGATAATCAGCGTCCTTTTCCCAGAGTGGAAATGTCAAAGGGTATAAGGCAAGTTATTTCAGACTTATAGTGCTAGTTGCCTGGAACACACTGCCTGGGAAAATGATGGATATACAATAGCAACATATAAGAGGCATTTAGATAATCACATGCACAGGCATGGAATGGAGATACTGACCATATGCAGATGAATGCAGTTTAAATTGGTGTTATGGTCAGCACTGATATCATGAACCAAAGTGCCTGATCTTGTGCAGTTCGATGCATCATTTCAACAATTCAGTGGGTTAAAAAGAATTATAGATAATACTATAGTTAAGAGTCTAATTTCTACATCGGCAGTAACAGTATATTTTAATACATCATTTGTAAAGGTTCTACCTATATTCCTAACATTTTTTGAATCCAATCCTAAACTGGTCCTCTCTACTGCTTGGGTGGCCCTATTCCAGGGAAACTGTTCCAGGCAGAACTTCTTGTTCTCCATGTCCTGCCAATACTTTGTGCTCAAGAAGCACAAGCAAAGTGATGATTCATTTAATTTGTACGTAAATTGGCTACCACAAATATGCAATAGCAGTGACTGCCCTTCCAAAGTATTTTACTGGTGGTCTAAAATGTTCTGGGGGTGGGAGAAATGTGATGCCATGCTTCATTATTACCCCGATATATTTGCTTTTCCCTGAACTCACCTACTCTCCAAAATGCAATCACATGTCTTCTTCCTGGTTGCTCCTGTAATTACTGCATGCTAACATATAATACTTTTCTTCCTCTCTTGCGTCACCCATCGCAATTGTTCCGATTCATGCATTTGATAGATCTTAGTTAGCCTAGTGTTGCCTCCTGCTGTTGACTGAGGTGGGTGTAGAGAGATGGGAAAAAAATGTTGTGTCTTCCTTTCTTTTGAAGGAATCACAGCTTATTTATTATGTTCTTGTTCTTTTCCTCACTACATGTTCTATCCATTTCCACTTTTAAAGAAGGTAGACAAAAGTGCTGGAGAAATTCAGCAGGTGCGGCAGCATCTATGGAGCGAAGGAAATAGGCAAAGTTTCGGGCCGAAACCCTTCTTCATACCCTCTGAAGTCTGAAGAAGGGTTTCGGCCCGAAACGTTGCCTATTTCCTTCGCTCCATGGATGCTGCCGCAGCCGCTGAGTTTCTCCAGCATTTTTGTCTACCTTCGATTTTCCAGCATCTGCAGTTCCTTCTTGTCCACTTTTAAAGACTTTGGCATACCCAGAAATCCACTCAAAATTTTAATCTATGGAAATATAAAACCTACAGCCTGCTTTTAAATTTCTAACCAAATCACCCTTACATTTTATTTTCCTTAATCAATTTCTGAGAGTGAAATCTGAATTTTCCCATTTGATCTTTGTCTACATTATTGAAATTAATCTAACCTTAGGTTTAAATGGTAAAAACAGATCATAGAAGAGCAATCCTAAATCCTAAAATCTCATTAGCTTCTGCCAGTCCCTAACCACGTTAAGCAAGATGGGAAGGGGGTCTCCTCAGGATAGCAATGTTACAAAATTTTGAGATTTAAAAAATCGTCTGCAATTTATCCCATCAGATAAAGCATAAAAAGTTTAATTTGACACCTAATTCACTTTCATATCTTCAGTATTAAAAAGGTTATGGCCATTTTCACACTCAGAAATTAGCATCTTGTTCCCCATTGCCTTAACACAAAAGCAGTGATCTAGGACAGTCAAAAGCCCACAACTTTCTTAAAAATTAAGAGAACTCAATGAAATTTTCAGTTATTATAGATTGAAGCATTCTGAAACAAATATGAAACAATATTACCTGGATGACCTGAAATCAAAGCATATAATTAGTTAACCTAATTGTAGCTAATTACAAAATTCAATTATATAAACATCTATCCATTTCTTAAGAAAAGATAAACTTTTTTAAATTGCATAAGTGTCCAAATAACATTCACACAATAATTCACAATAAAACATGATTTTAAAATCTCATTTTCATGAATTTATAGGCCAAATGAAAGGTATTTAGTGTTTAATTCCTGTAAATGAATGGCCATTTAAATCAACTTGCGAGTGGGTTTTAGTGGAATGCGGTGGATTAGAACGTTGCGGTTTGCGGTGAAGTCGGCAGGAAAAACACTGCCGGTTCATACATTTTTTTTGGTCCCCATTTCGCAACATGAAAATGTGATTAAAGCCTTCCTAAAAAACAAGTTTTAATGTACAAATAAACTCTGCACTTTATTTTCTCCCCTATGTAAAATCCTTCCCGTTGTCGGCACTCACGGCTTTTGAAGATGATTTTTAAATCACTCTAGTTAATAAATAATCTAGCATAATTTAAAAATACCTTCATGAATGAAATGTCGGAGCGATTTTTCTTCAGCCACTAAATCGCCCAACATGGATCGATTTGCCCTGTCTGTGGAAAAACGGCACTTTAAACCCGCCCCCCTCTGAAAGGCGCCAAAGTCACGCACACGGAGAGCGGCAGAACTGCAGCGCTGCTCAAGGTAAGTTTTGTAACATACCTGCTCAGGAGGTCTTCCCCCAGCTTGGTGCTGGTAGTTCAGTTCGTCACCCATCGAATAAGTGAAATCCCAACCAGTTAGCATTATTTTTATTTAGAAGATTTGACATATACTACACATATTACAAAACAAAATTATTCTTTACATAATTGTCAATTCTCTCTGCTAATTACAAATAGCAGATGTTTGATCTTCAACTTAAAAGTTGCAATAATTAAATAACTGTTAATACTTATCGTCAAAGAATTTGACTCATTGGACTGGAAGATTTCGTCCAATGTGTGTTTGGCACAATTCCGTCAACAGATCCATTGGGTCAATTACTCTTTTTTTAAGTACTTTGATCAAGTGTTAATTTGACATAATTAGAAACTAGTGCTGCATCAGCTCCAAAACCATCTCACTGTCCTTGTTCTGAGTTACCACTGTTAAAATGGAATTGTGCTGCAAACATTTTGGCTTTCTAAATTACAAAATTGACCATCCATCCATTGCACTTCCTTAGTTGGAAAGCATCTTTGTACATGCTGCGATTGTGAAATTGCCTATATAACTTTGACAAATGTACTTTGTGCTGAACTATTAGTTGGTGTCAAGCAGTGAGGTGAAGGGAATTATATAGGTGTACTCTCACCCCATCTTCCACCAAATTTTCATCAAATTGAGTATCCTTTCGTCCATTCACAATAATGCGATGTGAAAGTGTTTAAATATTGGAAGATCCATTATCAAAGAATGAGGCTTTTAAAAAATCTCGCTGCAGCAGATCTGAGTTGTAAGAGGTAATTTGGGCGTGGAACGATTCTACGAGACCACAAGCAATTGATGAGCAAACGGAGTGTTAAACAACGCTATTTGAGTTAAAGATATTTGTTCTGAATGGGAATACCCCTAATCACCTTTTGAGCTACACCTATTTGGGAGGGCAGAGTTTTAGGCTTAACGGTTTAAGGCAGATCCAAGAAGATGATGCAAGGAGTATAGGGAGTTCTTAGGCTGCTCCAGGTTTAGTTTAATTTAGTTTAGAGATACAGCATGGAAACAGTTCCTTTGGCCCACCAAGTCTGTGCTGACCACTTCATTTTGGTTCTGTTATCCCACTTTCACATCCATCCCTTTACAGCATGGGACAATTTACTGCGGCCAAATAGCTCCCCCCACCCACCCCCCCGCTGAATAACATACTGTCTGGGGAAGAGTCCCGCACTCTGTTTCTTTTTTTTTGAATCATGGATTGGCCTGATTTGTTATTTACAGGCTCGGTATTAGAGAAGCTGCTGTGTAAATGGCAGGAAACTTAGCCACAATATTCTGAGATCACAGCGATTGAACAATGTGTTGGCATGACTTAACTATTATTTTAATAAATAAGCAGCTGCAAAGCCATGGGTCCATAATAACCAAGTTCTTGTTTGATAACCTAGGAGGGAGCCATGTGCCATTATGAAGATCATTATATAACATTCAACTAGAAGATTCTAAAATTATTTTTACTCACAAATGTGCAAATTATTTTAATTCATGATAAATTGTGTATTCTATAATCTGAAATTAACTATAATTTCACCCAAGTAAAGGTGTGGCATGCGTTTGTGTGGATTCAGGTCTACTTGTCGTTTTCCTCCAGGAACGTCCACATGAGTTTGTTGACCACATCGGGTTCGTCTTGTTGGACCCAGTGGCTGGCCCCAGGCACCACCTTCAGTTGGAACACATTCTGTATGTACTGTTCAATGTGTGCCGTCATGCCAACTTCCAGGGCAATATCCTTGTCTCCCCAAATCACCAGGGTGGGTGCCATCACATTGTGGCAATTTGCTGGTTGGTTGCTGCAATAGAAGCAATCACATTCAGTCAACAATTACATATGCTGCAGCACAGTGGTGCAGCAGTAGAGTTGCTGCCTTTCAGCACCAGAGACCCAGGTTCCATCCTAACTATTGGTGCTGTCTGTTCAGAGTCTGTACGTCTTCCCTGGGACCGAGTGTGTTTCCTCTGGGTGCTCCAGTTTCAGCCCACATCCCAAAGACATGCGGGTTTGTTGGTTAATTGGCTTTTGTAAGTTGTCCCTAAATTGTAGAATAGAACTAGTGTACGGGTGACTGTCTGTCGGTGCGGACTTGGTTGGCTGAAAGGAATGTTTCCACACTATATCACTAAACTAAACTTCATTCAGTTGGTAACAGGGATTTCCACAACAAGCATATTCACATCCAAGTGTAATCAGAAAACAGGAACTGTGACTATTCAGTCCAGCCACAGCTTAATCCTTCACCCTAACTCATGACCATTTCTATTGTTCTGCTACACAGATAACTGGCTGAAGGTCTGACTGTTCAGAAATTCAGCTACTTGAGCGAATACCAAAAACAAAAAATCGATTAACTGCAAATTCACATTTATTGTCACATGCATCAATTAAGGTACAGTGATATTTGAGTTACCATGCAGCCATACAGTTAAAAGAACACAACACAATTAAAAGAACGATAGAACTTAACATAAACATGCACCACAGTGATCACTGTGATGGAAGGCAATAAAGTTCAGTCAGTCTTCCTCCTTTTGTTCCAAATGTTACCCAATAACACACCAGTGAAATCCTTGGAAATATTTCACTATGTTACAAAAGCTAGATAAATGCTGTTGCTTGTTATTGCTTGGGGCCAACATTAGTGACTGATTTTGAGCAAAATCTACAATATGGAAATGTGATTTAAATTTATTCAGAGCAAGAGGCTCTGCATAAAGCATTCATAGCCCCATTGTGTATTGTCAGTTTAATGTTCCTCCGATGCAAAGGACTACAGTGACCTTCATAATGTTTGGGACTTCGAAAAATAGCTTGACTGTAATGTAGGAAAGGTGATGAGTTCTAGATAATGTAAGTAGTTGCCAAGGTGCAGGGTTGATGTTCTGAAGGGATCACCGAGTCTGGAGACTGCATCAGATGGTTCTCAAAATGTTGGTGTCTTAAATGTTATCTGCCGCACTGTGAGGCTTTGTAATGTCCAAATGTGGATCAGTGGTTCAAATTCCACTCCATAAACTCCAGCATCATACTCCATTGGACTCTTACAAGACCACGGTCATCATTGTCACCCACCCCTACTCTGCTGCACAGAAGCACACCCGATACAGTCACAGATGGAGCATGATTTGAGCGAGCAACTCACTGTTTACATGGAAATGCAATACCTAGTCGCTCATGGTCCGTCCTCGATTCCAAAATTAACAGCTTCACTTCAGCACATTCGTGGAAAATACTGCTCCAAAAATACAATCTTCTGCATTAAACACTAAAGCAGATCCCGTTCCCCTAACCCAGGCTGATAGAAAACTGCCCATTTGTTTTCCCAGGAATTTTCCCCATTGTACCCCCCATTCTACATGGTATATACAGATTAATTAGTCATCACTATTTACGGGATCTTGCTGTGCGCAGATTGGCACAGCACGTGGCCACCTCTCGTTATCAAGTTCCAATCAACTTCCAATCCAAGCTCCTCAATCATGGGTTCGTATGCATTACAACAATGGGTGCACTTGCAAAGTATTAATTGCTTGTAGAGTTATCGGCTGCATCCTGAGGTTGAGCTGAGTGAAAGGACCCTGAAGAGGGGTTCCGACCCCAAACGTCACCTATTTATTTTCTCCAGAGATGCTGCCTGATTTGCTGAGTTACTCCAGCATTTTGTGTCTCTCTCTCTAGGTATGTTACAAAACTTACCTTCAGCAGCACTGCAGTTCTGTCACTGGCCGTGTGCGCGACTTTGGCGCCTTTGGGGGGGGGGGGGGGGGGGAAGGGGGGGTTAAACTGCGGTTTTCCCCTGCCTTCCGGAGTTATATTTTCTAGGGGTGCGAGCTTTTGCTGAAGATTCGTTCCGACTGCCGGTATGTGAATTTGTTTTTTAAATCGCCCGACAATTTCAGCGCTGGAGTAAAATAAAAATTAGCTTCTAATGCCGTGAACGCCGACAACGGGGACGGATTTTACATAGGGGACAGGTAAAGGAAAGTAAAGATGACCTTAATCAAAATTTCATGTTGCGAAACGGTGATTTAGTCCCCATACGAACCGGCAGTATTTTTTCTGTCGATATGGGGTTTAAATTCACCGCAGCGTTCCAATCCATCGCGTTCCATAAAATCCCACTTGCAAGCTGATTCATTTCGCAATGGCCATTAATTTACGGGCATTAAACACTAAATTCTTTCAATTTGGCCTATAAATTCATGATAATGAGATTTAAAAATCATGTTATATTGTGAATTCTTCTGTGAATATTATTTGGACACAGGCTTTTAAAAAAAATGTTAATATTTTCTTAAGAAATGGATAGATGTTTAGATCTAGTAATTGGATTTTGTAATTAGCTACAATTGGGTAACTAACTAATGATATGCTTTAATTTCAGGTCATCCAGAATGCTTCAATCTATAATAACTGAACATTTCTTTCAGTTCTCTTAATTTTTGACTGTCCTCGATCACAACTTTTGTGTTAAGTCAATGGAAAAGCAATAGGGAACAAGATGCTAATTTCCGAGTATGGAAATGGCCATAATTGTTTTAATACTGAAGATATGAAAGTGAATTAGGTGTCAAATTAAACTTGTTTTTATGCTTTATCTGATGGGATCTGATGGAAATTGCAGACTTGATTTTTAAAATCTCAAAATGTTGTAACATTGCTATTCTCTCGCTGAGTGAAAGTCGTCAAAGTCAAACAAACTTTATTGGCATTTAGAAATACATCAATATATGCAATTCCAAACTAAATTCCGTTGCATTTGGCTCCACGATAGTTAACAGAAGGATAAAATGGATAAAAATGGATAAAAGGATAAATAGACAATGGTGGCAGCCCATTACAGGAGTCTGATGGCTCGTGGGAAGAAGCTGTTGCAGAACCTTGATGTTCTGCTCCTTATGCTACGATATCTTTTGCCCGCGGGCAGCAGAGTGAACAGTCCGTGATGGAGATGTGTGGGGTCTTTTATAATACTGCTGACCTTAGACATGCAACGTTTGGTCACAATATCCCCGATTGAGGGGAGAGAAGTCCCGATGATTTTTTCAGCTGTCCTCACCACTCTCTGCACGGACTTCCAGTCGGAGGCTTTACAGTCCCCAAACCAGACAGAGATACAGCTGGTCAAAATACTCTCTATGGTGCCCCTGTAGAAAGTGGTGAGGATGGGATGGGGGAGGTGAGCTCTTCTCATCCGGCGTAGAAAGTGCTCTGTTAACTGTTGATGAGATGTTATTTGACCAGGTCAGACTGTTAGTGATCTGCACCCCCAGGAACTTAGTGCTACTGACCACCTCCACATCGCTGTCATTGATGTGAAGGGGTGTGGGACTGAGATTTCTCTTTAATCCGGTTGGCCAAGATAAAGAAAAAAGAAAGAACTAAAGAGTCCCTGAAAGGCGAGTGTCTTCTGCAAAACACACAGCTAAAGGAAGCTGCCATGGATCTGGTAAACGTTGGCGGAAAATCCCAGCAGCCGGACCCTGCAACAAAACCCAACAACTTTCCGCCTGGACAAGCAAACGGCAAGGAAGAACAAAGAATGGAACCTAGAGCATGTCAGCTGGTGCCTGCCAATGGGAACGACCTCAGAGTGGCCCAAGCCCCAGCTCAACGGGAGGGGAAGGTCAAGCAGCCCGAGACCAACAGCAGCCCAGACCCCAAGGCAGTACAAAACAAAATCAATAGCAAGCAGAAGTTAAAATCGCAGGCAATCAAACCAAATATTGAGCGGCACGCGGAGCCGGCCGAGGGCTTCAGACCCTGCGACGTGCACCAAAAAACCTTGGTATGCCCCAGTGCCTTCTCCTACCATTCTTGAGCCTTATCAGAAGAGAGAGAATGTTTGGTAGGTTTGGTGTATTAAATGCATTTTCGACATACTATTTTTTGATTTACGATGGGTTTAATGGATAGTAAGTTGAGGATCACCTGTATTCCTTGGAGCTTAGGAGGTTGGTGATCTGATAGAGATGTACAGTGCCCTCCATAATGTTTGGGACAAAGACCCATCATTTATTTATTTGCCTCTGTACTCCACAAATTGAGATTTGTAATAGAAAAAAAATCACGTGGTTAAAGTGCACATTGTCAGATTTTATTAAAGGGTATTTTAATACATTTTGGTTTCACCATGTAGAAATTACAGCTGTGGTAATACATAGTCCCCACACACTTTATACACAGGCCACACTTGCACCAGGTACAGCAGCCCCGAGAGCACCTCACACCTGATGATCAAATTGTTTCCCATTATAGAGGGAGCGTTGCTTCCACAGCTCCAGTTTCTTCCCCACCTTGGCTATCCACTCCAGCCAATTCTTGTCACACGCCTCTACCCCCCCTGAACCAGATCCCCAGCACCTTCAGGAAGTTAGGCTTGATGGTGAAGGGATCAGTGGCCTCGTTCTTCCTGCGGTTCACCCTGGTTCCCGTGGCCAACTCAAACTGGTTGCAGACGCTAATCAATCTGCAGACCGTCCCTGGATCCAAGCAGGAGACAGTGACATCGTCCATGTACAGGGAGATTTTGACCTGAGTGCCCCCACTGCCTCACAATGTCACTCCTCTTATGCTAGCATCCTTCCTTGATGGACTTGGCAAAACAAGACAGGGGATCAATGTCACATTGAGGCAAAAACCAAGTCCAGTCATTGATTGAATTCCTTACCTGAAAATGTTCCTGTAGTAGTTGTAGGGACCCACCAATGCTCCAGGCCGAGAAAAACTGAACACGTAGGCCTCCAAATCTTCTTCAGTCAATCTATTATTTTTATTTTTGATCCCCATTCGTTTACTCATATAAACACTCTTCAGGATCTAATAAACACGACACAGCGGTAAATGTTAAAACAATTTTTAAAGCAAAATAAAACCTGGGGAATATATATGATATGAAATGATCAACATGCAGTTGAGAAAATAAATGTTAGAACAGCACCACCACCCTCGCGCAACCATGTTTCTGTAATGGCCACATCATAATTCCAAGCATTGATCCATAAGGAAATGAGGAACAATGAGGCAGTAAAAGCAACCAGGGTCCATAGAGCACTTCAAATGTAGAAACAAGGAACTGCAGATGCTGTTTATAAAAAAAAGACACAGTGTGCTAGAGTAACTCAGCGGGTCAGGCAGCATCTCCGGAGAAAATGGATAGTTGCCGTTTTGGGTTGGTACCCTTCTTCAGACTGAGGATCTCGACCCAAAACGTCACCTATCCATGTTCTCCAAAGATACTGCTGACGTGCTGTTACTCCGGATGTTGTACCTTTTATTTTTGATCCCCATTCGTTTACTCATATAAACACTGTCTTTTTTTAATAAAACATGTCAATAATGAAGTAATCAATATTTTCAAGGCAGGAAAATAGTGTACCTTGAAATCTTCCATATGCATCATAAACTCTGGAAGTTTTGGTACTTGGAAGTAGAATATATAGCTGGATTTCAGCAGCTGGGATGGATGTCGTTTCATGTAGCCTGAAACAAAGAAAGTCAACTCGCATTACCTGCTCTAAACCTTTACATAAAAATAAAGCAGAATCCCAGTACGCATCTTTCTAGTTTGATATTAACGAGTGTATGTGTGTTGGTTTGGCAAGAACCAGATCGCAAAGACACAAATTTATATACCATTTTAAAACATTGCTCATAAATATCTCTGAGAGCTTTGACTAGCTTTTGTGGTCAATTCAGATTACAATCCCACATCCAGCAGTAATTAATGCTAGTTAAAGGTTGAAAACATACTACTTCAGGTCCCCCTGCAGGAGATATAGCCTCCACTTAAAGTGACCCACGGAGCCAACAGAACTCGCTCCTACTATTGGGAAGAAATGACAGGACCCTGAAAACCGTGACCACCGGTTTCAACAGCTTCTTCCCAACAACCATCAGGCTTTTGAACACTATGCAACACAAACTTCAGCAACTATGAATGTAAATCCACTGTCATTGGTTGCACTTAGCAGTTCAGTTTTGTTCAGCTAATATTAGTTACTAATATATTGAATTAAAAATATATTTTTTTTTATCTGTGTGTTTTGCGCTTACAGGCCTGTTAAGATGCTGCTAGCAAGAATTTCATTGTTCCATTGTCAGTACATGACAGTTAAACATTCTATCTCTCTCTCTCTCTCAACTCACTAAAAAACACATCTGGATGTGGCGCATTCATGATGATTAATTTCTCCACCAACTCGGGGTTGTGAATAGCCAAACTCCAAGCTAAGACACCTCCCCAGTCATGTCCAACGAGGATACAGCTGCTATATCCTGAAAACACAACAAAATAGCATCATTAGATTGTTGAGTTAGGCAACATTAAGCAGGATGTTAATCCAACTTGTAACTAGTTGTAGACAAAGACCACTGGGTAAATCTAACACCAGGTTCAAAGCCCAATAGTCATCCAGCACAGAAACAAACAAGTTTGCCCACATTCGGCCCATGTCCCGCTAAACCTTTTCTATCCACCTACCATGTCATTCCATAGACTCACCACCTTCTAAGACATTGACAGTATAACACCCAGCCAATCTTATCCATTGGTCAAGGAATGAGAGATTTAACAAAATTCTTTACGTATCCTATTGTTGTACTCTTCTGATATTTCCAATGCATCAGAAGAAGCTGCCATATTCCAAGTAATTTCTAACTGTCTCTACCTCCATACAGCCCTATGAAGGTGTTTTAATTCTCCTTCCACACCAGTAAATCTCTGGAGATTTCCTTGGGATTCTTAGGGGCCTGCCCCACTTAGGCAATTTTTGGGCGATTATCGCAAAATTTTCAACATGTTGACAAATTTTCGGTGACAGTGGCGACAATTTTTGCTGTCGTAGGTTGCCGCCAGGTGTCGTAGGTGTATTCCATTAAAGCTAGTCCCTGGCAATCGCCTAAAGAGCAGACTAAGTGGGACAGGCCCTTTAGAAACTCTTTGCAGATGTAAAGAAAAGCTAGAACGATGCTGAGATTAGTGAAATATTAAAAATAGACGGAGCAAGCTACTCCACCCACAATATGAACACGGCTGATCTGCCCCGGGTCTCATTTTCTCTGTTGAGTAGGTTTCCCCTTAAACATCAATTCCCTGGACTTTCAAAATTGTATCTACTTCCTCATTAAATGCTTCCTTATGATGTGGCCTCCCCAGCCCTTTGGGGTAGAGTTCCAGAAATTCACTACCTTCAGAGAACGTTTTTGCTAGGGTGCAAACGTCAAAGACTAGAGGGCATAGCTTTATGGTGAGAGGGACAAAGTTTAAAGATATGCGAGGCAAGTTTTTTTTTTTAAGAGAGTGGTGGGTACCTGGAACGTACTGCCAGGGGTGGTGGTGGATGCAGATATGAAAGCAGCATTTAAGGGGCTTTTAGGTAGGCATATGGATATGCAGAAAATTGAGGGGTATGGATCATGTGTAGGCAGATGAGATTAGCTGATCTTGGCAAGCTGTTCAACACAGACATTGTATTACTGTGCTGCACTTTTCTATTCCAAGTTCCCAGTTTTAGATGATCACTCCTTAATCTTGCAATTATGTGCCCATGCTCAAGATTCTTCTGCTGATGGAAACATCTCGGCAACTACCCTGTCAGCCTTTTTTTATCTGATATGTTTCAATAAGATCACCCTCATTCTTTTACGCTCCAGAAAATATATATATCATTTGTTTAGTTGCTCATGATGGACAACCCTCTCAACCCAGTAATCAGCCTGCTAAAACTCCAGCAGTGAGTGTAACAGATCTCCTCGACACTGTTTACCAGTTGGGCTGAAAGTAATTCACCTAAAAAAGCAACTGTCTTTTTCACTCCACAAATATTGTCTGATTTGCTCAGTATTTCCTGCACTTCTATCTCCTTATTGTTTCCAGCACCTGTTGTTTTATTTTGTTGCTTTTTTAGCAATGCACCAAAGCATAGAGTGGTGGAGTAACTCAATGGGTTAGGCAGCATCTCTTGAAGACATGGACAGCCAATGGTTCGTGTTGGGACCATTCTTCAGAAATGTTGCCTATCCATGTGCTCCGGAGTGCTGCCTGACTTGATGCGTTACTCCAGTACTTTGTGTTTTGCTCCAGATTCCAGCATCTACAGTTCCTAGTTTCTCTTTCGTGTATATGAATGTGAGTTAGTTCCCTTAATGGCTGCCAAGTGCAACTATTAAGTAAATTCAGCATTGGATCAATTGTATGCTTAAAAAACTGTAGATTGCAAGTTTTAGGCTCCAGATCAGCATACATTTACTAAATTTAATTCTTCATTGGAGACCCATTGGAGTTGCACAAATTCTGAAAAAACATTTACAACCTTCAATATTGTAAGATCACGGGTTTACAGAAAATCAAATTCCACATAAATGCTATTTGCATGCAGCAGTCCTGAACTACCCCTATGAAAAATGCAAAATGATAATTTTGTTTTTAGCATACCTAGAGCTTCAATCATTCCCCTGATATCAGCCAGCAAATACTCAATTTTGTAGTCACTCCGGTCTTGCGGTGCATCAGAATCCCCGTATCCACGCAGGTCCATAGCCACCACTCGGTACTTACTTTTGAACTCACGCAGCTGGTAACGCCACGAATACCTGTGACACAAACAACAATTGTTCAACGCAGCAACAATTAACAAGCTAGGGCCTGCGGCACACTTTGGATGAATACATGCAGATATTGCCCTTGGTTCAATGTACCCGCAGCCACATACTGAAGAATCAATAAGGGCTTTCATTCCTATAAACAGCACAGTATTTTTTCTTCGTCCAGAAAGTTTTGATTCCTTGCTGTTAAAAAAAGTTTGATTTTCAGTGGTTACACAACCAAGGAGATGTATTCATCAGGATGAGTCAGGTTGGGGTGGCACTATGGCGCAGCGGTAGAGTCACTGGCGTACAGCGCCAGACACCCGGGTTTGATCCTGACTACGGCTGCTGTCTGTACGGAGTTTGTACGCTCTCCCTGTGTCCGTATGGGTTTTCTCCGCACTCCAAAGACATACAAGTTTGCAGATTAATGAGCTTTAGTAAAAATTTCAAATTGTCCCTAGTGTGTAGGATAGAACTAGTTGCATGGGGGTGATCGCTGGTTGGCACAGACACGGTATGCTGAAGTGCCTGTTTCTATCTGTATCTCCAAAGTCTAAAGATTCAAATGTATAATGTCACTCTGCATCTCATGACATCCTAAATTGCTTTATAGTAAACAATGTGGACTGTGTGGATATTATGGGCTGAAGGGCCTGTTTTTGTGCTGTACAGTTCTATGTAGAGTCCACATTCGTATTTATTTTGCTATGACTAAATAGGGCAACTCTCTACTGACAGGAAAAATTGGTAAGTAAATAACAGGGGACATTGTTTACCAGATCTCAGGAAAGCCATGGAGTAGCAACATCAACTGCTTGTTCCTCTCGCCAGCTGCCACATAGTGAAATCGCAGCCCTGAATCCTGTCGAAAGAGGATCGAGGGGTCAGTTCCCATCCAACACAACTGTCGCTTAGGAAACCACAGCCGTAGGTTTCAAACATAAGGACTTCCATCTTTTAAGTTATGGTAACCCTTGTAATTATTACATTCTAACTTTTAATCACCTTCAGGTGGCTATAAAAGTCAGCATTTTTCCACAGGCAGGACCTCAATACCCAGCATTCTGGACAATATGAATGGCTCAATTAATGTTACTGAAATAGTAGATATGTTCAGTCATTGTGCTGCTTTAGTAGTGCAGGAAGTGAGCAATTGGGGATATACTGAGTCACACAGTCAAAGGCTTAGCAGAGGGTTGTAAACATTTGGAAAACGCAGGCAGGTACATTTAAAATAAAAATCCCAAATTAATGGATTTTTAAAAAATCAAGTAGGAACTAATCTGGTGAATCTTTGCTGCATTCCATCTACAAGCAAATCCTTTTATTTGGAAGGAGACCAAAACTGTACAATACTGGGGAAAAGGCCATGTTTATGTCATCATGGATCATGCATGACTATTACATGAGGAACAAGGGTCTAAATGACTGTTTTACTCCTGTCTTCATCAACAGGATGGTGGTGGAGAGAGTCAATAGATGCAGTATCTCTCTGATGATCTGTTCTGCGCCCAGCACAATGAAGCAAATGAAACTCACCAAGCTTCCTTAGAAGCTTCGACATGTCGCCAAATATGCTACCAAACTTCTGCAGGTGTACAGTGGAGAGCATGAGGCCTGCTAAGGTAACTTGAATGCCTATGAATAAGGAAGGCTGTAGAAAGGGTGGACATTGCCTGGTGCATAAGCGCATTGACTTCCCTACCATCAAAGTGATCTACTGGAAGCACTGCTTCAAAAAAGCAGCTAATATCATCACAGACCTACACCATCCTCGCCACACTGTCGTCATGCTGTTAATATTAATATCAGAAATAAAATCTCGATTTCCATTCAGGAACAACTTCTTCTCATCAAGCATCAGGTCTCTGAGCTACCTTAAAACCCTGCCTCAGCTCTAAACTACCATGGACTTTGTACCGTGAAGATTGCTTTGGCTTGCACGATTGTGGTCTGGTTTATCTAGTTTAAGCGATCATTTACTTTATCTTCATTTGGTGTGCTATTGTGTATAATGTACGTGTAAAGCTGCCGCACCCATCCACACTAATCCCATTTTATTTTACAACATTCCCAACATTTCCTTCACCACCAAATTGAAGCCATATGCAAATTGGAATAAGTGTACCGCATATTCTGCTTGGATAAATTTCAATCCAATGGCATGAATGTTACTTTCTCCAATTTCAAGTAAAGCATCTTCTCTCTGTTGGGGGAGTGCAGAAGCAGGGGCCACAGTTTAAGAATAAGGAGTAAGCCATTTAGAACGGAGACGAGGAAACACTTTTTCTCACAGAGAGTGGTGAGTCTGTGGAATTCTCTGCCTCAGGGGGCGGTGGAGGCCGGTTCTCTGGATGCTTTCAAGAGAGAGCTAGATAGGGCTCTTAAAAATAGCGGAATCAGGGGGTGGGGGTTGCACGCAAGGTCACTGGGTCATAGGGCTTGACGCACGGAGCCGCTCATTCCATCTGGAGGACATCCGTAACTACCGGTATATGTTATTAATGCAAGAAACGCGTACTTTCCTACCTGTTAAAAACCGCCAAAAAGAATCGGTAAAAAAATCGTGAAGCGTGAGAGACATGTACCCAACTTCAGAATTCCAAAAGTGAAGCGAAAGGAAGGTAAAGAGAAGCGTCATTTCTCCTCACTTTTGGAATTCTGAAGTAGGATAAATGTCTCTCACGCTTATCCCGATTTCCATAATTATTTCCAGCACAAAAATTGACAAATTTCAATGGGCCCGCTACGCTGGAAACAATGGTAAGTGCTTACCTGCAGTTCATCGCGTCTACTCCACTTGGCGTAGCGTTGCAACAGTAGGGGTCACAGGTCGTGACCCGACTGCCGTGAAACCTCCCTATTGTGTATAACAGGGGTTCTCAACCAGGGGGGAATTTCAGGTTTTCAGGTGGGGAATTGGGACCACAGATTAGCAAACTCAAACTGTTAGAAATAAAGGATTTTCAGTATTATATGCATATTATTTGGAATGCACTTTTTGAGGCAGACAATCGTGGAAAGGGGGGGAATGACATTCTGACATATGGTGAAAGGGGTGCATGGGGCAAACAAGGTTGAGAACCACTGGTGTATAATGTACGTGTAAAGCTGCCGCACCCATCCACACTAATCCCATTTTATCTTACAACATTCCCAACATCTCCTTCACCACCAAATTGAAGCAATATGCAAATTGGAAGAAGTGTACCTCTCATATTCTGCTCGGGTAAATTTCAATCCATTGGCATGAATGTTACTTTCTCCAATTTCAAGTAAAGCATCTTCTCTCTGTTGGGGGAGTCCAGAACCAGGGGCCACAGTTTAAGAATAACGAGTAAGCCATTTAGAACGGAGACGAGGAAATGAATTCTCTGTCTCAGAGGATGGTGGAGGCAGGTTCTCTGGATGCTTTCAAGAGAGAGGGCTCTTAAAGATAGCGGAGTCAGGGGATATGGGGAGAAGGCAGGAACAGTGAATGGCGGTGCTGGCTCGAAGGGCCGAATGGCCTCCTCCTGCACCTATTGTCTATTGTCTCTCCCCCCCACCATCTCTGTACACACGGAGGCCCCCTTGTTGGGGGAGGGGGGGGACACACACACACACACTCTCACAGGGGGGGGGGGGGCACACGTGATGCACGCGCACGGCGGCTAACGGTCGCGGCGGTTTGAAAGGCGGCCGTTTAACCGTCCCCGCCGCCCGTACCTTGAGGCGGACGAAGCCGTGAGTCCCCAGCGACGGGTCGCTGAGGCAGGCGGGCGGGCTCTCCCGCACCCGCCACTCGAAAGCCCGCCGTCGCTTCTTCGCCACCACCACGGCGGCCCGCAGCAGGACGACGGCGCAGATGACCGCGGTCAGCGTGTGGACGGCCAGCCAGCCCAGGGCGGCCAGCACAGCGCGGGTGGGCAGCAGCAGCAGACGCCGCCAGCGGGGCCGCAGCGTCGCCATCCCCGCTCCGAGTCCCGACTCCGCTCCCCCTCCCCCCTCACAAACCCATTGGCTGGCGCGCCCGCCACTCAGCG
Organism: Okamejei kenojei; assembly: GCA_035221665.1. Lineage (NCBI taxonomy): Eukaryota > Metazoa > Chordata > Chondrichthyes > Rajiformes > Rajidae > Okamejei > Okamejei kenojei. Next base: position 9,242,501 of record CM069166.1, read on the forward strand.
GTGGGCGGGTCGTGGCCGCAGGTGAGGCGGGGCTCAGGTGAGCGGAGGCTCCAAAGGTCATCAGGGACTCATACATAGAAACATAGAAAATAGGTGCAGGAGCAGGCCATTCGGCCCTTCGAGCCTGCACCGCCATTCAATATGATCATGGCTGATCATCCAACTCAGTATCCTGTACCTGCCTTCTCTCCATACCCCCCTCCCATCTCTTTAGCCACATCCAACTCTCTTAAATATAGCCAATGAACTGGCCTCAACTAGCTTCTGTGGCACAGAATTCCAGAGATTCACCACTCTCTGTGTCAAAAATGTTTTTCTCATGTCGGTCCTAAAAGATTTCCCCCTTATCTTAAACTGCAACCCCTTGTTCTGGACTTCCCCAACAATCTTCTTGCATCAAACCTGTCCAACCCCTTAAGAATTTTGTAAGTTTCTATAAGATCCCCCCTCAATCTTCTAAATTCTAGCGAGTACAAGCCGAGTCTATCCAGTCTCTCTTCATATGAAATTCCTGACATCCCGTGGATCAGTCTGGTGAACCTTCTCTGTACTCCCTCTATGGCAAGAATGTATTTCCTCACATTTGGAGACCAAAATACGTCGCTTGAGGATAAGACACAAAATGCCGGAGGAACTCAGCGGAACAGGCCCTGAGAATCAGGGGAGAGGGAGACACAGATAAAGAAGGGTATAGTGTGTGGAAATGAGAAATCAAGAGAGATCTGGGTCAAGGAAAATATAGAATCGATCATTGTTAGCTAAGAGAAGGTGACATCAAAGCAACGCAAGCTTGGGCAGCTTCCAACCCAGTGGCATGAATATTGATTTCTCTAACTTCAAAGTAACCCATGCATCCCCTCTCTCCCCCCCCCCCCCCCCCCACTCAATTCATACCATCCTCAAATTGTTGAGTCTCATTGTCTAAAGGGCCTGTCGCACTTACGTGTTTTTGGCACGCAAATTACGCGACCTCGTGGTCGCGTTGAGCCGAGACGGCCAAGCGAAGGTCGGGTGCGATTACATGCATACGCACAGCCATGTGGAGCATATGATGTCATTTGAAGATGGACACAAAGCTGGAGTAACTCAGCGGGACCGGCAGCATCTCTGGAGAGAAGGAATGGGTGACGTTTCGTGTCGAGACTTCTTCAATCCGAAAAGGGTCTTGACTCGAAACGTCACCCATTGCTTCTCTCCAGAGTCCCGCTGAGTTACTCCTGCATTTTGTGTCTATCTTCCATTTTCTTGGCCCTGCTCTGGGAGTAGAAGTGGGGGCAGATCCGGACCGTAACAGCCGTGAGCCCCAGGCCGAGTTTGGCTATCGTTTGCCTGCTTCTGCTGCTGTTGAAGGCGAGACGTTGCGTTGCGCCAGTGTCTTGGGCCTGTCCCACTTATCCGTCAGTTCCACGACAGGCCGTTGGCAAAGATTTTGTTCACTGCAAGAATTTCGGAGCCCCGCGCGATGTTGGGACCGGATCCGCACAACTCCATACCCCTCCGCGCTTCTAAGTGGGACCGGCCCCGCACGGCCATACGGTGCCCGTACGCCTCAAGCAACCACGAGATCGCGTAATTTGCGAGCCAAGGAGGTGTGAGTGGGACAGGCCCTTAACTCGTTCTCACCCGGCACACAGCGAACAATGGCCAGTTTTCTTTATCATTGTTACTTTTTTGCATATCTTTCATTCATTTGTTCTATATACCTAATTTCTCTTTCCCCTGACTGTCTGAAGAAGGGTCTTGACTCACAACATCACCTATTCCTTTTCTCCAGCAATGCTGTCTGACCTGCTGAGTTACTCTAACTTTAATGTCAATCTTTGTGTTCCATTATCATATGCCCCAGATCCAAGGCTCCAAGTCTTTATTGTGGAATATTAGCTGCGTATCAGTTAATCCATCCCTCGGGGTTGAAATGATTCCAGTTATGTGGAAAATAATTCCTTAATCTATCTCCTTTCCTAGTCCTTACACCCAATCTATTTTTTTAAATAAATGTGCAGGCAAGCAGCTGAATTTAGATCGCCAAGATTTGTACCCATAAATGAAAACATCTGTATTATAGGAAAATCACAAAGGAATGAAGATTACAGGACTCACAACTGTTTGTACGTTCTCCGTGACCGCATGGGCTTTCTCCAGCTGCCCCGGTTTACTCCCATATTCCAGACATGCAGGTCTGTTGGTTAATTGGCTTCTGTAAATTGCCCCTAGTGCATTGGGTGAAAACTGGGATAACTAGTGTACGGCTGATCATTGTTCAGCACGGACATGGTTGGCCAAAGGGTCCGTTCCCATGCTGTATCGCTAAACGAAACCTTTAAAAGTTCAGTGTGGGAATGGCTTCTTGAAGTATGTGAAAGGCCTAGCTTGTGAACTAATTCAAAAGTCACTGGCTTTCTTAAAAAATGGCTTGTAGTTATACAAATTTTGCAATGTCAAAACATGACAAAGCATTACAAGCCAATGGTACGTTTATTTCAAGTGCAGCCAGATTAATAATATACAGAATATTAAATATCACAAGGAGCAAGAAGCAATACTTCTTCAATACTATACTTAAATTTAGCATAAAACTTAAATCAGATTAAAGGATGACGATGGAACCCATTAGTTGAAGGTTTGTCATTAATTTTTCCTGATTGCATGTGTAGGGGTTATAGTAAAATAAACAAATTAAACAATTTTCACTTCATTCAGCTGCAGTATAAATTCTGACAATGCACGACACAGATTATATTTTTGTTCAAAAAGTAATTGTGGCAAAACTGTTTTTGTTACTTGTTCAATTTGATTTTCACACTTTATATTGCACAATTCAATCACATTATCCCAAATTGGAATTAGTTATTCCATATTCAGTAAAAATGTTTATTTCAACAATAACTGCACAAAAACTAGGAAAATCTAGTAATTTCTTTCCACATATATTCAAAATGTTTAATACAAGCATTTTCATATTTAATATAATTAGAACTTGAATATGAGTGACATTGTGTTGCATTAAAAAAAGCTAACTATTTAATTTGATTACTGGTTTACATCACATTGATGCCATTAATCTGCAAGTTAAATTGCCCGCAAAAACATTAAATAGTGTGTAAAGTGTGCTCAGCATGTACAGCGCAAACATGAAAATTAAACTAAATATGCCTGATGTATCCAAGAACAAGACAGTTGTATTGTCTAGCAAGCAGTCCATTTAAGGGGTGGAGTGCACACAAAAAAAATTGAGCAGGATACAAATAAAGTCACATTATTGGAAAACGTAAAAAAATACACTGGAGTAATATCCATAAATGTGTACATCTGAAAGTTTTAAGTGTTTTGATCAGAATATAATGAAATCACCTCAGTCTCAGACTGAAAGGCTAATCTATTAACAAATGACAATATTTGGCAAATTCAAAGTACAATTGAAAACATTAAAAAGGCTATTATTCTAAATCTGAATACAAATATTTTGTTCTCTGCATACATATACAATTTAAATACATCGTTTTTTTCACCCCAAATGTGCCTTTGGGGTTTAACGTTAAGGACTTGCAATCCATTATGATATGCATTGATATCAGTTCAGAACATATTTATACCACTGTGCGCAAAGTACCCACTGAACCCTGAGCGTAGACAGCAAGCAACTCATGTAGAAGAAAAAAGTGAACTGCAATTGCCCTTTGTCCGAAATATCACTTGTGCAATAAATCGTGCCATACTTGAAAAAATTGCTTAGAAGGAGCCGACAGTCAACCATTGTACGTTACACAAATATTACCCATCCAAAGATAATTTGAGGCTGTTGCAAATGAAAGCCTAATACAATTGGAAGTGATTTCCAGATATTTGGCATTCACAAAAATGAAATTCAACAGAACACCAAAAGAGGATGGTTTTGGCCCTACCTCCTAACAAGCCATTTTCAATTACAAGTACAGGAAGCAACTGAAACATCAAAAGTATAAGATGCACCGATCTACAAAAACAATTATGTATCGTTGGAACTTTTCAGAAGTAGTGTCTCTGGTATAATTGGAACCTCATAGAACAAGGGACAATTGTTGTCTTTGACCAGTCAAGTTGCCAAATAAATAGATTATAGTTTGATAGTTCTGTATATCTACATTACTAGTAATAGTAAAATAATTACCAGCCATTTTAAATTAGAAGCCCAATGTTATCAGAGTATCTACTTTTAAAAATGCAATGAATCTCAATTGTCAATAAATGCTCAAACAAAACATGGATGGAAATTCTGTGAACCAAACTAATGGGCAATATAAAACCAGATTCAGCTGATTTTGGTGTGGTGCAATATTTGTTGATAAAGGGTTGTTAAAGGTGAAATTAAAGTTAATGAAACACTTCCCATCTAGTCTGCATAATCACAAAAGCTTTCTTTTCCTGCCTCCTAGTGGTTGAACGTTCACACTTTGAAGCAATAAAAATAACAATCTAATCCTCCACACTGGGTATACTGGTAGGGTAAATCAATTGTTTAGGGTGGCCCCAACAGATCATCAGCTACTTAGCAAACCCCAAAAATCAATGGAGACAAGGAACTGCGGAAGCTGAAATCGTGGAGGAACTCAGTTTGTCAGGCAGCATCTGTGGAGGGATTGGACAGAAGACATTGAAGAGGGCCATGACCAGAAACATCACCTGTCCATTCCCTTCACACTATTGGCCTTGCCCTATAAATCAATGCTTTGTTAATGTGCATACATTTTAAGATGTAAATATTTGACAGATCACATTTAGATTTAGAATTTATCTACAAAAGAGACAAATCTACCAATAATCCAATCCTGCCACCTGAATGACAAAACTATAGTTATGGATGGAATAGATTTGCCCAAGCTGCACAGGCTAGTGTGACAGAGTTCGCAGGACTATGATCTATGGGCTGTTGGTTCAACCGCCCAGTCAAGGTCAACTGCCATGCTCAGATTATTGCTTATACTTTAAAAAAAACAAATGCTGCACAGGCACTTAAATTTACTGTTTTAGTCCTTGGTTAAACAACACTATTTAAGCAGAGGACACACAAACCCAGAAAAAGATCAGATTAGAGCATAGATGCATATTTACATGAGACTGCAGGAGTATCCACTTTTCATGGGACATATTACGAGGTTAGTGAAAATCATGTACAGGAATTAATGTTTTAGTCAAAATCTACAGGGTGTCCTTTTACAGGACGCTAAACTGCCATAACTACAGTCAGTATTTTGTTTTGAAGCAGAGCAGATGTGTGTGCTTGTGCTTGGGGGAGGCGAGATAATTAAATATCAATCACCAAAATCCCTATTTCACACCAACTGCAGAAATCAGTGCCATAAACAACCAACTCTTCTCAAGTATCTCCCTTGCAGTAATGAGGCTTGTGGACTAATGTTTCAAAGAGAGTACTACAAATAAATATTATAAGCTTCCAAAATGCAAGCTCTCCGACTTCATGAAACCGTTACAAGATAAATTTACATTATAAATGCCCCAATTTTCTAATACCGTAGTAAACTTATACAGGGCATTAATGTCACCAACTAAATAATATTTAAATGCACAAATTCTATTTATTGCTGCGAAAAACTCCAGCATTGGTAAACAAAGCAAAGCATCTCTCAAATGCTAAGACTGATAGGCAATTTCATCATTGCTGTGCTGTCCTGAGGGACAGGGACTCTCTTGATTCCCGATCTCAAAGCTCATTGTAACAGCAGCCTCCAAAATCCCTAAATGTATTTTATCTCAGTCAAGCATCAAGCTGGGGCCAATTCTGTGATTTGATTTACACCCAGCGTCCTGCCTTCTTCCTGTGTCTCTACTACAAGTAATAAATAGCATGACTAATGTGGACAGATAAGAAGGATGTGGTAATTTTTTTTTTCTCCTTTGAGAATTGGTTAAAATACCTTTCAAGTAACTGAAGTAATTGGAAATGGTGATTTCAAGGAAAGTATTTCTTCATGAAGTTGTTAATCAGATAAATCAGATTTAAATGACTTGTTGGAGGAACAAGAGGGAGGTGACAAGTATTCTTTTTACACTTCTCAAAACATGTCGCCTGAAGAGTGGTCAAAGCTAAATCAGCAACTTTCAAAAGGGAACTGAATTTAAACTTGAAAAGTTAAACATTTACAGGGCTATGAGGAAAGATCAGGGATATGGGTCCAATTGTGCAACTCCTTCACAGTGTCAGCATAATCATGAAAACGCAAATGGACTCTACTCATTCGGGATGATGCTCTGAATCGGTTGAACACTGACATTGCACAACATTTTTGACAAGCACCTGTATCATAATTTTGCCCTTTTCCAAACGTCCGACTGTCTGGGTTTGAGAAATTTTTCTGGAAGCGATAGTTTTGATTTGGAAGATTAAAAAATTCTGGATTTAAAATGAAACCATTTTATATATGGCCGTGAGTAAACAATTTGGAGAAAAAAAAAATCAGCTTTGTTTGCAATCAAGATCAAAAGATCCCCTTTTGGCTGAGATATGCAAGCATGCTATAAATGAATATAGGCAAGATACAAATTACAAAATTGGTTTTCACATAATAATCTTTTGAAGATCAATTCCTCCAAGTTCCAAACTCAGCATCACAAAGAAGTTAAACTGTAAACATTTCCCTACCTCATAACTAGATGCACCTCTTTATAAATCGGTTCTTAAGTGCATCATTATACTGGTGTATGGAGATAATAGAGACTGCTGCAATGGATATTAGTTGAGCTACTCTAGGTTCTTCATTTCCTTTCTTTCTGAAAATGTTTTGATAACACTTTAGTTATATGCACTCATTCTGTTACTGATATTGGAAAATATCCATGATTTTTCTTTCAATATCTTAAGAGGAAAACTAAATTGAACCAAGTCTATAACTCAATCTTGTCCTTGCATTAACAATGGAAGGACTCATTGCCGAGAGAAGAATATTCAGGCTTTAAGAGACAAGTTTCTTTGAGCAATTCAAATCCAATTATATATCTTGCTCTCCTCCTAGACACGGGTATCTTTCTCCACTTTCCAAAATCTATTGGCACCAACTTCAGGCAATAGATTGGAAAGTAATTTCCAATATTTCTCGCACAGCCAACTAAAAAAAGTGCATCTCTTGTGCAGAGCTGTCTGTGGAATAACTTTCTCCGAAGCATTTTTATATCAAAAGGCATGGAAAGTTGGCCCATGAAACAAATTAAATTATTGCAGGGTCCAATTGTTCCAAATTAATCAGATTTACCATGTACTGAGTTACTCAGCTGACTATTTTTCTAGCAAATACCTGAACATTCATCAGAACTATAGTCCTGACACCATGTTGACAATTAACAGCAGGGTTGTTTAAAAGTGCTTTTTAAAAAAAAAATCACTTTTTCTTCCTGTGGCAAATGTGTCATTTAACTTTTAATAATGGAGTAATTTTAATCAAGATGTATCATAAGCAAGCTACGTTATCAGTGCATTCTGAAAGCATGATCATTAGGTATAGGTGATCACTCCAATGGAACAGATTCTAGGCTAAAGAAAAAAGACACCAGTGTATTGTATAAAAGGTGTGTTTATTCAATAATCGATACAGACCAAATGCAATTTTTCTGCCTCTCAGTAAAACCGACTTTAAACTGAGGTTACCAACACTGGAGCTGGTACTGTATAGTGGGTATTTTGGCACATTAAAATATGTTCATTTAAAAAAAAAAGAAAAAGGTTAAAAACAGCTGAAAAAATAAAATTATATTTAAAGGCAAAGACGAGGAATGGTACATTAATTTAAATTTTGCCATATTTGCCATAAAACAATCACTCGTCTAATTCTTGCTGCAGAGTTTAACTAGGAGAACCAGCACTTCACTTGATGCTTTTAGCGAATACTAAAGAGACACTTGCACAGAAACAGCTTGTATATTTTGTACAACCCTCTGAAGAAAAAAAAGGAACGCCCAGAATCGACCATATAAAGATAAAACTCACACCTGGGCCTCCAAATCGTATGGAAGTCTGCTACATTAATAAAGTAAGTTTTTTTAATTACAGAAAACATACAAGTTAAGCATCGCACACCAACCATACCCACTATACAGCATCGGTTGAACTACTCAAGGGCAGCTGAAACCTCTGGTTATTTGCAGAAAAGAAAGTCAGCTCTTGTATCTTTACTATTCAGAGGGACAACAGTACAAAACAGTTTCAGCAGTGCCATTCAACATTCGTATCTCCTGAGGTAATGAGACAAAACAATTTTACCTACTTTGGTTGGTAGTCCAGCTTTGATCCCAAACACTGCAGAAAAGAAATTAAAACAGGGAAAAACAAAAAAAAATGCTTTAGATGGGACAGCTGTTTAAACTCATAACCTCTGACATACGATTTTTTTTCTTCCCTTTTTTGTATTGCCATAACCATCACATGGCTTGTCAGAACATACCCAGCCTAGTATGTGAAAACTCTGTAGATAAACAAAACCCGCAGACAGCACTATGCACTGTTAAAAAAAAAATGAACACATAGTTGCACTGCTTAAATAGTCCATCCAGATTATACTGTTGTAACTTAGTGAAGGGGCCAGTTTTCCCAATTACAGGGGAATCCACCCATATATATCATAGTATCGCCCCGTTCTCTCATGAGCAGTGAAGGAGACGAACTAGATTTATGGAGCCAATGCAGCAAAACCGTTCAGGAAACAGGGCCCTGATACTGTAACCCCGTTTGATTGAGTACATCAGAATGTTGTGTCTTTTCGTACATAGTGAAGGAGTTTGGCGAGGACAGCCTTGCAGCTAATGGGTAACCCCTCCCTACCCTCTTTACAGTAGTATCATTCGGAAAGCTGGACGCACATTTGTGCACGTGTTTTCTAAACAACAATAAGTTTTTTTTTGTCTATTTGTTCATTCCTATATTGTGGGTTAAATGTAAGGCAGACTTCTGTCCATCCATGTCCATCCATCCATTCAAGGCATCGACTGAACGATTCGCTCACTCACTGGGTCACACATGCAGAAAGACCGTGCACCAAGAACCTGGCCCAAACACTACGGTGCCACGCAACTCATGGAAAACAGTTTCGTAGTACTTTCAAAAGTCAGGATATCCAGGAAAAGGAGTCCTCAGAAGAGATTCTCTTCAAATATTGCCATTAAGTCGCTCTGAAAATTCATGTCAATCGTAGCCGCCATCTAAATCACAAAAGAAATGTATGAGAAAACAATCACGTACGGTTTGTCTATTCTGTCAGTAACTTAAAACTTTATTTTTTTCCAGAAATCTTCAAATGATTGCTTGCTATATAGCCTCACTAATATAAGAAACAGGCAAAGTCAATCTTTAGCGGATCAAAGGGCAAAAGTAGAGTTAGAAAACAGACTGGCAGAACAGACTTAAGAGGCTGTGGTCTGCCCTGCTCCGGTTTGTTAAATGGCAAGGGGGTTGTATTTCCAATGTTTGCTCAGAATTTCTAATGCCTAGTCGAGGGCCATGCCCAATGGATGCATGCATCAAGGTTAGTTTACTCGAACATTCCTTTCTAAACTCAATGAGGATCAATAGAAGACCCCTATTCATAACCAGGAGGTCAAAACTTTAAAGTGAAGGGCAAACAATATATTTTAATGACAAACTTGTTAATTTGTCAACTTCACCTCTGCATTGATAACCCAAGAGAACACAGTCATTATCAGCTATAAAATAATGACATAGTGGATCCTTAAATAAAGATCTTAGCTCTCCCCTCTTTTAGTATCACATCCCTTTTTTGTATCCATCAGTGTTTAACTCAGGGGCAGGTAAAAATCAAATCCCCATCAACTAGCCAGAGTCCCTTCTGTTTCAAATATTTTTAGATGGTTCTTCTCACTTCACCATTAAAACTATCTTAAACTCGCTAAATGGTTGCTGGTCAAAAATTCAAAGTATCACCTTAATATATCACGATTTCAAATGCTAATCAGTATTTTCATACTGACCCTAATTTTTGCAATTTGTGTATTTAATCATCAGTGTCCAATGAAAACAATTATGTAAAAAAAAATTTTTTCACCAACTCCCAAAGGTACTAATAAGTCCCAAAGGTGTACTAATATTCCCAAAGTTACCAATATTGCACAAGTGCACTGGCCCTTCAGTAACAACTTATTTAACACACACTGCAGAAATGTTGAACCTATTCTATACTTTTACAATATTCATACACAAAATTCTTCTGGCTGATATCAATGGATTCCATATCACAAAAAAAAATTAGGGACATTTTTTCCCCTCTGTAAACCCACGGCAAACTTTCTAAAATGTTATCACAAACTAATAGGCCTGGTTCTAAGGGACTGCAAATCTTGTTCAGCAATCCATCCCATCTACGAGTTGCACTGGGAACTTACTGCTTCCTTCCGCCTTCGTTCTTGCTCCCGCTTCCTTGCTAGCTCTCGCTGCTGATCCAGCATTGACTGTGAGGTGGGCTGAGAGCCCTGTTGCTGCTGTTGCTGCTGCTGCTGCTGCTGCTGTTGTTGCACCTGTTGTTGCTGTTGTTGTTGTTGTTGCTGTTGTTGTTGTTGCTGTTGCTGTTGCTGTTGTTGCTGTTGCTGTTGCTGCTGAAGATGCTGCTGCTGTCTTCTCACCTCCTCGTGAGCCCTCCGAGCACACTCCAAAGCATCCTCCTCATCCCGACTTCTGGAAATTCAAACCAATATTCGGTCAAAAGCATTACAAGGACGGCAAAGCGCCACATGTTGAGTTCTTGCTCAGTCAGCTGTAGACATATTCAATACACTTGAGCAATTGTTTTGAGTTTTAGTTTTGAAGATACAGCCAGAAACAGGCCCTTCTATCCACCGAGTCCGTGCCAACCAGCAATCCCAGCAAACTAACACTATCCTACATACACACTCAGGACAATTTACCATTATACCCAGGCAATAAGCCTACAAATTTGTTTTGCTTTGGAATAAAAGCAATACCGAAAGCAATGGCTTAGAGTTTTGCTGCAAACGAATATCAAAGAAAATCTGATGACCTCTGATCATTTACTTGTACATTTAAGATTTTCCCCATAACATTGGCTGAAAACCTGAGCTAATAATATGACCAGGATAACAAAGCAGTTTGGAGCCAGAGAGGACAAGCAAGCAATCACGCATCTCCTCCACCAAGTTGATTAGGAAATTAAAAGTGACACAAGTATCAATAGGAATAGTGATTTCAATGTTAAATTAGATTTAAAAGAAACAAAGGAGGGGAAAAAGTAATGAATTGAGGAAAAAACTGTTTTAAAGCCTCAATCAACAACAAAAATTTGAAGGAAATTACATTGCAATCTTTCCCCTTTGGTACTATTCAGATTGATTTGCTTTATTAATGCACAGTGGTGTTAAATGGGCATTTAGACAGGAAATTAATAAACCTCTGTGCATTGAGTTTGTATCTGATATGCAAGCATACAAAACAGCCTTCAAGGATGGGAGGAACAGTGTGACGCAACTCCTACGGTAACTTTACCAATATTTCAAATAGGCCATTTTGTCAGAAGAAACTTGATCATAATATTCAAGTTTCTTCTGCTGCATTCCAAAGACTCAACCTGAAAACACAGCACAGGCCAACAATGACTACTTAGTAGACAAATCAAGAAAGAAAGTTGATTTAACAGAGTAATCTTCATCCACAATGGGCCTTCCTTGTAACAGAGAATTGCTCCTTTCCATCCGCATGTTAACCTGGCACACGTCTACAGGTGCTGAGGTGTGAACATTTTGTGCACAATGAGTTCAGTGGCAATAAGCACCGGGCACCAAGGACGGCTGACAAGAAACAAAGGAACCAAGGCAAACCTTACAGTAAATACAAAAATGAATTTCACTGTACCTTGGTGCATGTGACAATAAAGTACAATTGAAATATGTAAGCTAGATTGTGCTCAGAAATGGAAAGGCTAGACTTGCCGCTGTCTCTCCTGCTCCATGCGGAGACGCTCCTTCTCCGCTGCCTCGTGTTGCATCTTGCGGTACTCTTCCTGTGCTTTAAGCGCCTTTTCTCGCTCCTCTTTCTCTCGCGCCGCTCGCCTAAACTGCTCAAAGCTATCGCTTGATGATTTTGCCGTAGATGAGGGAGTGGAAGGAGTCTTCTTAACAAGACTTGCCCATGATCCCATGTTCTTGATCTTGAGATCCTAAAACATGCACGCATAAAGAATGTAGAACTCCAATATGGTAACAACGCACAATTAACTCTCAAGCTGAACAGGTCTGAGAAACCAAAATAAACGATTTAGGTACAATTTAAGACTTAGTAATTCAAAGAAAAGGAATTTTGAACATTTCTATTTTTAAATAATATTTAACGTTAGTTCATTGATAAATAACTAAGTAGCTCATTCATCCAGTTTCATGGACCCAAATGATCACTGAATCGGAATGAATTACCAAACATCAGGGATACAATTCAGGAAAATAACAATCAAAATATATATATTTTCCCACAATGGAGGAGTCTCCTAAGGGGACTTCAGGACAGGAATAAAAACAAGTGGATTGGTCATCAGTTAATAGTAAGGGGCTGTCCCACTTGGGCGACATAATTGGCGAGTTTAGAAGTTTGAAAAACGACATGTTGAAGACCTCCTTCGACTATATAGAAGATTTCCTTCGACTATGTTGAAGACCAGTTTCGAATAGCTACGACTAACTTCGGGAAAATTGGACACCGAATAGTGGAGAGTGAAGATGACCTCCTTCGACCTCCCTTCGACTATGATGAAGGCGCTCTACGACTACCTTCGACAACCCTCGATTAATTACGACTAACATGCCGATCTACTACGATTAAACTTACGAGTAAAAAAAGTATCGATTTTTTCCATGGCGACCTTTTTTTACTCGCGGGCATTTTTTAACATATTGAAAAAACCGCTGCGACCTAACTGAGGCCTCGAGTTCGCGGAGACCACTCTCGACCATGAAGGAGAGCTACGAAGACCTACTACGACCATGCTGCGAGTATGAGTCGATGGCAAACTCGCCAGAATTCGCGGATTAGGTCACCCAAGCGAGACAGGCCCTTTAGTTATCGCTCCATATTGGAGTGGACAAGGTAATCAGTTAATGCATGCAATGCCTCTCACCTTTTTGGGAGCCACAGGAGTTTTGGGCGTCTGTTGTTTATGTTTGTCTTTGTCCTGAGGAGAAGGCTGCGAGCTGTGTTCCGGAGGCCGAATCACTGGCCCAGCAACTTCCATCTGCTTCATCTCCGCCCCTGCAGGAGGAAAGAACACAAAGTCCCTCAACACACATTTGAACAAAAATGATGGAAGCCTCTGTGGAGGGAGAAAAAAAAAGTGCAACTCGATGGGCCAAAGATTTGTAGGAAAGAACTGCAGATGCAGTCAGAAGAAGGGTCTCGACCCGAAATGTCACCCATTCCTTTTCTCCAGAGATGCTGAGTTACTCCAGCATTTTTGTGTTTACCTTCAATGGGTCAAAGGGCCAGCTTCCACATTGTTTCTAAAGTAAATGACAATTTCAGTGGAAACAGACATTGAGAAATGAGCTGATGCAGTCCTCCTGCTTGTGTTTGCAAGCGGAGTTCCTGAGATTATCTCTGAAGGGCAATGCTCTGATTTTTAAATTATGTCTCTTGTTCTGAAGGAAGGTCATAATCAAAGCAGGCGAAGAACCTCCGTCATATCTGAAAGGATGATAATGATCCCCAAGGCCATAGAATGTGCTACTTACTGTGACCAAGATGTGGAGGTGGTTTGTTTCCCTCCCTCGGCTTTGATGGCTCCTGGCGCATTGAAGGACTAAATGGCTCATTTTTGATTACGGGTGAAGAGTGACTCTTCTCTTCTTTCACGTGCACCATCGGTTGCGACTGTACTATTGACGGTGTTCGGGGTTCCTGCGAGAGAATAAATATTTCTCAGACCATAGCAATCCAAATTAGACTGTTGAGATAAAAGTATCCAAGCTACTGTGAATCAGTGGAGTTTCCATTCATGCTACACTAATATACACCCATAGTAAAATGAACGCATGTAAACAGCAGAATCAAACAGAAAAGGGCACCGTCTGGCAAGTTAGTGTAGACGAATATTGTAGTATTAAAACATGCTGGAAACAAATCAGGTCAGGCACCTTCTTAGAAAAGAGAAACATTTAAGGACAGAGACCTTTCGCTTGGAGTAGTCAGGCTCACTGTATTTTTCTGAAACACAATAGTTGCGTCAGTTCCAAGTAAGTTTGCAAAGATTGCTCCATGCATCGGAAATCTGTGCCCATTTCTGACAGGGAAGATTTTCCCAGGCTCAGAGGGGAGGAAGATTTAGAGGACAAGTCACAACAGGCCTTGTACAAAGCTGGAGAATTAGTATGCAGAGAAACTAAACTGCCCAGATTATATGCACTCAAAGTAAAATAGGTCAGTGTTCATTTCTCTACAGTGTCAATGCCAAAATATCATAACTATGCATGAGAATGATAGTTTTAGCTCATTACTATATATTTAGTTTCATGTTAATGGGTAGGTTTAGAATTTCAGGGTCATGATAACTTTCACAAAACTTCAATTTGCTTCAAATAAATTCTCAACTGGAATCCCTTGTGAAATGAGAGGTTGCCTGCAAAGTGTATGTGCAAAATCATACGTACAATTACACCAAATTTAACAAAGATTGAATGCACACTTTTCTGTCGATTACTTGAATTTGCCTCTGATAGAGGCTTCATTATCAAAGAACAGCTTTAGGAAAAATGCACGTGAAGTTGCACAGGGGGCGTGAGAGCAAGAGAAAAAATAACTTTTAAAGGAATTAGTCAATTTCCAGAACAACCATTCAATTGGTTCGATTCACTGTTGCTGAATTTGACAAGCTGAATCCACTGAACTATTGACAAGCTTAAATTCATTATATTGTGACTGTTGCTGTACCAAACATTCATCATATAAAGTGTGAGAACATTCTTCATGAACAATGCTTCTCAAAGATTCCCTGATTAGGACAATGTGAAATTGTAAAGGCATCTGGCTTGATCTCAAGTCTATGACGATCTCAACACAAATAGTGACAGGGGAATTAAAACTGGACAAAGATCCTGCTCTTCATCACTAGCCACTGAACCTTCATGCGAGTCTAAATGTGCGTAGACAGATTATTAGTATCGTTTTTTTTTTAAATGCCCAGCAAAGCACTTTATTAGATGCATATTTTTAACCAAATGTTTTTTCACCATGTCCTGCAAACACTAATCGTTTTGTAGATGCTGATTTAAAGGCTCCCAGGAAGGTGCACAGAAAACTCCAAAACATTTGTGCCTTTGGCACAAATTTATTCACCTCCAGAAAAAAAAGTAGGAAGTAAGGCCAGGGCTCCTAGAGGCCGGCTAGGCCCCTGGCGGGGTCCAGGGGCAGAGCCCCGGTGGGGGTTCAGGGGGCTCCTGCATTTTCAATAAATTGAAAGTAATTCCTAAGCTTTCTGCTGGTAGTTTACATAACAGACGCTTAGAATTTATTCTAACACGTAACCAGTAAAATTGCCCCCAAAAGATAAATATTTCATGAAATAAAGCCAAAAGAATCTTTACAAAAAATGTTTCCTGAATTTCTAAATGAGCTATTTGTAGCGATGCCAAAAGAACACAAAAGTAAAACTTACACATCACCTTAGAAAGGTACCATCAAGGCATAATTATGCACAATACTGCAAGGCAGTTAACTGTCAATACACTGATGTCACATCTACAACGCTACGGTAGAAAACTAAACACCCCTGCCAATAACAATAAAAACAAAAATTCCCAATTTAAACAGAAAATCGCCAGAAAGGGGAGGGGATAGCCGCTGCCCAGGAGGTAGGGCCCCACATTCCTCTAACCCCCACTATCATCGCCGGTCCCTTTCCAGTCGCAGCTCCATATGGGAAACACAAAACACTGTTGTGTTAATTTATTTATTTTCCCCATAAGAGAGGAGGGGATCAACGCCCCACAGCCATCACCCGTCTTAGCTGTCCGGGCGCCCAGGTCACCCCGAGCCCGTTCGTGGCCCTGTATCTTACCCACTCTGGTTCCCTCCAACTAACGGGCACCGTCACAGCTTGCATGGCGCCGCCGGGCTGATCTCAGCAGCAACCAAAGAGCGTTGTTGTGCCCCCCCCCGCTATTGGCTGATCTTGCTGACTTCCATCATGAATCACAAACTTGCCCGCCTCCAGACCAGTAGCTCCACTGACTCATCTTCCCTCACCCTTTTATTTTATAATCTTACAAAATCCGGCACAAAAAAAATTGAAAAATCTGATTCATTGTTAGAAAAAAAAAATCAGAATTCCGATTTAAATCGGAGGAATATCATGCCTGTTTGGAATAGATTATGCTTTGCCCCATTATATGGAAAATATGCTGTTTACCTGTTTCTTAATCTGTACATTTCTTGGTGGTGACTGGACAAGGGATGGAAATTGTGGCAGTGGTGGAGAATGCATCAGGAGCGGAGAAGACACATCTGTCATATGAGCTGAGAAAAGCAAGCAAGAAAAATTAAAACCACAATTTTCCACCAAAGGAAATTTAATCTAGCACTTTTTGTACCTTCAGAATTTCCCAAGAACTTTGCAACTTAAAAATGATGAGACATTTTTTCAAAGTAGTTAAGGGGTAAATATTTACCAGATCAATGGGGTTTTGAAAGGCCTATAGAGTGGACATGGAAAGGATGTTTCCATTAGTGGGAGAGTGCAGAACCCATGGGAAAAGCCTCGCAATAAAATCAAAATAGGTTTGGATTGAAGATGGAGGTATTTCTTTAGCCAGAAGGTGGTGAATCCGCGGAATTCATTACCGCAGACACTGTGGAGGCCGTCATTGGGCACTTCTAAAACGAAGATTGATAGGTTCTTGATTAGGAAACGTGTCAAAGATTACAGGGAGAAGGCAGGAGAATGGGGTTGAGAGGGAAATATATATCGAATGGCGGAGTAGACTCAATGGGCCAAATGGCCTAATTCTTTCCAGTGCCTTATTCTTCAAATTCTTCAAAACAGTATCAAGAAATCTTTTATGTTAATTTGAGTGAAAATGGACTGCTTAGAAAATTATTGTTTAATGAGTTTATCAAAAGGTGCATATTGATTTTTTTTAACTTCAAATTGAATTATTATTTCAATGAAATTTTATCATTTCAAATACTACTTTATGATTATGTAGTTAGGTCTGTTTTGGACCTAACATTCTTTAGTTCTGGAACCAACTTGAATTTTTAACTTTAAATAATTCTGAAAAATCTTCACGATTTGTAAAATCTTGCTTAACAAAATATTTCCCAGGAATTCATCCCTTTTGTAAATCAAGGATTATTTGATTTGCTGCATAAATGACAAAGAGACGGATGTTTTTTAAGACTCCTTACCTGTGGAGTAGGGATCAGGTTTTGGCTGCCGTGGGGAGTGGTGATGCTGAATGACTTGCTGAGGTTTTGCCTGCGGGGGAGGTTGGTGGGGAGGCTGCGGGTGCTGGATGTGTGGTGGAAACTGCATGGGCTGCATGTGAAGTGGCCTCGGCTGCTGCTGCTGCTGCTGCTGTTGTACCTGCTGTTGGGAAAGAGGCTGAGGCTGGGGATGTGGCACAGCCTGAATGTGGGGTGGAGGTTGGGGCTGTGCGTGAGATACCTGGGGTTGGCTGAGGATCGTCTGGGGCAGGGGCAGGGGCAGAGGCTGGGGCAGGGACGCAGTCTGCACCGTTGAGAGAAGCGGGGTGTGACTCTGGGCCTTTTGCAGCTGTTGCAGATACAGGTGCATCTGAGAAGTATGTAGGGGGATTGAGAGATGAGATGGTAGTTCTTCCTCTTCTAGAATAGCTGGCGGCTGAGTCATCTGTGGGGGCTGTAATATAGGCTGTGGGACCATGGGCGGGGACTGTGCAAGAGGACGAGGCTGTTTGGGAGGTAATGGTGCCGCTTTACCACTGGGTCTGGATGGCTGTTGAGGCAAACTACTGTGCAAGGCTAAAAAAAAGAAAACAAAAATATATTTACTTTCAACATACAGCAGAACGTTGCAAGGCAAATATTGATATGTGTAGCCAAACCGCACACCCACAGTCAGTGCTTAGATCACAAGGAAGTACAATGCTGGAATCGTAGGGAAAACACAAAGTGTTGGAGTAACTCAGTGGGTCAGGGAGCGTCTCTGGAGTGGATAAATAAATCACATTTTAGGTCAGGATGCTTGAAGAAGGCCCCCAACTCGAAAAAGAGTCTGAAGGAGAGTTCCAATCCGAGATATCGCCTATCCATGTCCTTTCTTTTTTATTATTTATTGAACCTTTTTTTTGGTCAATTTCTTGTGTTATCTATTGAGTACTGCATTTACAAACCTGTTATGGTGTTGATGCACGTAAGAATTTAATTGCTCTGTTTAAGGGTCATATAATAATAAAACACTCTTAAATGGAGCTCTCTTAAATGGATGCCACCTAACCTGCTGAATTATTCCAGTGCTTTTAATATAGACAAAAATATACTGGTACTCGTATAACAGTTCATGCAAAGCTATTGGCTGCTGTACATCAATCTACACTTTAAACGTTTTAGAGATGCTGGCATGCCATACAGTCACTAAACAAAAAGCACTGCCTAGTCATCCTATAGTGTCTTCATTTTCTCCTCTTATTATTTGCTCCCGAAATATTGGCGCCTTCACTTATCAATTTTAAAACTGTATACCAATCATTGACCAGTAAAACTGTACATAACTGTATTCCAATCATTGAATGATTTCTTGACCAGCACAAAATGTACCCATCAACAGCAGTACACGTCCCCATCCCCCCACCCCAACATTTTCAATAAAATATTTGGAAGGTGGCACACACCATTTGCATTTGCTCAACCATTTTACACATCCTGACAGCAAGCCACATCAACAGCAGAATTAGAAACATAGAAACATAGAAATTAGGTGCAGGAGCAGGCCATTCGGCCCTTCGAGCCTGCACCGCCATTCAATATGATCATGGCTGATCATCCAACTCAGTATCCTGTACCTGCCTTCTCTCCATACCCCCTGATCCCTTCAGCCACAAGGGCCACATCCATCTCCCTCTTAAATATGGCCAACAAACTGGCCTCAATTACCTTCTGTGGCAGAGAATTCCACAGATTCACCACTCTCTGTGTGAAAAACGATTTTCTCAACTCGGTCCTAAAAGACTTCCCCCTTATCCTTAAACTGTGACCCCTTGTCCTGGACTTCCCCAACATCGGGAACAATCTTCCTGCATCTAGCCTGTCCAACCCCTTAAGAATTTTGTAAGTCTCTATGAGATCACCCCTCAATCTTCTAAATTCCAGCGAGTATTAATTAAACATTAATACGCACATCTCTTCATGCGTTTGGGAATTCGGCTGGTCTTGGTGAATGGCAATGAGATACAGCAGGATGGTAGACAGAAGGGAAGGAAGGAGGTCCAATATTACGGTAACATTTATTCAATACACTGGTGGGAACCACAAGATACTTTAAACCTTGTGATCTTTTAAGCAGAGTACATGGTATAAAGATTAAGACATAAAACTAGATGATTAAATCTTAAGAAAAGATCAAATGCTTTTGGAACTCAGTAGCTCAGGCAGCATTCCCTTCTGATCAGTTGGATTCCTCCAGCACTGTGTGTGTTTTCTCAGAATAAAAATAACCCAGCATATAATTTCAGTGAAACCCAGAGGAAAAATTAATAGATTCTATAAAATTTCCAGAAGGTTTCTCAGGTGCTAGACCTCACTAAAAGGCTGTGATGCTAGCCACACACCTGGTGGAGACACCACCGAATGCTGGGTGAGGTGAGGGGGCGAATGTTGTTCGGGTGGTGGCGGCAAATGCGTCTGCAGCTCGCTTTGGTGAGGAAGGTGCATCATGGGTTGTCCAAAGTGCGGCATGGCATCATAGGCATTGGTCAATATCTGTGGCTCCATGATTGGAAGGGGAGTAGGTACAAACTGTGGAGGTGATTGCTTCATCGGCTGTGGAAGCTGATGGTGGTGGTGATGTTGCTGCAGAGAAAAAAATAACAATTCATTAAAGTTAAGTTTTTGTTTTAAAAAACATGCTATTTTAATGTATGCATTTGGATTTATGCTGAATGCATTTTCCTAACATTTCTTTTCTAATTTCCTTGCCAATTTTCTCTCGAACCTTCCAATATTTGGAACTCATTTTCACCCAGTCCACAGATCCAGTTGTCGGCACGTTCAAGTGATCCAGAAAGCACAACCTCACTCCAGTTTTTCCAAGTCTTCCAGCTTCTAAAGTAGATAGAACTGGCCTCCATCTTCACAACTAAAATAATGAACCAGGAATGACCACAAGTACAGAACAATCAGATCGACTTCTACTCAATTCTAACAGCCTAGTGCAAAATACAATGCCACAACCTTACATGGTCAGACCATTGTGAACTGCATGCTGAGACATTGCTATGGTAGCCTTTGACAGAATTATATTGGAAAAGCAGTCTGAAACTCAGTTATAAAAATTAACTAGACACTGTGACAATGACATTAATTTTCTCCCTTCTGGTCTTGGATGTTGTGAGAAGAGAGAACATTATATCTCAGAGTTTATGTTCTAAATCAACATCCTTCAGGAAAGAGGAAGGAAAAATGTGTTAGGTTGGGAAGGAAAGAAGCTGTTGACTCAGTCGAGAAGATTCTTAACACCTGTCCTACGTAAGAATCATTGAGTAACAACATGCAAAATAATATTTCACTGTGCTATTTCCATCCATCTCCTGACAACCCATCCCACCACTCTTCAATCAAAGTACCAATTGGACAGGTCTTGCACAGCCAACACTAAATTAAACATTCACAATTACGTTCAGGAACACAGAGAACCACTCATTAGCTAGCTGTTTCTGCAGTCTGTTGAATTTCCTACAGCAATGAATTAACTGCACAGGATCCAAATGTCAGGAGTTTGTGAGACCCTCGTGCAGTAATAAAATAATTCTTAAGAAGAAGAAAAAATGAGCACCAAGCTCTCAGTCGTGTCGTAGACTGGAAATATTAAGGTATTGAACTTGGATTATAATGGAACTTTTAAAATCAAGCCTTTACAATACATTTTGTGGATACGATACATTCCACCAGATCTGTGTCCTCTACAATGATAATTACAGGAGTGATTCTTAACTTTGTACACAGAAGATGTAGTAGTGATCGCATTAGGCAGTTTAAAAATGTTATTAGAATTTCATAAGGTAAATATAGAGGAGTAATTCTACTGCAGTAATCAAGAACCAGGAGGTATTTGTTAACAATGAAAGTGACATTGTCAGAGATGTCACAATTCAGAGATATTTTTAAAGGACTGCTAAAACTAGTAACTGCTTCCCCTAAAGACTTCTTGGGAGGGGGTGGGCTTAGAGCTCTGGGGACTAAGATTAACAATGGTTATTGTGGATAAGAGCATTAAGAAAATGTCTAAGCAAACAATTGCTATTCTGACCTAAATAAATGACAGCACAAAAGAATGCAAGCAATGCAATTTTAAAATGTTCTGAATTATGGATTTTGGATAGAATTGAAAAATGCCATGCGGTGAAAACTTGGGACATCTCAAACATGTTTATTTGAAGTTTTATTTGGAAAGTTAACATTTATTGAGCTTGACCTTTGGCTATGGTACAAATAGCAAATGCTTTCTTATTTTGTAATCTTCCTAGCAAATTATCATTAATTTCCAATTTTGTGCTATTATTCTGTTGGAGGGAGACAACTTTCTTCCTCCCAAATACAAAACTGAACTTTCAGCCAAGTGTTTTCCATTATTTTCTACCACATTTAGTTTCTGCATCATTAATGGCTCAAGCTAAAAAAAAGTTGACAACCAGTTCAAAAGGACATCAAGGAGAACTGAGTGGTGCATAGGAAGGAATGAAGGAATCTCCAGTAAAACATCTACTAATTAGCCAAGCAGGGGTTGCTGAGATTATGGGCAGCTTCTGGGAGAAATTTATCTGGCATCTTTCAAAGGTCTCGAGCTGTGCAGCTATTTCCCGCTAGTAAAAAGTTACGAAACTTCTTTTACTTAGGCAGAAAGTCAAATGGCTGGATCATGCTCTTAATACCCTCCATCCAGACATATATCAACACAAAACAGTTTTCAGGAAACTTGCAAATACAGTTTTAAAATAAATTAAGTTGTGTTGGTTGGTTGTCTTTCAAATAAAACAGGTCAAGGTCGCAGAATCATGAACATGCTGGGGCAGGAGAGGTGGAGGAAAGAAATACCAGAGGAAGGAGCCCGAAATGTTTAGATTCTTTTAAGCGGTAAACGAAGAAATGCTCAAAACCCAAGCCACCCCCACCAGTAAACAAACAGCACAGTGTCTCAGACCAATGTTCATTCCTACCTTCTTTTGCTCCCGTCCAGAGCGACTCTTGTGGCTGCCATGTTTGGTTTTAGGTGGCACCTCTGCAGAAGAGAGTTGAAATTGAGATGTGCCGCCTGATGGACAACTAAATCTAAACTATACTATACACACAAGAGCTCCAGGTGACGACTTAAAAAAAACTCTAACAGAGGACCTCCTTGCAGCAAAGCACGACAGGAGCTGTGTTTGCAACTAAATAAATCTATAGGTTTTTGTTGTAGATTGTGAATTTTATTTTTAAAACAGCTGTTGGTTAAGTATTTCCATCAATTTCCTTTGTTTTATCATCTTTTCATCTGCACCCTAAAGGAGAGGCATATGATATGCCATTAACTACCAGTTTTTGACCAGTTGAAGATTTTACCAGGAGATCCGAGTTCTGTTTCCATAACCTTGCACATTCATTCCCAGTTTGCCCACAGCATTTCACTGGAGACAATTATCCGATCACAGAAATGGCTACAATTGAAGATGGAATTTGTAATTCTTGATCAAGTATATCCTTGTCATTTGATGGTGCTCCTGCCGAATAAAGTCATCTATATCTCCATTAATCACAGGTAACACATTTCTAGGTTGTTCAAACTAATGGCACCAAGTGGATCATAGTGGTTCATCTGCCATTCTCCCCCTACAATGAGGAACTGGTTGGTTTCAGACAACATGCATCTTTTGTTCAATAGATGTTCTGTAATGAGACGAGCCTACTGCCCCATGCCTTTAAGTTTGACTTACCCCGTCACCTTAACCCCCACTGAAACTAATTCAAGCTAAAGCTGGCAATTATACAACTTCAATTCACAACATGAACAGTATTTTATAAGAGCATGAAATAAGCATTAAGGCACTGTATCTGGTTAACTATATTTTTCATTGCTTCCAAATGATCTTTATATGCTGATCAAATGCATATAAAGACCATTTTTCAAATGCTATGCAAAAGTTAATGCCCCTTGGTACATTACTGTTTATTTAATATTTCCATTAACAAGGTATGTATTACATCATATTGCACTGTAGATTAATAGAATCACAATTAAACCAATTGCTTGGATCACATCACAGGTTTCAAGTGCAAACTCAATTTATATTGTATATAGAAGGATGGCCCACATGGGTTAAAGCAGTCCCCAGAAGTTTACAATAGTAAAGTGGATGCTGATAAGACATGGGCTCTTTGTTTCCACCATTGCCTCCCCAATGATCCTGTCTGCACGGGGCACCAACCTTATATATTATGCAGCAAAGGTGATTGTTCAATAATTCCGTGGCAATATATAGCACATTGCAAAGCGGTTATACTTAAAATGCGATGAAAAGATATGCAAAGCTTTTACATTATGGCAACTGCTTATATATACTAGACCAAGGAGGACCCGTTGGGTCCCGTCCCTTCGGCGAGCGGTTGCGGGGGGGGCCCTTCCACTCATACCCCTTGCATAACCCCCAACTGCGCAGGCGCGGCTGGGGGGGGGGGGGGGGGGCGGAGGTAGAGAGGGAGAAGGAAGGGGTAGAGATTGAGGAGTGGGGGTGGGTGGTGTGGCGTCACAGGGAAGGGCTGGTTCCCAAACGCAATACTCCACCACTCACCCTTAAGTCCCAATATTCACCTATCCCTGGGGGGGGGGGGGTGGGGGGGGGGGGGGGGGTCAGAGGGAGGGGGCAGAGAGGGAGGGGGGACAGAGTGGGAGGGAGGGGCAGAGCGGGATAGGGGGCAGAGAGGGAGTGCCCCCTTCTCCCTCTCCTACCTCCATCCACGCCCCCTCTCTCTCTGCCCCAGGGAGGGGATAGAGAGGGAGGGGGAGGGGGAGGGGGTAGAGGCAGCACCTACCCAGGTCGTAGAGCAGAAGCCTCCCCAGGCGCCGAACCTGAGCTAGGCTGTGGCCGGAGTGGACCAGACCGAGGCCCGGAGTGATCCGAGGACGGTCAAAAGCAGCGGAGGGCCAGCCGATCGTGGCTTCCGCGAGGGTAAGCCCACCCACCAGCGCGACAGACGATTGGGCGGGGGAAACGGAGATGAGGTCTTCCCCTGTGACGGCCGCCACGGCCACTTTTCACTATGCTTGTCCACGCCCGCTAAGCAATAACAACCGCCGCCGCTATGTTGTAGAACTTCAAGGAGCCCAGCAGAGCGTGCAGCACGACTTGAGCACGTGTTCAACGGCTTCAATCCAGAGCCCGGGTGGGGGGGGTGGGGGGTGGCTGGGCCATGTAACTCACAGCTGGTGGAAAACAGTGGGGCTGCGCGTTGAAAATTCTGCGCAGCTTGCCGCGAGGAGCAGAGGCATTGTGACGTCACCCAGCTTGCTTGGGCACATTAGATTTAAAAAATGTCAGATTGGTGAACAATTTTAGTAAAAACCATAGCAAATAATGAATCCAATTTTCAGATGAGGGGGGTTTTGAAACCATGAGGTAAATCTCCACCGGAAGATGTAAAAATTTCACCGTTACCACGTTGGTTTTTCGAGATTTGAATCAAAGAAAAAGTTCAAGCAAGCAAACATCCAAGATGAAGATCTATAATATAGATACGCACACACACACACACACACCAAACAAAACTAAGCAGAGGGTGGTAATTTATTTAAGTGCTTACGCTGCCAAGTGCGACGGCAAATATCAAAAGATGCAATCACCTCCATCCCACCTACATCAATTTCCTCTTTACATTAGCAGACCGTGTTAAAATATTTGGGAAAAGCATCTTTGACCATGAATACTTGTAACAATAGGTAAGTATAAAGCAGGTACAATAGCCAATCCTGAGCTTATTGCAATTACTTTCAATTTCCAAGAACATACATGGATGGTAAATACCATTTTGTGATGTATATGCTTAAGTTCAAATCAACAATTTACAGCTTTTCTCTTACAATTTTAACCAAGTAACATATTTTAACATACTTCTATGAAGCTTAATGAGAAACATATTGTTCAACGCTCAAGGGTTGTTTTTAGAAAATATGGTAAAAGATTAATCAAAGAATCAACTTTTAAAGGCAGGGTGCAAGGGAAGTAACTGATTTAGGAAGGACATCTGGATATTAAGCCTCTGACAACTTGGAAGACAAAGGGAATGGAAAAGCAGCCATATTTAAGGAACAAAGATGTTAAACATAGTTTTGGTAGTTAACTCAAAGCAGACTGTCATTTTACAACAGACCATGGATGCAGTTTTTTATATCAATCACCTTTTCACTACATAAATATTAACAACTCTTTAATGGCTGACAGTTTCACAGGCGTCTTGCTTGATGAACGAGCAAAATCTGAAGTAATCCATTAGGCTGTGACTTGTTCAGATTATAGGATCATAACCAACTTCCATTTTGTGGAAGTGAAAAGTGAATACACAATTTCTATATTACATCATGACAATACTTCAAGGATACTTGATGAGGTGCTTAACGACATCATGAACCTAATGCAAGAGGTGTCATATAAATGCAAACCTGTTTTTTATTTAAATATATTTTGACCACACACAGGTCTAAATTTTCAAAAAATGTTTTTAACCTTAGGCCTCTTCCTTCTACACTTGATCAAATGGATGGGGGAAATGTAACAAGTGTATCAGGAAGTGGTGAATAGGAGCCAAAGTGTTGATGTCCAATAAGAGGGGGAAAAAAATCAGGCAAGAATAAAATAAGATATGGTGGAAATGAGCAAGAAAATACACCTGGAAACCTTTGGTTCACAAAACACCCGCTCAATGTTTATATTCAGGATAATGGCTTCATTGAACTTCAAGATTAAAAAGATAATTACAAATTAGAAATTTATATTGACAACTTTAGGACCTACATGGTTCTAATATAGGAACATCTGGATTGTCCAAAACGCAATATCAACATAATTATACACAAAAATGCTGGAGAAAATCTGCGGGTGCAGCAGCATCTATGGAGCGAAGGAAATAGGCAACGTTTCGGGCCGAAACCCTTCTTCAGTAATTATATGCAGCCTCTGCTGGCAATAAGATTCTGACAGACCTGGTCAGACTTTAAGGTGCAATCCCTGGTAGAGATGTATCGAACCAGGTGCAATTATTTAAAGATGAGGGTAATTATTTCAAATCAGAATTGGAGGAATAAGAGTTGCTTTGGCAGGTTTGCAAATTTGGGGAATTCTTTATCTAAGAGCTGTAGATGTGGATTCATTAAATATATTCAAGACCAGTAACAGGCTTATGTGAACATGAAGGGAAAAAGAGTGACGGCCAAACGGCAGATTGTCTGTAATTAATACTTTAAAGTATACTCAAGTCGTTATGTGACAAATAACTAAATATTTAATATCAGAAGCCGATTAAGAGAGAAAATAGTCAACAGGCCGAGAGGTTTAAAGAGGGAACTTCAGTGTGTGACCCTTTGGAAGCTGAAAGCACAGTTGATAATGGAGAACGATCAAGTTTTTTGTTACCATGTGATTTGACTATTCCCACGCAGTCTTGGTCTAGCTTTCTTGCCCATCTGTTAACTCTGTTCACTGACTTTTGATTGTGGTATTAAAAGTAATTGTCTTGTATCTAGTCAGTGCTTCAGTATATTTACTTTCCCCAAATTCCTTCAACAGATGGGCAAGAAAGCTAGACCAAGACTGCATGGGAATAGTCAAATCACATGGTAACAAAAAAATATTGGAGGGTTTTGCTAACAAGCAGAGATAGACTTATTCTGGCAAAGTCCCCAAAGTTAAACAGAAGTCGAGTTGGATGCTTTTCTTAGTCAAATATGACACTATGATTATGAATTTCATTGTCCTGTCAGGGACACATGACAATAAACTCTTTTGACTTTGACTTTTGAATTATCTGGTTCAGTTACAGGAAGGTAAATGGAAGCAGTAGCTAGGCTTATTTGAATGTAGGAAATTACGGCTCATTTAAAACTTTGATGTCAAACAAAGCATTGGAACTTAAGTCAGTGGAAGGTCAAAAATGGTGAAGTGGCTTCACCTTGACTATTCTTGCCAGTAGTCCATTCCCAAGTTGTCTTTCTTCACAGGAAATTAGTACATACCCATCATAAATTGGGATTAAGAGTTTTGAAATGAGTTGTCTGTTTCTGACTTGTTTTCTTGGTGAAATACAGTCATTATTCTAATGCCTAAATCGAATCTTCCATTTGTTTTTTTATTGAATGCGCTCAAATGGTAGAATCTTGGAAAAGATAGAGCTAAATAATAAATTCTTCAAGAAACAGTCAATAAGAGTGAAATCATGAAGGTAAAAAGTGTATGTCACACCACATGGTGTTTGACGGTCAGCAGCGACTCCATAGACCGAAAGGCCTATATCCTTGCTGTATCTCCCTGTAAATCCATGACCATGCAAACAAAGCCTACAAAAAATAAACAACGCTAAAGCGTTGATTTTTTCTTAACTATTCGAGCCAACACCGCCATTCAATATGATCATGGCTGATCATCCAAAATCAGTACCCCGTTCCTGCTTTTTCCACATATCCAGAGCTGCCAAGTTTTGTCAGAGCATTTCAGTATTCTAGTACCCGAAAATCAGTATTTTGCTGAAAATCAGTATTTTCATGCGGTGCCATTTTGCTGGAAAAAAGTGTTGTTTTTTTTATGTGCGGTCATACCCATGTTAAGAGTACAAGAATGCATAACTGTGCTACAAATGACAGGTCTTCTACGCACCTTACTTGACAGTGCATTCATTGCCATCTCTTTGTATACTGCTGTTTGAACGGCTGCTTCCTGCTTTCAGCACCAGATGATGCAGAAGCCATTTTGGAAGACTCCCTCTCCCTCCTTACTCTCTTTTCCACCCACTCCCTCCCTCTTTCCCTCCCACCTTCCTTTTTTTTCTCCCTCCCTCTCTTATTCCCTCTCCTTCCCCTAACAGTCTGTGACCCATAGCACTGTGCTCATAGCGCTATGTGTGAAGCCCATAGCGCTATGTGTAAAGGCAACAGTGCTTCAACTGGGAGTTCCATTTTTAGAACCCATAGCGCTGTCCACTTAAATTTGCACGCGTTAAAACCTGGAGCGGGACAGGCAGATCAATTTGCAAGGTTGTGCTTGAAAGTGCACCTGGGTGAATATCATAATGACGTTTAGATCTGGTAACAGCATCAGCCCAACAATTGAAAGCTTGGACGAATCACTAATGGATAAAGTCCAAAACAGCCAATATTCTTCTTGTGAAATAATATCCAAAGACTTATTATTCCCAATTAATAGTTTCAATTACTGATGACACTGCTGATCTGGATACTTTTATTTTGATTTGTGATGCGTTGGTCCTGGAACTTTAAAAAGTCTTCCCCATTGTTTTTTGGTTTTTAGTTTTAGAGATACAGCACGGAAACAGGCCCTTCAGCCCACACCGTCCAGCTATCCCCACACATTAACACTACCCTACATGCGCGACCATTAAAAAAAAAATACTGAGCCAAGTAGCCTACAAACCTGTATGTCTTTGGCGGGTGTGAGGAAACCGAAGATCTCGGAGAAAACACATGCAAGTCACAGTACAAACTCCATACAGACAGCTCCCGTAGTCAGGATCGAACCCAGGTCTCCAGTGCCGTATGGCAGCAACTCTAGCGCTGTGCCACCATGCTGCCCATTGATATATCAATTTCTTGTAAGATGCCTCCAATAAATATCCCAATATTAGACCAGTTTTAGCAGCCCAGGTTTCTAAACAAAAAGGTCTTTCCAGAGAGACCACCTGCCACGAAACTGCAAAAATTCTATCTGCCCCTATGGAAAAGTTAAAGTCGCAGAATAAGGTTGGTCAAATCCCTCTACTGTATGCTATGCAAGATCAATGGAGCATATTTTATTTTACATTTTTCCTAGCCAGCTTATTGATACATATTTAATAGTGCTCTTCAAGCAGACGAGAACTCAAGGACATTCTCAACTTCAGCAGAATTAATTGGATTAAGCTGTAAAAGACAGATTTTGGGAAATATTGATTATTTTGTATTTCTTGTTTCAAGAGGAACAATTCACGCAGTGAATTCACTGAAAATAATTGTCCTGCTCTGGATTAGCAATGTTGAATTTGTCAACCAGTTATCTCCTAACTAATATTAATTTTAAAACAATTACTTGGTAAATTAACAATGATTGAGGGGAGGTATTAAGAGTTTTTCTCATTGGCCAGACATGGACGAGCCAACGCTGTCAGGATGCAAACATTTCCTTTCGTTTCTATTTGAAAGCTAAACTCCAGTTTCAGATACTCAAAAGTTCACTGTTACATTTCATCACATTGTGAATATTTGGCTGGGGTGTGGGGAAAGAATTCTATTAAATGGTGACCAGACTTTCAGCATCCATTTACTGGACAGGAAAAACTTTTCTCCAACTAAACATTGACTGGTCACCGTCGTTACCATTTTTATTTATGACAACTATCTGAAACCATTCACCAATGTTGTTGCCTTGTTTGACCTCCAACCATACACTTTTGGCATCACAAAAACAGTGAACCGTGCAGCACAAAGACAGGCTCCAGGCCACATGTCTGCGTTGAACAGATAACACTTTTTGCCAGCTATGTAATGTCTCCCAACTCTGCCTTCTCAAGCTCAACTGTTGCCAAAAGCCTCATCCATATGTTGCTAACTTTAGGCTCAACTTTCCCAGTGCTGTTTCAGCTACCTCCCATGTTCCATCATATAAATACAAGAGGTAATTCTGTGCCACAGGTCTCCCATTCAAGTTCTGTACATCCATCATCCTGTAAAATCCCTGATCTTTATTGGTTACTAGTTAAGCAGAAATCCATTAAAAAAATGTAGCATCATTGTCATATTGTTCTCCAGCCTCATCTCTTCCCAGTTATCCTCCTAGTCCGACTAATTCCTCCAAATCTGGCTTCTTGGCAATCCCACATTTTAATCACAAGCCTACACCTACCAAGACACTAACTAAGCTTTGGTTATCCCCAATTATTTATTCCCATCCTTCAAGGTGGTCCTTAAAACCATCCTGTATCATCCGTAACATTTTATATGGGTCCACATAAAGGTTTGTTTGACAAAGTTCCTTTGAAGCACGTAAATAACTCTCAATAAAGAATAACTTTCAGTCTGGATCCAGTATCCAGCCCAATATTTTACCCAGCATATTGGTGTGGACATTGGTGCACCCAACGACATTGTAGACTATTCACGAGCACATTCGAGTTAAACATGTGTGACCAACACTTGGATGAAACAGAAAATATAAACTAATTTGAATTACGGAGGGATAAGGGAAGGAGCATTAAAAATTCATTAAAATGTTAATTGAGCTAACAGATAACTTCCTTGCTGGAAAGAATATTGTAAGTTCTTGTAATGATCATGGGTTGCAAAGTACATGTCAACTAAGGACATCAGCAGTCCATGTGTTACTTCACAACCCACTATAACTAAACATTTCCATGACCCAAGAAACAAGCCAAATTCTTTAAATGCACATGATCAATTTGATCAAACCACAGAAATCTACTCTGTGATATAAAGGGTGAGCAACTTTTGATGCCAATTATAGGAACCATAAAATCCTTCTGTTAGGCAAAACAAAGAACATCTTCTGGCACAGGAAATGTACAGACCCTACTCCACCAGCAGAAATACATATAACACAGTGCAGCACAGGAACATGCTCTTCAGCCCACAATTCTGTGCCGAACATGAGTCAAGTTAAACTACTATATATAACAGGACAATCATATAAATATTGGGAACATGTACCTGAAACATCTACGACAATGAACCTAACCAGGAAGTGCAGAAATACTTGAAAATAAACTACATCTGTATTACATAGCTTGGGAATTTTAGACAATTAAAAATACAACTTAAAGAGACACCTCTTAATCTTTTTCTCTAACCTCGTCTAAAAATACCAACTCTCGGGGTCACACACTCTGAGGCCCATTCCATCTTGTCAAATTCTTGACCACATTAATTATATTGTTAACCAAGTACAAGAGCAAGCCCAACCCCTGCTTCAATAGACATTGAGGAAGGATAATGGCATTTTTCCCCCCTCAAAGTGGAACTGTAGTATTAAAGAATGACATCTTGAGGCTGCAAGTTTGGAGAGGGTGGCAGAATACTGGTTGGGTAAGAAGAAAGCAGATTGAAAGAATAGCAAGAGGAGTGAATTACAGGTCAAAGATAAATCAGCTGGCCTATTCATTTTACATAACCACCCGACATGGCTCATTATTTCTTTGCTACGTTCATGACCTTGCCTTTGTTTATTTCCAATGACACTTGCATTCAGTTGATAAATTATCCTGTTTACAATTTTTTTTTTAAGTTGGCCATTTCAGCATGGAAACAAAGGCCATATGTCATTTTGCAGTCAGGGAACCAAAGTCCTTTATGCACAAAGAGGGCAAGGCAGATGTGAAGACAATAAATTCCCTTCCCTTCAGATGGCTCACGCATCCCTTTTGAAGCAAGTTCATATTTATTATTTCAGTTGCTTCCAAATAGCACCATCAATAATTAAGGAAATTTCTATTTCCAAACCAACATTTGACGGTCTGACTTTTTTTCAGGTAACTACATGCGTATTACTCGCAACACTACAACTAGTGTTTGTTTGAATTAACCAAGTTAATTGTGCTGATTATTCAAACCACTATTATCTTCTTGCAAAAATGTACTCTTAAAAACAAAATTGACGCTTGAACTTGCCTCAGTTTTTAGTCATTGGACTTAAATGACTTAATTTAAATTGGATTTGTCTGCACTCAAGCCACAAGTTTAGCCTTGACAGTATCTTCCAGCAACATGGCAAATGTCCAACTAGTCAACCAATCCCTGCAAACCTGTACTGTCCCTGCCTGCTGCAAAGTCTCCACTATTGTCCCTGTACCCAAAAAGACAAGGATTACTGGTCTTAATGACTACAGGCCTGTCGCACTGACCTCTGTAGTCACGAAGACCCTTGAAAGACTTGTACTGGCCAAGCTGAAAAATATCACAAACACCCTGCTGGACCCTCTGTAGTTTGCATATCAGGCCAATCGATCAGTGGATGAAGCAGTCAACCTAGGCCTGCACTTCATCCTCCAGCACCTAGACCACCAGGGACCTATGCAAGGATTTTGTTTGTTGATTTTAACTCTGCATTCAACACTATTTTGCCAGAGCTACTACACTCCAAACTCTCCAAGTTGACTATGCCTGAACCCCTCTGTCAGTGGATCACCAACTTCCTGTCACACAGGAAGCAGAATGTGAGGCTGGGAAAGCACGTCTTGGACCCTTAGACCTTCAGAATAGGAGCACCGCAAGGCTGCGTACTATCTCCTCTCCTTTACTCTCTCTACACCAACGACTGCACCTCCACAGACTCCTCTGTCAAGCTTCTCAAGTTTGCGGACGACACAACCCTGATTGGACTGATCCAGGATGGGGAGGAATCTGCTTACAGACAGGAAGTGATACGGCTGGCGTCCTGGTGCCTTCGTAATAACCTGGAGCTCAATGCTCTTAAGACAGTGGAATTGATAGACTTTAGGAGAACTCCCCCTCCCCTCGTCCCACTCACCATCAACATCACAGTCACATCTGTGGAGTCTTTTAAGTTCCTTGCAACCATCATCTCCAAGAACCTGGAATGGGTGGCCGCCATCGACTACACAGTAAAAAGGCCCAACAGAGGTACATCCTGTGGCAGCTGAGGAAACACAATCTGCCACAGGCAATGATGGTCCAATTCTATTCTGCCATCATAGTCTGTCCTCACCTTCACCATCATGGTCTGGTTTGGCTCAGCCGCCAAGCACGACATCCGAAGGCTGCAGTGAATCGTCCGATCAGCTGAGAAGGTTGTTGGCTGCAACCTCCCCCCCCCCCATTGATGAACTGTACACTGCAAGGGCCAGGAAGCAAGCGGGCAAGATCATCTCTGACCCCTCTCACTCTGGCCACTAACTCTTTGAAGCACTTCCCTCTGGAAGGCGACTCCGGACTGTCAAAGCCGCCACAGCCAGGCATAAAAACAGCTTTTTTCCCCCACGAGTAGTAGCTCTACTCAATAACCAAAAGTCTGTAGCCTCATTTTGCTCTGGTATTTTATTTAATTCACATGTTTAAACTCTGTTTTATTATTAATGTTTTATGTGTCATTCTTAATTGTCACTGTTTGTCGTGTTGTTACTTGCGAGCGGAGCACCAAGGCAAATTCCTTGTATGTGTGCATACTTGACCAATAAACGTATTCATTCAATCAAACAAAATCATATAATGCATTGAGCATGGTGGAGTGTCAGAGATCCCATAAATCAATAGATGATTGATGCAGAAACATTAATTCGACGGCTCTCCCACAACTGCAGTGTGCAATCAAGATCCTGCTTCACCTCACTGTTTCTTGTGGAGCCCAGTGTATTTATGTCTGCTTACACAACAACATTGTTCACTTTGTGATGCCCTGCAAAACTTGGGTGTATTCCATACAGTCTAAATGGCTACTGGGAAGAGACCTCTTCTTTCAGGTACACCAAAACCTCTTATTTGCAGAATCAACTGACTTTATAAATCATTTTAACTTTTAACAAATGGCTCTCAAAAGCCTCTCTCGCTCACAATATGTATGATAGTTTGAGAAAGTAACAATTCGCCAATAAAAATTACCCAATGATCCTTATTCCCAATCTGTTGATTACCAAGTCGAAATACCAAGATTAATGGTTTAATGTTTAAGATACAAGCAGTAAAAATGCCTACCATAATTTTATTCATGCACAGATACATTGATGTTCCACGAGTTATGAATTGCTAACTGAAGTCATTTGTGTCACATTTAAAATCCCAAGACAGTTTTCGCAGAATTTTCTTGAGGTTTCTGCTGATGTTTACCACTAACATTCCTCAGCTGCAGCAAACACTACCCACACTCCACCTTCCAAATACTTTCCCCACTATGAAGTATTTTCTTAAAACACCATCACACTATTTGGATGGAATAACTGCTTGAAATGAAACTACTCAATTTGCAGACAAGGGCAACAGGCTGAGATGAGTAAACAGCATTGTGTATAAGAGTGGATAGCTTGTTAGGATCATTAAAATCAAGTTGAAGATATATTGACGAGGGAAATTAAAAAGATAAAGGGCTTTCTGATTGCATGTGGTCATGTTAATTATTTATGTCTTGTGATTTTCATTCTCATGTACTGGATCTGCTGTATATTTTCACCAGAGCTTTGTGGAAAAAAATCAGTAGGAATAGAATATTTATGAAAGTTATGGCAATAGTTTATCATGTGATTTTTGATGGGACATCTGGTTTAAATTGATCATTTTTGATGTATAGCCAACTTACCTGTGTAGGTGGTCACCAAAGCAATGAGGTATATTGCAGGCATAGAAATGTGCAAGATAATTCAGGGACCTATGCGGACCTGGACAGTCTAAAACTCAACCCAGCAAGCAAACACATTCTTGTTTGTAAACTTGTTTTATTTGAGAAATAATGAAAATAGAAAACTATACAAAGTAAAAAAAATACATATAATTTAACCCCAAATATAGAAAGTCAACATGCATTGGATACATATTAAACGAGAAAGTAGAAAGAGTAAATAAAATATACCACAAAAGCTGCATTTCTGGTAACAAATATCCAGTTAATAGTTCATTTTGAAAGGGGCACACTTAACAAATGCTACAGTCATCAGCTAAGGATGTTGGCGAGTTCACTTAAGAACAACCTCTTCCACCGCATATTCAGGCAACGATGTTTAACAACTTTTTAAGTAACTTTCTGGGATTTCTGAGGCTAAGAGGCAGTTAAAAAACATCCATAAATGCATTTACTCAGCAGTTCACACTTCAAATAAAATCCAGCTTTATTGCAAACCAAGCCAAGTCTCTGTAATAACTGAAAATATTTAAACAATCCTAACTATGGTACATTTAGTTCTGAAAGATTGATTATGTACTTTATGCCTCAAATCTAGTTGAAGTAATGACGAGGCACATTTGGGAGAAGGGGAGGATATATCTAATTAGCCTTTGGAAATACCAATTCCCATGTACAAACTCAACATTATTGAGATCCACATGAATGCTGTATTGGGAACTCATTGCGGATTCAAGCGACTTGGAAAGGATGTGTTCAAATCTCCAAAGAAATGGTTTGCAGCCATGCCAATTCCAAAGCCCATTATCACTATGTTCCTGCTTGTACTATCAACAGTTTGCAGCAAATAGATTGAGGGATAATTTCAATGGACTCT
Source organism: Okamejei kenojei (assembly GCA_035221665.1). Classification (NCBI taxonomy): domain Eukaryota; kingdom Metazoa; phylum Chordata; class Chondrichthyes; order Rajiformes; family Rajidae; genus Okamejei; species Okamejei kenojei. Next base: position 9,278,151 of record CM069166.1, read on the forward strand.
GCCCTTTGCATTCCTTCAAAGGTGACACTTCAACTCTTTGGGAGCAAAAATAAACTATGGAATATTAAACGCTTGGATTCCAAGCACAGGCTAACATTCCTAATTTCCCAATAAACTGAATTCCACAATGCAAGAGACTGTGATGGAACCAAGTCATGCAACATTATAAGAATAGAAGAGTGGCAGTTGTCTAGAATGCCTGGGAGGGTAAAGGTTCCTAAATGATTCACTGGTTGGCTTGAGGGATGTCATGATTAAGGAAAGAATGTGGTCTAATATCTCATGCTTACCAATACTATCAACATTCTTACGTCAGAGTCCAGCATTGACCTGTTATGAGAGTACAGGCAAATCTAAGGTAGACACAAAATGCTGGAGTAACTCAGCGGGACAGCCAGCATCTCTGGAGAGAAGGAATGGGTGGCGTTTCGGGTAGAGACCCTTCTTCATACTGAGACTGAGAAGGGTCTCAACTCAATACTTCACCCATTCCTTCTCTCCAGAGATGCTGCCTGTCCCGCTGAGTTACTCCAACATTTTGTGTCTACCTTCAATTTAAACCAGCATCTGCAGTTCTTTCCTAAACAGTCAAATCCAATTTGCTGTAGCCTCAAGAACACACCATTCAGTGCAATGGTGCAATTTTGCTCTCACGTATCCATCATTTGTCGCATGCAATACTGATTAGGGTTTTCTCCTGTTGTGAACGGGATAAAAATATCTGGAAGGGACTTCCAATTTTCCGAATGATATACAAGCCCATTTCAGCCAATTGAATTGATGCTGGCTCAGAGTAACCAATTGCTCCTGTACCTACTTTCTCCACATTCTCATCAATTTTACAACCCACCTACCCATTTGGGGCGATCTGTAGCAGCCAATTAACCTACCAACTGTGGGAGGGAACTGAAACACTTGGGGAAAACCACGTTCATAGGTGTAATATGCAACCTCCAAACAGACAGTGCTGAAGATCAGGGCTAAATCCAGATCAATGGAGTAGAAAGGAACTACAGATGCTGGTGTATACTGAAGATAGACACAAAGCGTCAAGTAACTCAGCAGGTCAAGCAGCATTTCTGGAGAAAAAGGATGGATGATGTTGGGTCTGAAGAAGGGCCCCGATCCGAAGAATCACCCATCCTTTTTCCTCAGAGATACTGCCTGATCTGCTGAGTTGCTCCAGCACTTTGTGTCTATCACCAGATCAATGGTGCTGTGAGGCAACAGAATTAATCGCAGAGAAGCAGGCTCCAGCAGTGCCCCAAACTATCAATTGGGTTGGTTTCAATATTTATCCAGGCATGTTGGATCAAGAGGGAGGTACAGCAACTGAATAAACATTACACCATTTGGAGCTTGTGTCTCCAAAGTATTCATTCAAATTTTAAAGGACAGCACCTCTGTTCAGGAGTGGTATGTTCTTATGTTTTTTTAAATACGATAACTAGTAGTTAACACATTTGCCACAGCAAGACCCCATGGAGTTTAACAGGACTATTATTAACCAAATGTGGTACTGTGGCAAATGTCAGTGAAGATGTTCAGATGCTTGGCTAAGGGGTAGTTTGAGTTATAAACAACAAAATATAGAAGTTTATGGGAGGATTTTTATTATTTGAATGCCTGCCCGTTGACGGTGAACACGATCAAGAATGGGTCAAGAAATCAGAATGCGAGTTTAAATACGTCAAAGCTGTCCAGCTCGGGAATACTTGAGTTGGTAGGCTATTAGTCATGTATGTGTTCAAAAAGAATTCAAAAATGTGTCTGTCAACTGGGAGTCAAAGGTAGGTCACCAACAAGAGTAACAGGCAAATGGGAATTCTTGCAAGATGAAATTTATTTTGGGTTTATAGAAATATGAATGAGCAAGAGCAGTCAGGATTGCATTGTTATCTTTCTTACCTCTGGAATGCTTATCACGTGTCTGGGTGGAGTTTGCATGTTCTCTGCGACTATGTGGGTTTCTTCCAGGTGCATCCATTTCCTCCCACAACCCAAAGACATGGTAGTTGACAGGATAACTTCCCAATGCAATTTAGTGCCAGTGGTGAGATGCAAGAGTAAAAGGGGAGGCGAGAAATAGTCGATGAACATGTGTGGGATGGACAGAGAGAAGGGGAGTGGACAGAGAGAAGGGGGGGAAAGAGTGAGCAAGAAAAGGGAGAGAAAGAAAGAATAAGAGAGTGAATGACATGGTCTTCATTGGGCCAAAGGGCCGAGCGCCTGTATTGTATAATTTCATGCAGAGTATTCTGTTCCTTGGAAAGTATAAGCCAATTATATAAAAATGTAATTGTGGTGTCTGGTAATATTGTCATGGGTGTCAATTTCATGAATCTATTTAAGCCAAGTGGCAACCCTTCTGAATGCCTTTGAACAGTTCTACGTTGTGGTATCTGGAAGTAAAATACATAACATGGACATGTATCGCTGCTTCCCATTTTAATAATGTATCAGCTCAATTAACTCAACTGATAAGAACAATGTGCCACTTTATTTAAGCTACAGGAACGAGTCTGTCTACAAACAAAGCAACTCAATAACTGACACTTGGGTAACAGGCAATGTAAGGTGTTCTAAGGTCCAGTTGTTTAACAGCTGTTTTTACCAGAAATACAGCTTTCAATCTCATTTTATTAACTGCCAATCACTACGCAAGCTCTGCTTTTCTTTCATGCGATCCATATAAAACAGCTATTCCAAGCAACCAATCGATCCCTGTGACTCCAAAGTCAAAAGTAAAATACATGTGTTTTAAAAGCAAAAAGAATGTTCACCATTACAAAACATGCAAGTCAAAATAAATAAGATATACAATTGCATACAAAACAGTTTTGGAACAGCAAATTTTTTTATCACAATAAATTGGAATACAATGTCCAGTTTCTTTTTCCAAAAAAAAAATCACATCTGTTTTGGCTTACAAATTTCTTTTTAAAAAGTAAAAAAACAAAGTAGCCAACGAGTGCTAAAGTTTTGACTGAGGGGCCAGCTATGCCAGCTCAAAGATAAGTTAAGGTTTCTGTTCTGCTACTTGGATTCAAATGGATATTTAACGAAACACCATGTTTGATACCTTGATAACAATGTTACTTCTGGTTGAATGCAATGTATGAATCCAGACAAATATTGATTTTAAACATAGGGCTATGATCCACTCTGAAATCCTGCACCAACTACAAAGAAAGAATTGTAATGAGCCATTCCCAACCATCACCAGACTGGCAAGTGGTCAAGAGACTGGCAAGTGTGCACCATCCTTGATCCCACGTCAATTTAGATTTAAAGTGATATATTAAACTGTAGTAGCAAATGCACACTAATCAGGGCCTTTTTCAGAGACCATACAGCACCATTCTCAGAATAATTCAACCCAATCCTAAAAAAGATTGCAGCACCAATTCCTATCCAAAAGACTAGGACTAGTTCCCAAATAGGCAAATTCAATTTGTTACAAAATATGGCTTCCACATAATTAACTTTTCTCCAAAAAATGCATTTTAGACTTGCGGCCAAGACTCTTTCAAAGGCAAATGTCCAGCCCCACAGTCAAAAAGACCTCCAGTGTAAGTATACCAACAAGAAAACTAACCACACCATCACAGAATTTGCCCCGGCAGAAATATCAAGGTTTGAAAACCTGCAGATTAAATATTTTTATTTATACACTTTTTTCTAAAAAAAGCAAGTCTCACCAGTGTTTAGAATCATGCATGTCACGTGTACAAATTTTAATGCACTTTAAAAAAAAATTAAAGAGTAAAGTTAAAGAATTTCAAAATGTTCAGTCTGAAATATTTATGAGCTGAAACGATGGCTTCAAATTTACCAACAAATCTGAATGGCTCAAATATCACCTGCCTTTAAAAGCAGAACCAATATTGCCATACTGGTCAATTTCTACAGGGACAAACAAGTGAGATTGTAACTTCCAATGGTGAAAGCAATCGCGATAAATATTCAGGGAAACGGGGTTTGATGCAAGTGCATTAAATCCACCAGACTTGAAATACTGTCACAAATCTCAATAAATTAAAGAAAGATGCAAAGTCACATATAGTGATACTGTACATTACTTCACTTCCATAAGAATTTCACGAAAGGTTATTGACAGGTAAGAGAAGATTTTTACTTGCATGACAAGGGTGAAACTATTTATCCTTTTGTGTCAGATCACAAGGAGAGCAGTGGTTGGAAGAATTTAATACAAATGTAAGTGATGCAATACACACAATGGGTGACAACTCCCCAAATAATTTGAATGTCAATAAAGTCATTTGTTCTTCTTTCACTCAATGACTTGTGCTCCATTATACATTCTTCTGCCTCGGGGGAATCAAAAGCTGATGGGAGCACCAATAACCTCTGGACAAAAATGCACAAAGAAATCGTTACTGCAGAAAATTCACACTCAGTGGGGGTTGCCATAAATTTCCAAAAGGTGGGAGCTGATCTGAAGAACAAAAATCAAATGCTCTCTGCATCATTGCAACTAAACAGTTTAAAACTTAAAATCTTCCTGTGGCATATAACGCAAGGAAATATTCCAAAGTTTCAAAGCACAATTTGTATCTCTGCAAACCTTGCTGAAAATTCAACAGTAAAATATACTGTAATGACAATATGAACTGTAATAGGTGCATATGTTGAGTACAAAGCCGGCCATTTAGATTGAAAATCTGATCACATCTTAATACACCGGCATAATACGATGTGTACATGGATGACTGCCCCAACAATCTGAAGCTGAAACCAATGCTTGGCACAGTAGAAAGGTTTGAGTTTTGAATATTAATCTGTGATGAATCAGTGGATTTGAACCAGAATATAACACCTGGCATTATATCACAAAATTCTCATTGGAAGACCAAGTCTCAAGCATTTCTGCATCACCCGAGTGAAAGTTCACACATCTACATAGGAATAGGGTATTGGAGATGAACTCAATCAAGCAATGCTGTGCTGCCTCTGGTAATCAAATTATCTTAACATCCAATATGGATATCTCGGAGCGCACGCTTGATAACTTTAAGCAGTGCGAGCTACAGCAAAGCACGAAATATGAATTTAATCACAATGTTTCATCCAAAAAAATTTGTGACCCGTCATATCTAAGAATTTGAAATATTACTTAATTGCCAAATTCAATAACGTAGAAATTTGAAGAATCACACAATATCCACGTGTCTGAACTCGTCTTCACAGGCAATTTACCCATTGTTGGCAGACAATTCACAAATTTTTATACATCTTTGAAAAAATTGTTCCATGTACTCCAACCTTTTTGTTTTGGTTTAAATCGAGTTTGCTACATCGCAAAATGTTAGCTCTCTAAAATTAGGCCATTGCCTTCTCACAAAATAAAGACAGATGGTGCAATATTACCAAGCTGTCCTGTACATTTAAAAATACTTCTCAATTGTATTTTATTAGATGTATTTACTAAAGCCAATGTGTTAACTCTGAAGGAAGCTTTTGGACTTCCCAACTCTGTGCAGTTTACATTGCCTCAACATCCAAACACATCTACGACCCAGCCCCAATACAAGATTTTATCTTGTACTTATATGATAATCACAGCAGGAACAATGTAATATGCAGCCGGCTGACCTCTCAGTTCCAAACTCTGCACTCTGTGGCTATTACACAATTCAATCTGTAGAAAGGTACAGCTTACAACTAAAAAAAATCAACTCATCTCAAAGATAGCATTTGTGTAAGAAATCACAGCATCCAAAGACCATACATACCGTAACACGCTTGAACATTACAAAAATAAAACTGTTGACAATTATCTTGGATATATTAAATACACACAGCAAGAGCACCTTAATCGTTCTGTAACCGAATCTTGAATGACCAACTAATGTACATAATGAAATTTACCCACTAAACTGGAGGTGCACATAATGTTAATTAGAAACCTTTTGCTCAATTATTCCTCATCAGAATATCAATTACTGATATTTCAGTGGAAAAAATACTTTGATTTCATGACATTTGGATGGGTGGGGGGTGGGGGATAGAGAGCGTGAAAGGAGAGCAGCTAAAGAACTCCGAAGGTCAAAATTGAAGAGATGAAAAATTTGAAATGATCTACAAGACTAGAAAACAAGCTTCCAGAAAACTTGACCGCACTTTTCCACATTTCAAAATTAGCTCGGTTACGAGTCAGCACTGCAGACAATTCCTCTGCAGTCAGTGGAAGCAATCAGGAACAAGGAAGAGGGGCCTTGGGTCAAGGGGTCCTGGCAACTTGCAGCCCTCAAACAATCTTCAGGGCAGAACTCTTGACTTAATGAAAGCCTGTGTATTAAACATATTTTAATGGTGTGCAACTTAATAGGCAGATCACAGGATATGCTAGGATTTTGGTTCAAATGTTCAGCAATGACTCTTTGCTATGGGTAGTGACAATTAACAAAGTCTGACATGGTCATATATGCACAACTGGTCTTTTCCGAAAATTATAGTTAAGTGGAAACATCTAGGTGGTAAATTACAAGACCATAATTTTTAAATTACGACTGACGCAAGAGAAAATATACAAGCATAAGTTAGAAATAACTGGCTCCAAGATTAAGGGACAGCCTTGCAACTAACTAACCGGGCGTTTTCTACAATAGTAAAAAATAATGGTACATAATTAAATAGCTTACTTGCTTTAAATGCGAAATCTCACTGAGTCGACGGCCATGAAGGTGTAGCAGTAGAACGCAGGATGTTGATAATTTTTTGCCAATTGTAACAGTTGAAAAGGATAAAGATCTGTAGCCCACCAGGTTTTTTCTCCTCCTTTTGCTGTCCTCTTACTGTTTATATAATCAAATTTAGACAATGCACATGTACCTTACTGCGCAAGAGTCCACAGTGCACATGGAGTTGGGGAATATCTTGAAACCTGCCCCTTTCACAGCAGATCTGTGTTAGCACCAACCATCTGAAATGCTACACGAACTGCACTCAGGTGAACGCCATGTTTTGTAAACAGCATTCCAAATGCATGTCCTGACCAGAAATCCTTCATACATTTTTTTTTAGACAGGTGAAGCAAATTTCATTTGCTGGTAGTCAAACGTCGATCTTTCAAAAGACGAGGTAGAAAAAAAAAACAATCCTGCTTTTTCCAAGAGCAAAACAATTTTCTCTGTTGAAGCTGCTTTCTAATTTAAGTGCAACTTAAGCTCTTTTTATGGCTTTCAATGGTCACTGTCAGCATTATTGCACTTTTTATATGCAGCTTAAACAGACTAGCGCTAGAATTTCTTCCAGACATGTTGTTCTTTTAACACAAGGAACTACTGGTAAAAAGCTCCATTAATCTGGCAAACTGTATGTATTGCAGTGATAATTAGAAGTCACTGGTTGTCGGTTGGAAACTACGATGGGTGGTTTACAGAGAGTACGTGGGGCAGAGGGGAAACAGACTTTGCCAGCGCCAGGCTAGCAACAGGCTCAATTACTGAAAGAATTGACGCTAACCTGTTTCAGAGTCGTTGCTCTCAGAGGAGCTGGAGTCACTGCTACTGTCTGACTCAGAAGAACTGCTGCTGCTTCTCATCCTTGAAGGGCCTCCCACATCCATGCTTACGTCATGCTTCTCAGCTGTACAAAGAGAATTATTGTGTAAGTAACAGGACTAAGTAATCTGCTAAACATCAATACTGAAACTAACTGGCTTATCTACAGTTTTAAGTTGCAATTTATCTTTGGGTTTTGTTGATTACTATCAATTATGGGCACTACTTAAGACAATGTTGTACATTAATACATTACGAAGGAGTCTCAATTCTTACTTAATCTATTCTTAAAATGATTTAAACAAGTTCAATAATTGTCATTTCAACTCAATTTGTAGAATCAGCCAAAATGAAGTTAAACTGGTTAACCTCTAACTGTTCAAGTTAATTAGGTGTCAAACGCAATTTACTGCAAACCACCATCAGGGCACATATGAGCAAATGGACTCAATTCATAACGCTACTTCTCCCTGTAGAACATTACACAAACACTCATTTCATAACAAGCAAATTAAACATATTCTGTGTTAAAGAATGAAACTCTAAAATATTTAACCGATGGATAATTTAATAGTTTTCTCCTAATATAAGTGGATAGATAATAATAATTAAAGAAACAACAGATGTATGACAAGGTCTATCACAAGGAAATTCAGTTCTGCTGCAATGTGATAATTGCGTTCAAACAAAATCTCGTGTCACAGAAAATCACGTTTTTAAAACAATGTTGACAATGGAGAAAGGAGGGTCTGGGGCAAGAGCGTTTTAGATTCACAATAACCAAGTTACAAATGTGGGACATTTTAATATTGAAAACATTTTGAATATTGAATGTTGAAAATATTAAAGTATCATAGAATGTCAATTTCAATGGATTTCAATATCATAGGATTATTTGTCAATTTCAATGGGTATCTGAGGTGAAACTTGAAAACTGTTCTTAAGACACAACGGCGTCTGATTATTGCAGGGAAGTTATGTGGAAACAGCAGACTATTTTTATTTTCCCCAAAGGGGCTTTCTTTTTCTGCATGTCAATTTCCAAAGTAACTTTTTAAGTGGTTCTCTAGTTCCCCATACAAATCATATAATAAAGTCAGCCTGTATAAAACTAATAATGTTCCCCAACTCATCAATTGTGTTCCATCCACTGAGTGGATGAAACACACGTTATAGCAGAATGACTTACATTCACATTAAAGTTATTAATTTAAGCACAAGTTCAAATTCCGGGCTTATTGGATTCAATCATTGGAGAGTGCTTTTGAATCCTCCTCGTGGACGAATGAGGTCAAGGTTAAACACTGAGAATTATATTTAGGGACTGGCCACATTGCAATTTATTTTCATACTTTGAATCAAAATGATTTTAGCAACGCACTACCCAGGTCCAATACAGCAACTTATGAGTCTTGATATTCCAGCAGCTTCATGAGCATTCATTTAGGGCAATCAAGTGTGCATGAGGAAGCTATGCTGAACCAACCCGAATGTCTTCACTCAATATAAAGCGACGATGAGCTCCTACTTTACCGCAGCCATCATACTTAGATTACTTAGAGCATTAAGAAAATTTTATTTTGACATACCTTCCCACTTAATTTAGTTTGCTTTACAATTTTGACAAATACATTTTTTAATTCATTTCACACACATTCCACAATAACTAACAATTGTTACATTAATATGAATAAAGATTAGTCAACTGTTACATTAATATGAATCAGTCTGAAGAAGGGTCTCGACCTGAAACGTCACCCATTCCTTCCCTGCAGAGATGCTGTCTGACCCGCTGAGTTAACCCAGCATTTTGTGTCTACCTTTGAATCAAGATTAAGAGAGCAGGAGAGCACCCAGTCCCTCCAACAAGTTCATATTATTGCTTAATAGAATTAGTTTATTATTTTGTTTACACCAGCTCGTAAACCACATCCATGAAAATAATTTGGATGGGGATTCTGTGCATTCGATATACAAGGATATCCATGTCCCTTTGACTGCTTAAAAAATTCAGCATTTCTGATTTTTCTACCAAAGCAGATAAGCACACATTTTTACACTTCCTATTCCAACTGCCAAATTACTTTGCTTGAGTCTATCACTTCTTCACATCCTCAGCACAACTCACATCCACACTATTTAGTGTCATTAGATATGTTACATTTTGTCCCCTTGACTAAAGTGTAAAATAACAATTGTGGAAATTTGGGACCAAAGCTCCAATTCCCATGGCACTCAATGAAAGGGAACAATTTATACCCACTGTGTTTTTTGCTGTCCAACTCTCAATTCAAGCTAGTCTATTGCTCCCAATTCCACGTGCTCAAACCTTTTTCGCCAACCCATTGAGTGGAAATCAGAAGCCTTCCAAAAATGCAAATGCCCAAATCACATCAATCACGGTGGCACAGCGGCAGAGTTGCTGCCTTACAGCACTTGCAGCGACGGAGACCCGGGTTCGATCCCGCCTACGGGTGCTGTCTGTAGGAGTTTGTACGTTCTCCACGTGACCGCGTGGGTTTTCTCCGAGATCTTTGGTTTCCTGCCACAATCCAAAGACGTACAGGTTTGTGGGTTAATTAGCTGATATAAGTGTAAATTGTCACCAGTGTGTGTAGGATAGTGTTAATCTGCGGGGATTGGACTCGGTGTCGATGCGGACTCGGTGGGCTGAAGGGCCCGTTTCCGCCCTGTATTTCTAAACTAAATCTATACTAGATATTTCAAAACATTATGGAGTACAGAGGCAAATAATTAAATGATGGATCTTTGTCCCAAATATTATGGATGGCACTGTATATATCATCTTTATATATTATTCATTTTCAGGCATATTAACTCCATCTGTAAATTTCTATACTAATGTATTTTAGTTCCTCATTTGCATTGGACCCACAATATTTCTGGAAGATTTTTCATGTCCATGACATCAAAATATTTGCTGAATTTGCCATTTCCGTATCCCCCCCCCCCCCCCCCCCAAGGAGCTAAACATTTCCAATTCAGATGAAATAATAGTAAAATAGATAGAGGTTAATGTATGTGTGAAAAAAATGATTAAAAAAGTCAGGAGTTCACACAGTTGCACCACAGTTTGTGCACGTGCTGCGTAGCTCTGGCAAAATAATTATTCATCATCTGAAGTTGTCTTCATTTAATCTCTTGTTAATTTTCATGAATTATAGATTTCTGTACATAATTTAAGTAATATATGGGTCTGAAATCAAGAAGTGAGTAGATAATAGGGCAGTTTAAATGGTGGACATCACTGGAAATAGCCTGGTATTTTGTCCTATAGCTTCCAAACATAACTTTTCTCGGAGACAGTTCATGTCATTTATTACTTAATGTAACAGAATTCAGGACTCTAATCATTCCCTTACTGCACCCACTCACATTGAAGTGAACAGTGGAACATAAAGAACATTGTCTCCATTTATTGTTATCATGTTATAAACTTAAACAGGCCAGAAATTGTCCTTGAATCTACGTGAGCACAGTATAAGCATAATTGACTGCTAGATGCAAGTAAGGCATAGGCCCAAATATCAGGTTACAGACAAGGCAATACTCATCAATAACATAATCTGATAAGGTAGTGCTGGCAATTCATGGAATTTACAAATTTGTCCTTCAGCCTAGACAAGCTATGAATGATTTGCTGTCTCAAAAGTAACTTCAGGCAAAGTTCATTAGCCAGCAGTTCATTTCTTCTTCACAAGAGACATAGATTTTCGCTGGTGAAACATTCACAGACGATGATTTGTGCAGGAGTAAATATTAATGAGTATTTATTTTTGTGTACTGACCAGGGTGTATACTTTTCTATGGTACGAGTGTGGGAGGAAACCGAAGATCTCGGTGAAAACCCACGCAGGTCATGGGGAGAACATACAAACTCTGTACAGACAAGCGGCCGTAGTCAGGATCGAACCCGGGTCTCTGGCGTTGTTAGGGAGTACCCACGTTCTTCTACTTTTCCCAATGATTATTGGATAATCATACCTGGCCATAATTAGCACCCCAAAAGTAATCTCAAAGCAATGACACAAATTCTTGCCCCACATTGATTCATGCGTTGCGAAAAACACAGCAACTGGACTCCTGCTTTTTATCTATCCATTTCCCATGTCAGACTACACACATCTGTCACAGATGCAGAACATTGCTAAACAATGAAAATTAATGGCTTGAAATGTACAACTTGTTGCAACTATTGCCAACTGTCATTTTCAGCAACTACTACATCTGAACTAAACAGCAGGGGCCCAAATGAAGCAAGTCAAGCTAATGGTTAAACACAGCTAGTCCAGACTTAAAATGCACGTGAGGCAGACTTTGAGAGACTTATTGTGTAAAAATGAACTGCAGATGCTGGTTTAAACCGAAGATAGACACAAAAAGGTGGACAGCTAACTTAGCGGGACAGGCAGCATCTCTAGAGAGAAGGAATGGGTGACATTTCAGGTCGAGACCCTTCTTCAGACTGGTTAGGTATAAGGCAAACGAGAGATATAGACGGTGATGTGGAGAGATAAAGAACAATGAATGAAAGATATGTAAAAAATAACGGTGATAAAGTTTGTAGGGTGAAAATGAAAAGCTAGTGCGACTGGGGGGGGGGGAAAGAGAGAGAGGGAGAGAAAGAGAAAGAGAAAGAAAAAAGAGAAAGAGAAAGAGAAAAAGAGAGAGAAGTTTGAAGTGAAAGAAATCAATATTCATACCACTGGGCTGTAAGCTGCCCAAGCGAAATATGACATGCAGTTCCTCCAATTTGCGTTTAGCCTTACTCTGTTCTCTGTCATTGTCAGAGTGAGGCTAAATGCTGTTTCCTTTACTATCTTTACTTTTTTGCATATCTTTCATTCATTGTTTTTTATCTCTCCACATCACCGTCTATATCTCTCGTTTCCCTTAGTACCAGACTGATTCCTGGGATGGCACGACTTCCATATGAAGAAAGACTGGATAGACTTGGCTTGTACTCGCTGGAATTTAGAAGATTGAGGGGTGATCTCATAGAGACTTACAAAATTCTTAAGGGGTTGGACAGGCTAGATGCAGGAAGATTGTTCCCGATGTTGGGGAAGTCCAGGACAAGGGGTCACAGTTTAAGGATAAGGGGGAAGTCTTTTAGGACCGAGATGAGAAAATCATTTATCACACAGAGAGTGGTGAATCTGTGGAATTCTCTGCCACAGAAGGTAGTTGAGGCCAGTTCGTTGGCCATATTTAAGAGGGAGTTGGATGTGGCCCTTGTGGCTGAAGGGGTCAGGGGGTATGGAGAGAAGGCAGGTACAGGATACTGAGTTGGATGATCAGCCATGATCATATTGAATGGCGGTGCAGGCTCGAAGGGCCGAACGGCCTGCTCCTGCACCCAATTTCTATGTTTCTATGTTTCTATCCCTAACCAGTCTGAAGACCCAAAATGTCACCCATTCCTTCTCTCCAGAGATGCTGCCTGAACCGCTGAGTTAATCCAGATTTTAGTGTCTACAAGAGACTTATTGACAGGAGAGCAAGGGTCAGGAAGAAAAACGTACCTTTCAAGGTGAGGATCATGAGTGATTAAGATGGAAGACGTTAAGAGAACAGATAGCTGTTCATAATGGCAACATTTCTATTTGCAGGGGTTAGGAGATCAATGGAACAAAATGTTAGTTTATGTGCAGATCTTCCATAAAACTTCCAAACCGTGTGTGACGTGTTTAGTCATGACAAAGTAGAGTTAAGAAGAATATTCAGTAACATGAACAGTGACTGTGCAGATCCCTGGATTTGTTTGACTACATTAAAGATATTAGAGAATTTTCAAAGATTACTTACATATTATTACTTTGGATTTCACCTTACCCAATGGTTATTGATTTAACATACATCATGATACTCAAAATGATGGCATAGTCCCATGTACTTTAAACTATTGCAGTCCTGCTTTCTCTTCCTAGCTATCATTTTCAAAATCTTTGATGGTGCTTTAAAAAAAATCTCTGATGTTTTATTCTTTTTAGAATTTACCTTCCCTGAGAAATTGCTTGAACAAATTCTCTAGTTAAATCTCCAAATATTGAACTGTTCATTTTTATCTGACCCTATGCTATTAACAAAGTATCTAAAGCACTTTCAATCAGCTGGCACTGGAGACTCACATTAACACGGTCTCTTACCACAATATTCCTTTATATAACCAGGCAAAAGTCAACGGGAGGGACAAGAAATACGGCAACCAGAAAAACTTCACTTCCACATAAGATACCTTACAACATGGTAATCAAGAAAACTTAACCAAAGAACAAGGAGGATTATGCTTTCGTACATTAATATATTTCTTAAATAACTGATTTTAAAAATATTTGCATCATTCCATTCAATGACATAAAACACGCAAGACCATTTTACTTTCACTTAATTAGTTGTTAAGTATAACAATAGCTAAAAACGTAGCATTACAGTGTGGTTCCACCCTCATTGTTTGAGCATAATCATGATTTAAAACATTTATCAACACTGGACATACTACAGCCAAGCACTATTATAGCTTTCTGGGTTTCAGTAGGAATAACTGTACTGAGATCTAGAGTACAAGACCATTCCAACTTACCCACACCACAAAAAACACAAGGCCTTAGGGCAGAGAGGCAATTGCTGCATCCATATCATCATCCATGCTGATACAAAATTGTTCAGCTCAAGCATGGAACGAAACCCAAAGGAAAACCTTTTTATTTTTTTGAGAGGCCAGGATTTATTGTCCATCCCAAAATACCTTTGAAGATGAGGAGGTGAACAAGTATTTTGAACTGCTTCAGAGATTTTGGTGAAGGAACTCCATTTTTGACGATGACTACCAGGATTTAGAACCAGCAATGATGAAATAATAGCAATACACTTCCAAATCTGAATGATGTGCAGTACAAAGGGGAAACTGCACATGCTAATGTCCCATATGCCTAACGTCCCTATTCTGCTTGGTGATGAGAGGTTTTTGGCTTGGGAAGACCTTTCCTCGTGGTCCCGATGAAAAACTGCAGTGCATTTGTGGATGGCACATGGCGCAGCCACCGATCCAGGAAAGGGAGAGAAGTCCAACACACTCCCGAATTGCGATAAGGCTTCAGGAGATGATTAGTTCACTGAAAGATAATCGTATCTTGAGCTGGTCTCATAACCACATTATTGATGTGGCTGGCTCTTTTGATCAATGGTTGTGAGTGGAGTCACCAAAGTAAAACCAAACTTGGGCAGCAGCCATTTATCGGCACTGTTAATTAAAGATTGAGAGTAGGCAGTAATGTGAAATCGTATTTCTTTTTGTGAACGGTATATGTGGTCATTTTGCCACAAGATCAAGCAGATACCAATGTTGCATCTGGACCAGTCTGAAGAAGGGTCTCGACCCGAAACGTCACCTATCTCCTTCGCTCCTTAGATGCTGCTGCACCCGCTGAGTTTCTCCAGCTTTTTGTGTACCCTCGATTCTCCAGCATCTGCAGTTCCTTCGTTAACACTTTACTCCACTGCGATATCTCCTCAAGGTATGCCTACTTTGAAGAAGTTCTCCTCCTCCCTACTAAAAACACCAGTCTGAAGAAGGGTCTCGACCTGAAACGTCGCCTATCTCCTTCGCTCCTTAGATGCTGCTGCACCCGCTGAGTTTCTCCAGCTTTTTGTGTACCCTTGCATCTGGAACAGCTTGGCTGGAGACAGTTCATCAACTGCAGTTCTACAATGAGGAGAACTGGAGCCAGCAGCCTTTATTATAGCCATTGTTCTCGGTGAGTTTCATGTCATATGAAGTGAATCAAATAGATTGAACACGTCTTCTGTGAAGGTTTGACCATGAAAAGTATCATTATCAATGGCAAAGGCATTGGCCTCTTCTTCAGCACTAACGTACTAGCTGCCCACCATTGTCAAGAATGGGGATATACTATGAGCTGTTGTTGCATCCCAATAGCATCTTCCTGTCCACCACCATTCGTGACTAAATGTGTTTGGATTGCAAAGATTTGATCTGATGGTTGAGAGACTGCTTACTGCATGCTGTCTAACAAATAAGTAGTGTTTTGTTGCAGCTTCAAGTCAGAACCATACAAACATCAAGGAATCTCAAAATTGTCGTAGTCTAGGTTTTCATTTAAAACTAATTCTTGTTTTCTTTAAGGAGTAAATTTATGGCCCACAACATTTTCACCCAAGACCATGAGTGTACAATTCATTTCAGTGTCTTCATGCTCAGTGGGAAGTGTTGCATCAGTTGCAAAGTGGCCAGGTTTCATCTCATTATTGCATTCCAGTAAACAGAATGAAAAAGACCAACAAATGTTGCCAGTGCATTAGATATCCAAAAATCACTTGGCATTGATCATCTGACTGAATGGTACCAGAAAAACAACCTTGCTCTCAACATCAGTAAAACTACGGAAATGATTGTTGGCTTTTGAAGAAGCAGGTGAGGATGCATGAACCTGCCTTCATCGACGGTCAGTTGTGGAGAGGGTCAATAACTTCAAGTTCCTAGGTTTGCATATCTCTGAATATCTGCCCTGGACACAGTACATTGATACAATCATAAAGTAAGCCCATCAATGCCTCAACTAGCTTAGAAGATGGAGGAGTTTCAGAACGTTGATGAATACTCTCTTGAATTTCTACAGCTGTATGGTAGAGCGCATATTGACTGGTTGCATCACTGCCTGGTTTGGCAACTCAAACGCTCAGGAACAAAGGAGATAAAAAATGGTGTATACTGACTGCCCAGTCCGTCAAAGGTACTGACCTTCCCACCATCAAAGGGTTCTTCTGGAGGTGCTGTCTGAAAAAGGCAGCCAACATCATCAAGAACCCACACCACCCTACCCATACTCTCATTTCACTCCTGCCATCAGAAGGTAGTACAGGATCCTGCAAACTGTAATGTCCACACCCAAGTACAGCTTCTTCTTTAACTTTTTCTTTGTGTTTGTTTATTATATTATCTATTGAGTACTGTGCTTAGAAACCTATTGTGCTGCTGCTGCAAGCAAGAATTTCATTGTTCCATTTTGGTGCATATGAAAATAAAACACTCTTGACTTCTGACTTGAATATCATTGCAATTGAGTATCGTTAAAACTTGTAAAAACATTAATGCCAATGTGTTGCAAAATGAATCACAGCCTTCATGCTTGTGAAACTTAAATTATGCAATACTTCATGCACTGGATTTAATTCGAAAATGCCACAAATTACACAGAATTTTGCAATATTGCAGCTGTTCGTATAAGACAGTTTCGTAAGAAACCAGTGTCTCGATCTCTCAAATACTCTACAAACACGGATGTGATTCTGTGGCTGTGTGGAATGCCAAAATCTGGCATTAACTGTACACTCTTATCTACAGAAGAGATAAACCTCAACCTTCAAAAGTGAGCGTGTCCACACAGCAGTGATAACTGGGAACAATTAAAACAGTCAGGCCTTTCAGTAGCTTGTTACCAGCCATTTGCATTGAAATGCCCAATCATTTGAGAGATTGGGATGAGAGAGGGGGAGGGAGGAAAAGTGATGTTTCACCATTCCATGCAAGTTTAAATTTATCAACATCAAAAGATGAGGCAAAATCCATCGTATCACAAAGACTTCAAACATGACATAAGAACATTCATGAACCACTCAGCTTATAAACCTATTTCCTCAATAAGATGATCAAGGCTAATATTTTCCTCAGTGTCAGCTTCTGGAATTAAACTCATTTCATTTACTTTCCTTAATATATTGACTTCTATCGTGAATATTTATAGCAACTGAATCTCATAAGTTCCTTGTATAATTAATTCCAAAGATTCATCCTCAGTGATGAAATGTCTTATTTCAGTCCAGAACGGCCAACATCTGAAATTGAAACTGTAATCTTTGGTTCCAGATTTCTAGCCATGCAAACATTATCCTTGCATCAACCCGTCAACCTCCTTTACAGTTTTCTATGCTTCAATGAGATCTCCTTTAATACTATAGATAAGTCTGCTTAATCTCTACATATACAGAAAGTTCTGCTGTAAAGCGATAGTTGTGTTCCTAAGAAACCTTGGGTTATAGAAAATTGAGTTATTAAAAACTATTGGGTTAATGGGGTGAAAAGTGAGCTAGGGGCTGGGGAGGTTAAGACCAACAATTAGTTATTTTTCCCCATACAGAGTTTTCAAAAAGATTTTTCTAATAGCTGTAATTTTATTTTTGTTACTGAAAGCTGTATGTAACATTGTTTAATAGAAGTCAATATATTAAGGAAAACTCATTGCACAAGTGTCAATGGAAACGATTGTTTGTCAATTTCGTAGTCAGGAACGGAAGATGCTGGTTTACATCGAAGATGTAAACCAGTAAACCACAAAATGCTGGAGTAACTCAGCGGGACAGGGAGCATCTCTGGATAGAAGGAATGGGTTGATGTTTCAGGTCAAGATCGTTCTTCAGTCTGAAGGGTCTCAACCCAAAATGTCACCCACTCCTTCAATCCAGAGATGCAGCCTGTCCTGCTGAGTTACTCCAGCATTTTATGTCTAACTTGCTTGTCAATTTCTCAAGCCACTGGCCTCTGTTCTTACAAGACAATGATTACAACGGGACAGTTACATAGAAAGTATTTGTCCCTTCGATTTCTCTCCCCCCGCTTTGTCTCTGCTTGTCAATTTCCAAAGTAACATTAGTTCCCTCATTTCTGATCAAAATTGTATTATTACCAATTTGGCCCACATAATACAGTAATGTTCCCTAATTCCTCAATGATGTTACACCCAATTAGAGATACGAGTTTATGAGTTACAACATGTGTTGTAGCAGAACAACCTGGAGAACAAACTTCACCCAAATATATACTGGTTTGGTAATGAGAAAGAATGCGCTGTCCACAATTTTGCTTTCTGGGACAGTAGGGGGAAAGAGGAACATGTACGTGTTATCAAATTTGTGGCTGCCACATGTATTAAATTGGTGCCTTTGATATCCATTTTAATATCAAGTCCTCAAATTATTAGTTATTGGGTTCAGTGTACAAAATTAGAGAAAAGACAGGAGAAAATACAACTATAATCCCATTGCTCTGGTCTGAAAATGTAAATGAGAGAATCATGCTCTCACTTTTACCAGTGCATCTCTGGCTTCCTGTTTTAATGTTAAACATTTCCATACAAACAATTTTCCATCAGCAGAATTTACGACAATTCAAAGAAGTAATTGTTAATTTCATATGCTACATTCACGGCAAGAAATAATGATCTGGAAGAAGCAGCATTGAAATTGATTTCTCATCATAGGCAGAATACAGGACCACATAGAACTCAATTTGCAGCAAAGCTTCGAAAAGGAAAAAAAAAGAAAAAAAATCACATCTTACCCACTGCCTACGGTTGCAGTGATTTCCTGCAGTTCACATCCAGATTAAACAAATAAGACCGTTTCAATCTATTAAATCACAAATACTGATGAAATCACCACCATACCTCTCAACTGTATGCTTTTTAAAAAAATTACTGTGACGCAATATAAAGCTGCACACATAGAAATAGCAGCCAAATGAAACCAATCAAAATCAGGCAATTTACAAATGCTACCAAAAGCCGCATTCTTCTGAAAGCATAAACCAGAATTCTGCCAATAAACGCATTGCAGTTTGAGAGGTATGTGCACCACAAAATTAAAGCCGTTACAAATACGTACAAATTTATTTTAACCTTGGCCCCAACCTAGGATAACCTAAGGGTCTACTTCACAAGGTTGCACTACACCAACCTTTTATGCCTGGTTTCTTCCCAGTGCTCAGCTGGCCGCTAACGTCATGTAACCTGGTATCCAGCTCACTCTTCGAGTCTAGCTGGAGGTCATCGTTCGATTTCCCTGGGACTTTTTTCACTGCAAACAGCATCACACAACAAGATTTGGACCAAACACTTTGGTACCATTATACAGGTACAACACAGTGAATAAAAATGACTCTAATTTTGCACATGGGATCAGATGCAAATTGAAGGAAGGAAAAGCAGCTAAAGGAAAAAAAGGATCCATTCATTGTTTGCAACTTAAAAGGCCAATAATCTAAAAGAGAATTTAGCAAATGTTTGGAAGCATGTAGCGAGGTCATGATAATTTTGTTTTGTGAAACATAAACCACATTTAAAAAATACTGAAGTATATAGAATGCACAATTCAATTTATTGCCAAAAACATTCGAACCAAAGAGCTGCTCAGACGATCAGACCAGAGGGAAAGGGAGTGAGTGTTAAAAAACATTCCTGGCCACTGATTATAAATAAGTCAAATTTAGAAAAAAAAAACATAAAAGGCACATGAATTGTGAGGAATAAAAAAACAATTTTTACTTTAACCAAACTTGGACCAAGTTAAATTTCATTTGAACCACTTGCACTCATAGTAAAAGGCTAATGGTTGAAGCAACTGGTCAAAGTTTTTCAACTTTCCCAAACCATATACTAGCTGCCATGACAACCAGAGATTTGCTACGGCAACAGTGGAAGTATCCAGTCTTTTCCTTCAGCATGGTTAGCATTATAATGAGTTATATGACCCCAAAAAATAGTGTTTCAGTGCACCACTTTCTTTCTCATTTTTTTTGCTATGAGAAATATTACCTAAAATATTTTTCCCCCATAAAGATTTACTTTTATATCATGACGTCACTACTGAAATTCACGATGTTTGCCAAATTCAAAATAAATTTAACTGGAGAAGCCAAATCTGGTTCAAGATTAAAAAGAAAACAGTGTACCTCTGAAAACCAGCTGTTGCTCTGATCTCTAGGTTAAGCAGTCCCAAAGATGTAAATACCCAACCTGTGTGTGCCCATTCACAAGTCCAATGATGCTGTGACAGTGTAGATCATTTAACAATGATCACATATCCAAAGTAAACAGAAGATGATTGTTGTCATAAAAACTGAACATTACAAATGTCTTCCAACAAAAAAAATGCAGAACAAACCACCCAAATCAGGGCCTGTTCATGGTGCATAATGAAAACATCATACATACATCCTCACTGGAATCAGTGAACTAATTGGTTATTTATCTCATTTGCAACTACCAAGTTATCAAAATACATTGAAGCAGATTATCTACTCTGAAGTTAATACAGCAAGTCCTCCCCCCCTCCCCCCCCCCATCACCATACAAAAATCCTACAAATTTGAATATCAATAGCTTCTGCAACAAAGAATAAAATTCGTATATGTACAGGCAGAGAAATTTGTGTTCAATTTTACACGTTTCTGGACTGATTGAGGGAAAAATTAAGTACGATAAGTATCTGGATCTAATCTAGACCTTACATATGCGTTCAAGTTAGATACTAAGAGCATGCAAATTCAGATATTTATGTCATTGTTTCAAGGTTAAATTACCAGCACAGAAAACAGTTACAAAGCAACTGGTCTAAGTTTCTCAACTTTCCTGAAGCATTTCATTAGACAGTATATTTTTATGTACAATGGCAGGCATGCTCCTGGCATTTAGAATTTAGAAAATGAAACTGTCCAAATCAGAGCAAGTTTTCAAGGAATGATGATGCAGAAAAATTGTCCATAATTCTTCTAATTTAAGGATAAACTAGTTGTTACTCAAATTGTAGTTTAGTACATTAAATAATGCTAAAGCAGAATAGGATGTGTTTTACAGGGGAGGACAGGTGGCCAAAACAAATATGGTTGATTTTGCTTAAATCCAAGATTGCCAAAAAGTGTATTTACAATCATATCCTAAGAATTGAAAGCTAATATTAAGGATAGTAATGTATTGATTCTACCCAATCCCATACAGCAAACCCCCGATAGGCCCACAAAGACCAGAGTACCTACTGTATATATGATTAGCACTGGTAACATGGACATTCCTAATGCTGTAAATGTACATCAGCCAGGCTTACCTGGAGGACCACATTGTGGGTCTGGCTAAGACTTCACTAAAGTCAGTTCAACTGCACCTGAATTGGGCAAGGGTTGGTCTTGTTAAAAATTTATTCTCAGAATCATAGTATTTTGATGTATAATGTGAGCAAGCCGGAATACTGGGGCAAAGTCTAAGAGATTAGGTAATCTCAAATATCTTGATAATCAAATAAAGCCAAGTCAATCTATGCAATATGTTTGGCCCACATACGAGTTCCTGACAATGTATCATCCCTATCATCGAGATCGGCTATCACCACCAGTTTGAGATCCACCCATGATGAAACATGCCCTTCCATCTGGGTCAAGAACCCTCAGGATTTTACATTGCAATCAAGTCTCACTCTTCTAAACTCCAGCAGATGCAAGCCAAGCCTATCCAACCTCATTTTAAATATTTGTCTCAAAAACCTCTCTAAGCTGCTTAACATTCTTAATTTCATAAGTTTACTAATGCTGTATGTGTGCTCCAGATGTAGTCCAATAGCCAATGTAATGAAGCATGAACTTTCTACTTGTGTATTCAATAACCCTCGCAATAAACATTAAGATCGTTAGCTTTTCTAATCACTGAGTGCTGGCATATTAACCTTTTGAAAAATAATGCACGAGTTCACCCCGATGCCTCTACTGACAGCTGTACTTTTAGACATCTTGGCATCATGCTCCATAATTCTCCTCCTCGATAAATGTCCCGTAAGTTCCTTAAACACTGTTTTTATCAGTTTTTATCCACGAGTAGTTGCTCTATTCAACAGCCAAAAATCTTTAGCCTCCCTTTCATCTGGTATTTTGTTGGTTCACATGCCTAATCAATGGTGTTTTATCATTAATGTTTTATTATTATTAATGTTTAGCTTTTACCGAGTCATTCGTAGCTGTCACTGTATGTCATGCTGTTACTTGTGGGCGGAGCACCAAGGCAAATCCCTTGTATGTGAATACTTGGCCAATAAACTTATTTACTTATTGATCACTACCATTCATATGGCCCGTGACACCATTAAAAGGACACAAACATCACTGTTAAGTGTCCTGGTACATTTAACTACATTAAAGGCACGTTTTATTTGTGTCTGTCAGCTAATGGTAGTGACAAAATGTGTTGGCAGCATGGGTAGATTTGCAATAGCATCTGTCCCCACAATATGAAGGTCAGAATATCATGGCACATAACCATCTCCAATGACAATCTGCAAATAAAAATATCCAAGGACATGTATTTGTTAGCATCTTGGACAAAGAGTAAATTATACTCTGGTTTATTTTATTTCAATATGGTGGGATTGTATCATGAGACAAAATGAATTTGTACTGTGTCAGCTCCTTAGAATCAAAAGTAAATAAAAATATTCAGAGAATTCAAATGTTCATGCCGTTAGTATATTCTGCTTGAGTGGCTTATAACCCAACAGTATGCACATTGAATTCTCTGATTTTAGGCAAGTACAACCCCCCATCCCACCTACCCCAACCCCTCTCCAGCTACATTCCTTTTAGCTTCACAATCGCAATGTTTCAATCCTTTTCTCACACACCTGCCTTTTTATCTCTAGCCTTTGTCAACCTGTACGGCACCTGTATCAACCTATTACCTGCCAGGCTTTGTCCAGTCCCTACACTCTTCCAGCTTTCTTCCCCCTCCCCCTTTAATCAGCCTGAAGGGTCCAACCTAAAACAACACCTCTATGTTCTTCAGAGATGCTGCCTGGCCGGCTGAGTTACTCCAGCATTGTGTGTCTTTTTTTACAATAAATGTGCCTCGACTTGAATTTCCGCAAATGAAACCCAACCTGAAGCTTGGGCCTGAAGTAAACCTGGCATTTCTTTTCTTCCCTTCTTATAATGCCCATCAAGATCACTATCACACCTGTTAACATTTTCAATTTTGCATTCTTGACTTTGAGTCCCCAACCCAACCAATTACATTCCCATCCAGCACCTCTATCATGCCATGTTGTGCAACTATCCAAGAGGACATCAGCCAGACACTTCTCTCCCTCCTTCAAGATGTTTGGGGTGGGGAAGCAGCAACCCATATTTTGTTTAAAAAGATGAGCAACTGATAAGATTTAACCTCCAAGACTACATAATGAACAGTGGGATTCATCTAATAAACAGTTTTACCTTTAACTTTAATAGATCATCTAATACTTGGTACACATTCTACAGCTCTGACACAATGGCTTTACTGCTGTCAACGTACTTTAGGGATTTATACGCTACACAGATTTTGATCATTCAAATCAGAAACAATTTACTCTATTCAAATCAGAAACAGTTTAGTTTATTAATCAAATTAATTGAAAATTGTACTTTAACCTATTATGAATAAATATATTTGATTTCAAAGGTAACATTTTTATGCCCCGCCTCAGGATAACCAAAACATTAATTAACCTGATTTTTTCTGTAATCCCCTCTAGACTTCGGTTTTTGGAAAACAGACAGGGGATGAATTTGGGTAGCAATACCAAATAAATTCAGATGGTAACTTAGTCAATGTTTTTTAACCTCTATGACACTAAGCAAATTGAGGGCTACAATTCACCATGTGACGGCAAAAAGAACTGAGGAAATATTTTTGTTATCAAAAATGTTTTTATTTGCACAGAAATGTCAAATTGACACTTGGGCGGGGAAAATATCAAAGAGCATTCCTGTTTCTGTTTCCTATCAAACCATCAGCTGGAAAAATGACTGTAAAATAAAAAAAAAATACCAGCAGTTCCTCATCATGGAAGAACAGTCATTCTGGCAATACAAGATGGTGACAGGAAGCTGAGCGTTTCATGATTAAAAACGTACAACGTACACATGGTCCTGTTTCCTACACTTCATATTAAGTCACAAAAGTGTGATCTCATTGGGATATATTTGCAAGAGGAACTGCCAGAACAACATTTTAATGGGATTCAAATTATCCACCACTAAGTAAAACCCGAGTCTCGGCCCGAAACGTCGCCTATCTCCTTCGCTCCTTAGATGCTGCTGCACCCGCTGAGTTTCTCCAGCCTTTTGCGTACCAACAAAAGTACATTTCATTTGCGGAATTCCGATTGTTAGAGCAAGAGACTGAAGTTGTACAGAAAGCCATTCCAATTAGCATTGCAGCCTTTCTGCTAGCTTCTAACATTGTCACTTAAGCCTTGCTTAATGTGATCCTACAATCTATCAGTGAGGAAAAAAGATGCTCATTTCTCTCCGACGGATCTCCAACATGTGTTAAATGTCAGGCTTTTAATGTACGTTAATTTTTTTATCTGAAAAAAAAAAACTGGCTATTGCTTCAACGAATCAGTCCCTGCCAATAATGCAGTGTGTTGACACAATTGCAGAATTGCAGCAGTGTGGCCTGGACTCCAGCTGAAGATTTAGGAAAGAAACAATCACCCACGTCACTCTTATAAACCACCGAACAGCTGGCTTTCAGAGGTAAAATAAGGAAAAGCTTATAAGAGAACAAAATGCTCTCAAAGGACATTACAATCAAGAAATAGTGTGGGGTGTGAAAGTGCAGAAAATTTTAAGTAAAGAGAGGGATTACTGATTTCAGGAATGGCTTCTGTAATTTTGCGTAAAATTAATCTAAAAATGCAATTAGTTCTCAAAGGCTCATATCTCATGCATCTCACCATGCAAGGGATAAACTCACCTTGAGGTTTCCTCCCTTTTTTTCGTAAACACGACGTAACGTATCGTTCTAGCTCTCGCAATGTGGAGGGTTTTAAAGTTTCAAAGTCTATTTCAATTTCATCAGGGTTTGAGTTTCTCAGTGAGGGTTCACGGGACTGAATGATGTGAACTACTCTCCCCAATTTATCTCCAGGAAGTTTGTTTATATCCAGACTCAGCTGTCTTTTCTCCTCATAGGTCATCGGCTTGCATTTATCTTCTTCTTCAGAGTCGTACGTGGGTCCAGGTTTGTTGTTCTTCGTGTTCCTGAACGGAGAGTGATGGAAATAAAGACAAACATTACACTAAGGTTCATTTTCTTCATGCTTCACAGAGAATTGGGATTATTATTACTCAGTTAAGAAGACCAAGTAGCATTTAGCAAGATTTATACATAAATGCAAAATAACAGCTCAAATGTTACACCCAAGTATTCCATAACTTTTCTCCTGCTCATTTAAAGCAATAACTACAAGTACATTCACCATAAAGGTTTGTAAACATAACACTTAGAAACAATTTCATTCTATGAATCTTTGTAAGCACATATGATCTAATTATCTCCATTTCATGAGAGTCTCTGTGCAACATTCCATCGACTCCTGCCTTTTATTGCGTATGTCCTGCCCCTAACTGGCCTCCCAAAATGCATCAGCTCACACTTGCTGGCATCAAGCTATATCAGACAATGCTCTGCCCAACTTGTTCTTTATCATGTTGTAGCTTCAACTTCCCTCGCTTTCCACACCACACGTCCAATTTAACCACATAACTGATAAAAAACCCCCAATAGTTTTACACAACTAACTGATCACAAATCTGTTTGAAGTCACTCTTTCACCGCATGGCTAGTTCTTAAATACTACTGTGTCTTTAAATGATTGAGGAACTATTTGAGATAAAGATGGTACACGTTAATTTAGTTGCAATACAAATGTTTCAGTAAAGTGAAGAGCTTCAACATTAAATCACAGGATTCAAAAATAATTTGCCTTACTGATTATTCACCACAATACAAAGCATTATCCTGCTATTTGAAGGAATGGACAAGCATCCAAAAGATACAAAAACAATTAGCCAAAGCAGACAAGCTATACGTATGAAAACAAGAAGTTTTATGAACCTTGTCACAAATCTGGACAAGGTCGAACAGCAGCTGAAAGTAATGATTCCCATCTGGAAACTTTAAAAAATATTGCAGTAACACCAAAATTGTCTTCACAACCATGTTGAGGAGTGCTCTGGATTTCAGGAGACAGAATCAGAAAACAGGAAGACACAATAGAATCAAGCTGGTTGGGATCAGACTCATCCTTAAGTTGCATCCATATTGTGACTTGATCTCAGATGATCAAACTGATCAAACCTGTGATCAAACTGGTTTCTCTGGGTCAATGGTCCAGTGCTTGAACCACTCTGCTGTCTACCCACATATAACTCAAATTATATGAAATTTCTATTTGATATACTCTCAGACCAGGCGTTCACCTGAAATAATGATTTAACCATGACTGATATTTAACTAGTATTTGAATAACAGAGAAATTAACCTGCAAGCAGATTTACCTGGGATTTGCATTGCTCTTCTTTGATTTTTTTGGCTGTTGCTCCTTAACTTTGCTCTTTTTCTTTTCTTCCACATCGTCTTTCTTTTTATGCCTCTCTTTTTCTTTGTCCTTTTCCTTCTCTTTCTTTTTCTCCTCTTTTTTATCTTTCTCTTTCTTCTTTGGTTTTGACAGTTGGGGTTGGGAAAGGGCAGCCAGCTGCTCATGTACCGCTTTCAACTATATGACACAAAACAATGCTCAAACTTAGTTGCAGTTTACTTCCACAAATTTTGAACACAAGAATATGCATTTGCCTGCAACAGCTGTTGTTATGCTGTCTACTTGATTGATGAACATTCACGCAAAGTTTTGAGGGAAGAGGCAGGGAAATACTTCTGACAATATAAATAATTTGTAGTAATTTTATCAGAAGGCAGGTACAACATAGATTAGGTCCTGCCATCTAGTAAATACTGAATTAGATAATATAATGCTCACAATTACACAGTATCACAAGATGGTTACAGCTTAGGAGGCAGCTGTTTGGTCCATCAACTCTGTGTTGGTTCCATGCAAAATAAATCCAGTTGGTCCCGCGCTCATCCTCTCCCATTGCTGTGAAAATGCCTGAGATATTCTCCAGATACTATTCAATTCTATATTCAATTTGCCTCCATTACAACCCCAGACGAATAATTTCCCTGTATAAAAACACGTTACCTGATTATTTACTTGAATATATTTACGTGACATCAAAGGAAAATGCTGGAATCTATCATTAACAAGGCACTCAGAAAATAACAACTTTATGAGAGAAATCACATTTAACAAACCTGTTGTGTTTGAGGTTATAAGAGATGTATACTTTCAGAAAGTCTTCAATATGGTCCCGAATAAGAGATTAATAAAACCAGAACGCACGAGGGTTAATATACAGGCATGGATGGAGAATTAGTTTATAGAAATCAGTAGGAGGCTACACAAGTGGGATGCCACAGGGTTGGTGCTAATATCTCAAATGTAATTAATCAATCTATATTTGGACATCGGATCATGTTATATGTCCAAGTTTTCTGATGATACCATAAGCTAAGCAGCATTATGTGCTGTGAAAATGACGGAGAGCTGCCTTAAAGGGACATGGACATGCAAAGTGAATAACAGGACTTAATGGATCACATATAACATTAAAAAAGTAATCCACGTTCGTAAAACAAAATAGAAAGGGAATTTAAACAAAAATGTCAGAGGAAGTGTTCTAAAGTACACAAATGCTCTCTAGAACACAAATCATAAATAATTCACAATTGGCAAACAACATACTAGTGGGAAGGCAAACAACATACTAGTTTTGACTGGAAAAGTAGAGGTGGTGCATCAGGAATATTGTCAGTCACTGTGATCTCCCTACCAAAAGGGCACACTTGTAATAGAGAGAATTCAGCAGAAAGCAGAAGATCAATTCCTCAGACCGAGGATTTATTCTGAGGAAAGATTAACAAGGGTCCATGCTCCAGTTTAAGAGAATCTCAATAAATATACAAAATTCTTATAAGGGTTTTACAGAGTAGTTGCCGAGTTGGTTGTCCCTAGCTATCGAGAACTAGGGATCTTAGCCTTGTACAAGGCCAAGATGAGAAAATAAATTCTTCAAATATGAATTGTGAAAGTTTGAAGTCTTTCAGCTGAGAGTTGTGGGGACTCAAATCACTCAGTACACCGAGGTATCAATATTATTTAGGTGTTAAGGGAATTAAGGAATATGTTTAACAATGCTATGGGGGGGAGGGGTTCCACAAATTTGACTGAGCGATACCTTTGTTGCCGTTGTCCTTCTAGCCGGTAATTGATTTGGAAGGTTCTGTTAAACAACCTTTGGTGAGTTATTGCAATGCATCATGTAGACAATACGAACTGCTGCTACTGTGCATCAATGGTGGTATGAGTGAATGGCTGTGGATGGGGTGCCTATGGTACAGATGCAAAGCTTCTTTATTGTCGTGAAATCTGTACACATCCAGGCAAGTGAGGAGTATTCCATTATACTCCTGACATGAGCCTTGTAGATGCGGTTCTTCAGAGTTTTTCCAGGATTTTCTGCTTTTTTTTCAGTCAAGTAATTCCATAGATACAAAAAGCTGGAATAACTCAGCGGGACTGGCAGCATCTCTGGAGAGAAGGAATGGGTGACGTTTCGGGTCGAGACCCTTCATCAGAGGCCCTTCTTCAGTAATTCCATAGTTTAAGTAGATTCAAGTATATTTTTGATGGATCTAATTGTTTTCTGAATTGTCATTCAGCAAATTTTCAATTAATAAAAAATGATAACATACAAATCAACCTGTTGCCAACTGTTGTCATATCTTAGCTCTCCGGCTATGAAAAGAATTCCGAACATGATAAACAGTGTATTCTTTAGTTCTTATTACTTATCCTCTTCCTGAGAAGGATCAGTTAAAATTTATGTTGGGGTTGTCAATTAAGCTGGATATAAATGAAAGGTTGACTGCAGTACACCATATTCTAAACTAATTGTACTAAATCACTTTACCACGAGGTAACAATGAAATGCCAGGAGAAGTAGGAAGGTGGCAAAACAGTAACACCCACGTAGCAAAATTCCAATGCTTTGAGACTGATTTCTGCATAAAAAGTTGCACACAGTGCAAAGCAAGTGATCCAGTTTTATCCATTAACATTTATCGTGAGTCTCAAATTCAATAAGTATTAATTTGTTATTGCTCATTGAAAGAACTTTGTGGAAATTTAAAAATACAACAGTTTGGAAGATGATTCTAATATTTCCACCATGTACCTGAATTATACATTCCATATAAATGTCATGTATAATTTGCTCTCCAGTTGGGTAGACGATATCCAATTTTTCTGCATTCTGTCTTCAAGCACTAAAAAGTATGTCACAAGAGGAAAAAAAGCTGCCCCACATCAGTTACTTATGGCAGACATCGCCACGAGCCGCAGCACAATATGCAATTAAACAAAACTCATTTCCACCCTACACGATTTAATCGAGGTTAACTCCAAATTTTCAGTGGTACAAGCATATTCAGTGAGCTGTGAATTTAAACATGCTTTACATTTCAATTCCACCAGTTTGTTTCAAAGCTGTTATCATGAATCAATTCTGAAGCAGTATGTTTACACAAGAACCAAAAGTGTTTTGCGAAGAGTTTGCCCTCTACTAATCAATGGAAAGAAAATTGATTTTCAGTTTTCAAATTATGAGACTACAATCTGATTGAATTGCAACATTCAGAATAGCAAAGTAAAAAAAAGAGAGTTGACTGGTATCAAACCAAGGTCATCGTCAAAAGATGCTGTGTACTTTATGGTGCGGCTGGGAACGTCACATAATGTTCCGGAACAATTCCACAAACACTGATATAATTCATTCTTTTGACATTGATAAAATTGTGATCCTACTTGCTTAGCTGCTCAGAGATGATTTCTCCAAGTAAACTTTGAGAACATCACTCAGATCAGCTCCAAATTATTTGATAAAAGTGATTCTTTTAAAATTTGTTCAAAAGCTCCATCTCTTTCATAAATTACTGAGTGTTTTTTACTGGAATATCCCAGGTTCGAGAAATAAATGTAACATTTGCTTTCCAGCTTGTAATTTAATCAGTTTATGTTTGATCAAAAATACAACACTTTTGCAGTGGAAATGGGAATTGGTAGATGGAAAACAACATTAATCGATGTAAGTAAACACATATTATCATTATATTTCCAATCCACAGCT
This sequence comes from Okamejei kenojei, assembly GCA_035221665.1. Classification (NCBI taxonomy): domain Eukaryota; kingdom Metazoa; phylum Chordata; class Chondrichthyes; order Rajiformes; family Rajidae; genus Okamejei; species Okamejei kenojei. The sequence continues at coordinate 9,308,604 of CM069166.1, forward strand.
TCAGAAAGATTTTATAGGAATCTGAGGGGCAACGGTTTCACACAAAGGGTGGTGGGTGTATGGAATGGGCTGCCAGAGGAGGTAGTTGAGGCAGGGACTATCCCAATGTTTAAGAAACAGTTAGGCGGGTACTTGGATAGGGCAGGTTTGGAAGGTTATGGGCCAAACGTGGGCTGGTGGAACTAGTGTAGCTGGGACATGTTGGCCGGTGTGGGCAAGTTGGGCCGAAGGGCCTGTTTCCCCAATGTATCACACTATGACTATCCAGAATTTTAATTGCCTTAGAGGTATAGAACTTGAGTTAATTGGTTATTTGCCATTTGATGGCCCCATAAAAAGATGATAAGCAAGCCATTGCAGTATAGGCACCAACCTATGGTTGGGATTATATAAAAACTCAAGAAATTGTTAAAGTTTTGAAAATTAATATTCATACAGAAAAACGTCCATTCCTACAGGTTTGAAAGGCAGGAAAGCACTAATTGGTCAAATTCAAGGGCAAATTAAGCAATATTATTGACAAATTAAGCAATATTATTTTCAGCAAATTTAAAGGAGAATAACTGAAGAGAACATGGTAGTCCATTCAAACAAAGCAGAAAAAAATACGGATAAGAACAGACAAAACACATTAAGTGTTCGAGTCTGACCAAGAATGTTCTCACTCTAGAACCAAAGGGCATTACAGTACGGCATGTGTAAGTTACATAAAAATAACCCGTAAATCTCTGATAAACATGAACCCTGATAAATGGAGCTGCACAGCCGATAGTTGCGTTGAAACTTCTTAATGCTATGTAATCCATGTAGACATACAAGTATATAGAAACGGAAAACTATGTGAAAATGGGGATACACAGATAATGAACACTTTATTTAAAACAATCTAACCCACGACGTGAAAAGAAAACCGCTCAACCAAGAACTGACCTTTCCAAATTACCAAATGGAAAACTGCAAAAATGCAACAGACTCATAAATGGATATTAGAGTTCCATCTATAATAATTTCTGACTAAGTCAAATTATTTGAAAATATCAACTCATTGTAAAGTGGTGGCAATCATTCAGTTTAAAATAACTTAAAATAATATCCTGTCTACTGCAGAAATATGGAGCTAAGATACTAAAATCATGGCTCTCCTATTTGTATGGGGGCCTCAAAGGCAGTACCTGTTCTTGAAGTTCAGCCAGCCGCTGTGCCCGCTCCTCCTCAGAATCGTCTGTGCTGCTGTCGCTGTCAGAGGAGCTATCACTGCTACTGTCGCTCGAGGATGAGGATGACACCTGGTTGGTTGGAGGTGGTACAGGAGGAGGAGATGGAACAACTGGTTCAACGGGCTCGTCTGGCATTTTTGCAAAACGCATCTCAAACACATCCTGGAAAGAACAAAGCAAGGATATGAAATCCAACTACCAGCTAAAATGAACAATGCATTAAATCACTTGCATTATCATTCACTTGCATAAATAAGAGGGAGACTAATGTCAAAACAGTGAGCAATTTCCAGTTGAGGAGCAAGTTCTCAACTAATGAGTCATCTTCAGTGTGGAAGGGCATGTAAGGGCACCAGCAACAAGAGGAACCCCCCCCCCCCCCCTCACTCATTGGACAATTGGCAGCTGACCAACGACCTGAATGAGTTCTACTGCAGGTTTAAAAGACAGAAACATAACCCAGATATCCCCAAAGGCCAGACATCCCCAGGACCGGACAATGTTTCCCCCTCTACCCTTAAGCTCTGTGCCGAACAACTGGCACCAGTCAAGACAAACATTTTCAATCAGTCCCGGTAAACCTGCACTTTCCCTGCCTGCTTCAGAGTCTCCACCATTGTTCCGGTACCCAAAAAAACAAGGATTACTGGTCTTAATGACTACAAGCTTGTTGCACCGACCTCTGCAATCATCAAACCCCTTGAAAGGCGTGCTGGCCCAACTGAAAAGTATCACAAACCCCCTGCTAGATAAATAGATCATAGAAACATACGGAAACAGGTGTGGGAGTGGCCATTCAGCCCGTCGAGCCAGCCATTCAATATGATCATGGTTTATCATCTAAAATCAGTACCCCGTGCCTGCTTTCCCCCCCACATTCCTTGATTCCTTTAGTCCCAAGTCTCTTAAACCTAACACTCTCTTGAAAACATCCACTGAATTGGCCTTCAATGCCTTCTGTGGCAGAGAATTCCACAGATTCACAACTCTCTGGGTGAAATGTTTCCTCATCTCAGTCCTAAATGGCCTCCCCTTATTCTTAAAATGTGATCCCCTGGTTCCGGACTCCCCCAACATCGGGAACATTTTACCTGCATCTAGCCTGTCCAATCCTTAAAGAATTTTGTGTCTCTATTAGATCCCTTCTCATCCTTCCAAATTCCAGTGGATACAAGCCTAGTGGACCCATTCTTTCATCATATGTCAGTCCCACCATCCCTTGGAATCAGTGGATTACGCAGTCAACCTAGGCCCGCACTTCATCCTCCAACACATAGACCACCAGAGGACCTATGCAAGGATTCTGTTTGTGGATTTTAGCTCTGCATTCAACACCATTGTACCAGAGCTACTACACTCCAAACTCTCCCAGCAGACTGTGCCTCAACCACTCTGTCAGTGGATCATGAACATCCTGACAGGAGCAGCATTTAAGGCTGGGAAAATACATCTCACACCCGCTAACCCTCAGCAGAGAACTGCATGGCTGCGTACTATCTCCTCTCCTTTACTCTCTCTGCACCAACGACTGCACCTCCACAGAATCCTCTGTCAAGCTTCTCAAGTTTGCGGACGACACAACCCTGATTGGACTGATCCAGGATGGGGAGGAATCGGCTTATAGACAGGAAGTAACACAGCTGGCGTCCTGGTGCCATCGCAACTTGGAACTCAATGTTCTTAAGACATTGTAATTGACGGATTTTAGGAGAGCTCCCCCCCTCCCTCCACTCATCATCAACAACACTACAGTCACAACTGTGGAGTCATTTAAGTTCCTTGGAACCATCATCTCCAAGAACCACCATCGACTACATAGTCAAAAAAGCCGCACAAAGGATGTACCTCCTGCGGCAGTTTAAGGAAACACAACCTGCCACAGGCAATGATGGTGCAAGAAAGAACTGCAGATACTGGTTTAAATTGAAAGTAGATAGAAATTGCTGGAGTAACTCAGCGGGACAGGCAGCATCTCAGGAGAGAAGGAATGGGTGACGTTTCGGGTTGAGACACTTCTCCACAGTCAGAAGGGTCTCGACCCGAAACTTCACCCATTCCTCCTCTCCAGAGATGCTGCCTGTCCCATTGAGTTACTCCCTTTTTTTGTGTCTACCAGGCAATGATGGCCTATTTTTACATAGAAACATAGAAAATAGGTGCAGGAGGAGGCCATTCGGCCCTTCGAGCCAGCACCACAATTCAATATGATCATGGCTGATCGTCCGCTATCAATAACCCATGCCTGCCTTCTCCCATATCCCTTGACTCCACTAGCCCCTAGAGCTCTATCCAACTCTCTCTTAAATCCATTACACTACCATCATAGTCTGTCCTCACTTCCTCTATCATGGTCTGGTTTGGCTTAACCATCACATCCGGAGGCGGAGGCGCATTGTTCGATCAGCTGAGAAAGTCGTCGGCTGTAACCTCTCCCCCCCATTGACAAATTGTACACTGCAAGGACCAGGAAGCAAGCGGGTAAGATCATCTCTGACCCCTCTCACCCTGGCCAACTCTTTGAAGTAATTCCCTCTGGGAGGCGACTCCAGACCATCAAAGCCGCCACAGCCAGACACAAAAACAGCTTTTTTCCCCATGAGCAGTAGCTCTCCGCAACAGCCAAAAGTAGCCTCTTTTTACTCTGGTACTTTATTTTATCGTGTTTAAATTATATTTTATTTTGAATTGTCTACTATATATTGTGTTTTTATCCTTGCGTGTAAAGCACCAAGGCAAATTCCTTCTATGTATACATACTTGGCCAATACATTTTTATTCATTCATCTGACAAAAACTCGGGTAAAAGATGCCAAATTGAAATAGAATAGTTTCCTTAATAAAAAGTTAAGGAAATGAAAATCAGAAAATGAAAAACAAAATTCCCAACTAGAAATTGAGGATCAAATATAATTATGGACCTCAAAATTACTGCAGGGATCAAGTATACGGTCTCTTACTTCAATGCCTTCCAATTCAGCATTTTAATACTGTTGCAGTTATCAATGTGAGAGCGATATTTTAAACTCTGTAAAATTGATCAACCAGTTAATGATCTGCTCAGGTATAAAGTTAACAAAACCAACCCAAATCCAGAGTTATATATCCTGAGCTGACCACGAGCAATTTGAACCCAACACAAGCCTGGGCTCTAATAAATCCCAGATATATAACCTTTATTACCAATTGTCCATCTAGTGGAAAGAATAGCTCACTAATTACCCTCTCAAAAACAATAGAAACCATTGTCATTCTTCTATTTTAATGGTCTCGAATTTGAAACCCTCACAATTAAAACACTGCTTGGTTTTGTGGAGTATGTAATGTACCCTCTCCACTACTTAAATTATGGGGCACGATATTTTAAATTGTACAAAAAACAAAGGCATGAAATAATTCAAACTCGTTAATTTGCTCTGATTTTTAATAGAGCAATATGTCAAGAAAAAATAAGTTGCCATATGGCAGCTTTCACATACTCATGGCAATTCACCACCAAGTGAAGTTAGAAATGAAAAAAGGACATAAAACATTCGCTACTTAATAACTACGAACTGCAGATGCTGGTTTATATCGGAGACACAAAATGCTGAAGTAACTCAGCGTTTCACGCAGCATCGCTGGGGAAAATGGATAGGTGACGTTTCGGGTGGGGACCCTTCTTCAGTCTGAAGAAAGGTGCTGACCTGACATGTCACCTATCCATTTTCCTATGTTACTCCGGTATTGGGTGTCTACAAGAAAGCAGCTCTTTTGCACAAACTCATCAACAGCAATGTGATAGGTGAACAAACACCTGTTATCATTAGGAAATACATGATAATGTGCCATAAGAGCATTTGTGTACAATTGACTAGATAGATATTCAATGGATAGACATTCAATTGAATATTTGAGAATTGCCACTTCGAATAGTAGTTGGTCAGTAATATGATCATGTCAACTTGCAGTAGCTGCTTAATTTTTTGGAACACTGTCTGAATCTGAGATCTCTTGATTCACAGACAAAAGTGTTATCACTGCGCCGTCCCACGATTGGATACAATTACTTTGACCTTATTGACTTGCATTCATAACTTTAACGCCTGTTTTCTACATTTCCGACCAATGGTCTTACACCGTTATTGATCTCAATGACAGATTGTGGACAAAGAATGAGATATTAATTTACAACAGATATAAATTTTCATTTGCAGGAATTGCTTTAAAACTACTTTAATTTGTCCCTTCCATTAAAAACATACAACCGTATAGCTTAAATCCAATTTAGTTAAACGTCTTAGCCTTCCCACCATACTATGGAAACCTGTATTAGAACAATATATGTTTCTAGTCCAGTAGAGGGATCCAAATGAAATAAGTATTCCTTTCTGACGACACAGTGGCTGCCTTACAGGGTCGGAGACCGGAGTTCGATCCCGACTATGGGTGCTATCTGTACGGAGTTTGTACGTTCTCCATATGACCGCTTTGAGTTTCCTCCGAGATTTTTGGTTTCCTTCCACACACCAAAGATATACAGGTTTGTAGGTTTATTGGCTTGGTATAAATGTAAATTGTCTCTAGTGTGTGAGGGATAGTATTAATGTTTCGCACTGTATCTCTGAACTAAACTAAATAAACCAACCACATACAAACCTGCAGTTTTCTTGCCATCGCAACCACTTCATGATCAGGAGGATTATATTTGTAACAATTGGAGAACATCAACCGAACATCTGCTGCAAAGTCTTGAGCATCCCCATATTGTCGGTTGTCCATTTTTGCCTAAAAGCAAACAAAAGATCAAGACATTGGCTACAACTCACAGGCAACCTTCCAGTCACTCCGAAATTAAGTACCTTAAAATTCCTTGTGTATTAATACTACTGGAATTAATTCAAGTTAACAAAACTAAGGCCTGGGTGTTTGCTACTGGCTTGTATAAAATCAATGCTATAATCAGGAATACTGTACAAAGAATCAAACCTCCAGATTCCTAAATTAATCATTTTGGATTAAAAATAACCCAGGTTCAAGCTTTGAAAGGATTTTTTTCCCCCCAAAAACAAGTACATTCTTCATCCAACATTGCTCTCTCAATTTAAAACACAAATGGCTAGCAAATGCGATCAAGTTTTTCAATAATATACCAATATTAATTTTTGTACACTGCTTCAAAACAGTGGAGGTTTCCAAAAACAAAATCCATATTCTCCTCAAAAGTTCACAAAGTACACACACGCATCTTACATACAGCTCTCATTTCAACGAACATGAACTTATTTTACAGCTCCAGTGTTCTCCATATTCCAACAGCATATTGAAGGGGACTGATCAAATAAATTGGGTCATGTGTTTTTCATTTCACCTATTAATTCCCCCCAAAAAAATAAAAAATACAAGACTTCCTAACGTCTGCCAAATGAAACATGTCCTAACACAGAGACTCCAACCCCAAGCACCTTCTGATCTGGAGATTCTCCCGCCTGGATCCCCTAGGAAACTGGAGACTCCAAACTCATGTGCGCGAAGTCCCTTGCGGCCGGGGTCCGGGGTCCGGGGTCCGGGGGGGGGGGGGGGGGGGGGTAGAGCGCCTAGCATACACATTATACATGTATGCACTACATGCATTAAAACGTATGTGGTATCGCGTGTGCGCATTTGGTGATTTATACACCGTGGAAATGCATGAAAATTAAATTCCACTTTTCAAAAAGGTGATTGGGCGGGAGAAAGAACATTTCAAGCGGGAGAAAATACATCTTAGGTGGGAGACACAAAGCCAGGGCGGGAGAAATTAAATCTCAAGCGGGAGAGCGGGAGGTTTTGCGAAAATGGCCTTTCGGTGGGAGATCTCCCGCCGAAAGCGGGAGAGTTGGAGTCACTGCTAACAGACATCAACACTAATATGAAACAACTCGAGTTACTGTGGTCTTTGAAACTCTGCCTCTTGCATAAATCATTTACTAAATGCAGCAGTGTGTGTGGGAATCTAATTTAATCACAGTAACACAGTAAATATCCAGCCCACTGATATATGCTTATCAGAATTGCTGGCAATGACAACATTTATTACCCATGCCCATGATGTTGTCAACTTGAAAATTGAGTTCTTCTGATTAAGGTAATCTCGTTGTGCTACATTGAACAGTAGAGTACAAGCACATGCCCTTTGGTCCGCAAAGTCTGGAACAAACACGATGCCAAGATGCCTTATTCTAAAATTGATTAAAAAATAATAATAAAATCATCGATCTACGCACAATACCCCATAATAAAAAAAGCAAAAACAGGTGTTTAGAGATTTTTGCAGTAATTAAAAAGAAATAACTGAAATATTACATTCAGACACTTTACTGAGTACTTTGTTGAGGCACCTTTGGCAGCGATTACAGCATCAAGTCTTCTTGAGTATGACGCAACAAGCTTGGCACACCTGTATTTGGGTAATTTCTCCCATTCTTCTCTGCAGATCCCGTCAATCTCTGTCAGGTTGGATGGGGAGCATCGATGCACAGCTATTTTCAGGTCCCTCCAGAGATGTTCGATTGGGTTCAAGTCCAGGCTCTGGCTGGGCCACTCAAGGACATTCACAAACTAGTCAAGAAGCTACTCCTGCATTGGCTACGTCTTGGCTGTGTGCTTTGGGTCATTTTCCTGTTGGAAGGTGAACCTCCGCCCCAGTCTGAGGTCCAGAATGCTCTGGAGCAGGTTTTCATCAAGGATCTCTCTGTACTTTGCTTCGTTCATCATTCCCTCAATCCTGACTAGTCTCCCAGTTCCTGCCGCTGAAAAACATCCCCACAGCATGATGCTGCCACCACCATGTTTCACCGTAGGTATGGTATTGGCCAGGTGATGAGCGGTGCCCGGTTTCCTCCAGATGTGACGCTTGGCATCCAGGCCAAAGAGTTCAATCTTCGTTTCATCAGACCAGAGAATCTTGTTTCTCATGCCTTTTGGCAAACTCCAAGCGGGCTGTCATGTGCCTTTTACTGAGGAGCGGCTTCCGTCTGGCCATTCTACCATAAAGGCCTGATTGGTGGAGTACTGCAGATATAGTTGTCCTTCTGGAAGGTTCTCCCATCACCATAGAGGAACTCTAGAGCTCTGTCAGAGTGACCATTGGGTTCTTGGTCACCTCCCTGAACAAAGCCCTTCTCCCCCGATTGCTCAGTCTGGCCGGGCGGCCAGCTCGATGAAGAGTCCTGGTGGTTCCAAAGTTCTTCCATTTAAGAATGATGGAGGTCACTGTGTTCTTTGGGACCTGCAATGCTGCAGAAATTGTTTCATACCCTTCCCCAGATCTGTGTCTCCACATAATCTTGTCTCGGATGTTTACGGACAATTCCTTCATCTTCATGGCTTGGTTTTTGCTCTGACATCCACTGTCAACTGTGGGATCTTACATAGACAGGTGTGTGCCTTTCCAAATCATATCCAATCAATTTAATTTATCACTGGGAGACTCCAATCAAGTTGTAGAAACATCTCAAGGATAATCAATGGAAACAGGATGAACCTAAGCTCAATTTGAGTGTCATAGCAAAGCTTATGTAAATACTTATGTAAATGTGATATTTCAGTTATTTCTTTTTAATTACTTTGCATTACTTTGAAAACATTTCAAAACACCTGTTTTCACTTCTTCATTCTGTGTAGATTGATGATTTAAAAAATGAATTTAATCAATTTTAAAATGAGGCTGTAACGTAACAAAATACAGAAGTAGTGAAGGGGTCTGAATACTTGCTGAATGCACAGTATGAAGGAAGGAATGACTAGTTATAGAGTTAGAATGGCTCATCCACAAACAGCCTTGTCCTGTTTGGTGACAAGCTCCTTAAGGTTGTTGGACTGCATTTATCAATGCAGGGAGAAAATAGTCTCCTGGCTTGTGTTTTGTGGGAAGTCAAATGTGAACAAGCCATTCCTGGGCGATTTCCCATGTTGTTAGGGTCGGCACCAGTATCACGACTGCATTGAAGCCCAGAGCTGTGCTTAACTCGAGTACCATAGTGCAGTGGACTACGACACATGATATAGTCTGTGCAGGTAGACACAAAATGCTGGAGTAACACAGCGGGACAGGCAGCATCTCTGGAGGAAATTGAATTGGTTAAATATTGCTTTCTATGGTGCTGAGAATCACAGGAATTGGGGATGGCCAATTGATTTGGCACTTCTGGCAGAATGCAGTTGCGATACTTCCATCTCAAGTTTAACACCAAATCCCTAGTCCATGAAGGATCGCGGCGTACTTGGAGTAATTTCTTCCATTCAGATATTTAATTGCCCACCACTATTTACAACTAGATGAGACAAGAGTATAATTGTTGTTGTTTTGCAGCTTCATTAGATTGGAATCTCATCCACCCTATTCTGGTATCTCTCTTACACTGCTCATTGAACCATATGCCATTATTATATGCACTGGTCCCAGCTGGCAAATACTGAAGCACGGGCCTTTGATATACCCGTTCCCCATCCATTATGGTGCTTTATCCTACTCTGGCCTCAATATTGGTTTGCCCATTCCATGCACTAAACAGAAATATAAATTATCCAACAAGTGCTGCAATGTTACACCAGGAATTATTTTTGTTGCATCATTGTAATGTAGGAAACAAGGCAGACAAATTCCAATTGTTTTCCTGCAAAAATTAATTAATCAAAGTTGAAAGTTACATGTGACATTTTGGAATCTATAACCTCCAACTGGTGGTGATGGGGGAACTCCAAAATATGGCATGGTGCTCCAGATAGACTACCCTACCTAAACGAAGAGCTAAAATTACAAGTTACTGAAAAAAAGGCAGCATTCATTGTTACATCAACAGTCCATCGCAATTTTTTCCGTTTTCGCTTTATCCTTTAAATATCTACAATGTCCCCGCATTCTTTGTATTTCAGAATTATTTGGGATTATGCTGATTTTTAAAACTGTTTATTTCACACATAACTTATCCAAAGTTCAACTAGCTGGAAGTATATTAACCACTTCAAAATTTACTCATATATGAAAATCTTTATTGTCCACAATTAAACAGGAGGTTATGGAGTTGGAAGGGGGTGTAACATGCATGAAACTCTATTAATCCAGTTTAAAACTGACACCCATTTCACTGCATCGGTTCATCTCTCTTGGTGACCCAAGTTTTAGAATGACACAACACAATTAATCATGCTGGCGGGAAAAACAAGGGCCAAGGCACTAAAAGAATATATTGCTAAAAGCATCCCAAGACAACGATCAGAAATAAAAGCACTCAACTTACCCTAAGTGCACATTTGCTTCCAACACCATGTATACAAGGTGCATCCTTGTTATTGAAAGAACCTTCAAACCCTACTCGGCAAATGTCCTACAACTTTAATGAAGGTGTATAATCCAGTTCTCTCACACTCACCAAGAAAATCATTCTGCATGTGATGAGTGAGAAAGGAGACTGCATTTTGGAACAAAAATCTACACTGTAATAAATATACATTGTCACTTTGCAGCAAAATGTAATCTTATTTACTTAACCGCAGTTAAAAACCTTTTCCATGGAAATTGAATAATTAACTGAAAAATGTTTAAATGAAATGTTTAATCAGTTTCTTTCATGTAAGTATATTAAGGATTGCATATAACAGATTATGGTGATTCCAGCATACTCAATAAGTGCATTTAATCCTAGTTTGATTTTATTAAGATCAGAAGAATCATACCCTGCAAAGATGTACAAAAGAAAATCTAATTATAACCTACATTGGGATGCACAGTAGAATGGTTCAATTTCTTAACAAAATGAATATCAAAAGAGAGTGCATTATGCCGATGCTCCAATACATTATAATTTCATGGAGAAGTGCAGGTAACCAATAATTATGGAAGCTTTTCTGCTACATATGGAAATGTAATTGTAGCAGCATGCTAAATTGTTACAGAACTACAAATAAATTAGTCAGCTATGATTGGAAACACAATTACAAGCTTAGTATAGGATACCCGTCTCTTGTTTGAAGAATCCCATTGACCTTTCTGATAGATGAGTGACAGTTTCAATGACGTGCAATTTTCTGGAGCATTCTTAGTCATATTTAAAATGTGATAGATGACCAAGAATGCATCAGAAAACAATTGTAGCATGAACGAATTATAGCAAGTGATACAATATGAGGAGCCGAGTAAACTGATTTTTCTGACTGAGAAATCGGCTTACAGACATTCCCCAGTTTGAAGCGTCTCGACCCGAAACATCACCTGTTAATTTTCTCCAGAAATGCTTTCTGACCCGCAGAGGTACACCCGCGTTTCCTGTATATCGGTTTAAACCGGCATCTGCTGTTCCTTCCTACACATTTCACAGGAACAAATCTTTTGCATAACATGGGGACTGACTGCCTATACAATTCAGTGATTTGAGCAAACATCTGCAAAAGATTGTGACTGTGCAGGCAAATCTGTTAGCTTTTCCATTTTTTCTGATATTAACTGGTAGCAACCCCCAGAGCGATTTCAAATGTTCAATTATGACCAAATTCTGTTTAAGAGCCTGTGACAACTACACTCTCTGTGGTCAATCGTGCCACTAATCCAATTTTTGCATGTTCCAGACAACACAAATAAAGGCAAGCCATGTGCACCAGGAACCAAGATTTTTTTAAAGAAAGGGCAGCCTGTTATTCTATGATAATAAACTATTGCCTTTAAATGAGATTTGATCTATGAGATTAATACAATGAGAAAAATTACATCCCTGACCATAGGGTCTTGGACCCTTATTGCCAATGTCTGTCTGTAATCAACATTGCTTTGTGTAGGAAGGAACGACAGATGCTGGTTTACACCAAAGATAGACACATGGTGGATAGGAAGGGGTGACGTAACGAGTCGAGGCCTTTCTGCAGACTGCAGTCTCGACCTGAAACTTCACCCATTCCTTCTCTCGAAAGATGTTGCCCGTCCGCTGAGTTACTCCAGCATTTTGTCTCTATCAACATAGCTTTGATTTGTCAAAAATTCATTAAGACAACTAAAATTTAAATTAATTTACGGTAGAGAAGACAAATAGATTACCAAGAAACAGACAAATGCTTTACGTAGTACAAGTAGGTCCAAGGATAACTATACCAGCTGTGACAAAGATTTCCCATGGTAAGTAGTAGGTTACAAGTAGTGTTCACATCAGTTCTCAACTTCTTCAGCTGTTAGTTTTAAAGCTACAATGCAGAGATACAATATGAGTAGCTATAGTAAACAGATTCTTCCGACCTAGAAATCAGCGCACAGATATTTTGCAGGATTGGAGCTCTTCCATAACATGAGGGCTGCTTTTCAAATTCAGTGATTTCAGCAAATATCTGTGAAAGATTTGATTTATCTTTGATTCACAACTGTGAATGTAATTCAGTGGCTGCCTCGCCAACAGTTTGTCTGTCCTTTCTTTTTGTTATTTCTAGCATGTGTTAAAGTTTTATTTAGTGTTCCTTGGTTTGTTTTATGCGTGTATGTGGGGGAAACTTTTTTTCAATCTCTTACCTTGACGGAAATGCGATTTGTTCCCGTATCGTACCACCGTCCCCAATGTTAACTTTTATGTGGTTGTGTGTCTTGTTGTTTTTCACTTAGTATGGCAACTCAAATTTCACCGTACCTTAATTGGTACATGTGACAATAAACTGACCATGAAACCTTGATTGTCACAGGCCCTGAACAGAGTTTGGACACAGTTGAACATTGAAATAGCTTTGGTGTGTTGCTACTAGCTGCTATCGAGAAAAAGAAAAAAAAACAAGCCGATTTGACTGTGCAGTCACAATCTTTTATAGATATTTACTGAAATCACTAAAGTGCACGTGCAGTTCCCATGTATGCAAGGGCTCCGTTCCTGAGAAATGTCTGTACATAAATTTCTAAGTCAGAAAAATTTATTTATGATAGCTTACAATATTGTATAACTCTGCATATACGTCCTATAATTCTTTCATTTCATTAAATAAACACCCTATAAACAAATGTTCCGAATGCTGATCATAATTAAACTAATGTAATACATACTGTATCCAACCATTCATGAATACCATGAAATAATTTATCTACCTGCTATTTATAATTTAGCTTTAATTTCACATATCCAGCATACAATTTTTGATTTTCAAATGCAGTTCCAAATTTTTGATGCAGATACTTACAGCATATGTTAAATATGTTAAATCTGCATCTTCCAGTTCCAGCCAGGTGAAACCTTTTTTTACTAATTCACTCAGGAGACATAATCATAATACTTCCATTAAATTTTCCCTTAACCATCTCTGCACCAAGCAAAATGTGCCCAGCTTCCCCAGTTTTGCATATGATTAAAATATCATGTCAAGAGACACGAGTGTTTTATTGTCATAGGTCCCGGACGGGACAATGACATTCTTACTTGCTGCAGCACACCAGAATATGGGAATATGTAAACATTGTATATAACAGGAAAAAAAAAGAAAAAGTTTAATAAATAACAAATATAGTGCAAATAACAAATAATAATAGTCTTTTGCAGTTCAGAGCTCATAGCTTATTCGTTGTGCTTAATAGCCTGATGGTTGTGGGGAAGAAACTGTTCCTGAACCTGGACGTTACAGTCTTCAGGCTCCTTCCTGTACCTTCTTCCTGATGGCAGTGGTGAGATAAGTGTGTGGCCAGGATGGTGTGGGTCCTTGATAATTTTGGCTGCCTTTTTGAGGCAGCGACCACGATAGATCTCTTCGACGGTGGGGAGGTCAACGCCAATGATGGACTGGGCAATGGTCACAACTTTTGTAGTCTTTTTCGCTCCTGGACGTTCAAGTTGCCAAACCAGGCCACGATACAACCAGTCAGAATGCTCTCTACTGTGCACCTGTAGAAGTTTAGGAGAATCTTCTTTGACATGCTGAATCTCCGTAATCTTCTCAAGAAGTAGAGTCGCTGATGTGCCTTCTTTACAATTGCATCGGTGTGCTGGGTCCAGGAAAGATCTTCTGATATATGCACGCCCAGGAATTTGAAGTTATTGACCCTCTCCACCATAAACACGATTGTGTGTCCTCATCCTTTCCCTACTAAAGTCCTTAATCAGTTCCTTGGTCTTACTGATGTTGAGAGCCAGGTTGTTGTGCTGGCACCGTTTGGTCAGTCGGTTGATCTCACTTCCATACTTTGACTCGTCCCCATCTGTGATTCGTCTAACCACAGTGGTGTCATCGGCGAACTTGATGATGGAGTTCACACTATGACCGGCTACGCTGTCATGGGTATAGAGTGAGTAAAGCAGGGGGTTGAGCATACAGCCTTGAGGTGCTCCCGTGCTAACTGTTACTGAAGACAATAGACAATAGGTGCAGGAGTAGGCCATTTGGCCTTTTGAGCTAGCACCGCCATTCAATGTGATCATGGCTGATCATCCCCAATCAGTACCCCGTTCCTGCCTTCTCCCCATATCCCGACTCCGCTATTTTTAAGAGCCCTATCTAGCTCTCTCTTGAAAGCATCCAGACAACCTGCCTCCACTGCCCTCTGAGGCAGAGAATTTCACTGACTCGCCACTCTCTGTGAGAAAAAGTGTTTCCTCGTCGACATTATAAATGGCTTACTCCTTCTTCTTAAACTGGTTCTCGACTCCCCCAACATCAGGAACATGTTTCCTGCCTCTAGTGTGTCCAAGCCCTTAACAATCTTATATGTTTCAATGAGATACCCTCTCATCCTTCTAAACTCCAGAGTGTACAAGCCCAGCTGCTCCATTCTCTCAGGAAGAAGTGGTTTCTCCAATTTGAACAGACTGTGGTCTGTGGATGAGGAAGTCGAGGATCCAATGCAGAGGGATACACAGAGGCCCAGTTCCGTGAGCTTGGTAACCAGCTTGGAAGGGATGATGGTATTAAACGCCGAGCTGTAGTCTAGAAACAACAGCCTGACGTAGGTGTTTTTGTTGTCCAAGTGGTCCCGTGCGGAGTGGAGAGCCAATGAAATTGCATCTACCGTTGACCTGTTGTGGAGGTATGCAAGCTAGTCTTATATCAGACTAGTTTTCTTCAGTTCATCTTCATTGCACTCTCTACAGGCAAGATTTTAGCTAAGCATGAAAGAAACTTGCATAATTTGGTAAACTGTCCCAAATTATGTTAACCTAAGGGTCCATGAAACTTACATACACAAATTCTAAGTCCATGCTTCCTAAAGCATTGCTGCACATGACCAATTTATAAACTGAAATGTTCTGCAACACAAGCAGTAGTCATATTGTAAATATACATGATTACTTATCAAGCATCTTTGTTACTATTTCCTTAAATCTTTGCAAATCCAAATTGGCTTGTAGCCTCAAGGCTGAGAACCTTTACTCTCAGTTTTTTTTTCCTGCATCATATTTGAAAAGATTTTGCCATCCAATTCAAACTGCTTCTCATTATTTCCCAAATGCACAACTTAACACCATTTTCTGTTTTAAATCAATGCATTTCTATTTTCCATATCCTGCTTACTGTCTTTTTCACTGTGTGCAACTTAGGAACCTTTGATTCAACAGTAAACTATGCCCTATAAAGTCAAAGGCAACCTCCATAAGGAATTTCATCACCACAGGTCATCAATGATTAGTCCCTATTTTATGCCGTATCACCCCTTTGCTTAAATTACTAACTCCAAACATTCTCACAGCTGCATTCTAGACATCCCCTGGCACCACTCTGCTGCTGCCACATTTACTTCAACAATCATGAAGCAGACATCAAAGCCAACTGCTTTTTTCCCTGCTGAATAGACCATCAAATGTTAAGTGCCTCTATTTTCATCCTATTCAACTTCTCTACTTCCACAAGAATTATTGCAGCATTTGCTTCAATTTATCCAAGAGGACTCACTAGACTGGTTCTTGGCATGAAAGGCTTGACACGAGAGCCTATACTTATTGGAGTTCAAAATCTTCTTGAAAAATACAAGATTATGATGGAGGTTGATAGACGAATGCCGAGAATATTTCGAAGCAAGTTTTTATAAAGCTAGGCAGCCAGGTTGCACCAATTTAGGAGGCCATTAATTTAATACGAAAAGGAGGAAGTTCTTTTAAATATGAATCTTTGGATTTCTCTATCCCCGAGAGCTGTGAGGACAGTGTCATTTAGTTGATCACTTCATAATCTTGAACAATTTATAAAATGAATGTTTAATTATTAATGCAGGAGTAAAGCAAGATATTAGACCTGAAATAAAGCAGAGCCAAAAGCTATAGAAAGAAATGTTTAGTGATGTTTAGGTAGAGAATGGCTTGGCCATAAGCACGTTGAATGTCAGAGCAGGCTAAATAATCCGACTGACTACTGCAGCTTCTTAAGTTCTTATTTTTAACCAGAACTTTAGCACAAAATAAAAATGTTCACCATATTATTGGAATAATGCAATCAGTGACATTAAAGTTTATATTTAGTTGTACAGCAGAGAAACATGCCTTCTGGCCCAAATTTACCATGCCGACCAAGATACCCCATCTATGCTACTCCCTGTCAGCATACGGTCCACATCCCTCTAAACCTTTTCTACCTATGTACCTGTCCAAATGTCGTTTAAATGTTGTTATAAGACCTGCCTCAACTACCTCCCCTGGCAGGTCATTCCACTGAAGTACCCACTGCCTTCAGTATGGAAAAGTTGCTCCTCAGGTTCCATTAACTCTGCCCCCTCTCATCTTAAAATTATGTCATTTTTGATTCCCTTACTCCTGGCATAAGACTCCATGCATTCACCCTATCTACCCCCTTCACTTGGACTATCCCATTAAATTACAGGCACCAATCAACTAATCTTCAGGATGTGCATAATTTTGTTCAACTTTCCTCGCCCTAGTAACTTTCAAGTTCTCTTTAATTTGTGACGTTGTGCCTTTAAGTAGTGTTGCTCAGAGCTTCACTTGCATCTCACTAGTATGTGGGAAATACATGAAACCAATCAAACATTTTTACAAACAGAAGGTTGTAAATACAGTTGGGGGGGGACAGCAGATTTTGAGTGCCCTATACACAATGTCAACCAATGACACTGCAACTACAGTGCTTCTAATTTATAGTGTGGCTATGTCGAAATGAAAGTTATATTTCTAATTTATCACTTCATAGCCCCAAATAATTAGAAAGAGAATGCTAACTATTTGATCTAGTTTAGTTTTAGAGATGCATCATGGAAAGAAAGGGGGGTTCGGCCCACTGAGTCCATGCCAGTCACCGATCGATCACTTGTTCACATTTGTTCCATGTTAACCCATTTTCACATCCACTCCCTACACATCCAGGACAAAACACTTGAGGCCAACTAATCGACAATCACGCGTGGCTTTGGGATGTGGGAGGAGCACTGGAGGAAAAACACGCGGCCACAGCGAGAATCTGAAAACACCACACACAGAGCATCCAAGGTCAGGAATGAGCCCAGGTCTCTGGTGCTGGGAGGCAGCTCTACCAGCTGCGCCACTATGCCACCCCATGTGTTAATATGGGAGAGTTTCATTCTGAAAGTCAAGTTCACTTCACAAACCATATGATAAACTGCTACAAAATTTACACAAGCCTGAATTTCCAGGACAAATCTAGTGGCTGCATAAAAATATTTGAAATAGGAACAGGAACATGCCATATAGTTCCCCATTCATCGATACAATGGTTGATGTCCCATCTCAGCACACTATCCCTATTTTCCTTGATGCTCAAATTTTGCTCTATTTCACATGAACATAACCAAGCTGGTACAGTTCTCCAGGGTAGGAAATACCCAAGATTCAACACCCTCCAAAGGATTACACGACTATAGTTATATTTGTTTAGTTTAAAGATACAGCAAGAAAACAGGCCCTTCGGCACACCACGTGCGTGCTAACCAGCGATCCATGTCCAAAACATCCTAACCAGTTGCCTATCCATCCCCTTGACAGATGCTGAATTACCCCAGCACCTCGCGTTTTGCAAGTTTGTAACTTGACAAGCTGCTTGACATTTTCTTCTGTATTTACCAATTTGAATGACATATGACGTTGAACAAAAGAAAAAAATGTCATGTGCTATTCCATAACCAATCTAATTTTGCAGCAGGGCACACAATCAGTTTGGATTATTATTTCTGAATTGTATTTATGAACATAACAACACTGCCAGATAGAGCTGATTATAAAATGCAGAATTATAATGCCACAATTAATATTTCTCTTCACGAAAAAAAAACTGTCTGCAAGGAAATCAGTCACATGAAGCTCAGGTTTAAATAAAACTGACAGCAATCATATAATCAGTACGTATGTCATAGCATACATGCGTATTAATCAAGCAGAAGCGAGCAAATGGGTCTATCAAGCTTGCTCCACTATTTAATAAGGGCCCGATTGATTTGACTATAACCGCAACTCTGCGTTCCCATTTATGCAGCTTCATTTATTATTTCATCCATGTGCCAATAGAAATCTACCTACCTTAAAAAATATTCAAAGACCACTTGAACTGCCCTTTGGAAAAGAATTCCAAAAACCTACAATCACCTGAGAAAATACATTTGCTTCATCTCGCCAACATGCAGGAGTTCAAACCTTTTTTTAGGTTCCATTTGGCCTCCGTAGTGACCACATTAGAATTCAAAAAGACCAGAATACCGTAAAGTGCACCAAGGTCTCAGCCCATGCAACTTCTAATATCTTCAACTTTGGGATTATGATATAACATTGTCTTAAGACAGACAATGAAATAAAGCACAGGTTATTTTAAGCATTGATAAAAGATTCAAGACAGGACGACGGACACCTCAAAGTAATCAGAGCTGCTTCAATGGTGTTTCATAATACAAGATCTAAAATTACAGCTGAAAGACACTGTAAAGTATAGGCTTACTTTAATAGTACAGAGATCCATTGGGTGTTTTATAATGTCATGATAATCATGCAGTCCCAAGGCATCTACGTCCACAGGTTTGTAGAAGGGCCAGGCATAGGCTGCGTGCTTCTTGGCGAACATTTCCTTGAGAATCCCAGTGCAGTACTTCAACTGTTCTGAAACGTTTCCACTGCCGACCACAAGCTCACCGCCACTGCCACCACCATCACCACCACCACCACTTCCGACAATCCCAACACCTCCACCCGCACTCTTATCAAGATGAAGTTGCTGCTGTGAGTCTGGAATCTCTTTCTTTGCAGGTTTGGGAGGTCTGCCACTTCTGGAAGGGATCTTTGCAGGTTTGGGTTCGGTCATTAACGGAGAAGACTCTCGACTCTTCACTGCAACGTTGGTTGTTGGAGTTGTTGTATCAGCTTTCCTTTTCACACCCTTTTTATGCTTAAAAATAAAATAGAACATTTTAGATTCAAATATCCCAATTGAGGAAATATTAAATAACCAGCAAATGACAAAAGAGAAGGGAATTAATTTAATATCTGCATTGGTGGTCAATGACCTGTTAAAAAAAGATTTGTAAAATGGATCCCACTACTACAAAACACAATTTTTCCCCCTTTACATTGGAGAATGCCTGAATTCTGACTATTTCGTGAGAATAGAAATGGCCAATAACTGATATCAGAATGAAAGGTATGAAAATTCCAAACCATATCTCATTCTTGGTGTTCACTCCCAGTTCTTATTTCTCAAACTCTTCCCCAAAATTCAACCTTAAAGACATCAATATTTTCCAATATGTGAAAAAAATAATACAATAAACACATTCAATTTGGAAACTCGGTCATTAGCAATCAATTTTCCTGTCAATGTGTTTGTGTCCACAAATACTAAATTATTGATATCTTCCTGAGGACATAGATATGAGGAAATTAAATCCAGCATACATGGAACTACTCCCCAGCTTGGGCAAAGTTAGCCAAGAGTAAATACGAACCAAACACTCTGGAGGGAATGCTACTGTAGAGGTAATTACCTTTAAAGGCTGTGGTGCTGTTGTCATCACAGTTGTTGGCGTGAGTGTCGGCATTGGGGGTGCTGAAGTATGCGGAGACACTGTTGTGGTTGGAGGCTGGACTATCAAGTCAGGAGTTGCAGGAGGAAATGACTGTGGCGTGGGTGCCGGCACAGATACCAATGGAAGCTGCGGCTGTGGTGGTGCAGGCTGAGATGCCTGAGGTGCCCGCTGAGGTGGTGGCTGCTGTGGTTGTGCTGGTGCTGATACTGGCATTGTCGTCTGTGTGACATTCTGTACAGTTGACACGTTGGTTTTAGAATGAACTAAAAAAAAAGAGAGTCATTTACATTAAATATTCAAAGCGAAGGTTACAAAATTAAGTAAATTTCAAAAAGCTTTCCAGTCACCACAAGTTTAAAATGTACATAAAAAATGTAACAATGTTAGGATTCAGTGAACAATATCATAATCAAGTCTGAAGAAGGCATGAAACCATTCCTTCGCTCCAGATTATTCATTCATGGCCACACTAAAAAAAAAACACATATTAATGGAAACTATAGGTTTATGGGAAAGCTGGTTAAATCTCCGTCATAAAAGTATATGTGGATCATGCTATCAAACATTTCTGAAAAATTACTTTTGAGGGAAAATTAAGAACCAGACCCTTGGAATACCAAGTGCTTGACAGTTTGCTGTATCATTGATGGTCGTAGTGGAATGACACTATTCATAGACAAATATTCTCAAATTGCGAACAGTCTAATGATATTAAATTTAGCACTAAAAAAAAGATACACCCTACCTGCTTCTTTTCTACTTCGTCCCCGTGATCCTTTGGTAGGCTGGATGGGTACTTCAATCTCTTCTTGTGGCATCTCTGAAATTTTCTGAAGAAATATCTTTTCCAAAGCTTCTGCCATTAAGACTATATCATCCCCTTGCTGTTCAAGTAAAGAAAAATATATTTGTACAGTTACTTTGAATATAGCTCAAACATTAAGACATTTTGGCGACCATAAGTCTAGTTTCATTTAGGATGTCATGTCAGTCTGTTGAAGCACAGCCACATCCTCCCAAAGCTGCAACTTTAAATAGGATACTAGACCTGCACACTGTATTCTAAGTTGAATCTCAACAGGATCTAATGCAATTCTGCCAAGATAGCTTCAGGTTTTGTCTGCACAATGACTTACATTAGTAGGAAATGAGACCAAGATTTTTCTGAATATCAAAACTTTAATTTCCACCATTTAAAATAAAAACTGATTTTCTACCGAAGAGGATGACCTCAGTTTTCCACCTTTTATTTAGCAAGTCTTCTTCTATTCACTCAGTCTGTTTCTATCACCTTTAAGCTCATCACTATCTTCCACATAACCAGCTTGCTACGCTGTTCTGAAGCGGCAACAAATTATTTAGCTATTACATCCGATCCTCTAACCTCCTTCGATGAAACAGACCGTGAATAGCTGGACTGCAACAATGACCCTTATGTCACTCGATAGAGTACAGCTCTCCAAACCAATAGTGACTAAAAAATGGAATATTCGGAATAAAGAGTACGTTAGAACTGTATGTTTATTTCTCCCCTTTTCTGTTCATTAACTATTCCTCATCCACATCAAGTACCTCAATAGACACAAGCTAGTGGGAATGAGTGACGTTAAGACCCTTGAAGGGTCTCAGCCCAAAACGTCATCCATTCCTTCTCTCCAGAGATGCTGCCTGTTCCACTGAGTTACTTCAGCTTTTTGTGCCTATCTTCGGTTTAATCCAGCATTTGCAGTCCCTTCCTACACATTTCAACTACCTCAATCCCCGGTGCTCCGATTGTTTAATAATCTGGTTTCTAGTATATTTTCAAAGACCTTCCAGGTCTTAATACACCATACCTACTGGTTCACTTATCAATTTTGCTTGTTTCAAGTTTAAAAATCTTAAGACTTTTCAAACAGCACTCCCTTTCATAAATCCATATCGACTCTTCCTTATTTAACCGCCCTATTATCAAGTCCTCAACATTAGATTCTGGCAGTTTTCCTGTGATAACATAGTTTGAAGCAGGCCACCTGATTTTATTCATGAAGATCATATCTGTTCTGCCTCCATATAATTTTCGTGCACTATCCAAATATCTGTTCCTATTTTGAGCAAACTCTATGCCGGGTGTCCACAGCCTTCTTTGCAGAGAATTCCAACCCTTTGGTCTTGCATTGTATTATTGTGTTTGTGCACTTACTGAAATTCCACACCACTCTGTAAGCACCATGATGGACTGATGTCAGTTAAATCTGATCCCTTAAAGAGGAAACCGGATCTCAAATTGCAGTTTATATATAATCCCAGATACACAACAAGTGAAACACACACACAGTCCATTTTACGAAGATCACGTTTATTACATTCTTTAAGAAAAATCACTTTAAATCATAACATTGAAGTACGTAAGAGCATGATGCTTCCTGGACATCAGCTACAACTTTTCCATCAGTCATCTTGAAAAATTGTTCTGCTGTAATAACCATCCAACTCAACAGCAGTTTTCCCAATGGTTTTCCATCTAATACACTGTCTCTGCCCCCTGCCCTGCGCTAACCCCCCCCCCCCCCCCCCAAATCAATCAATAAAAGGTCATAATTGGTGCATCAGAATATTCATTATCAATATTAGGGAGCCCTGGAATGTATCCCTGGATATTCCAATCCTCTGAGTTAGACACTTGATGCAAATTGCCAGTTGTCAGAATACACAAGTAATGCTAGAATTTCTCCATACAAAAAAAATAAATTACAGGTTATTCCAGTCATATTTACCCAATAAAGCTAATATAATGAACAAAACACAATTCTGTGTATAAATCCTTCCTTGTTATTTAGTTCCTTATGCTACAATCTAGCAGCAGTCCAGGAAGAACAAAAGTGATTTTAGTAATTAAGTCCATTTGTACTTCACGTTTAAGTCCATGTTATCTATTGTTTTATTATGTTCAACTTTGCATACTTAAGGTTAGCAATGCATTGATGGGAATATTGACAAATATAATAACATGCTTCCAGAGCCTGCTCCTGGCATGTCTGCTGACTCCTATTGATCATGAGATGGACTGCATTCGATAGCTTAAGCTGGCAAGTATTATTATCAACAGTTGGTGTGCAGCTGGAAACTGGGTTGGGGTCAGCTTGTTTTCACAGACTCAAACAGGCCTGAAACCTATACGTTGTTTTATCCGGGGAACGGTCAACTACTATGTGTCATTGCCAGCACTGTAAGTAGCATCTCCATTTTTTGTTTGAAGACTCTTAAAAATATCAAGGACTTTGTGTATTCACAGATTGTAAAATGTTGAAATACATAAACAAGTGCATATATCTTTGAGCAGATATTCTTGTACGATTGAATTTCCAACATGAAAATTGAACATTTCCAACAGGTTTCTATGAAAATCACAGCTGGAGTTAGGTACTGAACAACTGCTTAGGTGTCAGAATCACACATCAAAGTGTTCACCATTGTAGCAGAGGGCTTGGCTGTGACAAGGAGAGCAACAGTCTGGAAGTAAACCACATATGTTTCCTTATATGATTGATCCCAACATTTTCTCTTAAGAATTATCTGTCAGGAAAAAATGGTTATTTTTCACTCTCATTGCACATGTATCACACTTACCTTATTGTAAATGTAACAGTTGGTAAACATGGTATTGAAGTCTTGAATACATTCTTGGGCGTTCAAGTAGTAATTGTTTTCTAAGCGTTTTTTAATTGTTCCCATATCCATAGGATGTTTGATGATTTTATAGTAATCCTGAAGAAAAATCAGTAGTAACCGTAAAATTTCAGATTTTCAAAACAAAGATTATTTTACAGTACAATTTATTTTGTCAGTGGTTTTAGGACATCGCTAACGTTTTTGGAGACAGGTGGAGCTGAAGTGGTCCTTCCTCAGCACCACTGCTAGCAACATTGTTATATTTCTAAGCTAAAGCCAATTAAATAGATGTGGAGAGGATGTTTCTACTAGTGGGAGAGTCTAGGACCAGGGTAAAAGGACATACCTTTAGAAAGGAGATGAAAATAAATTTTGACAGAGGCTGGTGAATCTGTGGAATTACCACATTGCCACTAGACGGCTGTGGAGTACAAGTCATTGGGCATTTTTAAGATTGACAGATTATTGATTAGTAAGGGTAACAGATGTTATGGAGAGAAGGCAGAAGAATTGGGTTGAGAGGGAAAAAGACCAGCCATGATTGAATGGCGGAGTATACTTGATATTCTGCTCCTATAACTTATGAACACAAGTCCGCCTGCTTTCCCTTCCTGAAGTCAATCAGTTCACCCATATCGCAACCTTAACGATCCCACAAGTCACGTCCAACAGTCTCGTCAACAGTTCAGTCTGAAGAAGGGTCCCAACCTGAAACATTACCTATTAAAGAAGGAACTGCAGATGCTGGAGAATCGAGGGTACACAAAAGGCTGGAGAAACTCAGCGGGTGCAGCAGCATCTAAGGAGCGAAGGAGATAGGCGACGTTTCGGGTCAAGACCCTTTTTCAGACTGGTCAGGGATTGAGGAAACGAGAGATATAGACGGTGATGTGGAGAGATAAAGAACAATGAATGAAAGATATGCAAAAAAGTATCAATGATAAAGGGAACAAGCCATTGTAAGCTGTTTGTGGTGTGAAAATGAGAAGCTAGTATGACTAGGGTGGGGGAGAGAGATAGAGAGAGTGGGAATGCCAGGGCCCGAGGGCTGAGGGAGAGGTGGGAAGGGGAGGATACAGCAAGGGCTAACAGAATTGAGAAAATTCAATGTTCAAGCCCAGAGGATGCAGACTCCCCAAGCGGAATATGAGGTGCTGTTCCTCCAACTTGTGGTGTTGCTCACTCTGGCCGTGGATGAGGCCCAGGACCGAGAGGTCGGATACGGAATGGGAGGGGGAGTTGAAGTGCTGAGCCACCGGGAGGTCGGCTTGGTTATTGCGGACCGAGCGGAGGTGTTCGGCGAAACGATTGCCAAGTCTCCGCTTGGTCTCACCGATTTGGATCATCTGGCATCTGGAGCAGCGGATGCAGTAGATGAGGTTGGAGGAGGTGCAGGTGAACCTCTGTCGGACCTGGAAGGACTGCTTGGGTCCCTGAAAGGAGTGGAGGGGGAGGTGAAGGAACAAGTGTAGCATTTCTTGCGGTTGCAAGGGAAAGTGCCCGGGGAAGGGGTAAAGCGGGAGGGAAGGGAAGAATTAACAAGGGAGTTGTGGAGGGAGCGGTCTTTGCGGAAGGCAGACAGGGGGGGAGATGGGAAGATGTGGCGAGTGGAGGGGTCACGTTGGAGGTGGCGAAACTGGCTGAGGACTATGTGGTGTATTTGCCGGCTGGTGGGGTGAAAGGTGAGGACCAGGGGGGACTCTGCCCCGTTTGCGAGTGGGGGAATGGGGAGAGAGGGCAGTGTTGTGGGGTATGGAGGAGACCCTGGTGCAAGCCTCATCTATAGTGGGGGAGGGGAATCCCCGTTCTCTGAAGAATGAGGCCATTTGTGATGACCTGGTGTGGAACACCTCATCCTGGGAGCAGATGCGGCGTAGACAGAGGTATTGGGAATAGGGGATGGAGTCCTTACAGGAAACAGGATGGGAGGAAGAGTAGTCCAGGTAGTTGTGGGAGTCAGTTGGTTTGTAGTGGATGTCGGTCAGGAGTGTATCACCTGCAATAGAGATGGTGAGGTCAAGGAATGGTAGGGAAATGTTGGAAATGGTCCAAGTGTATTTGAGTGCCGGATGGAAGTTGGTGGTGAAATGGATGAAGTCAGTCAGTTGTGTGTGGGTGCAGGAGGTGACACCAAAGCAGTCGTCGATGTAACGGAGGTAGAGGTCGGGGATGGGGCCCTGGTACACCGAGAACAAGGATTGTTCGACGTACCCGACAAAGAGGCAAGCGTAGCTGGGGCCCATGCGTGTGCCCATAGCTACGCCTTGCGTTTCGCCGAACACCTCCGCTCGGTCCGCAATAACCAAGCCGAACTCCTGGTGGCTCAGCACTTCAACTCCCCCTCCCATTCTGTATCCGACCTCTCGGTCCTGGGCCTCCTCCACGTCCAGAGTGAGCAACACCACAAGTTGGAGGAACAGCACCTCATATTCCGCTTGGGGAGTCTGCATCCTCTGGGCTTGAACATTGAATTTTCTCAATTTTGTTAACCCTTGCTGTCTCCTCCCCTTCCCACCTCTCCCTCAGCCCTCGGGCCCTGGCATTCCCTCTCTCTCTATCTCTCTCCCCCACCCTAGTCATACTAGCTTCTCATTTTCACACCACAAACAGCTTACAATGGCTTGTTCCCATTATCATCGATACTTTTTTGCATATCTTTCATTCATTGTTCTTTATCTCTCCACATCACCGTCTATATCTCTCGTTTCCTCAATACCTGACCAGTCTGAAGAAGGGTCTTGACCCGAAACATCGCCCATCTCCTTCGCTCCTTAGATGCTGCTGCACCCGCTGAGTTTCTCCAGCCTTTTGTGTACCCTGAAACATTACCTATTCCTTTTCTCCAGAGATGCTGTCCGCTGAGTTACTCCAGCATTGTGTCTACCTTTAGTCCAGTCAAACATGATCCATTTCACAAATCTACATCAACTTTGCTGACCTGTTACTATTTAAGGTATTGCATACAATAACAGGTTCCTGGCATATAAACATCTTTTAATTGCTCACCATTAAAATAAAGCCTTGTTTTCCTCCAACCAATGGTTTCTTCCCTTCCCACATAACATTCCACATTCTCACTCATTCACTTAATCTATTTAAATCTCCCCAACATGCTACAGCCATTTTAGAGTCCACAATGCTACCAGGCTTTCCATTCTGCAGTATTTTGCTTCTGGCTTCAATTCCTCCATCTATCTCCATTCTGAAACTGAATCACACTATTTAGAAATCAAAAATACTACAGCTTTCAGAAATCTGAAACAAAAAATCTCTAATTGTTCACATTAATTTCAACCAAATGGTTCTATTAGTAACCATATGACAGCGACAATAAAGCTCCTTGGACTCACCATATAGCTGACCAATAGTAATCTCCATGGATCAATCAGGTCACACATAAAGCCATCAAGCCACATAAAAATAAGGCGGCAAGGTTTCACCAGAATCTGCCTCAACCTGCCCCATTAAAAACAAATTACTGACAGTTTTTTTTCCTGTTTTCTGCACAGATTACTTCAAATTTTACTATTTTTACACAAAATCCATTATCTTTGCCCATTGCTGCTGAGACAATACAAACTCTCACAGATAAGCTAATTTAGCAATACTCATTCCACATTTCCTTGAACATCGTCTGCTTTGATCTGTCGTTTTCACACCCTACCCTTCCACATATCTCGTCTCTCTTGCCCCGACTTTCAGTCTGAAGAAGGGTCACGACCCAAAGCGTCACCCATTCCTTCCCTCTAGAGATACTGAGTTCAAGAGGGATCTAGATAGGGCTCTTAAAGATAGCGGAGTCAGGGGATATGGGGAGAAGGCAGGAACGGGGTACTGATTAGGGATGATCAGCCATGATCACATTGAATGGCAGTGCTGGCTCGAAGGGCCAAATGGCCTACACCTGTACCTATTGTCTATTACTCCAGCATTTTGTGTCTACAGTGTAAACCATCATCTGCAGTTCCTTCCTACACAATACGTTTTGCGATGTACTCCAACTAGTTGAGTGACCTCAATTAACTATTTGTTAGGCTATGGGAAGAGTGTATGGAATGGAACCAGTAGGAATGTTCTATCATCGGAAGCTGGTGATCAGCCAAACAGCCTTTCATGTTGTAATCAAGCTGAAATTATTTTAAGTATGTTGTCGACAATATTGCACTCCAGAGACAAACACCTAAAGCAGATCCACTCTGATGCACACTGAGACTTAGGCTTAGGATGTTAAAACCAAGCCCACTCAGGTGGACATAGAAACTCTTGGCAGAATTCAAAGGGGTGTGGTACTCTCATGGAACTCATTTATCCACAAACCGACATAAAAAGGACAGACTATTTATGAGGCTCTGCGCCGATTGGCTGCTGCGTACAAAAACATAAATCAACTCCAAAATTCACGAGCTGTGAAGGCTTTCAATTTTGTATCCAAGGACTTGCATGAATTAACGTTCATTGCTCAAATAATTGGATACTCAATTTTTATTAGATATTTGGGAGACTGACTGACAAGGAAATAATTGAGATATTAAATTTTAATTAGCCAACATAAAAACGTTCTTCAAAGATTGGGTACTGAAGTGAAGCATTGTTCATCTATATTATTAACAATCTTTACAAAGATCAGTTTATTGCACTGCAAGTCAGCTTTACTTCCAAAATTGCTGGTTTGTCAAGTCAGCCAACGTGTTTTCTAAGAATTGGCAAATGTATCAGTTTACTTGATTTATGTCAGTGATCCAAACAGGCTATTACTCGAGTGTTTACTGTTGCCTGGCCCGTTGGAAAGGATCCAAATGGCACATTAGTATCAGGTACCACAACTGACAAGTGGAGTCGGTTAATGAAAACTAATAACTATTTTGGTGAAAGCCTGAATCGCATAATATGACATGGTGATTATCAATCTGATTATCATCATGAATTACAACCACCGTTAAACTCTGTCCTCTCACAAATGCCCATTTCTTATTTCTTACACACGTATTTGGCTTACCAATTTGTCCTTCTCGCCTTGTGTAATTCAAGAACAATTTGCACTCGAGAAAATTAAACGTGAAAATAATTATCTTTTAAACTTAAAGCACATAAGTACATCGCTGAAGCTGCTTTTTGACGCGTGAGCTAAATATTTTGCTTTGTGAATACTTGAAAACCTAATGCCATTGCAGGAAACCTTCATTCAACTGCTTTCAATGCAATAACATCATAGAAACATAGAAAATAGGTGCAGGAGGAGGCCATTCGGCCCTTCGAGCCAGCACCGCCATTGATTGTGATCATGGCTGATCGTCCCCTATCAATAGCCCATGCCTGCCTTCTCCCCATATCCCTTGACTCCACTAGCCCCTAGAGCTCTATCTAACTCTCTCTTAAATCCATCCAGTGACTTGGCTTCCACTGCCTTCTGTGGCAGGGAATTCCATAAATTCACAACTCCCTGGGTGAAAAAGTTTTTTCTCATCCTTCTAAACTCCAGTGAATACAAGCCTAGTCTTTTCAATCTTTCCTCATATGACAGTCCCGCCATCCCAGGGATCAATCTTGCGAACCTACGCTGCACTGCCTCAATCACTTTTATTGGAGACCAATATTACCCACAGTACTCCATGTAGGGTTACACCAGTGCCCTCCAGAATTGAAGCATAAACTCTCCTACATTTGCATTCAATTGTCCCTCACGATGAACAATAAATAAGCTTGCTAACTTTCCTAATGACTTTTTCACCCCATATTGTATCCTTTTAGAAATGTCCCATTAGGTTACCCAGATTACATTGCATCTCAGGCCTCTGCAATATCTCGTCACTTGGATAACATGCTCCATCCTTTTCCCTTCCAAAGTGGACAATTTCACATTTTTCATTTATCTAATTCAGACAATTATCAGTTTAGAAAATCCCCAGAGACTTATTTGTCACATGTACAAAAATTGCACATTAGTCTTTCATTTGCCAGATCTTTGCTCACTTGTCCATTCTTCCCTTTATGCGTACTTTCAATACCTACTTTTCTGCAAATTACCTTTTATGCCTTCAGGTCATTTATGTAAACTGTGAAGCCCCACTACACTATGTGGCACGCCACTCATGTCAGCTTGCCAACCAGAAAAAAAAAACCGCAAAATAAACAAAAATTGCATTACATTCCCTGATGCTATTTTATTTTATACACAACTGTCGCTCAAGTAAAAGCTATAGTTTTAATATCGGAATTATGCCAGAAGCAGATACACATTTGAATGTTTAACATAGCTTTAATTATAACAATTAATATTTTAGTGTGTAGGAAGGAACAGCATATGCTGGTTTAAATCAAAGATAGACATAAAATGCTGTAGTAACTCAGTGGGACAGGCAGCATCGCCGGAGAGAAGGAATGGGTGATGTTTTGGGTCGAGACCCTTCTTCCGACTGATGTCAGGCGAGTGGGAGGTACATAGATAAGGAAGTGTATAGATGAGGAAGTGCAAGGTGTGAAAACAGGACAAAGGGAATAGAGATCAAGGAAAATCAAGGACATTAGCAAACAGATAAAATGTAGATGGAGACAGCAAGACTGGTTGAACAACTGGGAAGGAGGAGGGGATGGAGAGAGAGTGAAAGCAAGGGTTAATTGAAGTTAGAGAAGTCAATATTCATGGGGTATAAGCTGCCCAAGCGAAACATGAGGTGCTGTTCCTGCAATTTGCGCTGGGCCTCACCTTGACAATGGAGGAGGCCCAAGACAAAAAGGTCAGTGCCGGAATGAGAGGGGGAGTTAAAGTGTTCAGCAATCGGTTAGTAAACCAAGTGGGGGCCTGGAAAACGGAAGAGATTGAAGAGACGAAGGGCATGCAAGGTGTCTTGGACGTAGGTAAGGATTGGACCAGAGGGGGGAATAATAGTAAAGATGAGGTAGTGAGAAAAAATTCATATTTTAGCTCAGTTGATTGCAGCAAAATTAGGTGGTCATGATCAGGGACAATTTCAATACTTTTATATTCTCTTACAACCTAGAAGGAATCCATTCAACCCAGAAAATATACAAGTTCTCAGAATTCTCCTCAATCAAAATCCCCATTTCCACCAAACCATACAACCCTCTCATACACACCTATTCACACCAACGTCCCTCTCAGAACACAGATTTACCCATCATCAACAATTGCAATTTATAGTCACTGATTAGTAAAATAACCAGCACGTCTTTGAAATAGGCGAGGAAATTGAAGTGCCCAAGGACACTCACATGGTCACAGAAAGAATGCACAAACTCCACACAGGCAGCAATGGTCAGAACTGAACCTTTGTTGAAGCTGTGAGACAGATGCACTACTTGCTGCACCATCGTGCTAGATTGGCCATTCCATTTACTTTATGAAAATAGCCCAATATACCACCAACAATACTGGTATAACCATATAACCATATAACAATTACAGCACGGAAACAGGCCCTCTCGGCCCTTCCAGTCCGTGCTGACCATTTGTTTTCCCCTAGTCCCATCTACCTGCACTCAGACCATACCCCTCCATTCCCTTCACGTCCATATACCTATCCACTTTACTCTTAAATGTTAAAATCGATCCTGCCTCCACCACTTCTGCTGGAAGCTCATTCCACACAGCCACCACCCTCTGAGTAAAGAAGTTCCCCCTCACGTTACCCCTAAACTTCTGTCCCTTAATTCTCATGTCATGCCCTCTTGTTTGAATCTTCCCTACCCTCAATGGGAAAAACGTATCCACGTCAACTCTGTCTATCCCTTTCATCATTTTAAAGACCTCAATCAAGTCCCCCCTTAACCTTCTGCGCTCCAAAGAATAAAGACCTAACTTGTTCAACCTTTCTCTGTAACATAGTTGCTGGAACCCTGGCAACATTCTAGTAAATCTCCTCTGTACTCTCTCTATTTTGTTGACATCCTTCCTATAACTAGGCGACCAAAATTGTACACCATACTCCAGAATTGGTCTTACCAATGCCTTGTACAATTTTAACATTACTTCCCTACTCTTATATTCAATGCTCTGATTTATAAAGGCCAGCACACCAAAGGCTTTCTTTACCACCCTATCTACATGCGATTCCACCTTCAGGGAACTATGCACAGTTATTCCTAGATCCCTCTGTTCCACAGCCTTCCTCAATTCCCTACCATTTACCATGGTATGATACGAAGAAATTCAGAATGTCTCAAGGATTTAAACAGGTCACGTGAAGATTACAAATTCTCAAATTCCTCTTCTCTTAAAATTCAATTATAATTCCATTTGATTTAAAATGACAAACCTGGATTGTATGTGTAAGCAAACAGCAGATAACGGTACCACTTACACAAATAGCCCCAATATTACCAATTTAGAAAATCCCCAAAATGACATCTGTGCCAAATGTACCAAATGCTATTAAAAAAAAAAGATTTTTCTACGTCTCCCTAATCATTCCACCAAGTTATTCCTCCCTCTTTCAGCATAATAAAGCAACTATTTCCAAAGGGTTTACTCTTTTCTGAATGTACACTCTCCTTCCAGTGTACCCACTGGAGATACACCAACCATTTCTACCTCCTCTCTCCCATCAACCAGGATCTCCAACACACTTTCAAGTTAACAGAACAACTAACCGATACTTAAAAACAAAGTGCTGGAGTAACTCAGCAGGTCAGGCAGCATCTCTGGATACCACGAATAGGTGACGTATCGGGTTGGGTCAGCACGTGGCAGCTCATTAGAAGTATTTAAAGTGGAGCTGGATAAATATTTGAAAAATCAAGGAATGGAGGGGTATTGAAAATGGCAAACAGGATGGGCCGATTTCAGCATAGATTAGCCATGATGATATTAAGTGATGGTACAAGTGATGGTACAAGCGTGGAGGCCTATTTTCTTGCATGTTCTCAACATCCTCGAGCCCTAACTACCAAATACTCTGCTCTTGGCCTCCTATGAAACGCTATCCAGGTTCAAGGGGTGGCCCATTTTTCAACTAGCAAATTAGAGCCTTCCAGATTCATTACTTGAGTTCAATTATTTCAGATCATAAATAATTTTGATATGGGTGTTTGGGGTTATGGGAAGATAGCAGGAGAATGGGGTTGAGAGAGAAAGGTAGATCAGCCCAGATTGAATGGAGTAGTATTGATGGACCAAATGGCCTAATTCTGCTCCTATAACTTATGAAACTCAGCAACTGCATTATGTTCTTTTGAGATTTCAAATATTGTGCTTCCTTTACATGCCTATTCACACAAGCTTTTTCTTCTGTATTCACACTGACTCATTTGCATCCTTGTCTTTTAGCCTCTTATAAATCCATCCAAAACAGAGCATCCATCCTTATGTTCTCGTTATGTTCTCTCCTCCCCTTTTAATGAATTATTCAACTTCTTTCAGTTCCTAAAGGTTTATCAATGATCTAAAATGTTTACCATTTCTCTCCTCCGTCCCGACTGGGTACTTGTTGAATTTTTTTCCTGAGTTCATAGCAAAGAATTAACAAAGCTACCTTTCACACCCATAGACTATGTTTCAGGCACAAGAAAAATAACTAACTTCTCATTAGACACCCATTAAAAATAAATTTAAAAAACAGCTGCTGTAAGGTTTTAAAAAATAGATATTCTGAAGAAATGTCATCAACTTGAATCATTCCCTTTCCATAAATGCTGTCTGACCACAGAATATTTCCAGCATTTTCTAATCTCATTTTTGAAAAACCCTCATGATTTGAAGTCCAAATATTTGATGCCACATTACTTTAAGCGAGCTCATCCAATTTGTTTTATGCTTTTTCAGTGAATAGCAGCACTTGAGCAAAAGGATAGTTGAAGGAACAGCCACCCTCTATTTGGCTGGCACAGCATCCATGAAACCAAACTGGAACAAGCATCTTTGCAAAACTGGCAACTAAGGCTCAAATATGATCAATGAGAGAAAACAAACAGGAAATTAAATAACGTGGGTACTAAAAGACTGCAAGAGGTATAGAATAACCTCAAAGTGCAGCTGTTAACATGAGGGGAAGAACATTCAAATCATGCTCAAAATGAATGCATGTAGCCATCAACAAAATGGATAAATTAACAGCGATAAGTAGAGATAAATGAATTGTCATTAGAAACATAACCAAAATTATGACCGAAATTGAGAACAAAATATTCCAGGGCATTTACAAAGCTGGAATAAAATAGAAAAGGATGCAGGACAGTCCTAATAACAAATTATAAAAAGACAATTTCCAATCACCTTATTTATTATGATAAATGGCGGATCAAAAGTTGAATCGTGTGCCCTGTCGACAAAATGAAAATTATAGGCCAATGACCTCTTTTTAACACAGCACCTAACATTATCTAGTTGCTGTTTTCTGACAATTGCAATATAAAAAATGGCAGAAGCAAGTCCGCATTTTGGCTGCTCTGCCCCATGGAAAGGCACTTCCCTGCAAACTA
Organism: Okamejei kenojei; assembly: GCA_035221665.1. Lineage (NCBI taxonomy): Eukaryota > Metazoa > Chordata > Chondrichthyes > Rajiformes > Rajidae > Okamejei > Okamejei kenojei. Next base: position 9,342,843 of record CM069166.1, read on the forward strand.
GGAACTGGGAAGACGAGGAAATTAAAGGCAAACAGGGCAACAATACCCCAAAGTGATCGTGATAAAGCTATGTGGAAGAATACATAGGGAATATGACCCAAAAACAGAATTAGCTTGAATTTAGTAACTTCCTCAACTTATATTACAATATTAGTGACCCAGTCAGTTTACATTTCAAGCACATCCACTGCTTGAAATATAAACTGACTGGGTCACTAGAAAGGAAAGTACAACTTACAGGTAGGTTTAATTTCGCAGCATCCACAGGCTGTTGGAAAGGCCAAGCAAACTGGTGTTTCCATATTGTCTTCAGGAGCGCTTTTGACAGAAACTGGAGCTGGTTTGTCAGCCGTTTGGATCGGTTGGGATTGGATGTTTCAGGAGGGGAAGGATTACCAGCAATGCTTTGTTGGGGTTGAGCTTGTGACTGTGTTGAAGACATCTGTGTGCTTTCTAGGCCATCCCCCATCGCTGGTAGTTTTCTTAGTCTCTTCCCTGGGCCACTCTCACTCGACATACCATTGATCCCATTGTAGACCTCACCTGGTAGCCTGTAACAAGAACAATGGAGTTAGCAACGTGAAACTCCACATCGCATCTTGTATATTTAATTTCCAATGCAATATTTTAAAGTACCCCATGCAATTTTGTTGTTTTATTACTGTTAATCCCAGAAAGGAGGACTGTTTAAAAGGTGTGCTTCAGGTGAGGAGCTGTTCATCTTGTAGCAAGGCCTAGCAGCAAATGAAAGGAAATAAAAAGGCAGTGGAGTGACTATTTTGCAAAGGGGCTGTGTTGAGGGTCGAAGTGCTGCTGTTGAGGGAAAAGACCAGGTTTTTGGTGCAATCAACCCAAGTGAGCAACAACAAGACAAGGAAGAATTTTTCCTTTTCCTAGAGTTAATTAAAAGGGCAGTTATGCCAGTCAGTAAAGTGGTATACATCTCCTGTGAGATACAGGAGATCGGGGGAAGTGTAGTGTCCATGATGACTACGTCTCCAGAGAGTATGTCCAACTGCAGCTCCTTTCAGAATACATGGGCATGTTTAAAAACATGTAGAAAACAGAGGGTGTAATAGAAAGGAACTTCAGGGAGGTGGTCGCACAAATGTTCAGTCAGAATGTGGTGACCGCCAGGTACAGGAATTTAGTGTGGCTGTTCCCCTTTGAAACAAGTATACCGCTTGGATACTGTTGGGAGAGAGGCCCCTAAGCAGAGAAGAATAATGGCAGCGAAATCGGTGGCACATCTTGGTCTGATGCACAGCAAGGGAGGGCCGAGACTAGGGGAGTGATAGGAGACTAGTTAAGTGAACAAACTGGAGATTCTGTGGCCTCAAACAAGACTCCTGGATACCAGTCAAGGATTTCTCCATGGTTACATAGGGAGGGAGGGTAAGTAACCAGGTTATAGTGTACATTGGTACCAATAACACAGGTAAAAAAAACGATGTCCTGTGGAGAGAATTTAGGAAATAAGGAAGAAGGTTTTTAGGAAATTTAGGAAATAAGGAAGAACCTCAAAGGTTGAGTGCCCCCTTGGTGTGTGAAAGTTATTGGTGGGAATTTTGAGAGACAGACGTCTATCGCAATTGTAAAGGAAATAACTGATCAGCAATAGTCAGCATGGCTGTGTGTTTGGGAAATGATCTCTCATGAATTTGAGATTTTTTCCTAAAAAAGAGGCGACTCAACGGGATTGACGAGAGTCGGGTGATATTCATAGTCTAGACGTTAGTAAAGCCTAACAACGTTACACATTTTAGGCTGGTGTGGAAGATTCAATCACAGGTCAATAGCGAGCTAGCCAATTGTATACAATGTAGAAACAAATGTTGGTTTACTGGAAACAATTTTGGTTTGAAGGTGGAAGATAGAATGGCCGTTGTGGGATGTTTATCATTCTGGGGGCCTGCAACAAGTGGTGTGCGAGGGGTTGGTGTTAGGTCCACCGGAATTCATTATAAGCAATTTGGATGAGAATGTAATTGATCTGTTTAATAAGTTTGTGGTTTGAACTATGTACCCCAAGATCTTTGACCACATTGATGAAGACAAGGGTGCCAAATGCCCATTTCACCCCGACTACCTGTGTCACAACGTTCAGGGAACAATGTACTTGTCCCACAAGGTCTCTCTCACTTGTCAGAGTTAAATTCCATTGGCCCACTTTCCCAGTTATTCTACATTATTTTGCAATCTTAGACAACATGTATATAGTTCCCTGAAAGTAGCAACACAGAAAGAGTGAAAGGGGCATTTGGCACCGTCTTCAGTGTGGGAATCGAGTACAGGAATTCACAAATCACACTACAACTGTACAGGATGTTGATGTGACTGCACTTCGAATATTATGTGCAGTTTTGGTCATTTCGCTACTGGAAGGATGTCAGAAAGCTTGAAAGGGTTCCGAAAAAAGTCAAAGATGTTACTGGAACTGGATGGCTTGCATTCTCAGGAGAGAACAAATTGACCAGGACTTTTTTTCCCTGGAGCATAAGTGACTGAGAGTTGACCATTCACGAGGGGGGAGGCTAGAAAAGGTGAATGCTATTTCCTTCCCTCGGTAGAGTAATCTACAACTGGACGGCACAGATTTAAGGCGAGAGATTTAAAGGTGACCTGAGGGGCAACCTTATCCGTCCAGTGGAATGAGATGCATTGAGATGCAGAGGAAGCAGTAGAAGCAGGCATAATTACAATGATTAAATGACAGGTACAGAAATAGACATTTAGAGGGATAAGAGACTAAATGCAAGCAAATAGAACGAGCTTACTTAGGCAACTTGGTTGGCATGGGCGAGTTGGGCTGAAGGGTCTTTTTCCACTCTGTATAACTATGACATTTTAAAATTGATGATTTTTATGTCAACTTCCTTACAAGAGAAACCTTTATTTTGGAACTACATTCCTGTAAGGGTTTTGAAATTTCATAATCCAAATATGTATAATGGTAGAGAGCGACTCATGTCCTCCTCCCATTTGTTTTCACTTAGTCAGCCCCTGCCGAAACGATGCAAACTCAGTATTTCACTAAAATGCTGCTTATATTATAGCTAATTGTACATCATTACATACAGGCACACCACCAAGATTAGCCAAAAGTTTATTTACGCAACCAACCAATTCATCCAGTTGTCCAGATTGTCACATTGGATTCAGACTTTTTCTACACCAAATGCTGAGAAAGACCCAAGATAAACAGATCTTCAACTCCATAAAACTTGCTTTTATTTGATTATATTTAAGGATATCGTTCTTCATGAAGCAATGCACACAAATCAATTGATAAACTTGAAGACCACAATGATTTATCTGAAGAAATTAGAAATTTCCCAATGATCATCCAAATGCCATAAAGTACTGTAAACCGTATTCAATTCTGCAGTACTAAATAAGTTGTATAATAAACCAAAATAGTCATACTGGCGTGTATTCAAAATAATTATACTGATCCTGCTGTGGTTCTTCACAATAATAATGCAAACAATTAATAAATTATTACTCTTATGGTGTGGATTCCCAATATCACTGACTATATTTTGGACTTGCACTGTTCCTTTTACAAATTCATACTGTGATTTTGTACATGGATGCAACACATTAGTGGGCAAATTAGAGAATTAGCTCTCTAACACAACATTAGGCACAATTCTGACGCTCCTTAGGCTGTCAGGTAATATGGGGTATGTGAAGCGATGGGGGCAAGAATTCAATTTAACTCTACAATTATTACAACTGGCATTTGCATTTACAAAGCACCTTTAAAATAGTTTGTTTTAACAAGAAATCACAAGATCACATTCCCATTTTCATTGGTGGATAGGTAGAGAAGGGAGTTAGCAACTTCAAATTCGTGGGCTGAAAACTTCAGATTACTTTTGTAATGGGCCCAGCATAAGATGTAATCAATGAAGCAGGGACATTATTACCTCAGAAGTAAAAAAGGATGCAGTATTTCAATGAAAAGTCTAAGAAACTTCTGCAGATCCTGACTGATTGCATCATAGCCTGGGACAGCAATTTCAAAACAGGAGGAATGCCAGAGTCTACAGAGAGTGGTGAACTCAGCCTGGTCCATCGGGGTAAGAGCCCTTTTGACCATCAAAAACATCTATTTGGGACACTACCTCAAAGCAGCAAAATCTATCCAGGATTCCCACCAGTCAGGCCATGTCTTCTTTTTTATGCATCAGGCAGGAGGTGCAGAAGACTGAAGTACCACACCGCCAGGATCAGAAAATTACCTTCCAACAACAATCAGGCTCCTGAACTAATCTGCACAATTCTACTTCTCTCTTGACAATCGAATACTACTGTGCCAGCGGTAGAGCAGCTGCCTTACAGCACTCGCAGCACCGGAGACCTGGGTTCGACTGCGGGTGCTGTCCGTACGGAGTTTGTATATTCTCCCCGTAACCTGCTTGGGTTTTCTCCGAGATCTTAGTTTTCCTCCCACACTCAAGACGTACAGGTATGTAGGTTAATAGGCTTGGTGTATGTGTAAATTGTCCCTAGTGTGTGTAGGATAGTGTTAATGTGCGGGTATCGCTGGTCGGTGTGGACTTGGTGGGCCAAAGGGCCTGTTTCCACGCTGTATCTCTCAACTAAACTACTGACTACCTCCTATACGACCAATAGACGCGTTTCTTTTACAGTTTGTGTTTTGCAGTTTTTTCCCCCACAATCATTGCGTCACTGTATTAAACTTAAACGCGACTTTAAAAGCCTTCACCGCCTTCAATATCACGGATCGCGTGCAGGACAAAACAAAAGAAATATTGTTTATTTAACATATTATTTTGCTTTTTGGTGTGACTTTATTTTAATCTTATGATGCAAAAAATGTTATTTAGGCCGCATACGAATCCGTCATGTCTTGCCTGCCAATATGTGCTTAAAATTTACGGCAACATTCCAATCGATCACATTCCAGAAACATCCACTCTCAAGGTGATTAAAATCCTAATTTTTTTTTGGACAATCATGTCATAAGAGCATCTATATTTTGTGTTATTGTCTATCCATGATCAATATTTTCACACTAAAAATATCCACAACAGTTTTAGTCAGATGTATTGTGCAAAAAATAATTATTTTATCTTGAGAGTGGATGTTTCTGGATTTATGGGAATTAAACATTAAATTCCTTCCATTTGGCATATAAATTCACGACAAAGTGAGATTTAAAAATCACTTTAATATTGTGAACGCGTGTGAATAGGATCAGTTTGTTATTTGTTATTTGGATACTTATGCTATTTTTAAAAAAAATAGCCGGTTCTTAAGAAATTGATAGATGTTTAGATCTAGTTTAAATGATGTTCCGTGATTTTTTTTCTCTTTACATTTTAAACAGATGTCTCCAAAGGAGAAATGCTAAATTGTCAATCCAAATGCCCAGCAAAAGAGACTGATTTAGACTGCATTCGCAGAGATTATCCGAATTTGGACTATTCCAAATGTGATGATCTACAGGACATTCTTAATGGGAAAGTAATGAGCAGAAAGGCATGTCATGTGTGGTTTGAAGAGCAAAAACCTGTAGTTTACAATGCCAAAATTGAAAGGTATACAGAGTTGCTTATTGGTTACAATCTGAGGAGTATGATGGTAGGGAATTGAGGAATGCTGTGGAACAGAGGGATCTAGGAATAACTGTGCATAGTTCCCTGAAGGTGGAATCGCATGTAGATAGGGTGGTAAAGAAAGCCTTTGGTGTGCTGGCCTTTATAAATCAGAGCATTGAATATAGGAGTAGGGAAGTAATGTTAAAATTGCACAAGGCATTGGTAAGACCAATACTGGAGTATGGTGTACAATTTTGGTCACCTAATTATAGGAAGGATGTCAACAAAATAGAGAGAGTACAGAGGAGATTTACTAGAATGTTGCCAGGGTTCCAGCAACTATGTTACAGAGAACGGTTGAACAAGTTAGGTTTTTATTCTTTGGAGCGCAGAAGGTTAAGGGGGGACTTGATTGAGGTCTTTAAAATGATGAAAGGGATAGACAGAGTTGACGTGGATAAGCTTTTCCCATTGAGGGTAGGGAAGATTCCAACAAGAGGGCATGACATGAGAATTAAGGGACAGAAGTTTAGGGGTAACGTGTGGGGGAACTTCTTTACTCAGAGGGTGGTGGCTGTGTGGAATGAGCTTCCAGCAGAAGTGGTGGAGGCAGGATCGATTTTAACATTTAAAAGTAAAGTGGATAGGTATATGGATGTGAAGGGAATGGAGGGGTATCGTCTGAGTGCAGGTAGATGGGACTAGCGGAAAACAAATGGTCGGCACGGACTGGAAGGGCCGAGAGGGCCTGTTTCCGTGCTGTAATTGTTATATGGTTATATGATGCTACTGATTATGATATGCCAATGTAACAGCTAGCAACTGATCTTCTCCATAAAGACTTGGTCTATTGCTAGAAATTGTAATTTATTTACCTATCCGTTACGGACTTACAAATATGATTAATTTTATAGTAAGAGATTCTACGGGGGGAAAAAGTAATCACATTATGATAATTTTGCAACGGTTGACCAATGTTAAAATTAAAGCTGTAGTAACTGTGATGCCAGGTTGGCCAAGGCACCAGCAAAATTTGATTAAGATCATTACTTATAGGTAATACATAAAGAAAGATTCAATCATTCTTGCATTCCACTAGAAAATGCAAGATCCACATGAGTGATTCTTTGAAGGACTGGGCTATAACAGCACAGTGATGTTCAAATCTGTTACTGCTTGAGCTGCTCACGAGGGGGTACCAAGTACATAAATTCATAGGGAAGCTGCCCATGAAGCTGAACTGAACATTTCAGAGTGTTTATTGATTGGGAAGTGGTCCATCCGGTCGGTGGATTTAAGGTAAGAAACCATGGATTTTCTGATTCATAAGACATCTCGGATGACATCCAAGGTCTTAACAGCAAGTAGTATTGACTGTTACTAAGGTAATAAGAGGTAGAGATCAAAAGGTAAGACTGCAATACCCAAGTGAAGATGTTTGCTCTGGGGGGGTGGGTCTTTTCACGAACTGTTTGGAGCAATGAATTCCACACTCGACTTTATCTAATTGGTTCAGTGCCAATAAATAGGAAGCTAAGGAATTGAAGTAGAAAGTGAAGGTGATATTGTAGCATACACCAGTCCAACTGCAACAGGATGAAGATGGATGAGATGGGCTGGACCAACATAGTATCACCTTAAAGGAGATGGATAGAAGAATTGGACTGAGTGAGACTTAGGAACATTATTTAACTCCCATCTAAACCCCCCAATCAATAGCACAACAGCCAAGATCACAGAGAAAATCTAGGACAAGTAAATTACAAGACTCGAAGTCTGGAACACAAGTGAACAACAGGAAGCTGTGAATCTGACCAAGGTTGATCACCTCATCATTATATAGCTGCAAGTATTTGTTGGTGTTTTTTTCAAATTAAGAGATTTAATAAAAACCAAGGTAGATGCAAAAAGCTGGAGTAACTCAGCAGGTCAGACAGCATCTCTGGAGAAAAGGAATAGGTGACATTTCGGGTCGAGACCCTTCTTCAGATTTAATAAAAACCAATTACAAGAAGGGCTTCAACCCAAAACGTCACCCATTCCTTCTCTCCAGAGATGGTGTCTGTCCCGCTGAGTTACGCAGCATTTTGTGTCAACCTTTGATTTAAACCAGCATACGCAGTTCATTCCTACACAAGTACATTTTTCACTAGATAGTAGCACAACTTTCATACAAATGCAAAATCAGAATAAAAGTTAAATCAAGCTTTGATAAGGGGGTGAAAAGTTCCTGTTGAAAGTCGTCAATGTGGACTTGAGGTTAAAATTAAATCGATCGTAATTAAATTGAAGAGCAGGCTGAGAAACCTTTTCCTGTTCCTAATTTATATGTTGGACCGATTACACTGAAATCAGTTTCTACCATACAAAAGTGACTCAAACATTGTACAAAATTTTCATAGAGGATTGAGCAAATGTGACAAAAAACACAGGAATAAATAGCTATTTGATGGTAGTCGCTATTGAATGCTGTGCTGAGATTTAGATAAATGGTGGAATTTTAACAATGCTACAAAAGAGATGATAATTAAGTGGATGGTTCAATTTGTTTTCAATTGGAAAAACATTTGTTTCTCAGCTTAGAAAGACAATGCACAAGTATTGATGAAGAACATTTAAAGTCTTATTTTTCTTTAGGAAGGGATATTATCATATCGGGGTAAATAGAGAAAAGGTTGACTGGGTGGATTCCAAGATAGCAAACCTAATTTGCTAGTACTGTGTGGTAGTATGATAATCTGCCGTGACATTGTGCCATTCCTTATATTTGTCAAATGTAATTTATCACTTTAACTTCATACTTTTGAACTACTATAAAAGCATAACATAGCTTTGGCTGTAATTTCAAATACTCTGTCCCAATTGTTGCTCAATGATGCACAAAATCTAAAGGAACTTGGGCAGATGGGACTAGTGTCGCTGGGACATGTTGGCCGGTGTGGGCAAGTTGGGCCAAATGGCCTGTTTCCACACTGTATCACTCTATGACTGAGATTATTTCAAGAACTCGAAAGGAACGCCAACATTTGGGGACAACTATCTCACCATATACATTTATATAACTGATGAAAATAAATGTTTTTCACCAGATACCAGGTTCAACAGCTATGAGTTGTAAGATTAAGCAGCTTATAACAAATTACTAGGCAGAGATCCAGTGTAACTCAAGTTTGAATCTGGGGAAAGTAAATGTAAAATCGGAGGTTTATACTGAGGTGTAATTTCATTGACCAGATTGCAAAAATAATCTTTCATACTTCAATTCTGAAAGGGCATAGGCACAATAGTACACCAAAAAGGCATAGCTTTTAACAATGGGCTTTAAAATGTTAAAAAAAAAATAAGAACCCAAGAAAAAACACAGATTGCAGCAGGGCACATTTATTGTTTCGTTATTTAAAATATTTACCTGAAAGTTTAATGAAGATTTATTGGAGTGGATGAATGGACGGCATTTGAGGATACATTGCTTAGTTTTGAGTTTACGACTTTAGAAAAATGAAAGAAGTTCAAAATCACACAAAATTCCTGTTGGGTTTGACAGGGCAGATTCACGGAGAATGTTTCCCTGGATGGAGGGCATCTGTTACACCACTCTGCTGCACCCATTTTAATCAAAACAAATTTATACATTCCTGCAGATTATTGAATCAAGGATTACACGGATGGTGTTAAAAATGGTGACGAGGTAAATCACAATCACAATACAGTTTATTTGTCACATTGCACATAAGTGCAAGTGAAATGAATGTCAGCAGCATACAATAATAAAGAACACACAAATACACAATAAAAATGTAACATATGCATCCACCACAGCATTCGTCACTGTGGTGAAAGGCACAAGCATTTGCCATTCCTCCTCCGCTTTCCCCCGTGGTCGGGACCTCAACCTTCCGCATCCATCGCTGCAGGTGTCCAGTCAAGGTAAAGTCCAGGGTCGGCTCTCCCCACCGGAGACCGCGGCTTCAGGCTGATATAGGCCGGCGGTTGAAAATTTAAAGTTCCCATTGGCCCATTGTTAAATAACAGCCATAATCTTGATGAATAGCAGTGTAAAAGGACATGTGGCCTAATCCTGCTTCCATTTTTATATCAAACTCTTTTAAGACGAACAAAAAATAATTAAAATACATTGGTACTCCACAGGGCTCCCTTGGTCCTGAAGTTCAAGGGTTTATGAGCACATACTCTTCTGAAGATGTCCCTTCATGTTGCACCAGGAACCCGGCACTCCCTGTTTTATTGTGCACTGTCAGTAATCACTGGCAGTTAAGCTTTCCAGCATAGAAATCTCCATGCTGAGAAAGCTGTGCAGCCATACATAGAGGGGGAGGGGAGACAGCATTTTCCGTCGTATCCGGCATTCAAAGGGTCATCGAGGTGAACTCACTCTCAAATTTCAGCACTAGGCAGCTGTAGTGCTCGTTCCAGCCCACCCAACACACGCCTCACAAGCAGATTTTCATGACATATACCTATAACCCATATTACATATTTTAGTGTGCGAAAGAACAGCAGATGCTGGTTTAAATCAAAGGTTGACACAAAATGCTGGACTAACTCAGCGGGACAAGCAGCATCTCTGGAGTTTAAGTGCTGATTCTATGAGCATTCTGGCACATCCTGCACATCAAGGCCCAGTGTATACAATGCCCAAATATTAAAACATCATAGTCAGAAAAGGATTAAAACAGGCATCACAACAGAATATATAATGTGCCTTGCGTCATCAGGTTACAAGGGGGGCTAATGAGATTTGTAACAATTCAACCACAGGAATGAATCGCGTATTGAGTGATCACAAGATTACGTATCAGATTTTGGAAAAAATCGGTATTCAAACTGTCGGGGAAAATTACAGACTAGAACCAGACCACCATGAGATATGGAATAAACCCTTCTTCAGAAGAATTTGTTTTATAGAAACCCAGGGCTTCAATAGTCTAATAAATTGTAAGCAAGAGGAAAGTGGCCATTTGGTTAGTGAGGAGAGAAGCAATGGGTCCACTTCAAGACATTCCCATTTGCATCTAGAACCTCTACAGCAGAAATAGCAAGCCATCCCTATGATGCTAAGAGTCAAAGATCTAAGGCAGAGAAATACATGTGATAAATTTGTAAAAACTACAGATGTTGATATAAACCGAAGATAGACACAAAAAGCTGGTGTAACTCAGCGGGACAGGCAGCATCTCTGGAGAGAAGGAATGGGTGACGTTTAGGGTCAAGTCCCATTCATTTTCTCCAGAGATGTGCCTGTCCCGCTACGTTACTCCAGCTTTTTTGTGTCTATCCAAGTGATAAATTTGGTCCAGTTTGAAAATTAGGTCATTGTAACTTTAGGAACATACAATACCAGGCTCCTCTGCAAACAACTAGCTTAGTACTAATAACTAGGATGCCAAACAATTGAAGTGGAAAACAAAATTGATACTGCAGCTACCAACAGCCCAGGTGCAGAGGACAAGGATAGATGAAGTGGGTCAGACCTAGACTATTGATATGGCACCATCTCATTGGATAAGCACAGAAGGAAAATTGGATCTGGTGAACAGGATTTAACTACCAAATCTTGAACACAATGAGAACACAATGCTACAACGCTCAAAGGAACCAGAGTTTGAAACTCAGAAAAGGCTGGGTTTCACAGATCCAAGGCCAATCACCTTATGTCTTGATGGGAGCATACAATGCTATGTTTGCAATTAAGAGTTTGAATAAAGTTGAAAGAGTTAGTTATTGATCGGTTGTTGTCATATTTTGGCTTTCCTGTTGCATGATGGGATGCTTGGCCAGTTTCATGATGGCAAAGTTTTTTTCTTAAATTGAATAGTTTAATCAGATAAGGTGCCAGAGGATGCCATTGGGATGACTGGCATTTGGCAAAGTGTGAAAAACAACTGCATATTTGGAGGTGGCTGATGGTTCCTGGTACATAACCTCATGCAATTGGTATTAAGTCTGAAGGTGTATTAACCCCGGTTTTCTGGTATTTTGTGTGTGTGTTGCTGGAGTACTCAGATGTAAAACTGTTGCCTCCAGGTCTACACCAGTCAGACGTAAAATTAAAGTTTTGTATGGTCTTAAGAATTTGTACTTTGTCTCTCTTTAAAGTGAACTTTTTCAAAGTTGTCAGTGGCATTTCTAATATGTGCAAATTCAGCACAACACTATAAATCGTTAATACCAGAAGCAGAAATAAATATTGTTTAAGATCAATCCAAAATACTGTCAATTCAACATGGGAGAGTAAGTATAGCATCCCTAATCTCAACCATATGACAGCCGAGGTCTAAACAATGTCACCTTATACATCAAGCATCATTCCATCCAAATAAAAAACAAGGGCCACAAGATTCCTCTAGTTCCTTCAAGTTCTGAAGGACCCAGTATCGAAAAGAATAACATTTATCTTTCAGCAAATGCTGCCTGATCAGCTGAGTATTTCTAGTTTTGTTTTAATTTCAAATTTCCAGGATCTGCAATTTTTGCTTTTCATTTCTTACACTTTCTCAATGTCGGTACAGAACCACTCCAACTAATGATATAGTTACTGTACGTGGTTCTTTTTTTTTTTTAATGATGACGCAAGAGACCATTCCAACCCATGCAGGGTTCGCAGCAGAGTAATTCCTTCCCCTTGACTGCAACCCATCAACATATAGAAGGGTCTCAACCCGAAACGTCACCTATTCCTTCTCTCCAGAGATGCTGCTTGTCCCGCTGAATTACTCCAGCATTTTGTGTCTACCCTTCAACATATCCTCTATATAGTGCCTTGTGTTTTCCAAACACAAGGCGTAGCTATGGGGACACGCATGGGCCCCAGCTACGCTTGCCTCTTTGTTGGGTACGTCGAACAATCCTTGTTCTCGGCGTACCAGGGCCCCATCCCCGACCTCTACCTCCGTTACATCGACGACTGCTTTGGTGTCACCTCCTGCACCCACACACAACTGACTGACTTCATTCATTTCACCACCAACTTCCATCCGGCACTCAAATACACTTGGACCATTTCCGACACTTCCCTACCATTCCTTGACCTCACCATCTCTATTGCAGGTGATACGCTCCTGACCGACATCCACTACAAACCTACTGACTCCCACAGCTACCTGGACTACTCTTCCTCCCACCCTGCTTCCTGTAAGGACTCCATCCCCTATTCCCAATTCCTCCGTCTACGCCGCATCTGCTCCCAGGATGAGGTGTTCCACACCAGGTCATCACAAATGGCCTCATTCTTCAGAGAACGGGGATTCCCCTCCCCCACTATTGATGAGGCTCGCACCAGGGTCTCCTCCATACCCCGCAACACTGCCCTCTCTCCCCATTCCCCCACTCGCAAACAGGGCAGAGTCCCCCTGGTCCTCACCTTTCACCCCACCAGCCGGCAAATACAACATATAGTCCTCCGCCAGTTTCGCCACCTCCAACGTGACCCCTCCACCCGCCACATCTTCCCATCTCCCCCCCTGTCTGCCTTCCGCAAAGACCGCTCCCTCCGCAACTCCCTTGTCCATTCTTCCCTCCCCTCCCACTCTACCCCTTCCCCGGGCACTTTCCCTTGCAACCGCAAGAAATGCAACACTTGTCCCTTCACCTCCCCCCTCCACTCCTTTCAGGGACCCAAGCAGTCCTTCCAGGTCCGACAGAGGTTCACCTGCACCTCCTCCAACCTCATCTACTGCATCCGCTGCTCCAGATGCCAGATGATCTATATCGGTGAGACCAAGCGGAGGCTTGGCGATCGCTTCGCCGAACACCTCCGCTCGGTCCGCAATAACCAACCCGACCTCCCGGTGGCTCAGCACTTCAACTCCCCCTCCCATTCCACATCCGACCTCTCGGTCCTGGGCCTCCTCCACGGCCAGATTGAGCAACACCGCAAGCTGGAGGAACAGCACCTCATATTCCGCTTGGGGAGTCTGCATCCTTTGGGCTTGAATATTGAATTTTCTCAATGCTGTTAACCCTTGCTGTCTCCTCCCCTTCCCACCTCTCCCTCAGCCCTGGCATTCCCTCTATCTCTATCTCTCCCCCACCCTAGTCGCACCAGCTTCTCATTTTCACACCACAAACAGCTTACAATGGCTTGTTCCCTTTATCACCGATACTTTTTTGCATATCTTTCACTCATTGTTCCTTATCTCTCCACATCACCGTCTATATCTCTCGTTTCCCTGATCCCTGACCAGTCTGAAGAAGGGTCTCGGCCCGAAACGTCGCCTATCTCCTTCGCTCCTTAGATGCTGCTGCACCCGCTGAGTTTCTCCAGCTTTTTGTGTACCCTCTATATAGTGCCCATCATTTCCCTCTGAGCGAGCCTCTTGGCATTTAATTGAAAATTAGAATAACTTACTGTGGCCAATTAATCTACCAGCATAGTTTTTGGACGTTAATGTGGAGACATGAGAACAGGAATTCCACATCAATAGCACTCAAGGTTAGGATCAGGTTCTGGACCTGTGAGGCAACAGTGCTAACTGTTGCATCACTGTACCATCCTCAAGGAAACCTGGAAGGGCAGTTGCCATCGGAATTATATAAAAGTATATTTTAGAAACATGCAATTTGTTGATTTACTTTACAATGCAAAATGCAGTTTTTGAAAAAAATGAATTAAATGTCTATTGGAATATTATTAAAAGTAACATCAGATATCCCAGAAAATCTGGCAGCCTGGCACAAAGTCTAACATGCGCCGGTTTGACTGTAGTTTCTCTTCCAAGACAAAATAATGTTATCACATATTTTCTCATCATCTACTACAGCAAAATACTTAATTTTGCGCCATTGCACTAACAAGTCTGAGCAAGGAAACTACTGTATACTTTGAATCTTTCTTTCCAATTTAATGTAGAAAACAAATTAAAGCAAATTAAAATTGCCTATCATTGATATTCGAAGAGAAATCCTAGCAAGAACACATCTGTAGCCCACAGTGGTAGTCTGGCGCGTCGATCTCTACAAAGCGGAGGCCGCGCGCCAACTCTCGGACACCTCCTCCTACTTACCCCTGGACCATGACCCCACTGACGAACACCAGGCCGCCATCTCGAGCACCATAACTGACTTCATCAGCTCCGGCTCCCTACCCCCCCGAGCCTCCGACCTCATCGTTTCCCAGCCCCGCACGGCCCGATTTTACCTTCTCCCCAAAATCCACAAACCCGACTGCCCTGGCAGACCCATTGTCTCTGCCTGTTCGTGCCCCACCGAACACATTTCCACATACCTTGACGCCATCCTATCCCCCTTTGTTAAATCCCTCCCCACCTATGTTCAAGACACCTCAGACACTCTCCGTCGGCTCCGTGCATTCCATTCCCCAGGCCCCCATCCTCTCATCTTTACCATGGACGTCCAGTCACTCTACACCTCCATCCCCCACCAGGATGGTCTCAAAGCCCTCCGGTTCTTCCTCGACCAGAGGAGCAACCCATACCCGTCCACTGACACCCTCCTCCGCCTAGCAGAGTTGGTCCTCACCCTCAATAACTTCTCTTTTGATTCCTCCCATTTCCTCCAAACACAAGGCGTAGCTATGGGCACACGCATGGGCCCCAGCTACGCTTGCCTCTTTGTTGGGTACGTCGAACAATCCTTGTTCTCGGCGTACCAGGGCCCCATCCCCGACCTCTACCTCCGTTACATCGACGAATGCTTTGGTGTCACCTCCTGCACCCACACACAACTGACTGACTTCATTCATTTCACCACCAACTTCATCCGGCACTCAAATACACTTGGACCATTTCCGACACTTCCCTACCATTCTTTGACCTCACCATCTCTATTGCAGGTGATACACTCCTGACCGACATCCACTACAAACCTACTGACTCCCACAGCTACCTGGACTACTCTTCCTCCCACCCTGCTTCCTGTAAGGACTCCATCCCCTATTCCCAATTCCTCCGTCTACGCCGCATCTGCTCCCAGGATGAGGTGTTCCACACCAGGTCATCACAAATGGCCTCATTCTTCAGAGAACGGGGATTCCCCTCCCCCACTATTGATGAGGCTCGCACCAGGGTCTCCTCCATACCCCGCAACACTGCCCTCGCTCCCCATTCCCCCACTCGCAAACAGGGCAGAGTCCCCCTGGTCCTCACCTTTCACCCCACCAGCCGGCAAATACAACATATAGTCCTCCGCCAGTTTCGCCACCTCCAACGTGACCCCTCCACCCGCCACATCTTCCCATCTCCCCCCCTGTCTGCCTTCCGCAAAGACCGCTCCCTCCGCAACTCCCTTGTCAATTCTTCCCTCCCCTCCCACTCTACCCCTTCCCCGGGCACTTTCCCTTGCAACCGCAAGAAATGCAACACTTGTCCCTTCACCTCCCCCCTCCACTCCTTTCAGGGACCCAAGCAGTCCTTCCAGGTCCGACAGAGGTTCACCTGCACCTCCTCCAACCTCATCTACTGCATCCGTTGCTCCAGATGCCAGATGATCTATATCGGTGAGACCAAGCGGAGGCTTGGCGATCGCTTCGCCGAACACCTCCGCTCGGTCCGCAATAACCAACCCGACCTCCCGGTGGCTCAGCACTTCAACTCCCCCTCCCATTCCACATCCGACCTCTCGGTCCTGGGCCTCCTCCACGGCCAGAGCGAGCAACACCGCAAGCTGGAGGAACAGCACCTCATATTCCGCTTGGGGAGTCTGCATCCTTTGGGCTTGAATATTGAATTTTCTCAATTCTGTTAACCCTTGCTGTCTCCTCCCCTTCCCACCTCTCCCTCAGCCCTCGGGCCCTGGCATTCCCTCTATCTCTATCTCCCTCCCCCACCCCAGTCGCACCAGCTTCTCATTTTCACACCACAAACAGCTTACAATGGCTTGTTCCCTTTATCACCGATACTTTTTTGCATATCTTTCACTCATTGTTCCTTATCTCTCCACATCACCGTCTATATCTCTCGTTTCCCTGATCCCTGACCAGTCTGAAGAAGAGTCTCGACCCGAAACGTCGCCTATCTCCTTCGCTCCTTAGATGCTGCTGCACCCGCTGAGTTTCTCCAGCTTTTTGTGTACCCAAGAACACATCTTTGTTCTTTTAAATGAGCAATAGGTGAACAAATTTTAGCCAGAGCCAAGAAAGAGAGCAATTGCGCATGTTAGAAATTCTCAAATCTGTTTATATTTGGCATAATTCTAGCAGATGGCGAAAACATACCCACAATATCTCAGGCGTAAACCAAAGCCAAAAAGAGTTCCAATGACTAACTTTGCAAAACAGAAGGTAAAAAAAAAAAAAAAAAAAAAAAAAAACAGCTCAAAATAACTTTGCCAGTTATTACACTCAAATGGTGCCACCCTGTATCACTTCTCTCATCAATATACACTGCTTTTCTGTTTCATGTTCCATGCTTTTACCTTTAACTGCTCAATACAATAAAAACAATCAAATTCTTGCCACACTATCTACAGCAACAACCAGAACATGTACTAAGTGTTAGGTTTTTTATGACAAGAGGAGAAAGGAGCATGATTAATGGGCCATAGCAATGATAGAGCATTGGAATCTGAATGTAAGAGTACTTGAAGAGCAAGAGGATTGGCTCAATCTGTCAAACTGGAAAGGTTACAAAGCCTATAATGGGGGAGACATGGATATATAGAAATGAATAGTGCCAAAGCAGAGGTTGCATGGAAACAACTGCAACCAGTGTGGCTATATTAGTTTTTTTTTTCCTTTCAGGTGTAGAAAGTGGAGTATGGTTAGGTTTCTCTCATTTCTGCAGAAAGTAAATAATTGAGCCTTATTATTAGGTTCTTGGGGATAGAGAACAGATGAAACAAGTCCCGATATTGAAAGGGGACTCTAAATGTCAAAGCAAAGCAGTGTTCGCCGGTCCTCAGGGAATTCAAAGAGGTGAAATTCAAGTAAATTCATAAAGACCTGACATGAGGTCCAAGACTATCATTCCAAAAACCTCCATCCTAATAAGGAGCATCCATGATAATTATTCATGATATAGAACCTACACTATGTTCAAATGGTAGAACAAACACTTCAATGCTGTAACGGAGATCCTAAACTGCAAGTTAGAATCCTCTGGCATGTACTGGTTTACTTGGAAAGGTGACCAACAGAAGATGAAAGCATAACATCAGACTCAAACTTTGGAGGAAAAAAGTTTCTAACAGTGATGAATGACCTTACATTCATTGATCATTTGTAATTTTATCTTTAGAAAATGATGTGACAGCTTTGGTATTTCTAGTTCTGAAGCATCAAAGAAAAGCACAGAATCCAACAGTTTAAGCGTGACAGATTTGCTAATCAATGAGCCTGTCACTAAAATTATTACTTCATCTACAAATTCCAATAAACAAACTCCAAGTGGACACTTTCCCACGTACCTGGCAGCAGCCATTAACTGCTTTGGAGAGACCGTTAGTTGACTTTTGATCACCAGATGACATCACGATGCTTTCTATTGCTGGCTGAAATACAGGAGGGCCTTTTTTAAAAATTAAGTTTCATAAGAGTACAATATTAGTGATTAATTTATCCATTGACGGATCACAAGAGCAAGAGCAGACCTTTTGCTGCTCGAGCCTGAAGTCTTCTTAAAAAGGGGCATGGCAATTTTTTAGGTCTTCATTCACATAAGAATGTCATCTTGTGACAAAATGCAAATCTCTCTAAAGCAAAGAATGGCTAACAAATTGACTCTCCAACCACAAAATTCTGAATATTAAACATGGGGAATATTTTATGGATATATGATAACTGAATTTAAAAAAACACGTAATTGTTTATAAAGCCAAACAAGAGGGCAGTGAAAAGATTTTGACACTACCTGCTCAATTCAGTGAGATATCCTTGGTATGTCTAAATGGAATTATCTGGCTAAATCACATGCAAATACATTGCTGCACAGTACCAGACAGTACAAGACAACAATAAATATGAAACTACCAATGAGCTCCAATAAATACATTTAAGACCATTTCACAAGGGAAATAATATTTATCTCTGGTTGAGTTATCCAGCGTTTCCTGTTTTTATTTTATTGCTATCATTCCACTATGTTACTATGAATCAAATCCCACAACAATGACAGACATTAAAAGACAGTGAATAAACTAATATTGAATTGAAGGAGGGAATATTAGAAAAAGAAAAATAAGTCCAGTCAAAGAGATGGTATTAAAGGGTTGCCCAGAGAGAGCGAGAACTCCAGGACTTAGCGCTCAAGCAATGACAGATGGGAAGGAGTCCAAACTCAAGAATGTTAAAACTAGAGGTTGGAGTTGATTGGAAGGCAGCATAGGCCATCGGTTTCTCAGGAATAAGGATGATAATTTTATGTCTAGTTTAAGAAACGAGATCAGACTGAATACTGGAAACGTCAAATTGGAGGACCAAAGCAGAATGAGAAGGAGGTGGCAGAAACAGGCAAGTCAGATAGCATTTAGAAGCACACCTTAGGGTTAACCAGAATACTAAAATAGCAAATCGACCAAATTTAGTGGCTACAAAATGGTTGTAACTTACAGTTCAACTGAAATCAGTGTTCTACCCCAATTTTAACTGGAAAGGGTTTTGCATTCCTAATGGCAAAATGTCCCCAAAACAGAATGGTAGCGCCAAGTCAAAAGTAGTGGTGATTGGGAGCGCTTGCCATTCTCAGCACACAAATAATTTTTTGCAATGTATTTTCAGGTGTCATTATGGAGAATAATATGCAAGTATCTCAATTATTCGTTACATTACCACGGTTTTAATCATTTTCTATTATAATCCTGCTTTCCATATTACACTCCAACTGATCGCCAAAACTTCACGAGAAATTGAACTAAAATTGACGCCGGGAAAACCATTCAGATCTAACGTGGAAATATCCATTCACAATCATTTTCTGCTTTCTATAACTTGCTTACTTCCATATTCACTGTCCCTTTTTTTTGTTGCATTGAATTTATCCCAATCCAATAATAATATTTGATAAGTGATCACTGACTTGACAATTACAAAGATAAATATACCTCAATCATTTGAGACATTGTATTACTTTACATACATACATTTACGGTACCATCTTAATGAAAATCTTCAGCCCAAAAAATTAAATCAATGTTTCAAAATGATTTGTCCTTAAATTAACACCAATTCTAGATTAAAACATCTTACGAACTAAATGTAACTTTATACTTAATTTCAAAGATTGATCGAATTGCAGATGTTTGCCTTTTCTCGCCTCTCCTAAATAAAATCATGAAGTGAGCAATCCAGTCCTTCAATTCTTTGTTTTTAAATGAAAAATATGTTCAGAGCCAGGTGGAGGGGGAAGAGCGCTCCTACAGGAAAATAACGTGGAAATTGGGATCTCAATTATGGGAAATAGCAGATATTGCAAATGCTTATTTTGGATGGGTATTTGGGTTAGAACACCTGAAAATCATCCCAATCACATTATTGAAGATCTATAAGGAAGGAGGAACTTACTCTGGAAAAAAACTCGCCAAACTAACGTTGCTAAAAACTGGAAAGTCCCTTGGTAACTCCTAGTCGAAAACTTGAGGAAGTGCCTGCAGAGATAATGGATGTGTTCCTTGTACTCCACGAAAATTCCCTAGATTCCACAGGTCCCAGAGGACTGAAAAACCACAACTGTAACACTGCTAATCAACAAAGCAGGGGAACAGAAAGCAGTAAATTATAGGCCACTTAACATAACATTTAACATGTGTAGGAAAGAACTACAGATGCTGGTTTAAATCGAAGGTGGACACAAAATGTTGGAGTAACTCAGCAGGACAGGCAGCATCTCTGGAGAGAAGGAATGGGTGACGTTTCAGGTCGACTAAAGGCCTTGTGTCCCGCTGAGTTACTCCAGCATTTTGTGTCTACCTATAACATTTAACATTGGGGAAATGCTGGAATTCAATTGATGAAATAATAGCAGAACATTTGGAAAATCATAAGCTTTCCAAAACTAATTTTAACTAACTTACTAATGGAAGATATAACCAAAAGGATGGATGAAGAGGAAGTAATAAATATAGGGTATTTTATTTTCTGAAAGGGATTGGGAAGGTGCGACTAAATGTTACTGCACTAAAATGCAGGCAACTGATGGATTTAATATAATGACGTGGATAGAGAACATACTAGATAGAAACAGAATAAAAATAAATGAGTTACTTTTAGATTCACAAATAATAACTCGTGAGGTGTATTGATCAATGCTGCAAAGAGATGTAGACTTTATTAACTACTTTTCTATCCAACAGTCTGGTCAAAAACAACATCAGCAATAAATATTCCATTCAAAATTGTCACAGTAATGGTTAACCTTATATACAGGAAAAGTAACAAACTATACTATGTAGACAGTTTGTGGCCCACGTGTCCAGAAATTGAACGAACATTTAATATGCAACATGCCATGAGAAAATTTACAGCTCCCAGCTCCAAGAGGCTGTGAGAGATGCATTTGTTTAACCAGATATGATCTTCTCTGGCTATTCAAAATTCAGTAATATTGATAATACAGCATTGCGGTTCATACTTAGTGAGCCATGGGAAATTCCGAGTCCCAAGTTAAAAACCTTCAGCTACCTAAACAAAAAACTCTTGTAAAGTTATTGTGTGTCAGGGACCATTTAGTATAAATGTTAGTATGAGGTTAACTGGTTTAAATAGAAGAAAGGTGAATGAGAAAGTTGTGAAATTTATATTTATATTGTTAGCACTTGAAATGTAACCTCAAATCAAATTCTATTGGAACTGCCTTCCACCTGAAATCTAATTTTAAGTCTAACTGAATTGAAACAATGTGCTTGACCAAATCAAAATTGAGACCTTGAACATTTTCAAATGTGAAACACCCAAGCAGTCAAGGGGGAGGACTGAAAACTTATCAGGCCAGAACTTGTGACACCCAACCCTGGGTCCTCAAGACATCTGCAACATTCTTTCTGTACATAGTCTATCTGGTCCCATTAGAATTTTATAGGTTTGCACAGAGCTCTCATTTGTCTGTGATTCATTTATTCAAGTAAAATTGAATTGGAGCGATTCAATTTAAGTAAATTTAACACTGAATATACTGCTTTGTTAAAATGAGTCAGATATGGTGACTCATTCAATGAGACGAACTTGAGATATTTCTTATCTGTGGCCAGGTTGGTGATCACAGCTGGTCTGTGGGTGGCTACTATACGTGACCTACTTTATGATGGCACTGTGTAAATTTAATCTATCAGGGTGCACTCATGATTCAGAAAAATGGAAGTCAATTCATTTTTTCCAGATTTTTCATCACATTGCAATTTTCTGCTTAGTTTAGAAACACAGCGCAGAAACAGGCCCTTTGACCCACGCACATTAATACTATCCTACGCACACACTAGGGACAATTTACACTTATACCAGCCAATTAACCGACAAACCTGTAGTCTTTGGAATGTGAGAGGAAACCGAAGATCTCGACGAAAACTCACGCAGTCACAGGAAGAACGTACAAACTCCATACAGACAGCACCCGTTGTCGAGATCAAACCCGAGTCGCGGGCGCTGCAAGACAGCAACTCTACCGCTGCACCATCATGCCGCCTTACTGTTATTTCACGATATTCCAGTGTTAATAATTTGTACTTACATTAAAAAAACTAGATAGAAGAAATATGAAAAGAGTTTTGGGAAAGGGAACTGAGATGGGTGAAAAAACATTTTAAAGTAGTTTAAAGTAACTTGGAATATTCTCTACAATAATGGCAGAAGTAGAATCAATGAGGACATTCAAATGGGAATTGGATTGGTTAGGCTTACACCCCATGAATATTGACTTCTCTAACCCTCGCTTTTCCTCTCTCTCACTCTCTCTCTATCTATCCCTTCCTCCTTCCCAGTTCTCTGACCAGTCTGACTATCTCTGATTACATTTTATCTGCTTGCTTTGTTGTTACCTTCGCCATTTATTCTACATTTTCCTTGATCTCCACCACCTTTGATGTCTCGTTCTCACACCTTACACTTTCCTATCTCTGTATCTCCCCGACTCTCAGTCTGAAGAAGGGTTTCCACCAAAAAACGTCACCCATTCCTTCTCTTCAGAGATGCTGCCTGACTCGCTGAGTTACTCCAGCATTTTGTGTATATCTTCAGCAAAATCCAACTGATAAATTACTGATTTAAGCTGACAGTGTAGCATGGTCCAAATATCTTATCAAAATACACATGCCCAAAAAACAATATCTATTGTCAGGCCATCAAGCTTGGGTTGAGTAACTAACCTCAGATTCACAGCGATTAGCGAGGTGGACGCAGATACGTGATAATCTCTACGCAAAAAAATAATTACGCACTCATCGAATGATACTGAGATGAAATTTGCTCATTTGGTTTTAGCACAACCCCCAGTGCAGGAAGGAAGAGTATTGTAGTGTTAATTACACTTGCAATCTGTGGATAAATGATGTAATCCCAATCACTACAAGGGCAGCTGGCTGGTATACAAATTGCTTGGCTCGAGAAAGTGGCTGTGTACTACTAATTGTGCAGTATGATCCGCAGAAAAAGAAGAAGAGGACACAGTAGCCCAATAGTCAACTTATCTGTCTAAATTATCAAACCAAAGTCACTCTGGCAGATGAGATATTAAATAAATCTAGATTTAAAGTAGATGACTGTAATGACAATTTAATGGATGGTCAGAGAATTCCATCTGACATCTTTATCTGGCCTACATGTACCCCAAAAATCACAAAAACAGTTGATTCATAACTACATTCTCATTTTAGGAGATATCAGAAATGTCTAAAAAATACAGACCGCTATTCAGTGCCACCAGTGTTCAATAAACTAACTGTCAATAGTTACCCACATAAACAATCCCCATTCATACCTTAGAATAAATTGTTGGAGGAGATCCAGGGAAATGCCAATGAAAATGAATTGTTATAGAGCTTCACTTTCAGATGATAAAAATGCACAACTGAAAGTGCTCATGAATTCAACCTCATATCAAGTACATTATTCACAAATTACATATTCTTAAACAGAAATGAAATAAATACAAATTATCTTGTAATATCGGAGATGGATAAAAGAATAATGAAAGAGTATTCGTCTAAACTATACATTTGAAAGTTATCCAGTGTGTTCCAGATAGAAATCTTGAAAGCAATCTGATAATGCTATTGTTTAATGATTCCCTCCCTTTCTGGGATCTATTCCATCAAATACAAACTTTTAATTGCATCACAATCGCCTTTGAAATAATTTCAAGACACACTCATTCTGTAACTGTGACAATGCACAAATAACATTCAAATAATTCAAACTATGTGAATACCAATCAACTCTTTCAGCTCAACCACCAGCACAAACTTCATTTACACTCTTGGGACTAGCAACTTGATTGAAAACTATGTGCAAGTTTGTAAATAAACATGGTTTGCACTACCTTATTGACCATTGGTGCTTCTTTCACCAGTACTCCCAATGTCAAAACTTAGGTAAATTCGTAACATCTACTATCCGCAGATTAGGTTATTCCCCACCCCCAAAACTACACAGCAATTCTTGATAGAAAGCAGATGTCTGTAGGCGCCAGTTCAGGAACTGTCTGCCAACAATCACTACCCAAGTGCACTCAAAGAATTGAAGCATGGATAAAATACTGGGCAGTGGCTGACATCTGTGAAAACATACCTCAGTTTCAGTCAGGAGAGGAAAATGAAACTGCTCAGCAACTTCAATATTTCTAATTACATACACACGCCCATTTATGAAATACACAAAGTTAGTTCCCTGAATAATATTACGGAGTACTTGGTACAGCATCGTACCACAAATATCTTCAGGATTTAATTTGATTTGAAGCAGAAATTAAAAATAATGAAATTGAGGAGACAAGATGAGATGCAGAATGAGAAGGATTAATTACACTCAAGCACTCAAGTATGTCATACAGAAGTGACTAGCATATAGTTGTTCACATCCCAGAATTTCTTATAAATGCCGAGGGTCTTGAGATTTACAAGTTCTTTCAATAAAAAACAGATTTTTCCAAGTAAACAAGTGATTTTCATAGGTATACACGCTAAAAAACGCAAAGCAAGCATTAGATTTTTTTTTCATTGAAAATCTACAACAAAAATAAACAAAACTGGACAGACCATATTTCACTATTACTGGTAAACACTATGAAGACATTCATTCCTGTATGCAGTTTGCAAAAGATTTCTCATCTTACAAAATTCTTAAGGAGTTGGACAGGCTAGATGCAGGAAGATTGTTCCCGATGTTGGGGAAGTCCAGGACAAGGGGTCACAGCTTAAGGATAAGGGGGAAATCCTTTAAGACCGAGATGAGAAAGACTTTTTTCACACAGAGAGTGGTGAGTCTCTGGAACTCTCTGCCACAGAGGGTAGTTGAGGCCAGTTCATTGGCTATATTTAAGAGTGAGTTGTATGTGGCCCTTGTGGCTAAGGGGATCAGAGGGTATGGAGAGAAGGCAGGTACGGGATACCGAGTTGGATGATCAGCCATGATCATATTGAATGGCGGTGCAGGCTCGAAGGGCTGAATGGCCTACTCCTGCACCTAATTTCTATGTTTCTATGTTTTGCCAACCTTCCTAATCACAAGACGTTCAGTTTCCATTTTTAAAAACTATATATCCATTTTAAGAACTTGTCACGTAGATCAAATTTCACATTCTGCATACCACAAAACCCAGAATGCCAACACATCAGTGTACTAACAGAAATAAGACAAGCTAAATATCTCAATTGATGCTTTGGAGTAATCCAATCTTCATGTTTTTATAATTGTGTTATAATCACTGAAGAAAAATCTCAGTCTGAACAGTGACAGCGAATGTTCTGGTCAATGCAATTCAGGTTTCACCTTTTCTAGGTGGGGAAATATAAATATATTAAAAGTAATTAGCAATATACTAAACCAGTTCAATAGTACAGGGAGACATTTCATTTTTGCTAAGCATAACATAATGCCAGAGATACACTGTGAGTAACTAACAAAAGACGAAACCAACCATAAATGTAAATAGATCCTAGTAGCAGATTGGTAACAGCAATGCATGATGTAATAAATGCTGATACATAGAAAAGTAAACAGTCATGTAAATATATGGACCAGTTAAGCTCTAATGACAAATCCACATGGCAAAAATCCTTACAACAAACAATTCCATCAGGGATGAAGGGAAGAAATGCAAAATGTATCATTCCACTGAAACAAAATTAATTCATACTACTAAGTATCTTGTAATATCTGATATAGATAAAATAATGAAAAAGTGTATTAGTCAAAACCATAAATTTGAAAGTTATCCAGTGTGTTCCAGATATAAATCATTAAAGCAATGTGATAATATTGTTTAATGATTTAAAAACCCTATATTTACTGCACTATGCATGGGGGAAACTTCTTTTCCCAAATATCAATCAACAAAAACATTTGCACTAATCTACCACATTAAATCTTCTGGACAGATGCAAAGCTTGATCAAAAAGAACGTCTTAGAAAACGCTCATTTCAGATTATTACTTTAGTATTGGCATCAAATCCATTAGAATAGGGAAGTGATGGGAATGGAAATAAATAACCGATCTATCTCCTCTAAATCTAGATAGATATATTGATAACTATAAATAAACATATTCCTATTAATTGCATGTGTCGAGATTATGAAAGGCAAAGATCATCCTAAAAACAAAATGGTCTGCTAGACATAGTGATCTCATATGGTCCACTTGGTAAGGAATCTTGAAGGGAAAAGAATGGCAATGACAGGTGTCCGAATATTGTCACACAAAGAAAAAAAACAGCATAAATTTAGAACCAGATGGCCTATTTTCGGTAACAATACCTCATTAGTGAATGAAACAACCAATGGACATGATCATTCACTAATTTGGCACAATTTTTTTGTAAACTTTGGTAAAATTTTTTTTGAAGGTAAGAATTATACACAATGGAAGTTAAGCAGTCACTCACTGATCTAATACTCAGGTGCAGTGAGTTATGGTAAGATATTTTCAGAACTGCATTTTACTGCAAAGTAAAATGTTCAGATTAAGGAAATTCAAAACTATGAAATTATTTAAAGTATATATTCACTGCAATGTGATAAAAAAACATCTAATTTCCAAATTCATTTTAAACAAGTACCAGCCTATGCATTTAAAATTTAAATAAAAGGACTTTTAATCGGCAGTCCATCTACTTCTTTAATTCTAATTTAGATTTTGAGAAAGTTATTAAACAAAATTGGAGCACATGGGGTGAGAACAATGTACTCCTAGAAATTGAGACAAGAGGACTGAGAACGTGCTACATAACCAACATGACCAACAAGATTGTGTTAAAAAAATGTTATAATAAAACCAAAGAGGAAATAAAGTGGCAATATTTTTGGCAAAGGAGTTCCTTTTGTACAATATTAGGTTCCTATATATGGATTTGCAAGATGGAGAGTTCTCAGAGTTAGCTTTGTGTGGGTTGCTGCTAAACTGCTCAAAACAGATGTCACAAGAGTAGAGAATGCATGCCACTATTTTAAAACTCCAAACATAATGCAGTCAGATCACTATCAGTGTCCACCTCACCATACCACACACTCCGGTTTAACTGCGAAAGGTTATTCAGGCCCTTGTGTATGCACTTCAACTTTGACCCAAATTATCTGTAGACATTCCCATCTGCCAAATCTAAAAATGAAGCTACTTAGTGAATTGCAAACTTAGGTTTTAATTTCGTAGATGAAAATAAGAAATTACAAAATAGAAAAGGAAAATATTTCATTCATCCCACCTGTGCCAATGGAAAAACTACTCAGTCAAAATCCATCTTCCAGCATGTCCAAGACAAGCAGTCAGGTTCTTCAAGCACACATCATAATCGATGCAAAATCTAAAACTCAGATCTTGTGCTCTTCCGGCTTTGCTTCTTTTCCCTATTTTCGCAAAAACGGCACACGATAGCGCTACAATTTTCGCCACCTTACTCACCATTCTCCTGTGCTACACGGACAACACGTTTTGTTCCGATCTATGTATAATTTAGAAGTTAAGATTTTTAAATCTTAAAACCCGTGCATACGCAGATTGGTCCCCTCTCCTGTCAGTCGCTGGGAGGGTGACGCCTCTTCCTGCTCCATTGCCGCACTGATTGGTCGGGTCCGCTGTCGGTCACAGGTGGCACCCGACCCGCCTGGCGAGAATATAAAGGCTGAAGGAACGGAGTGAGCATCACTAACACTCTGCCGGCTGGAGTCTGCAGGCGCCTCCGTGGGGCCGAGCCCATTTCACTTGCGAGCCCACAAACAGTCTGCCAAGGTGAGGCAGAGGTTCACTTGCACTTCCTCCAACCTCATCTACTATATCCGTTGTTCCAGGTGTCAACCTCTCTACATTGGTGAGATCAAGCGCACGCTCTGCAATCGTTTCGCTGAACCGCTCCGCTCAGCCGTCTTAATTTACCTGATCTCCTGGTTGCTCAGCACTTCAACTCTCCCTCCCATTCCCAATCTGACCTTGAGAGAGGTTGACACCTGGGCCTCCATTGTCAGAGGCCCAGCGCAAATGTGAGGAACAGCACCTCATATTTCGCTTGGGTAGTTTACACCCCAGCGGTATGAACATTGACTTCTCTAACTTCAAATAGCCCTTGCTTTCCCTCTCTATCCCTTCCCCAATTCTCCCACCAGTCTAACTGTCTCTGACTACATTCTATCTTTGTCCCGCCCACTCCCGACATCAATCTGAAGAAGGGTCTCGACCCGAAACGTCACCCATTCCTTCTCTCCAGGGATGCTGCATGTCCCGCTGAGTTACTCCAGCATTTTGCATCTACCTTCAAATTTTCCTAGCCTTAGCAAAACAAAATTGAGACAAAGTACTCAGCTGATTTGATGGAAATGATATTTTGTCTGCACGTGCACACTGACAAATTTCATCAGAAAATCCATGAACACATGCTGTATTTTATATTTAATATTTAATTTAATGTATGGTATTATTATGAACACTTCTCCCATTCCGCGTAGTAATCTGCAATAAACAAGTATGTTTCCATGATTTGGTCTTGTTACTTGATATTAGGAAACCAAGACAATTTATATTATATTTGACAATATCTAGCAAATTAAAACTGTGCTCAAGATACTGCAAGTTAAAATATTTTATGTTAAGAGTAAGGTGCAATCTTTAAAATAATTTCATCTATCTATACTATTAAAAGTCTCATCTTGTTTTATCCGTCTGTGAGATCGAGGAACTATGCCAAAACGGAACACAATAGCGCGAACATTTTTGCAGAAACTTACTCAAATTTTCCCCATGGTCGTTTGTATCAGGTTTCTTCACATTTGATGATATTTTTCGCGTTATTGATATTTAAAGTTTAAAAAATGCCAACTTTGAAAATAATAACTGCCTGTGAGTGGGAGACTTTTCTTGCAGCTTCCAGTGATGATGTCACAATGGCATCTCACAGTCCGCCAATCACAATGGGAGCTCATTTACATAAGTTGCCATGAAGATTCCGAAAACCGAAAATGACATCACAATGTGATCTCTGCTGCCAATACAGAAGTTATGAGAGTTGATGGAGTGGGGGATGGGAGGAGAAGAAATGTCATTTAAACATTGTCTTTAATGGGGGAGTGCGAAAGGGGAAAGGTGAGCGAGGGAGTGACTGCGTGTAGAGAAAAGGAGGGAGGGAGAGGTGACAGAGAGGCAATGGGGATCAGCAGCTTCAAGGGGAGTAAGGAGTGAGATTTCTCCCCCCCCCCCCACGTGGGAAGGATTGATTGGCTCAAGGGAGCCCCGACGCCGACCCAAAAGTCGAGTTCATTCATTGGCTCCGGGATGCACCGACTACCTCCCCACATGGGGAGGATTGATTGTGTTGGGGGAACGGGTTGCGTTGGGGGAACAGGTGAGGGGTGGAAACGGATTGCGTTGGGGAAACAGGTGAGTGGTGGAATATTGCGTTGGGGAAATGGGGCCCAACGGGTCAGGAGGGTAGGGAGGGGAGAGGGGTTATGGAGGGCAGGAATCTTATGATCGGCAACGGGTTGAATTGGGGGACCACGTCTCCCGTGGGGGCTACGGGTTAGTAATGCAATATTGCGCTGGGGAAGCTCCTTAGATGCTGCTGCACCCGCTGAGTTTCTCCAGCTTTTTGTGTACCCAAGATAATTAGATTGATGGATACTGATGTAATTCTGAGTTGTGATTTTACGCTTTGTTCTGTAATATTTGTAAAAGGCCTTGTAGAGAGATTGGAAATCCATCTCCCAGAGATAGCAGGAAATGGGAGGCTGTAAGTTAAGAATAAAGTTTCTCCTGGTACCAAACACTTATTAAGTTGACAGATTTACGACCCATGGTTTCGAGATGTGTGTTTTGAAGTTAGAAACTGTAATTCAGCAAACTTATATAATTCATGTTTTATAGATAATGTAATAGTATTGTAAACTGTGAAATTGTAGTGAGACAATTTATGAAATGTATTATCTTAGTAGGAATGTAAACATTAGACGTATCGAAATTGTTTAGATTCATAGAAATATCTTTCTTCTTGGTATGGAAGTGTGTATGACTTGTGTGATAATTGTATTACAAATGTATCTTATATTTTGAGGAGTGTTCTTTGATAATTGGCCTACTGGGGTTTTGATGTGTTGAAATATAATAAGCAAAGTTATACCACAGGCAAACAAAGGTTGTAATGAGGCCAGGGAAGGGGGATCATGTAACTGATGTAAATCACCAGAAGGACTCAGATGATTGGTTACTAGCTTGTCATACCCTCTGTATCTGAAATGTCTAATACCTATATAAATGCCATGAGTTTGTATTAAAGTTACTCCTTTCTGGACCTGCCCCTGAGCATCAGCTCTATGTTGGAAGGTTCATAGACGAGTCTCAGCTGAATAAAGAATTGATTTCAGCAGCAACACGTGTTTGAGTCAAGTTGACTTTAGATTGACAAAATAACTCAGTTTAACAACTGGGGTGTGAAAGGTCCTTAATGATGTTGACATCCTCTTCACTTTGCACTGCTGGTTTATTGAACTACTTATTTTAAACACTGGTTTGATAATTCACCACTAAACTTTAACGCGTTAGTAAATCTGGATCACTTATTCAAGGCGAGTGATACACAGCAGACTTTAATTGCCTAATTCAGCAAGAAAGAACTTTGACATATTTATTGGGTTTGTTGACAAGACAGTTTAAGCCAGCTGTACTTTTAATTGCTGTAATTTAAATGTATTCACAAAAAATTATGTAGTGCCACAATTTTTGTTACATGCTATAATTTAGATGTCTCCTAGGGCCACTTGACCTGCATATAATTTATCACTAATAATAAAGTCTTTCTATTCACCTCTGATTTATTTCCTCAAAAATAATGCCAGATAGAAGACAGCTCCAAAGGCCAAATTTAAAAAATGATCGAGGTATAATAGGATTCACAATATTTAAAGCAAACACTGAAAAAATATTTTAATACTCCTTACAGTTTGCTTTCAACTGTAAATGGTGTATGCATTGCCAAATTTATAGAAATCGATATTTGTACATCAAAATCCACATTTTGTTCGGCTTCTACAGTATCTAAGGTTTGAGTAGCTGACTATTTGGTCCTTTCTGCTTTAAATAAGTTAGTTTGATAATAAATGGAGAATACTTTGCTTAAATTAGCACACATTCAACATAATTTTCACCACGGCAAGTGTTCTGAAGCAAAATGGCAAGATTCCCATTAAAGGAAATAAAATTAACTAGCCATCCGCAAAATTAAGACATCAATCTAATTATGAATCATCAGGTTCCGTCAGTTCTGCTAAAATTGAATATTATCCTTTTTTGCAAGATTCAATTTAATCTAGAACATCACGTATAATTTTGATCTCCAGGCTCAAGGGATATTTTTCACATTCATGGGATAAGCTACACAAGTTGAGCCAGCATTTAATTGCCCATCACTATTTTGCCCTTAAGATTATTGCGGAGAGAGGAGTATTGCGTGCAGTTTTGGTCTCCAAATCTGAGGAAGGACATTATTGCCATAGAGGGAGTGCAGAGAAGGTTCACCAGACTGATTCCTGGGATGTCAGGACTGTCTTATGAAGAAAGACTGGATAGACTTGGTTATACTCTCTGGAATTTAGGAGATTAAGAGGGGATCTTATAGAAACTTACAAAATTCTTAAGGGGTTGGACAGGCTAGATGCAGGAAGATTGTTCCCGATGTTGGGGAAGTCCAGGACAAGGGGTCACAGCTTAAGGATAAGGGGGAAATCCTTTAAGACCGAGATGAGAAAGACTTTCTTCACACAGAGAGTGGTGAGTCTCTGGAACTCTCTGCCACAGAGGGTAGTTGAGGCCAGTTCATTGGCTATATTTAAGAGTGAGTTGGATGTGGCCCTTGTGGCTAAGGGGATCAGAGGGTATGGAGAGAAGGCAGGTACGGGATACTGAGTTGGATGATCAGCCATGATCATATTGAATGGCGGTGCAGGCTCGAAGGGCTGAATGGCCTACTCCTGCACCTAATTTCTATGTTTCTATTTTGCCCTTAAGATGGTGGTGAGTTGCCTTCTTGAACCGCTGCAGTCCTTTGAGGTATACCCACAACGCTGTGATAGATGAGACATGGTTGGGGGAGATTGAGGGTTATGAAGAGAGGTTAATTCTTGTAATAAAAGAATTGGCACATGGGGTGGACGAGCAGGCTGTGACTGCCTTTAGAGTTTAGAAATATGAGAGGTGAGAATGTTGAAGCACAGAATTCCAAGAGATTGACAGATTGAATACAAAGAGGATGTTTTCCTGGCCGAGGCATGCAGAATTTGGAAACATAGAACAGTGTGACACAGGAACAGGCTCTTCGCCCCGTAATATCCGTGCCAAACATGATGCCAACAGTTATATGGGTCACATACAAGAGGAGGAAAGTTTCCCTCAGAGGATTATGACTCTGAAATTCTCTAAGCAGCTGTGCACGCAGAGCCGTATAATTTATTTAAGATAGACAGAAATTGAATTACGAGGGAATCAATGGGTACACGGAAAGTAAAGGTGACGTTAAGGCCAAGACCCTTTGAATATCTGACCTACTCTAATTTCTTACCTTTTAACTCTAATAAACAGCAGCAGTAAAGACCACCAAAGAAAAACGAATACAAAATAAAAATGGTTTTGATCACACCGAATGCAAGTCATTGAGAACCTCCAGCTAGCTGCAATGCAGGTGTCAACACATTCCACACCTGCAATGTAGAAATATAGATCAGGTACAAGTGCAGACAACTTCACAACAAGTCCTTGGCTTGTATCTGGCTAGGTCCTATAGGCCTTTTACCTCCATTAAAACGTTTTTTTATTATAATAGTACTACCAATTTATATCAATAAAGAAGTTTAATTCAAGTTTGTAAACAATAAAAAGATCCTCACATGCCCATCATAGTGTCAATGGGGAAGATTTCAGTATACACTGGGCAAGATCTAGATACCATTTTATCCAGCAGATGCCACTTCTGCGCTCGAGGTTGCAAGGCTCAAAGAACTGGAAGGCACAGATGAGCAAATATATTTTTACAATTTTCCCAGAAGAGAAGACAAATATGCTTTTCGTAAAATACCTTTCATATACTTCGCTATATAAAAAATGCTGTTTTCTCCTCAGGCCATTGAACACTACAACCTCCAAATAAGCTCCAAACTACATAGACTTAGGAGCATTATTTTTGTCTTTGCACTACTATTGAGGAAATATTATATAATAGAATTAATTGCTCGGATAATAACTTTCGTGTGAGGAACCCATGTTAAGTTGTAAGAGGAGGGGTTGGGGTTTTCAGAAATACATGTCCCCACAAAGTAATAAAGTACAAAGAACACACACAGGAGAACAAATAGCTTATCATAACATGGAAATGTTGATCTGAATAGGCATAGCTTTGTTTGCTTTGAAGCAGCTATAACGCTGTCAGAAGTTGTATTTGGTTTAGCTTGGTGTTTAGAGTATAGGTAGTTAATGGGGTCTCTTCCCAGGACATGGGCACCATTTGTTCTTTCTTTGTGACACATCACTGAACTCTAGTGCGTCACAAAGAGGGTTTATGGTTGTTTATACTGGGTCTTAGACAGCATGCTATATAATAGTCTGTGATTTGGTTTGTGCTGTTTAAATGTACTTATGTTGAGATAAGAGATAAGGCATAGGTGATGGTTATGTGACCTTTGTATAAGGGTGATTTCTTATGTTATAGAATGAGAAAGTAGCTCTGTTTTGATCTAAGCCAAACGGTTGGGGTCTGCATTTAGTAATCTTCATTTGCTGTGTGGAATGCTATTAGTGAGGGGCCGTAAAGAGGTCTTACGTTCCTTTCCTCCAGAGATAACAGGGGGAGGTTGTAATTCAGAAAGAAACTAGACCCGAGCTTGGTAAGAAGCAATTTTAATTTATCAAGTGTGACAAGTATATGGCCTTTTTGTGCTTGGGGTTGAGAATTGTGTGATTAGAAATAACTTAAGTCTTTACCACTTTGTAAGAATGGGGCAAAACTCATATTTAATCTTTGTAATCCATAAGTAACTGTATTTTAACTGTGTGGTTGTAGGGAAATTATTTGTGAACTGTATTGTGTTTTAATTAGGATTGTAAATATTCGAGGGTACACAAAAAGCTGGAGAAACTCAGCGGGTGCAGCAGCATCTAAGGAGCGAAGGAGATAGGCGACGTTTCGGGTCGAGACCCTTCTTCAGACCCGTAATATTCGACTTTGTTTAAATCTGACGTTTTAGAAATAAAAGTGAAAATATGTGGTTTGTGTGTATGTATTGTGTAATTGCTGTATGATCAGTCTTTTATATTCTGAGAGGTGGTCTCTGAGAATTGATTTTATTTTTCTGTTGTTTTACTTCATTGAAATAAAATGATTTTGAACAAAGAGAGTAAAGAAAACCACAGAGGGAGCAAGGGTTGTAAAGAGGCCAGAAAAGGGGAAATCGTGTGACTACATGTGTTGTCAATCACTGGAAAGGACTCAGTTGATTGGTTAATGCGAATGAGCTAATGTATGGTAAACCATAATGATTGGTTAATAGTTTGCCACACCTTCTGTACCATAATTGTCTAATACCTATATAATGCATTAAGTTTGTACCAAAGTCGCTAATTCTTTGGACCTGCCCTGGAGCTTTCAGCTCTGTGGCGCTGAATAAAGAATTGATTTCAACAGCAGCAATGGTTTCAATCAAGTTTTCTTGAATTAGACTGACACAAGAACTCAGGTTAACACTATTGCTTGTTTGTTTTTTAGTTATATATACTGAATTTTTGTTGTCTATTACGGGTTTGACATTTTATGTTAAAATATCTATTGTACTACTGCAAGAATTTCATTGTTCAGTTTCAGAACATGACAGTAAAACACTCGACTTAAAGGGTACTTTGAGATGAAGTGACTATTGCAAACCTCACCAGCCAATTTGCACAAAACAAAGTCCCACAGACAATATGATAATGTTGATAAACATAGAAACATAGAAATTAGGTGCAGGAGTAGGCCATTCGGCCCTTCGAGCCTGCACCGCCATACAATATGATCATTGCTGATCATCCAACTCAGTATCCCATACCTGCCTTCTCTCCATCCCTCTGATCCCCTTAATCACAAGGGCCACATCTAACTCCCTCTTAAATATAGCCAATGAACTGGCCTCAACTACCCTCTGTGGCAGAGAGTTCCAGAGACTCGCCACTCTGGTATTTCTGATCTCGGTCTTAAAGGATTTCCCCCTTATCCTTAAGCTGTGTCCCCTTGTCCTGGACTTCCCCAACATCGGGAACAATCTTCCTGCATCTAGCCTGTCCAACCCCTTAAGAATTCTTTTTTTTTTTTTTTTTTTAAAGAAGGAACTGCAGATGCTGGAGAATCGAGGGTACACAAAAAGCTGGAGTAACTCAGCGGGTGCAGCAGCATCTAAGGAGCGAAGGAGATAGGCGACGTTTCGGGACGAGATCCTTCTTCAGTCTGAAGAAGGGTCTCGACCCGAAACGTCGCCTATCTCCTTCGCTCCTTAGATGCTGTTGCACCCGCTGAGTTTCTCCAGCTTTTTGTGTACCCTTAAGAATTCTGTAAGTTTCTATAAGATCCCCTCTCAATCTCCTAAATTCTAGAGAGTATAAACCGAGTTTATCCAGTCTTTCTTCATAAGACAGTCCTGACATCCCAGACATCCCAGGAATCAGTCTGGTGAACCTTCTCTGCACTCCCTCTATGGAAATAATGCCCTTCCTCAGATTTGGAGACCAAAACTGTACGCAATACTCCAGGTGTGATCTCACCAAGACCCTGTACAACTGAAGTAGTACCTCCCTGCTCCTATACTCAAATCCTTTTTCTATGAAAGCTAACATACCATTCGCTTTCTTCACTGCCTGTTGCACCTGCATGCCTACTTTCAATAACTGGTGTACCATGACACCCAGGTCTCGCTGCATCTCCCCTTTTCCTAATCGGCCACCATTTAACTAATAGTCTGCTTTCCTGTTTTTGCCACCAAAGTGGATAACCTCACATTTATCCACATTATACAGCATCTGCCAAACATTTGCCCACTCACCCAGCCTATCCAAGTCACCTTGCAGTCTCCTAGCATCCTCCTCACAGCGTACACTGCCCCCAGCTTAGTGTCATCCGCAAACTTGGAGATATTGCCTTCAATTCCCTCATCCAGATCATCAATATATATTGTAAATAACTGGGGTCCCAGCACTGAGCCCTGCGGTACCCCACTAGTCACTGCCTGCCATTGTGAAAAGGACCCGTTTACTCCTACTCTTTGCTTCCTGTTTGCCAGCCAATTCTCTATCCACATCAATACTGAACCCCTAATGCCGTATGCTTTAAGTTTGTATACTGATCTCTTATGTGGGACATTGTCGAAAGCCTTCTAGAAGTCCAGATATACCACATCCACTGGTTCTCCCTTATCCACGCTACTAGTTACATTCTCGAAAAATTCCACAAGATTCGTCAGACATGATTTACCTTTCGTAAATCCATGCTGACTTTGTCCAATGTTTTCACCACTTTCCAAATGTGCTGCTATCCCATCTTTAATAACTGACTCTAGCAGTTTCCCCACTACCGATGTTAGACTAACTAGTCTGTAATTCCCCGTTTTCTCTCTCCCTCCCTTCTTAAAAAGAACATAATATTCTTAAATAAAAGAATCATATTAACCAGAGCACCAAGAACAACTACCCAACACAGCTAAAAAGGCTAGTTTAGCACCGTTTTGTACCAAGCTCAATCTGAAAAATACTCTTGTATCCATCTTAAATCAAATCTATACTGTGATGAAGCAACATTATAAATGATGGGATAGAAATAAAATAGTCTTAAGCATCAAAGTAGACAATTGGGGAAACACAGAAGTAATTGAAAATAATGCTGGAAGTTAAACACACACCGTTGAAAGTTTAGTCAATAACAGCGAAAGCAAGTTGAAATTTGGAGCAAAGACAGAACTAGGAGGCGGTTTATTGTTTAAACAGATGGAAATGTCGCCCATGTTTACAAACACTTTTTATATATTCTATTTAAAAGTGTATAATTTCAAGTCAAAACCATGATGTATTCTTCTTGACTCAATATCACATGATGAAAAAAAATGAACATTAGAAAATACTTGCCCTTTTCACTGCTAATTTTGTTTTTAAGCCAAATTAATTTTCTTATTTGAAGTCACATTTCAATTGGATGTACATACCTGCTAATTATTTTGACAGTGCATGCTACAATTATGACGTAAGGAAATAGCAGAAAATGCATCTAACCTTGCCTATCCACTTTCTCCACAGACGCTGCCTGACCCACTGAGCTGCTCCAGCACTTCGTCTATTTTTGTAAATCAGCATCTGCAGTTCCTTGTGTCTAGTCAAGTATTACAATGTTCATTGCTTTGTGTTCAAGTGCCGAAAATAGGCCATCATCACACCCTTTCAAATATATTCTGATAAACATCAAATAGGTCTGACAGAATTATAACCTGTAACGCTTTTAAGCGTGCCCTCGGGCCTGTCGGCTTCCAAATAAAAAAAATAATTCAGTAACTCATAGGCCTTATTGTTTGAAAAATTAAAATTCCAGCTTATTTATATTCCATTTTAGAACTTGTTATTACATCAAAAAACATGACAACTGTTATTGCAACCAAAAACGTGACAATTTACAGCACATTCACGTAAACCTAAATTTGCTCATTTACCCCATACAAATTGAACCAAATTAAAACGTACTTGAATACTAATATATAAAATATCACATGACAGAATGTCACATTAGATGCAGTAGCAGAAATAGATAATGCAAAAATGAATTTATTAATGCTAATATAAAGCAGAAAATGCTGTAAATGAACACCAAAATCAGCTCACATCGTGAGTATTAACATGGCTTATTGAAATACAAAAGGAACAGGCAAAGTTAATATTGGTTTATGAAAGGGAAAGCGAAGAGGTTTTTTTTGAGGTTGCAACCAATAAAATAGATAAGAGTGAACTGGTTAATACAATGCGTTTGGACTTCCATTGGAGTTTTGACACTGTGAAACATAAAAGGTTGCCATTATTTAAGGAGTAATACACTGGTCTAAATTGAGGATGAGTTAATGGACAGAAAACAGCAAAAATAAATGACCTGATGAAGGATTTTCAATCTGATGTGTTACCCCAATTTCTTTTTCTGCAGAATTAATTTATTGCTACAATTCATTGTTTTTAATTTCTATGAGGAAGTACTATAGATTGGTAAACAAGATAAGAGCTGCAGTGTTCAAAGTTTTGACGTAGTTTTATTTCTTAATGTAAAGATTCCTAATATTCGAAGTTTCAATGAAGGATTAGATAAATTTTCACTTCCACATATTTTATACATGATATATCCTTCAATATTTTCTTCACACTGACACCAATAAATAAAATCCAACAAATAGGCAAGTTAAAATATTCCAATATAGTCAAACCTTGAAACTGATAGAATCAATCTAATTTTTAATTTGCTCAATAGCTATCCAAAGTCTGAATAAGAGCATAGATCCATTGTTAACTAATAACCTTCTGAATTGGCATTTCAATTTCATTATCCTAACCAAAACATTCAATGGAAAGGCATGATATTACCAAACACCAGTGTAAACTTCAGAAGATGCGAGAATATAGATGGTAGAATCTAGAACAAAAAATGCTGGAAAAATCCGCATCTGTGGAGGCAAAAAGTGTAAGTCAACATTTTGGGTCATGGTCATGCATGAACGGGTAGATTGCCAGTAAATGGCAGAACAAAGGAGTTTGGGAGATAAGCTGGTATGTGATAGGTGGAACCAGATGGGAAGGGAATAGGAGGGATGAACACAACACAATGGTATGAATATGGAATTTTCTAATTTCAAAATGCCCTCCTTCAAGATGCTTTCCTCTCACCTAGTTTTTAGTCTCTCTTTGATTATCCTACCCATTCCTCTCCCCACCCAGTTCTATCTGCCCATCATCCCTCTCTGCTTAAAATTAAAGTAGCTGCATTTTGTGGCACCATTCATGGAAAACGTCTGTGCATTAGTATAAATAGAATTAAAAATTATAAATTAAGTAATTTGGGCACATTGGTTAAGAAGTAACAAAAAGCTTATGCAGAGACCAGCGCGGAATGGACACAAATAATAGTGTAACCACAAACACAATTAATGTCTGTTGGCGAGAAGAATTATAGCTCTTGAAAACATCCATTGAATTGGCCTCCTTCTGTGGCAGAGAATTTCACAGATTCATAACTCACTGGGTGAAAACGGTTTCCTCATCTCAGTCCTAAATGGCCTACCCCTTATTCTTAATAATGGTATCAAGATTAAACAGTACTCGAAGGTACATAAATAGTTCAGGTTCTAAAGAAACACAGCTGTGAAAAGCACAATAAAACAATACAGAAACTTAAAAGTAGCTTCAATTGGGAGTGAGGAACAAATGTCATTTAGCTAATTGGCACATGGCAAAGCCAATGGCATGTATAAACCAAAGCATAAATGGATACAGTATATTGAATGCCAGTCCATGTGAAGGAGAGATCTTTAACAATATTGCCATCAATATGTACATTTTAGGCAGACGTTCTATACAGTATATACATATACTTAATTGCATAAAATTCTACAAATCACATTTTAGACTTTTAAATTTGCGTTTAAGATATTGTTAAACTCAAGCAAATGCAAGGTTTTGCATTTTAAAGGTTGAATATAAGGAGAGATTGAGCAGTTAATGGCAAGACCCTTAACAGCAATGATGTGCAGAGGGATCTTCATTGCTAGGGGCTTTGAGTCAAAAAGTCATGGGGCAGTCCTGTAGGATTTTGGTTGGGCTGCATTTCAAATATTACGTGCAGTTCTGTTCCCTACTTTACAGGAAACCTGTAGCTTTGACAAGGGTGCAGATGTGGTTCACCAGAATGCTGCCTGGATTAGAGGGTTTCAGCTACAACAATCAGCTTGGATTGTTTTCTCTGGAATGTTCTAGAGGTTGCTGGGAGACTTAATAGTAGAAGAACATAAAATTGTGCGACTAGATAAGGTATAGGGTGAAAAAGTCCAACACTAGAGCGCATAGCAACAAGGTAAGAGAAGGAAATGTTTAAGGGAGGTGCGAGGCAGGTTTTCACATGGGGCTGGGGGGTCTGGAATGCATTGCCAGGGTGGTGGAAGCTGATGTGATAGTGACATTTAAGAAGAGGCTTTTGGATAGGCGCATGGAAATGCAGGGAATAGATCATGCGACCAAGTAATCTTGAATTATGTACATCTTAATCTTCTCAGACTACCATAAGGGACCTCATCAAAAGCATCCTTTACCACTAAATAATTAAATAGTTGATCTTGTTATCACATGCAGAGCTGCCTGGTTGTGCTGCCACGGGAAGGAGAGTGCTGCCACGTTAAGGAGATAGATGCATTCAACTTATTTGATTGATTTTGGAACATGGTTGTAAAAGATGTAATAACCTTCCAATCCACTTCTGTAGATTTTACAATACATGCATGTCCCATTTGAAGCATGGCAAAATAATGCTGCGTGGATGCAAAGTTGTTGGGTCTCCATTATTTACTATACCATTTGGACAATATGAACACATACATGGGCTATAGCTCATTGATAATCATTCATCGCCATCATCCCTCCAAATGTATTAATCTCATAAATTGGATCTCCCAATTGGGAAACTGTGAAACCATCATCCCTCTAAACTCAAACTAGGTCTCCGCTCATCCCTGTGCAACAGGATTCTCATCTTCCTCATCAGCAGACCACAAACTGTACAAATTGGCAACAACGCTTCCTCCTCAATAACCATCTACATAGAGCACCTCAAGATTGTGTGCTCAGTCCTGTGCTTTACTCTATGCCAGGGCCTCCAAACTATGGCCCATGGGCCACATCCGGCCCGCCACAAGATGTTATGCAGCCCGCGACAAGCTTTTAACATGTTCCATGCGATGGGCTATTTAGCAGGGTCTGTGGTAACGCGGGAACTTACACATTAGTTTGCAGATCGGCGACAGTGGCCCTAGTGAGCGAGGTGGGGGGGGGCGTGTGTGTGCTTGCTTGCTCTAATTGAATAGTGTCAGAACAATCTTACTTGCAATGCCAGCATTCAACAGCCTCAAACTGTTGAATGCTGGCATTGATGCTTGAATCAACAGCTTCAAACTCTTGCGCTCCGAAGATCTGTCCTGTGTCCAGAACATCAATGCAATAAAAAAAAAAGAAAGCTCACTAACGCCTCTACTTTTTTAAGATTGAGAAGATTCAGGTCAATCAATGCTGCATTAAATACTCAATTAAGCCTCTACAAGTGTATGGCACATCATACGTATGGTCCTCCCCACCATCAAAGGGGTCTATAAGGGGGCACTGCCTCAAAAGGATAGCCTTTATTAAAGATCCACACAACTATGACCATACCCTCATTCCGACCATCTGAATGAGAATGAGAATTGGAGACCCACCACATTGTTGAATGTTCATTACAAGAGCCAACCAGGTCAAGTCTGCTCTGGGAAGGGTGATCCACCCAGACCAAACCTGTGCTGTATCTGTCAGAAAGCCTGCCTTGTCAGCTTGGACCAGGAGAAGGCCTTCGACAGGATATCGCACACGTACATGAAGGACGTGCTCTCCAAAACGGGCTTTGGGGAGGGAATTAGAAATTGGATCCAACTGCTCTACATCGATATCTGTAGTGCAGTCCAAATCAATGCCTGGGAATCAGACAGCTTCCCTGTCAGGTCTGGAGTCAGGCAGGGTTGCCCTCTCCAGGGCCCGAAATTTGCGGTTGCCCGGGTGCCAATGACCACAGAAAGTGCCGCCGGGCAACTTAAACGCCGACTCATTTTGCCCAGCTTGGCACTCAAATACTGGTTTATACCAGTAGACGCAAAAAACTGGAGTAACACCACGGGACAGGCAGCATCTCTGGCGAATAGGAACTGACGTTTTCTGTCGGCGGCGGCTGTATTCCTCTTGTATCTTTGATTGCGGGGCAAAGATACTAGGTGCAGCGTGACGAAGGGTCGGAGCGAATGACGGGTCTCGAACAGCGGCGGCAAAACGGCTCCACCGCCTCCTCCTCCCGCACCCTACCCGGCGGAAGGAGACCTCCCTCTACCTCCT
Source organism: Okamejei kenojei (assembly GCA_035221665.1). NCBI lineage: Eukaryota > Metazoa > Chordata > Chondrichthyes > Rajiformes > Rajidae > Okamejei > Okamejei kenojei. Next base: position 9,385,163 of record CM069166.1, read on the forward strand.
CGGCGTGTGAGAGGGGTTGTTTTCAAAGCGCCTTTTGCGAATTTGCCATCAGCGGCTGCTATCGCCCTGATAACGGCCGCTGCTTGCAAATAAGCTAACGGCGATAACCGCTTTCAACCCCTCTCGCACGCCGAAGCCGGGAGCGAGGGAGGGAGAGGGAGGTCTCCTTCCGCCGTCTGAAGCAGCTGCACCAAAGATCTTTGAGCTGCACCGCTCGGCCCCGCACCTTCCTGTCGGCTGGCGGAGATGGGGAGGCGGTGGCGCTTTGGCGTTGGACAGGGACGGCCAAGGCAGCGGGGCGATGTTGTCTGAGGAGCGCTGACCTTTCCCCCCCCCCTCTTTCTCTCTCTGTACGCCCCCCTCCACCCCTCTTATCCTGGGACCCCTCCTCTCCATCCTGCACTGATCCCCATTCCCTCCTCTATTCAGTCCTCACTGACATCCCCTGTGCTCCCCTCCACATCTAATCCCCCCCATCCATCCTACACTGGTCCCCCAATTCATCCTGTACTGACCCCCCCCCCCTTCCCATCCATCTTGCACTTCTCCCCCCATTCACACTGCACTGTTCCCTCCCATTCATCCCGTACTGACCCAACCTCCATTTACCCTGCACTGATCCACCCATCCATCCTGTAATGATCTCCCCATTCGTCTTTTACTGATCCCCTCATAAGTAAAGTATCCTTTATTGTCTGCCCATTCATCTTTTATTGATCCCCCATTCACCATGTACTGATAACCCATTCAAGAAGAACGGGGGGAAAGTCCGAAGAATGGTCTCGACCTAAAACGTTGCCTATTTCTTTAGCTCCATAGATGCTGCCTCACCCGCTGAATTTCTCCAGCATTTTTGTCTACTCCCATTCATCCTATACTGACCCCCCCCCCCCATTCAACACTACTGACGTCCCCCGTGCTCTCCCCTCACAATTTTATATACTCCAACCAACACGTACTAATTCACCTGCCTCAATCCATCCATTCCGCACTGATTGCCTTCTCAAACCCCCTCCCCGCCATCTATTCATCCTGCACTGATTCACACACCCCCTGACCCAATTGTGCTTCATGGTCTTCAGAGCGAACATTGATTATGTTTGATAACGGAATGTAATCAAATGTGTTTTAATTCCCAATGTTATTATTTGTTTTGACACCTTTAAACATATGCTGCAGTTATGTCCTTTGGCGATCTCTTGTCAGTTAGTGTAATCTTTAACCTGTCAGGTGGGTATAGTCAGTTTTAACAGCTACTATCATGAAATGCCTTTAGAAATGTCCTTGCAACCTCTATATTTTGTTATGGATAAAGTATGTGGGAAGCCAGAGTGTTTCTGTGCCAATAGCAATAATGACCCATGCTATGGCCATGTCATGGTAATTTTTGGTCCTCCACAGAAAACATGCTTGCATCAATCTGTAGTGTGTATGGTTAAGCATATATGTTACCATGGTCCAGGAGTTATTGACACAGGTTGATCATATGCTGAATAATCCAACCTCATTTTTGTTTGGAAGTGGAAAGAACTAATAGAAATTGTATTAATTGCAATGTGTAAAAAGAGTTGAGAAATTGTATTATAATTTTGCTGCATGTCATTGTGGTATATATCATGTCTTGATTGGTGAATATGTTTAGTTTGTGAGTTATTTGAAGCAGAAATAATATGTGAATGTAGACAAAAGTGCTGGAGAAACTCTGCGGATGCAGCAGCATCTATGGAGCGAAGGAAATAGGCAACGTTTCGGGCCGAAACCCTTCTTCAGACTGATGTGTTTCGGCCTGAAACGTTGCCTATTTCCTTCGCTCCATAGATGCTGCCGTATCCGCTGTTTCTCCAGCACGTTTATCTACCTTTGAATTTCCTGCATCTGCAGTTCCTTCTTGAACTTAATATGTGAATGCTTCATTGAGCATAATTCTGACTGGTAACTACGCACTTCGTTCGAGCACATTATCGCATACGTCATGCAAACCATCTTCAATGACCACCTAAACTGTCATTTGGCAACCTAAAAAGCTGTCAAGGTTGCCCAGCTGGCAATAGGGAAAAAAGTTAAGCGAGCGCCCTGCTCTCTCCCGTCTTGTTCGTCTGTTGTATGGAACCATCATGAAGGACGCGAGCATAGGAGTTACATTGCCAGGCAGTGGGGGCACTCAGGTCTCCGTCTTCTGCTCAGATCCAGGGTCGGTCCGCAGATTGATTAACGTCTGTGACCAGTTTGAGTTAGCCACGGGAGCAAGTGTGAATCGCAGGAATAGCGAGGTCATGCTCTTTGGCAACTGGCCTGACCGATCTTCTGTCCCCTTCACCATCAAGACTGACTTCTTGAAGGTGCTGGGGATCTGGTGCGGGGGAGCAGAGGCATGTAACAAGAACTGGCTGGAGCAGAGAGCCATGGTGGGGAAGAATATGGAGCTGTGGATGCAGCGTTCCCTCTCTATAATGGAGAAACATTTGGTCATCAGGTATGAAGTGCTTTCAGGTCTGCTGTACTTGGCGAAAGTGTGGCCTGTCCCTCCTACGCCACAGGGATCACCCGGGCCGATTTCCAGTTCATCTGGGAGTCGACGATAGACTGTGTGCAACGGGCCATAATGCACAAGTCAGCAGACAACGGGGGTAAAATCGTGCCCAACGTCACCCTCCACCTTCGTGTGTGGTTGCATCAGGCAGAGCGTAGGGCCAAGACAGATGGGCACCAAGTGTCACTACCTGCTGAGGTTCTATCTGTCCCATGATGGGCCTGGCGCAGATGCCATGCAATCTGCCAATCAGCTGGACATTGCCGCGCCATCTGTCATTCATGGAAAAGTTCTTCTGGATCAACAACTTTGACCACAAGTCCATCGGGCAGCATGGAACGTCCTGCAGGCACTCCAAGGAATTGACTCCATGGATCCTGTGGCCTGGTTCCCAGAGCAGACTGCCAAGCTTCTCTGGCGAAATGCCTCATCGCCAGAACTCACCATCAAGCACCAAGACATGGCTTGGCTGGTGGTGAGGGGAGCCCTCCCAGTCAGATCCTTCATCCTTCCTGCACTGTCGGAACCTCACTACCTGTGCACGCTGCTATGGAGACGGATGCCCACCTCTTTGCAGAGTGTGGATTCGCAGACAGTCCAGAGAGGTTTCCAAGGGTCCCAGTCACAATTTATTCCGAACAGCTCCTTCACAGAGGACTCTGTGATTTACGGACTATTCCCAGTGACGTAATCAGAGACTGACATCAAGTGCTGCTGGAAGGTCATCAACTCGGTGAAAGACGCTCTTTGGTCTGCCCGAGCTTTGTTGACCTCCCAACGGAGCGGGATGTCCGTCGGGCAATGTTGCCGATTGGCACGCTGCAGACTGCAGGAGTACGTCCTGAGGGAGGCCCCGAAGCTTGGTGCAGCCTACGGCAAGGCTCTGTGGGAGAGGACCACAGTCTAAGGGAAGGGATTCCACGCCAGTGGGCTACATGAGTGGCAAGGGTGGGTGATAAATGTGTGTAATTTGAGCAAACAATTATTTTGCACGGTTCCGGTATTGTATATATTTATTACTTGAATAGTCTATTTTGAACTTTAAAACAAAAAATGTCCTTCCGACCATTGGGAAAGTGGCACAAGAGCCTGAAAACAGCCATCTTCTTCACAACAACTATCAGGTTCTTAAACACTAAACAACACTAACATTAGTAACAAATAACTTTTATACTGTGTCTTTGATTGCAATATAGACTTTGCAAAATTGTGGCTACCTCGTATTATGGTTATTAATTCAATTAAAGTCTTTTTTGATTATTATTATTATATTCAACATGTATGTATGGGTTTTAGGCCTGTTAAACAGCTAGCTACAAGCAAGAATGTCATCATTCTGATGTCAGTATAACCATATAACATATAACAATTACAGCACAGAAACAGGCCCTCTCGGCCCTTCTAGTCCGTGCCGACAATATATATTATATATATACAGTATATTTGACCGATATTGGTTCCAGTCCGTGCCGACAATATATACAGTATATTTGACAAATAAACACTCTTGACTTAGTCCAAGTGATAAACCGATATTGGTTATTGCCTGTCCTACTTAGGTGCTTTTTAGGCGACCGCAGGCGACTAGACTATTGCCACATGGTCGCCGGGGTGTCGTCTGTATGGTTGTGAGTAGTCTCATCAGTCACCCAAAGAGTCGTAGCATTTTTCTGGTCGCCGCTGGATTTTGAAATGCTCAAAAACTTTTGGCGACAGTGGACTTGACGCCAATGAGCTTGACTTTTCCTGACCTAGGTGCTGTCGTCGGTTGTCGCCGATACTGACTTTGGTGAATTCCATTGGCGACTACCCATGTCAACTGCCAACTGAATTGTCTTAAGTTGTCGCAAACAGATGTGTAGCTTGTCACGAGTGGGCGTAGGTGGACATCCTAACAGGTTGCCGGTAGCTTGACACTGACTCGGTGGTAGGTTGTTATAGCTTGTCGTAAATATTGTTGTAGACATTGTCGTAGGGGGGGTTCAATCACCGTTTTTTCGGCGACCTGCTACGACTATGTCAGTCGCCGAAAAAAAATTGCCTAAGTGGGACAGGCCATTTACATGGTTCTAAATTACTGTGTGCCTCTAGGTCTCAATCTTATTCAAAATAATACTGGGCATTCGTACACTGAGAATTAGTGTTACAGGATGTAATTCAGAGACGGGAGGAGATATCTTTGCTAAGTTGTTAAGTGCTGTAACTAAGCAATTCACCGAATCAGTAAACCCCAAATTCTGTTGAAACATTAGGTTGTTCTGTGTATATTTATTATAAAGCACATGTACCTTTTATTCAAGACAAGGAGAGGAAGTGACATACAGGAAAGGATGAGTCAACCTGAACAACTTTCTTAGGCTAAAATGAACCATCTCAAATTACTCCAATTAATACCTTGGACCCTAATGGTGAGGAAATATTATATAATAGAACCACTCGGACAGTAACTTTTATATAAGCTAGGTAATTTGCAAAAGAAAACCTTAAGGTTTTCAGAAACATGTATCCTAAAGAAATAAAGTGCAAGTAAACACAGAGCCAACAGACGAATCAAAACATATAAACCTGAATCTGAACCTGCATAGCTTGGTTTGTTGTTTTGGGGCAATTATAACGCTGGAAGAAATTGTATTTGATATGACCTTGTGTTGAAGAATGGATAGCTGAATAGGGGCCTCTTCTTAGGCCAGAGGTCATCTGCTCTTTCTCTATGGCACATTCTTGAGTTATGCTGAGTTTGAGACAGAATTCAAGGCTGAGAGATAATAGACTCTGTAATTTAACTTTGGCTAAATGAAATTATAATGAAGTTGTGATAAGGGATGGATGCTTGGAGAGGAAAAGAATTAGATTGATGGATATGTGACCTTCCTATGTTTATAGAAAGTCGAAGAAGCAGATGTAATTCTGATGTAATGATCGGAGTTGTGAATTTATGCATTTTCTGTAATATTTGAAAAAGACCTTGCAGTGAGATTGGAAATCCGGCTTCCAGATAGCAGGAAAGGAGCTAAAATTAGAATTAAGTTGTATACTGGCACCAAACACTTATTAATTAAGTTGACAGATTTACAACCCAAGTATGCTTGGGTTGGGAGGTGTGTGGGTTTTGAACTTAGAAACTGTAATTTGGCAAAATCTCATATAATTAATGTTTTAAATACATAGGTAATAGTATTTTAAACTGTAAAATTGTAGTGAAACAATCTTTGAAATGTATTGTCTTAGTAGGACTGTAAACATTAGACTTTGTTAAGATTTATAGAACCATCTTTCTTCTTGGTATGGAAAGTGTGTATGATCATTGCATTGCATATGTATCTTATATTTTGAGGAGTGGTCTTTGATAATTGAGCCTACTGGGGTTTTGCTGTTGAAATAAAATTCTAAGCAAAGTTATATCACAGGCAAACAAAGGTTGTAAATGAGGCCAGGGAAGGGAGATCATGTCGTAAATCACCAGAAGGACTCAGATGATTGGTTACTCGCTTGTCATACCCTCTTGTCTAATACCTATATAAATGCCATGAGTTCTATCAAAGTTACTCTTCTCTGGACCCACCCCAGAGCATCAGCTCTGTGTTGGAAGGTTCAGAGACTAGTCTCAGCTGAATAAAGAATCGATCTCAACAGCTACAAGCGTTTGAGTCAAGTTGACTTTAGATTAACAAAATAACCCAGTTTAACAATGATTCAAAATACACTCTCGAAATTAAAGTTAAGCAGTATTTCTTTGTGTTGCAAAAAATATGCAATTATTTTGGTATTAGTTTATACTCTTAAAATTATCTGTGTTACATAAGGATTTCAGATATTCACACCAGTTCACTATTAATGGTCACAAACAAATTAAAAACATTTAATTAAACATTTCGAAATTCACTCCAGGGAAGATTTACCAGTACATGTGTGTTTTACAAAATGTTCAGCTTGTTAAAACAGTGAAGTAGACAAACTAGAAGATTCAATGACTCAGCAGTTCACTAACTGCACCCGGAGTAGGAACAGAATACCTGTGACAACCAATAAATAGGTTGAGTAACTCAAATGATTCATAACCAAGTCAAATTTATTTAAAGAGCAGATGAGATTAAAAACAAAAATTCTTCCTCATTAAAGCAGAATTACCTCAGAAAAAGTAGTCAGGTTAATTTCATATAAATTGTTCACATAAATTCAACCGTGGACACTTTCAAAGAAGCCATTAAGTTTGATTGGGTAATTTGGTTATCATTGCCACAATTGCCATGCATAGCACTGTCATTATATGTAGTCAAGCCATAAACAAAATAAATAAAATCCTTCAATATCCCAACTTGCTGCTATCCAGCAAAGCATGCTGGAAATGCATTCGCATGTCAAATAAGGACAAGAATAGTCGTCCGTCCCCGTCAACAAATGACGTGAATGAGATTAAAACATAATCAATTACGACATTCAACGATCTTTCACAAGAGCATTATGCAACCAAATTTTACAGGACAATTGCCCAAATACCCATGGCCCAGGCACCATTAAAATCAGCCGCATGCAGGAAGTTTACATTGTAGCTAGAATGTAAAGATTGAAGATGATTGCAAAGTTTTAAGATTTGCTGGAATTTTAGAATTCTATAAAAGTAAGGATATTGTTCAGCAGAAATGCAAATCAGAAAGACAGGAGAGAGGGGTACAAATTAATTGGTCGAGGATACAGGAAACAGGTTTGGGTGACCTCACAGTTATTATTTTTTAATGTTTCAAAATAGACTTTATTCAAGTAATAAATATATACAATACAGGAACGGTGCAAATAAAATTCTTCCTACATTCTCGGAGGCTATACATTCAATACTGTTTATACATATTGCACAAATATCACGTTTATCCTCTACCCTTGCCACTCATGTGGCCCACTGGCGTGGAATCCCTTCCCTCATTTTTTTTTGGGACGTGTTCCCCCCCCCCTCTTATGGCACATGTAAGACACAGGCCAGCCAGGAGTGTATTGCATAGATGAGTTCACGCAGTTCAAAAGTAACACAGGAGTGAGACAGGGTGGAGTTTTCCAACATTATTCATATAATGTACACCACTAAATTTCTTATTCAGCTTCTGGACTTGCTAAAAAAGGAGGATGTTGGTACTCATTATCTACAATGAAAATGACCTTGTCTGCAAGGAGGGAGGCCGCACACACGACACCGTGGGTAATTTAAGCGCGAGAAAATATACCAGATATCGTGTTAATGGAATGTAACAACATTGTGTAACTTCCAAAAGAATCCGTTCATTACACAAAAAAATGTGAAACTAGCAGATATTTCAGAGGTAGGCGCAGAATAGACTGGATTTCCTAACCTACCATGCTGTTTGGTTTCCAGAGTCAACTTTATGCTCTGGGCCTCCTGATTAAAAAAGAAATGTTTTACAACTAAGTCTGAAGAAGAGTCTCAACCCAAAATGCTATCCATTCCTTCTCTCCAGAGATGCTGCCTATCCCACTGAGTTACTCCAGCTTTTTGTGTCTATCTTCATTTTTACAACTATTTTGTTGTATGCAATGACACATAAAGGCATTTCAAATTTTGTTTAGAATTTTTTTTTTTTTTTTTTTAAATCGCAGCCCAAAAAAGGCAAAAATTGAAGAACCCGTTGTGTCACCTTCTGGGAATTTAAAAAAAAAATTAACCAAATAACAAGTTTTCCCACTTTGTCTCACACCTTGTAAACCCTAAAGGCTGTATTACAAACATATTGTTTAACCAGAAAGAGCAAAATTGCTAAATTCATCAAAAAGTGCACTTTTAAATAACTTAGCCTAATAAACAAATGAGTACTCCTGCAACCTTTAACATGCTCATCATTAACTTTGAAGGGGAGTAACAGCAGTCGGAAGAGATAATAATGTCAGCCACAATAAGTGGATATATCACTTATATGTAAGTATTTATTTCTTACAAGAATTGCACCTTACTCTATTTTTGTCAAATAGCTACCCAAATAGAAAATGGCAGCACAAATGAGTAATCTGGGCAAATTAAATTCAGTTTTTCAGATGGAGATACTAAACTGCAGTTTATTGCCATCGTGTGCAATCCAGGTGCAAAAGGGGGCACAGAATTGACTGAAAATGTCCAATGCTTACAGCTGAAAATTAATCCGAACAGCTATGTACACTGTTAAGAAAATTGCTCTCATTTGGATTCAACCAGGAACATAAATCCCCAAAATTGTGAATGGTGTAAGCATGCTTCATTCATTCTCCTTCTTATTCCTCCTCCCATTCATGCTCCCCATCGCCTCTCATCGTTTTGATCTCACAATGTTTTTCTTTTTGCTCATCCTCAGAGGAGCCACAGAACAGTTAAACACAACGTAAAGATGACACTACTTCACTGAGATAAAGAAACAAAGTCAAATTCCAAACAAACACACCCCCACATCAACCCAACATACACACAAATGGCTAAATTCAGGCACAGAATCTCAATGTGGTATTATTCAATATTACAGCCATCGTGTGCAAGAGATGATGGATCCAATTGAAGAACAGACATATTTGACAGGCTGTATTGGCTTCACATCCAACAGTGCTTAATTCAATCAAGGAATCATATTTCAGCCGAGGTTCATTAGTTAAATGTTTAAGAAAGAACTGCAGATGCTGGAAAATTGAACGTAGACAAAAATGCTGGAGAAACTCAGCGGGTGAGATATCAGCTTTCCATTCTTATTATGCAGAGTGAAAAACGTCTAGCATAAAGCAATAAAGGGTTTCACAATTTCATGGACTTAAATCACAAACCATCCAAGGTGCAAGACCAATACCAGCCTCTAGACTCCAATTTAACTATTTGGAACTGCCAGAGTAATTCTGTTTGTCGATTTCCAATAGCAATTTAAACCATGCAAACTATTTAACATCGTCATGCTCGATTTGACAATTGCAATGATAACATTTCTACCGTAAAACTAAAGTGAGACAAAACACATGTCCAACCATGCCACAAAATATTCAATTGACCAGCTTCACTGATAAAATAATTTTCCATAGTACTAAATATTTTATGAGAAACAGATTTGATGGATAGGGTCACCACAGTGCTTGGAAATGATAATGAAATACAATATTAATTTTTTTAAATCAATAAAATAATTGAATCCCGAGTAGTAGACATTGCATTCATTTGCTCAGTTTCTTAATTACAAATGTAACCAATGCTCCAAATTCCATTGAAAATCTAAGTTGAAGGAATTCATTTAAGCTGCATTCCCAGCGACGCGTGTATTGTACGTTATTAATTCAAATAGGAAAAATAATTTTACATTAACAAACCAAGATACAACACAACTTGGCCATTCTTTCATCATAATTAACAATATAATATTCCTACTTTTCCTATCATTTTCACGGTGAAAGGTTGTGGAGAACTGATTATGTACAACATTGTTCCAAGAGTAATTCTTAGGAATACATTTGCACCACATTTAGAAAACATAGCACACCATTCTTCATGGGGAAATATTAATTTGCATAAAAGATAAATAAATCACTGTTTTAAACAGGGTGCACAAGATTTGTGTAATCAGTTAAATAACTAAGGACCACAAGATAAGGACTTTGTGTCTATGCTATACAAACAGAGCCCCAAACTAAAATGTAATAGTTAAAACATCCCATGTGTTCAATGTAGATCGCAGAATACTGGAATGTTTTCATGTCCACATAGAAGGGCATAAGAAATTCGATTGTTTATTGTTAATAGTAGTGTGCATATACCAAATTGAATCAAAACTGCTATCACGTTAGCTTTAATCAAGATTGTAATCAATACAATTTTATCACACAGAAAAGCAGAGCATGCAAATTGCACCACATTTCCAACATGGGTTGCAAGACAACGTTCAGATTGTCGGAACGAATGGCCGAACTCTTAGTTTCATAATTACACCACCAACTACACGTGTACCCTGTCACGTTCTGAATTCATAATTTAACAATGCTGGAGATGACTATTAATTAACTATCGTCTGAAATTGAGCCTTTTCTGCAAACGACTTTATAATGAATCCATTTAATAAGATCGAGTTTATCAACGTCGCACTTCCGCGTACTGGTTGAAATGGCCGGCACCTGAACCCATATCTAAGGTAAACAAATCACAGCAGTTATCCACAGGCTTGGCCAGCTTACAAAAGCCTATACCAATGCTTGCGTTAAAAATACCGAAATAGTATGCGATAATATCACATATTACCGTCGATATTACCTATATTAAGGCGAAGTAATCAACAATAATATAATAGTTACATAAGTAACTTTCTGGAATGCATTTGAACTACTTTATTGTGTGAAAGTAGGAGCAAACACAGCACTGGGTGAAATGATGTACTCTCTTACAACTAAAGACTTTGCTGTTGCTGCCATTTCGGCTCCGTAGCTATCCGGGGAAGTTGACGCTATTAATTAATAGGCCCCAAAAAAAAAGGTCGGGGAGGGAGGCGGCGGAATGAGTTCACAAGAGGCAGACTCTGCTGCCACCCACACCATCTATTGCGGCCACACACCGACGTCCATCTTTAGGCGGCGCCGCCGCCGCTGTGCGGAAAGGGCAACGGGCGTTTCTTTCCTGCTTCAAATGAAAGTGGCGGCGAGCACCGAGACGGCCCCGGGCGCTGGGCCTCACACACACACACACAAAATGGCGTCAGGAAGCCGTTTCCCGCTCGGCGCCGATAACAATAAAAGCCGATCACCCGGCCTCTCCTCCCTTCCTTCCCTCCCTCCCTCCCTCCCGCCCGCCCGCAGCTTGGCCTTGCCCCCGCCGGCACTCACCGAGTCGTTGGGCCTGCCGGGGCCGCAGAACCGCCCTCACTTTCCATGCTGCCGCTTAAAATCCAGCTGTCGAAAACGGCAACCGAGTCCCGGGGCCTTCGGGAGAGATTTTAAACCTATACTTTACCCGTTTCGTTTGTGGGTTTCTACATAAACCCGACGAGAGCGACTCCCTAAAGCCGAGCCTCCGCTCCGCAAATGGCACCCCGACGACACCTTATATACCCCCCGCCATCTTGGACGCGCCGATTGGCCAGCACGCCCCACGTGACGGAAAACCGCCAGTCCCCATTGGCTGCCGCCTTCCACGTGACGGCGGGCCCGCATCACCATTGGTTACCATCACCGTGTGAGTCATGGCGACGGCCGGCCGCTGACGTCGGAACCTCCGCGATGGGGGAAAAAGCCAAAGCCATTCCCGAAATCCCGGGTTGACTTTTTCCCCCCAGCGGACACCGAAGGAGAGGGAATGATTTCCTCCCTCACCCCCTCCTCCTTCCATGACAAAAAGGGGGTGGTCCATCACGTGACGGGGGCGCCGCGCGGCGATTGGCCGGCCTGCCCTCCTGGCACGTGATAGTTGACACCCTCCCTTCCCCCCCTGAGATAGACACAAAGTGCTGGAGTAACTCAGGGGGTCAGGCAGCATCTCTGGCCATAGACACAAGGTGCTGGAGTAACTCAGCGGGTCAGGCAGCATCTCTGGCCATAGACACAAAGTGCTGGAGTAACTCAGCGGGTCAGGCAGCATCTCTGGCCATAGACACAAAGTGCTGGAGTAACTCAGGGGGTCAGGCAGCATCTCTGGCCATAGACACAAAGTGCTGGAATAACTCAGCGGGTCAGGCAGCATCTCTGGAGAGAGACACAAAGTGCTGGAGTAACTCAGCGGGTCAGGCAGCATCCCCGGAGGTAGACACAATGTGCTGGAGTAACTCAGCGGGTCAGGCAGTATCTCTGGAGAGAAGAAATTATTAAAGGAAGGGTCTCGACCCAAAACCTCAACCATTCCTTTAGATTAGAGATATAGCGTGGAAACTGGCCCTTCAACGTGCCGGCCAGCAACCCTTACACACTAACGTTATCCAACACACTGGGTACAATTTATGATTATACCAAGGCAATTAATCTGCACGTCTTTGGAGTGTGGTAGGAAACCGGAGCACCCGGAGAAAACCCACACGTTCATGGGCAGAACGTACAAACTCCGTACAGATAACACCAGTAGTCAGGATTGAACCCGGGTCTCTGGCGCTGAAAGGCAGCAACTCTACCGCTGGATCACCGTGCCTTTTCTCCAGATATGCTGCCTGTTCCACTGAGTTACTCCAGCATTTGTGTCTATCTTCAGTGTAAAACCAGCATCTGCAGTTCCTTCCTACACAGAACATCTACTCGCCGCCGCTTTACAAGTCAGACACAAAATGCAGGAGTATCTCAGTGGGACGGGTAATGTCTCCAGAGAAAAGGAATAGGTGATGTTTCGAGTGGACACTCTTCTTCAGACAGATAGACAGGGGAGAGGGAGGCAAGAAATATGGAAGAGTACGGTGTGAAAAGGACAGCGCAGATGAGATGTTGTTCAAGGAAATGAAGAATGGTTCATTGTTAGCTGAGTGGAAGGTAACAAGGAGCCATAAAATCAATAAAATTAATCAGGAGGATAGTGAAACTAGTAGAACTGGTGTGGGGGAGGGATAGAGAGAGAGAGAGAGGGGGAGAGAGCAAGTTAGAGAAATCAATATTCATACAGCTGGGTTGTAAGCTGTCCAGGTGAAATATGAGGTGCTGTTCCTCCAGTTTGCCCTGCGTCTCACTCTGACAGTGGAAGAGACCCAGGACGGAAAGGCAAATGGGAGGGGGAGTTAAAACGTTTAGCAACCCAGAGATCACATAGGACAAGGCGGATTGAGCAGAGGTGTTCAGTGAAATGATCGCCCAGTCTGAGGTTGGTCTCGCCGATATATAAGAGTCAGGCAGACAAACAAGACAGACACAAAAAGCTGGAGTAAATCAGTAGGACAGGCAGCATCTCTGGAGAGAAGGAATGGGGACGTTTCGGGTCGAGACCCTTCTTTAGACTGAGCTGTTGACTGGACTGTTGGACTTTAAGGTCGTGACTCGTGGGATAGCTAAGGTTACGATAAGGGTGAACTGATTTACTTCTGGAAGGGAAAACAGGCAGACTTATTTGCAAGTTCATAAGTTAAAGGAGCAGAATTAGGCCATTTGGTTTATCAAGTATATTCCACCAATTCAACCATGGCTGTTCTAGCTTTCCCTCTCAACCCCATTCTCCTGCACTCTCACCATAACCCCTGACCACCATTGTGTGTGGGCTTGAGGGCCCACCCAATTGGGGCCCACTGAATTCTAAGTTGGTACCCAATTCAAAACGTGAATTCTAAAAATGTGTACACAATACACAGGGATGATATCAGAACTAATAGTTATAACTGTGCAGGAAGGAACTACGGATGCTGGTTCGCACCGAAGATAGACACAAAGTGCTGAAGTAACTCAGCACGACAGACAGCATCTGTGGAAAGAAGGAATGGGTGAGGTTTCGCGGTGGGGGGGGGGGCCTTGTTCAGACGGGCAGGGTAGGACGATGAGGCGGCAAGATGATGTACCAGAGGCCGCGGCTCCAGCACTCGGGCCCGTCCCGAGGCGCCGCCACCTCCCCTTCTCGCCCACTTTCACCCCATTTTGTTTCCGCCTCACCCTCTCGCTCCCCCCCCCCTAAAAAAAAAAAACTATACATACATAGAGAGAGTTGTTGAATTCGGGTTGTTTGCCGTAAATTTTATTTTACCTGTGGTTTGCGCCCGCGGCCTTCCGATTCCACCCGACCTTTCCGTCCCTGCGTGACGCCAGACGCCGGCTGGCAATCATCCGGAGGTCCCGCCTCTCCCCTTAACCCTTGCAGTTCCCCTTGGCGGTGGACACCAAAGATACTAGAGTGTCCGCCTTTGGTGGACACTCAGGAGTTCTTTGCTCAGGAGTCAAGAGTGTTTTACTGTCATATGTCGCAGATCAGATCTTGCAGCAGCAAAACAGAATATGCAAACATAATACACTGTAAACAATAAACTGGAAACCAGTGTGTGTGTGTGTGTGTATATATACATACACACAAAATGTATTAAAATGACCTTTATTAAAATCTGACAATCTGCACTTTAACCACATGTGATTTTTTTCTATTACAAATCTCAAATTGTGGAGTACAGAGGCAAATAAATAAACGATGGGTCTTTGTCCCAAACATTGTGGAGGGCATTGTGTATATACATTTTAGTATCTATCGTCCCCCAATTTGTTGTCGCTGTCTTGGGATTGTCATTGTTCAATCCAGCTTCAGACTTTTAAATTATGATGAAATCTTAAATTGAGTTGGTAATGTGCTGTGTAGGAAAGAACTGCAGATGCTGGTTTACGTTGAAGATAGACACAAAATGCTGGTGTAACTCAGCAGGTCTGGCAGCATCTCTGGAGAATAGAAAAATGTGACATTTAGGGTCAAGACCCTTCTTCAGGCTGAGAGCCAGGGGAAAGGGAAATGTGAGATATAGATGATGACATCGAGAGATATTATTCTATATCTATTTCTGCAATTCCTCCCTGCATTTTTTTGTGAACCAGTATCTGCAGTTCCTTATATCCACAAGCTGATGTGCAATCTTTCTCATTTGGAGGTTCATTGTTGCCTTGTCTCATTATTGTCATATGTCCCAGATAGAATAATGAAAATCTTACTTGCAGCAGCACAACAGAATATGAAAACATAGTACACTGTAAACAAAATAATATACGAGAAAAAAAGTTCAGTGTGTGTGTATTTATGCACATACACACAAATAAACATAAATAATTAGATCATATTGGTACATATATATATGTGTGTGTGTATTATGGAATTGTGTGTATGTATATGTGTGTATATATGTTTACACCGAGGATAGACACAAATCAAATCTAATCGATAATTAGATTGTACACACACACAGACGTACACATAAAAAAAACAATAATAGTGCAATAATAAAAATAATCGACTGTCTGAAGCCTACCAAATGCTCTCAAAGATCCTCTTCCAGACAATCAAACCGCCTTTTTTAATCTCGGGATTGGCGGTAAAGTGTTCCAATTCGGTCTCTGGGTGGGGTGGTGGGGAACGTTGACTTGTTTAGAAGGCGAGGAGCGTTCGCACCTCGGTCTCTCCCGACGGTTGGAGCGGCCGTTGGAAAGGCAAGCCGGCGGGATCACTCGACAATCTCTGGACATGAGTACCTCAACAAAGTTGACAGAATCTCAAATGGCTGCACCCTCGGCGGTTTATTGAAGTGTTTAAACTCCGAGCACAAACGTTCGTTGGGTGTGAATCATGCCAGTAAGTGATTGTCTCCTTTAATTACTTTAGAGCTTCATTGCTTGCACTAATCGAGGGAACCAGGACAAATCTTATTTTGAGTTATACTGTAATGCAAGTACCATTCTCCCGAAGCATCGCTTGGTCCATTCTGAGAGCAGTAGTTATTGCATTGCAGTCTGGCAGCTTGTCCCACGTTGATGATCATTACCTGTTGAAGACATTGACTGAAATCAAAATTCTGATGGGCCTTCGGTCTACTGCAATTGGAAGGTATTTCAGGATAGCCCAATACGTGGGTATCACAGGTCTGTGGTGCCACCTTTGAACTGTTAAATTTCACCACGAAGCTATCGTCGCTGAAGGAAGGTCATTGTGATGGGCTGCTTTAGTTCCCCAACGTGTAGTTGAACAGGTTAAAATGCTGCCCAACCTGCTGAGTTACTCCAGCATCTTGTCTCCATCTTTGTCATGTTTTCAGCTTATTTGGCTGAGGTAGTGTATATCAAATGCTGTCCACATTTAGTAAATAATGACATTCCATGCTTTAACATAGAAGGAGGTCACCAGGCTGATCAAGGACGATATTCAGTATATATTTAAAGCTTCCTTGAATAAAGTGTGACATCTCTACTGACTTCTGCATCCAATGGCCCCATGGTTATTCAAGTGGAGGAGGAGCATTCAGTGTGGTATTGGGAATCTTGGTGCCTTGTAGAAGAGGTGCCCATGGTTACAAACTGCTACCTATTTGAAAAATGGTCTTGTGAGAAGAGTCCGTAGTTCCTACATTGCCTCATGAGACTCCACTAAACCAGAGTGGAAGCAAGTCATCCTCAATCTTGAGCAATTGAGGAAGTATACTTCAGAAAATGGAAGGTGATGCCCTGCGCTATCATTTATAGAAACATAGAAAATAGGTGCAGGAGTAGGCCATTCGGCCCTTCGAGCCAGCATCGCCATTCAATATGATCATGGCTGATCATCCAAAATCAGTACCCTGTTCCGGTTTTTTCCCCATATCCCTTGATTCCCTTGACCCTAAGAGCTAAATCTAACTCTCTATTGAAAAATTATGTGGCTAAATTTTAAAAGTATCTTAAGCAAGCTAAGAAGAATATATAACACAGTCTAATATAGTGAAGGCACTAATATGTTTTGAGGAAGGCCATCCTTGTGATCGAGGCAGTGCAGCGTAGGTTCACGAGATTGATCCCTGGGATGGCGGGATCAATGTCATATGAGGAAAGATTTAAAAGACTAGGCTGTTTAGAAGGATGAGGGGGATCTTATAGAAACATATAAAATTATAAAAGGACTGGACAAGCTAGATGCAGGAAAAATGTTCCCAATGTTGGGCGAGTCCAGAACCAGAGGCCATAGTCTTAGAATAAAGGGAAGGCCATTTAAGACTGAGGTGAGAAAAAATGTTTTCACCCAGAGAGTTGTGAATTTGTGGAATTCCCTGCCACAGAGGACAGTGGAGGCCAAATCACTGGATGGATTTAAGAGAGAGTTAGATTATAGCTCCAGGGGCTAGTGGAATCAAGGGATATGGGGAGAAGGCAGGCACCGGTTATTGATTGGGGACGATCAGCCATGATCACAATGAATGGCGGTGCTGTCTCGAAGGGCCAAATGGCCTCCTCCTGCACATATTTTCTATGTTTCTATGTCTAATAAACAATTAATATTTTACATCATTATTTGGGGAAAGCTCATTGATCTGAAACATTAACTCTGGTTTCTGTTTTATTCCTATCAACCAACATTTAAAAAATAACTTTTACCTGCAGACAAAAAGTACACAATATAAACCTCATTCGGCAATCAGAAACCTGAATATCAAACTAACAAATTCATTTAACCTGAACTAATTTTAAAGATGAAATTAATCATGCAACGTGGTTTTTTTCACTCTTTCTCTGACAGAATGCTGAAATAGAAATGCAGATTATTGCTCCCAATCTGCTGTCTTTCGTCTGACAGTCTGCTCAGCTGGAACACAGCCAAGCTATTGTGTAAATTTCCAGGAATACATTCTGGACTGAAGAACATTAAGATCAGCCATCTTCCTACCTCAATTAAGCATATATGCATAAAAAATAACACGAGTTAAATTATATTTAAATTGAATAGAATAATGTGACCCATCGATATATTCCAAACACTTTGATCAACTTGTAAGTGCGGGAAAGTACAATAACTATCATCAGCTTTGGTTAAGAAAGTATTAAGGTCTCTGACAAAAACAAAAAGTAGTATATCTAATTCAACATTCAACAACAGATAAAACCAAAAGCAAATTTTTGATGATAATGTGAAATAACAGAAAATGTTAGAGATGCTCAGCAAGCCAAGCTGTTCCTGTGATCAGAAAACTGGATCTGATGATTCTTCAAAACATGAAGCGAAACATCCTATGGTTTGAAAATTATATTAGTGTCTTCACCATATTAAACTATTATATATTCTTAGTAGCCTGCAGAAAGAATAAATAATTTTAAAAGTTAGTAACATATTAGCAGTTAAATAATCCCACAATACTATAATTATTTTGTTTTTTTACAACAATGTGAAGCAGAAAAAATAATTTTATATATCAGTCCCAGTGAAATCCAAACTTAGTATCAGTAAAAGTAAGTAGGTTGTTGATGAACACTGAATCATGTACATTGAGTTATTTAATGATCGAGGTAATGGAATGAGTGGTTAAGCCATTCATACCACCTAACCCAGGTATGTTTAATATCTGCTCCATGCTGTTATTTAGATAGCACAGTAAACCCTTGTTATAACGGAGGATATAACGAAGTGCCTGTTATTGTCGCTCTAACCAAATAAAGTATTATCATTCTACAAGCAATTGCTGGTTGATACACAAAAGGATACAAAATGCTGAAGTAACTCAGTAAGACAGGCACCAACTCTGGAGAAAAGGAATAGGTGACGTTTCGGCTGGAGACCCTTCTTTAGACTGTTGGTCTGGAACTGGGCTTGGAATCCAGTTGTGTTTACGGCCCCGGCCTGCTGGCGGGCTGGAGAGAGGCGAGGAACAATGGTCACGGTGGCTGCAGTGCAGGTGATGGTCGGCGGCAGCAGCGGCAGACACGGCCTGCAAGTGGCGGGGAGGCGGTGCAAGCTGGAGGTGTGAACGGCAGGGGGCACAGTGCGAACCAGGCGTGGCGTCAGCAGCTGCCGGGAGGTCTGGCCACTATAACCAAACTCTGTTATAAAGAGGTCCATTAAAACAAGGGCGTACTGTAGATTGGGTATTAGAATCAACATTGGTGCCCGTGAGGAAGGAAAGAAAAAGCCATCCAATTTTGTGGTCTTCATCCTAATCCAGTGAACCCAGCTGGAGTTGGCTGTTGATGGTGTTCTGATGAGGACAAGAACAAACTCACCTTTGCTGTGAGTGGGAACAGGCCCTTCGGCCCATAATGTCCATGCCTAACATTATAGCAAGTTAAACTAATCTCCTTTGCCTACACATGATCCATTCCCTACATATCCATGAGGCTATCTAAAAGCCTCTTAAATGCCACTATGGTATCTGTGTCTACCACCATTCTCTGTTCCTGACATCTTCTTTAAACTTTGTCCCGCTGATCTTAAAATTATGCCCTTTAGTCTTTGACATTTCCAGCATGAGAAAAAGGTTCCGGATGTCTATCTCTAATGTCAATGTCTGTCATAATTAAAAAAAAACTTCTTTCAGGTCTCCCCTCAACCTCCGATGCTCCAGAGAAAACAATCCAGGCCTGTCCAAACTCTCCTTCTAGCCAATACACTGGACGAATTGGAACATTTCTTCTGCTCTTGATTTTATCTTTTATCTCTTCATTATCTTTTCTTCCCAGCAGAAATGATTCCAGTGACAGAACTATCATATTTTGGGGAACAAGACCCAGCATTCAAAATCCTGAAGCCCTGGTGGGATGTATTTGCGGAATATCTGACCCTTCTAATGGTTCTGGTGTCAATGTTTGGAGGAGCACTGCAGGTAAAAACGAAGGAGAGAGTTACATGTTGAAACCTGTTTGGGTCACTAATGTATTAGATTCTGTTGAGTTGACAACAAAAAGTACCCCTGATCATTAGTTTCTAAATGTAGGCATTTAAAATTAAAAGTGGTGAGGAGTTACTTTATTCTCCCCACAATTTTTGTCCTTTCAAGATATAAATTAAACTTGGACATGATTACGGGTATTGCCACTTCTTTAGGTTGAGTTCAGACAAAACATTGTTAAGTAGGGAAGTGTCTCAATGCTGCTTTAAATTAGCAGATTTTTTTGGTGCCCCAAATTGCTGTAAATGCCAACAGAGAGAAAGGGTGCTTTTAGCTGAAAAAGATAAAGTTATGGAAGTTATCTATTAACCTTGATAATAATGTTATTATCAAAGGTTATTATCTTTGATAATAACCTATTCACTGATGCCGAGTTTTGGTTTCAGTGGGGCGACTCAGCTCCAAACCTCATCAGAGATGAAAGTGTGAGCTGAGGGTGACTGCATTTGACAACCAGGCACCAACTGTGGCATCAAGGTGCCTTATTAAAATTAAAGTCAATGGGTATCAAAGGGAAAACGCTGGAGACACTCAGCAGGTGAGGCAGGATCTATGGAGGGTTACTACTGCCCTAGATGTGGCTGAGAACAATCTACTTTATGTACACATATATGCCTTTTAATTGTCACTTCTTTTGCACTCAGTCGACTCATCTGAATCACATGGTATGATTCTCATATAGTACCTAGATAAAGCTAAGACAGCTAGAACAACCTTCAATTGCATTCATTTGAGAATATTGAAATTTAATACGTTAGAATCATAGAGCGTGCCTTCCTCCGTCCCATATCCCTCCAAATCTCTCCTGTCCACGTTCCTGTGTGAATGTTCTTTAAATGTTATAACTGTACCCATGCCTACACCCCCTTTTTTTTACTGATGTTGTGGTCTTCAAAAATGAATTATTCTCTGAATTCTGAGTCTAGTTTTCTTGTGGCAAGATATTATGTTTCCTTTATGCAAGGGATTATACACCCTCTTTGTTTTCAATCTAATGACTTGTGCTGATGTCTTTTACAACAATGAGACCACACCTAAGTATTTACTCCCAGAAGCATCTATATTGTTTATTGTGCAAACGTTCAGAGGAATAGAACAATAATCCCCTTCATTTACAGTGCCTATGTGTGGATTGTAAAGATCGCAATGCTCATAAACACATTTTCTCTGGCAACTGCCTGCACCTGAGCCATGATGCTCTTGTCATCTGTCTTGCCACAAGGAAAACTCGATACAAAACTCAGTAAATAATTATTTTTTGAAGACGATGACATAATTCATTAAAAAAGTGTCGAGGTTTTGCTATAATAACAACATTTAAAAGACTCGTACATGTACAAGCTTTACATGTTATGAATACGGAAAAGAAATCTATAATCAAACGAATTTCTGTTCAGTGTGATTTGTCATTTTCAGGTATCAAATGGGCAGATTCTGTGTATCCCAGTGCCAGAGGGCCTCTCTATTCAGGAACGTCAATGGAACAACTCCATTTTGGAAGGGCTTAAGCTTAATGTGTTTGCTTCCGGATTCCAGACTGGCCTAGATGTTCAGCAGTACTATCTGATTAACCAGTGGTGCTATGATAATGCAGTGATATGGTTTTCCAAGTATTTCCCTTATCTGGTGCTTCTACATTCTTTAATATTCCTCATCAGCAGCAACTTCTGGTTCAAATTTCCTGGTACAAGTTCGAAGATAGAGCATTTTATTACTGTCCTTGGGAAATGCCTTGACTCGCCATGGACCACCAAAGCACTGTCAGAAACTGTCTATGAGGAGTCTACCCCGAGAATGCCTGTAGTTTCTGAATCCAGTACAGATCAATCGTTATCCTCTATGGATAGTCCACTGAAAGTTGACTTTTCGGAATCATTATCACAAGAGATTGCATTCAGTAACGATGTTCACAAAGGAGATAAGGTTTCTCTTCTGTCCAAAAGCTCCTCGGAAGTTCTGAAGTCTGCTGGTGGCATTATGGTAGACAACTCCTCAATGAAAATTTTAGATAAAAAGGAAGGTGAGCAGGCCAAATCCCTCTTTGAAAAAGTGAAGAAGTTTCGCCTGCATACAGAAGAGGGAGACATTCTCTACACAATGTACTTGAATCAGACCATTGTCCGCACGGTGCAAAGTGTAGTCATTCTTGTCTACATCAGCATTTTCATTCCTCAGATGCGTAACAACATTCACTGTGTCGATGCACTGCACATCACGGGGTTCACTGACTTCTTCTGCATTCATGGCTTATGGAGAATGTTCCAAATGTTATCCTTGTTGTACATAACTGCAATAGTCTTGTATAGTTGCACGTGTCTCTACACACTGCACTGGATACTGTATTATAAACTGAAAGAGTATTCATTTGAAAATGTGAGAGTTGAAACTGGGATGGATGATATCCCGGACGTGAGAAATGACTTTGCATTCTTGCTTCATCTCATTGACCAGTATGACAAACTCTACGCCAGGAAATTTGCAGTGTTTCTGTCTGATGTGAGTGAAAATAAACTTCTCCAGCTCAATCTGAACCACGAGTGGACTCAGGAACGACTAAAGCAGCGTCTCATCACAAACATGGAGAACAAGGTTGAAATGCATCTCTTCATGATGCCAGGGATCCCCATCCAGGTGTACGACCTGACAGAGATTGAAGTGTTAAAGCTGGAGCTCATCAAAGGTGTCGCAATTTCTGCTGCTATTTCCAATCTGAAAATGATGAAAGAAATGTGGTTGTACAACTGCTCGGTTAAGGTGGAAAGGCAGGCTCTATTATTCCTAAAGGAGAACTTGATAACTCTGCGCGTGCGATTTGGTATTGCTGATGAAATATCACCATGGATATTCACCTTGAAAAATTTGCACGAACTCTACATTGAAGGGCAACTGCAAACAGACAGTAAAATCTCCACTGCCCTGCAGATGTTTTGTGAGCTGCCGAAAATAGATACCTTGCATCTGAAGACCAATATAACCAAACTTCCAAATGCAATTTTAGACATGGCAAATCACCTATTGTGCTTGGTAATTCACAACGAAGGGGTCAAAATAACATCACTTACAAACATTAAGAAGCTCTTTGGCCTGACTCTGCTGAGGTTGCTCCACTGCAACTTGGAAAGAATTCCCAGTGCCATCTTCAGTCTGACCAACTTACAGGAACTGGATCTTAAAGATAACAACCTGGGCTCAACAGAAGAGCTCGCCAGTTGCCAAAACCTCCGGAAGCTCATCTGCCTAAGGTTGTGGCATAACAATATCACTTCCATTCCTGTTCACATTGCTAAAATTCCAAAACTGGAAATGCTGTACCTCAATAAAAACAAGATTGAATTCTTGCCCCCGAGTCTATTTAAACTAACAAAACTACTCTTCCTGGATGTGTCCCATAATCACATTTCAAAGATTCCTCCTGATATTGACCAGCTAGTAGAGTTGCAACATTTTGCTATTGAATGCAATAAAGTGACAGAACTTCCTGAAAATATTTTCTCTTGCACCAAACTCCGGGTTCTGAACATTTCGCACAATAACCTGACTTTTCTCTCTCCCTACATTGGACATCTGCGACAACTGCAACTCCTCGATCTTAGAGCCAACAAATTGGATAAACTTCCAATTGAACTGGGACAGTGCACTTGTCTCCGGAGAAACCAACTCTGTGTCGAGGATGACATTTTTAAAACATTGCCTGTAGAAGTCAGGGAGCAGATAGAAAATATGTCATGAATCTGAAACCTGAGTATTGAATAACCAGCATCTAAATCTTCTTCATTTCTACAAATTAGGGTGGTGACATTTTACAAAGATCTCATTGTAGTTCCACTTGGGAAGGAGAGGGAAGCAGAGAAGGGGATAAGGTGAGTAAAACAAAGTGGGGCAGATATTTGGGTTCTTGCACTTTGCACACAGCCAAATGCTATAAAGCTATAAGAAATAATTGTTAACTGTGATTTGATTCAAATATCCCTTATGATATAGACAAGTTAAAAGAGCTGCAACAAAATGTTTGAACTTTCCGAAAATCTTTTCTCTTGGGTTCTGAACATTACACACAATAGCCTGACTTTTCCTCTTCCTCTATCGGACAATGCATTTGTGCCAACAATTGATTATTACTTAATCTATCATCGTAAACATTCATTCGCTCCATCGCCACAACACTGCACTGCCCTCTGAAAGCATCTCCCAATCTCTCAGGAGCAGCCGCAAGCACTTGACAACACCTGCAGGTTCCTCTCCAAGTCACACCTGACCTGGCGAAATATTGCCGTTCACTTGTAGTCACTGGATCTTAATGACGGAATATTCCGACAGCTCTGTCGACAACACCTGCACACTAGGATCTGTAGAGTAAGAAATAGCTTTCATCTCATAAGGATATACCAGGAAGTACAGACAATAGACACAAAATGCTGGAGTGACTCAGCGGGACAGGCAGCATCTCTGGAGAGAAGGAATGGGTGACGTTTTGGGTCGAAACACATGTGCAGACGTGGGTTTAATACCAAAAAAGACAAAAAGTGCTGGAGTACCTCAGTGGGTCAGGGAGCATCTCTGGAGAACACTGATATGTGATGTTTTGGGTCAGGACTGAAGAAAGACCTGACCTGAAACACCACCTATGCATGTTCTCCAGAGATCCTGCCTAACCCACTGTGTTTCTCAAGCACTTTGCGTCTTTCTTCTCACGATTTTGGCTTAAATTGAACTCCAGACTCTGGAGATATTTTCAGAAAAATCTATTGATGTTCACTGAAGGCCCTAAAGTCCTCTGGACGCAATGCATGGCTTATGCGATATTTGATACGCAACAGAATGGTCTTGACTTTGATATTACCTCTGATCGAGACTAAGTAAACCAGCAACTTGATTAAATCCTTTTTTTCCCCTCAGTTCCCTATTTACATTTTATGTAATTTATTTTCAAAAAGATTAGAAAAACTGCTTGCTGCATATATAATCCAATTTACGCACCCTAGTTTGGTAACAGAATGTAATTGTCAATGTAAGTAATTTTACTGAAAATTGAAGTTTGAATTCTTACCACATTTCTATCTTTCTGAGCTGAATAGTCATTTCTGTTTTTTGAAAACTGCATGATATCCATAAAACACAAAGTGTTTTTCATTCCTTTTAGTTTAAACTTGACTGATTTATTAGCATTAAATAATTAACTGATTTTGAGATTGCAGTCTAACTCAGTGCATTATAGTGCATTAATGTACCTGGAAAGGGTAAATATAGCCCCATTTCATTTTACACATTGAAAAATGCAAGAACATAGGGGATTGCAATGCTGGAATTTGGAGCAAATAACACTCAGTGGGGCATGCAGCATGTCAGAAGAATATTGATAAGTAACATTTTGGGTCAGGACCTTCTTTCAGAAGAAGCCCGATGTGAAACATTGCCTATCCAAGTTATCCAGATATGCTTAACTGCAGAAGCTGGAAAAAAAATCAAAGGTAGACAAAAAATGCTGGAGAAACTCAGCGGGTAAGGCAGCATCAACGGAGAGAAGGAATTGGCAACGCTTCAGACTGAAGAAGCATCTCAACTCAAAATTTTGCCAATTCTGAGTTTCTCCAGCATTTTTTATCCAGATATACTGCCTGACCCATTGAGGTACTCCAGCACTTTTGTGTTTTTTGCTAAAAATGCATGAACAAGGGTATGGGATGAATGAAGAATTAAGCTGGGAACTGATGCTCTTCATGTCTAAAGAACCCAATGACATTTGGTCACTGTAGTCATATCGATAGCATATCTGGTTGGATAGGATATGGATCTACCATGGAAATATTCAGTACATTGTCACCAACAGACGAGAATATTTGGCAAAATGTAAATAAATACCAAAGGAGACAGGATAATTTGGTTGAAATTGTTTGCTCGTGTTTTGCATGCCCTTACTTCCATCTTTGGTCTCTGTCACCTGGAATGGAGAGATAAAGGCTATAATTTTGAGGTGAAGAGAATGGAAATGATTGTGCCGTGTTTGATATTTGAAAAAAGCTGTTAACCTCAAGATTTACCATGGAATTGTATGGCTCCCACTCCTGGCTACTGCCTGCTGGATTTAACCTCTGTGGATGAACTGAAGATCATAACATCACAAGTGATTGGAGTAGAATTGGGCCATTCGGCCCATCAAGTCTACTCCGCCATTCAATCATGGCTGACCTCTCTCTCCCGCCTAACCCCATTCTCCTGTCTTCTCCCCATAATCTCCGACACCTATACTAATCAAGAATCTTTATCTCTGCCTTAAATATATCCACTGACTTGGCCTCCACAGCCTTCTGTGACAAAGAATTCCACATAAAGAAAAAATGAAGTGAGACCAATAAACAAAGCATAAACATTTCTTCTGTTGTACTGGTATGCAGACACTTTGCTCCGTAATTTGCGAAGTAGGAAGCGAATATGCAGAGACAACAACTAAGGCAGCAAATGGTCCTTAATGCAAGGGCGTGGTACAAAGATGAGGAAGTGCCTGGATGAGGGGGTGTTAGCTACACAGAGCAGTTGGGCGGACTTGGAACACCGGTGGTTTACGGGAATACCTGATAGATGTATATAAAATTATTAGAGGTATAGAAAGGGTTGACAGTCAGAACCTTTTACCCAGAATAGAACAAATCAGATATTGGAGGGTACAGCTTTAAGATGAGAGGGGCAAAGCTTAAAGATGTGCAAGTCAAGTTTTTTGTTTTACATTGAGGGTGGTGTGTACCTGGAAGGCGCTGTGGTAAGCGGTGGTTGAGGCAGATACAATTGCATTTAAGAGCGTTTTGGATAGGCACATGGATACGCAAGGAATGGAGGGATATGGATTGTGTGCACGTAGATACGAGAAGGTTGCATTATGATCGGCACAGACATTGTGGGCCGAAGGGCCGGTTCTCGTGCTGTACTGTTCTATGTTCTGTAGCAATTATTGGAAAAAAAACATGATCCTTTTCTAAAGTAGTAAAAAAATAGTGATTCCATCAAAACATTAACATTTATAAAAAGGGTTTAATATCATTTTATTGTATACAATTATCTCCATTCAATCAACTACTCCTCTTTCCAGTAGTAAAACAAGCATTACACTCCATCAGTACCCAGATGGTATTGCTAAACTCCAAAGCAAAACTCAACGTTTAGTCAAAAATACCAACTGAAAACACATGTTCGGTCACATCTCCAATAAGTTGTGTTTTATTTAAACATTTGGTTGAGCAAGTGTAGAAAGTTTTGATTGCACAATACAACTTCTGCTCACCTTTAAAGGCAATGTAAGATTGTAAGCGTTGCCAGGTAAGTTTTTCCTGAAGCAGATTGTATTCATGACGCCCCCATCAACATCTTCAAACCAAAGATCGAAACACAGCAGAGTTTTGAGGAGTCTCACCACGCTACTAAACACAGGGAACTACCAATTCTTTTTTGCCATGTAGGAAAAATCCCTATGTTCATGCAAGTGTCCAGATAATCTTTCTTCTGAATATCCTTTTATAAAAACAACAAATTAACCAGGACAAACCATTTCCATAATGTTCTGTGCGCATCCTGAATGAATCACAGAGGTCAATGTCACCTATTCTGGAAGATTTGTTTTTAAAAGGTAACAGGGCAAATGCACTCACAAAGCACTTTCACAGAAAAACAGCATTTCACATAAAAATAGTTTGACAAAGCCAGGAAGAAGAGCCATCCCAGATTTGGGACAGTCATAGGCATGGAATTGCCCCAAATGCAGAATGTTTCAGAACCATACAGTATTCGTTGTTAACTAAAATACATTTCATTGATTCAGATCCAATGTAGTTAGAGAATTTAATGATGAGAGAGGGTAAATTAAGGAGTGATATTTATTCATATGAGAATTATTCTGACTCTTCTTCTGCATCATTTTCACCTGGAGAACATTCATCGGGATTTCCTTCTGCACCAACTTCTGAGATATTGTCTTCATCTTCAGCTAAGAGAGATGCTTTGGTGTCTTTACCTGCTGGAAGGGATTCTTCACCATCCCTATCTGCTGTCATATTGGAGTCAGGTTCTTCATCAGTTATATCAACCCCTCTCTCAGATGGCTCTACAGCAGTCTTGGGTGCACCAACAATTTCATCGCCCCCTTCATTTCCTTTTGCCTCTGCCCCTGGCTCTTCAGCCCCCTCCCCTTCTGGAGTTTCACCTTTGTCTCCAGCATTTTCACCTGTAACACTCTCATTATGTCCCTCTCCCTTCATAGAGTCATCAACAGCATCATCATCTTTAGCATCTTCCTCAGTAAATGGATTGTCACCCTGTGAAATACAAATGTTTAAAATCGTCAAAATCTTTACAAGAATTTACTAGTAGATATATCAAGTCTTCCAAACAAAATTAGCAACATTCTCCCAGTGGAAAAATGCAATCTTCCTAGGGATGGTTTGGGCCCCACTTATTGCCACTCTCTTGCAGGATTTCAGCAGAAGTTGTTTAAGAACGTCTAATTAAAATGTTTACAAAACGCTGAAGACTTTTGTCAAGGTACACCAAAATCAGCTTTTATCATAAGCGTATGCCAAACAAATGACACAGATTTAAAGTTCCTGATAAAAGAATGAGAGGTGAAGAGGAAACGTTGCATTTTATTCGCAGCAAGTTTTTGTGATCTGGGAGACACTGCCCAGAAGATTCGATAAGCATGTGAAATGCAAATAAGTAGGTTTACAGTGAATGAGTGGCGTGCTACTAATTGAATGCCTCTTTCAAAAACATTTCAGAACCAAAGGACTGAATTGCTTCACCTTTGTGCTTAGGTTGCAAATGAATGTGTGATGTCATGATCAACTCAGTCCTGTTCTCACACATATCCATACAAGTACTTTTGAAAACTCATGCTGCAAGTAAATCTTGAGACCTTTCGTGAATATGTAGCTTGACCTGCTACATAAAATGACAGCCACCAACTTTCCTTTTAATACGTGAATGATCCTATTACCGCGCTGCCACACAATTACAATTAATAACAGTGATCATGTCCAAAATTATCACCCATTTCTCCTACCTGTTTAATACAAGCTAACCAGCCCGTTTAATACAAGCTAACCAAAATCATTTTAGTTATTTGACCATATGCAATCGCATGTATAGGAGGATTACCTGAATATATTTCTCCAACATACTCCCAATATTTCGATTATTCAGAATACTCTTTGCTACTTGAAGGCCACCCCTCTTTGACTGCTCGAGCATCAACTGAAAAAGAAAAAGTAATGTTACTTTACAAGAAATTAGACACTCTCATCTGGATTTACAGTTCTCACCTTGTTTCAGATGACCTGTTTTTGTATAAATCTTGCACAGAACCAGCACATTATACAAATTAGAACTATTCACCGACCTGTCAAACAATCTTAGCAGCAGTCTTACTGCCCTCACACACACTAACTGATTCATGTCTGCACTTCATCCAAATACCCATGGAACAAAATTTTCATCATACTATTCAAATCACGTCATACCTTACCACTAACAGACTACTGACCGACATCTATTACAAACCCACTGATTCCAACAGCTATCTGGACTACACCTCTTCCCACCCTGCTTCCTGTAAGGACTCTATGCCGCATCTGCACCCAGGATGAGGTGTTCCACAGCAGGACATCGGAAATGTCCTAATTCTTAAGTCCTCACTCTTCTATATGAACCCCTGTAAATTTTACAGATTTTGAATCTGCAAAAACCTACAGCCTGCATTTCCCTTCTGCAATCTGAAGAAGTGTCCCAACCTGAAACGTCACCATTTCCTCCACATATGCTGCCTGACCACTGAGTTACTGAAGCACTTTGTTTCGCTCAAGATTCCAGCATCTACAGTTTCTTGTGTTTCCAGTTTTGCTGCTTGATGCTAGTAAAGCGTGAGTACTTACTTTTCTATTTCTGTTGTGATCAGGGGCCTTCATGTGTCGCTGGATGGCATTGTATTGCATCGGAATAAACATTTCACAAGCCGTACAGTGAACAGCTTCCACCTTCTTCATGAAATTGTCAATACTAATACCTGCAACATAAAAAAACCCCACTGGTTTGTGAAGGAGAGCTGTATTTGTAATTCATGTTTTGAGGAACGGTCACAAACTCGTTAAAACACATCTGACAAAATCTATCAGCAAATAGAGGGCAATATTTAGATATATTATAATTTTGTACCATTATGTTTAGCTGGTATTAATGTTGTTAATTTACTGACTTTCTTGATTATTATATCTCATGTATATTGTGTTCATGGGTCTGTTAAACACTTGATACAAGCATGAAAATGGCAATTCTGCAGGGTGTAGATTAGCAAAGATGCTTTTTTACTTTGGTTTACAATGAAATACAAATACTGCAGGATTAATAGAGATGAGTGTGATAATATATTATTATTAAAGCAATGAGTAACCTTTCCATTTCACAGCATTCTAATGCAGAACTCTACAGCAAGAGAAACACCAAAACAACTATGTTTATGTTGCTTATTTTTGAAGACATAATTGAGGAAAAAAAAACCTTTATATCAGTTGCAACCACAAAGGAAAACATAAATGGGAAGTTATCTATGAGCAGATAGAAGTTGGACTGGGACAATCAAGATGGAGTTGTAAGCAGAGTGTACTTGAATTCTTGGAAATATAATTTATTCGATTGGAATAACATTTGAGTCATCATAGTTGGGATGCATCCAGTTTGCAGAGGCAATATTTGTCAAGTTTATTTCTTTTGGATGAAATGTTAAACTACCCTTGGACAATAGATAGTTATGGTGAGATTTGGAAAAGGGAATGAAAATCGAAGAAACAATAAACATTATGATTTTTAAAAAAAATTCGATCTGTAAATAAAACAGGTTTAATGTTTTAAATCCTCAGAACTGAACTGATAATCTGAAATATTAACTGTTTATTTTGCCAGTAACGCTCCGTGAACTGCTTTCATCAATGTTTACAGCATTTCTGTACTTTTATTCCAGTACAGATATAGTGTAGTGTGAGATGCGATCTTTTGAGTTTCTCATACCCTTTAATCCTCTTGGCAATACTCACCATGCAATAGGTTTTGTTCCTGGATCCTCTTTTTAATTGCATTTTTATCTTCCATCGCATCACGGAACTTCAGAGTCTTCTTATTCTTGTTCAGAATATATTCCTGGAAGGAAAGACAACCAAAATCTTAAAACAATCTCAATATACTGATGCTACTAGAAAATGATTAAATAAAGCTAGAAATTAACTATTAAAGAAGGAACTGCAGATGCTGGAAAATCGAGGGTACACAAAATGCTGGAGAAACTCAGCGGGTGCAGCAGCATCTATGGAGTGAAGGAGATAGGCAACGTTTCGGACCGAAACGTTGCCTATCTCCTTCGCTCCATAGATGCTGCTGCACCTGTTGAGCTTCTCCAGCATTTTGTGTACCCTAGAAATTAACTATATGTACTTCCCCATTTTAATTGACAGGAAAATTATAGGCTGGCAACACAAGATCCCCGCAATAATCAAAATTCCCAGGGAAAGATCTCAGAGGATCACGCCTGTCCTTCAAATGGGACACCACACTGAAATAGCCAGAATCAAAATGGCTACACTTCACAAGAGGGATGCATGCCCAAAGTCACATTCAAAATATCTGTTAACAGGTATGTTGCATTTATAGAATATTGAAACAACAGATACCTTTGGTAAAACAACAGAATATGTCTCAGTTTCTACAGGGTGAATGGCAACCGTACAACTTGTACACAACATCATCAGAGGCTATTAGTTCAATATCGTGCATCATTACAGCAAGTCAACGTTCCCCACTCAAGATATTGAGTCAGGGAATCTCACAACGTACATTTAATTTACATTGTACTAATAAAGGTTTAAGAAAAATTTTATGTTTAAATACAAAGTTAACCTACATGCAAAAAGTCAGCAGTTTGTTTGGGAAGCTTGGTCCCAATGAATTTGAAGTTTTCCTTATGGAATTTACTTTCCAAGTGAGGGAAAATTTCATCATCATCAAAGGTGCGAAACTTGCAAACTGAGCAGACATACATTATCCTGAAATAACAAAGTTTGGTTAGTGGTGGAAAAGATGCAGACACTTTCCTGTATTCAACTGCAGAGCTGAAACTTAAAATTCAAAGTAACCTCACAAGTCTGCTAATTCGTTCCACAGAACCAAAGAAAGTCATCCAGTCCATAATTTCTATATCAGGTACAAAAGAATTACAGTCATCTTCCCATACTGGACCTAAAACCCTGCAAGACACAGGACATCATGCACACATCCAAAGTATGATGATGATGATGATTTCTACCTCTCCCACCATTTTAGGCAGCGAGTTCTAAATTCCCACTACCTCTCGCTGGAAACATATTCCTTTTCTGCCGTCCAATTCATCTATTAACGACTTCAAGTTATTAATCACCACCATCACCCATTCTTTGTTCAACCCCAGCCTCCTTTACTGCTTAGAAAATAACTAGCTTATCCAATCTTTCCCCTTTCATTCACAGATATAATATTCCAGCCATGGCAACTCTTTCACAAGTTTCCATTGCAATCATCTTTCCAGTAATGTGCTAATTTATCCTAATTATCGAGGCTTTAAATTGAAGTCAAACTCAGATTTGATTTTATACCTGACAAGAGATTCACTCTAAAGGGGCCAGTGAATTAAAAAAAAGTTTGCAAAGAATCTATGTGCTTACTTAAGGGCATGTCCCACTCGGGCATTATTTGCGCGCCATTTACACGCCATTATTTACGCGTCACACGTGCGTCGTGGCACGCACATGGCGTGTGGTGGGAAGTGGTGGCGTAGGCAGTGATGCGCGGTCTCGTGAGGCGCCCCGGGATTTTTGGATTCACAAAATCTTTGCGCGCTACCTGCTTGACGAGCAAATGACGCCCAAGTGGGACAGGCTCTTTAGTTGATTGATCTCAGTTTGATTAAAAATCAACAGTTTCTTAGTTTCTGTCCAACCAACCCTACCAACAACAAAGCAGCATTGGGCATTGCTCAGATCACCTTGGGTTTAATCTTTTTTTTAAAGTATTCAGCAAGGCCAGCATTTACTACCTATCCCTAATTGTCCACAAGAAGGTGGTTGTGTGCAGTCTTGAACACTGCAGTTTCTCTTGCAAGGAACATACACACACACAATGTGCTGTTAGGTTGGGGCTTTCACGTTTTAGACATTGCAATCATGAAGGACTGGCAATTTATTCTCAAATGAAGAGAGAGAGTGACTGAGAGAGAAAAATCAGAAGGCAGTAGTATTCACATGCACCTTGGGCTTTGTCCTTTTTGTGCTGGAGATTGCAGGTTTGAGAAGTGCTGCCTGAGCAGCCCAGGCAGGTAATGCCTGTGAATTTTATAGATGGTGCTCACTGCAGCTGCTGTGCATCGGTAATGAAAGAAATAATCCCATAGGTAGTTAATGGGATGCCAATCCTGGTTGGCCTGAGATCGTGCCAAACAACTGATTGTTGAAACTGCACACATCCAGGCAAATGGAGAGTACTCCATCACATTCCTGTGCCTTGTAGACAGTGGGAAGGCATTAGGGGTGTTTTAGATACGTACTACAGGATATTCTACACATAGTATTTTCTGATCAACAGTGAATCAATACTCAACCTAGTAAAAAGTAACTACTTAGTCATTAAAGTAGGTTATAATTAATGCATTAATATTTATAAGAAATCACCATAAATAAGAAAATGCACACTGTTTAATCACAACTGTTTAAATACCACAACTCTCATAATGCAAAAGCATTAGTTCCATTTATTCCGCAAAACAGTTCCTTCATTTGGGAATATTTTCCTTTTACGTTTAGAATAAATATTTACAAACAGGACATGTATAAATGCAAAACGTGAATACCTTTCTGTAATACGATCTCGCTGCTTCTTCTTTGGTTTCTCCTTGATATATTGCTTCTTTTTACTGTCACTAGTTTCTTCTTGGAGGTCACCAGCTAACAAAAACAAGAGTTAGCATCACAGATATTCCATCAGATACACACAAACAAAAAAATAACAGAAAACCAGTACTCTTACATTTCTTGGACTCATCATCTTCACCCTCAGCAGATTCTTTCTTCTCCTTCTCAGGGCTATCACTTGATTCTTTATCCTCAACCCCCTAAATACAAAAAAAATAATTTAAATGATACACTGAAAAAATATCCTCGTTTTCTTTTACAAACCTACACTGGCTCAGATGTTGAATCATTGAAATTTAGTGTAGATTATCTGGAGATTGCATTAATCAGCCCCTACAGGATAATAGAATGAAACTAAATTTCTCATCAAAACTAGAATAGAATAAAAACAAAATTAATTATGGTGGACCCTTCCACTATCTATAAGCACAAATCAGACATTTGAAGGAACAGTCTCCACTTGCCTGGATGACCACGATACCAACAAATCTCTTGACCCTCCACACAATTCAGGACAAAATAACCATCACAATCAAACATTCATCCTCTCCACCATCAGCAACTCCATAGCATCTCCCAGACCAGTGACTTCAAAAGCTCAACGGCAGTTGGTCGGTGGGCTCGCTGCGAGACGGCTGCCCTGCCGGCAGCGTGTTAGTCATTTCTATTTTTTTAAATTTTTTTTTAGTATGTCCAAATGTGTGTTTTAATGTCTCTCAGTGTTTCTTATGTGGGGGTGGTGAGGGTAAGGGGGACATGGATAAAGTCGCCACGGAGAGGCGACTTTATCCATGTCGCCTCCGTCGCGTCCTAACACCAAGGATTAGAGCGGCCTTTCCCAGAGTCGGGCTCAGAGCTTCAGCAGCGGGCGCAGCGTGGACTATTTCGGATCGCTGTCCTGCGGTCTGTTCAGCCTGAAGGCGTGGCATCCGGAGTCTGGGATCCCCAGAGAAGAAGAGCTCCCACTCGCCCGCCTGCGGCCTACAACATCTTGAAGCCGCGGTCTGCGGAGCTTCTAGCCGCGGGTGCAACGGGGACTTACTTACCATCCAGGGATCCCTGGAGAAGAGCACCGACCTGCGTCATCCTGAAGCCGCGGTCTCTGGTAGGGAAGCACCGATTCCAGACGAGAGGGCCAACAGCGACTGCGGATGTTTATGGCCCCGACCACAGGGGAACAATGGAGGACTTACTGTATTTTGTGCCTTCCACCACAGTCAAGAATGCTGTGGTGGATGTTTGTGAAATATTTTCATTGTGTATTGTGTGTTCTTTTTGATTGTACCGCCGCTGGCAAGTTCATTTCACTGCACTTTATTGTGTATGTGATGAATAAATCTGATTGATTGATTGAGTTAGTATATAGGAAACCACTGCACGCAGGTACCCTTCCAAGTCGTATACTATCATGACTTGAAACTATACACTTTCTCCTTCATTGTCACACAGTCTAATTCCTGGGACTCCCTCCCCAACAGAACCATGGGAGGACCTCCACCTGAAGGTCTGTAGTGGTTCAAGGTGGCCAACTTAAGGGCGATAAATCGCTAGCTTTACTAGCATTCCCCAGTTCCTGAAAATAAATTAAAAATATAGATAAATAATAATGAATGTGGGTCAGATGAAACTCCTTTGATCTTTACCATTTTTCCATTTCATACAACGTGCAGAATAATTAGGGAAGCTGTGATCAGGAAGTAATCAAGCACCTGCACATGGATATTTACTGAATATAACAGTGAATATTAAATTGGTTAGAGCTCTCCAGATGTATCCCCAGAAACCTAACTCACTGGCTTACTGAAATCATTACTGTTTAAATTGACTTCAATAAATACTCACAACACTTGCGTCACCGGCAGCAACATCTTCAGCATCATCTGCATCATCTGCGTCCCTCTCTTCTATATACAAAACACAATTAATATACTTATTAACATGTTGTCCAAATCATTAGATTTCAGAAAAAAGAAAAACAGCTAATGCATTGGCGAATGCTTGCACAATTCCCTCAAAATAAAATTTGCTAGGATCCTTAAACGAAGGAAAGAAAAAAAAAAAATCACATAGATTTTTCTTGTGCTATATTACAGCAAAAAAAAAACATGAATTGCTAGTCTCAAAATGACATCCTGGCTGGTAGCTGTTTAAGAAGATACATTGGGTTCAGCGTTACAGGTTGCTACATGTTTTAAGTAAAAATACAGGTTTTATAACATTGGGGAAATACACCGTGCAACACAATAAGTGTCCAAGTTCCAACCTTAATATACTTTAAATATTAAAATAATGGAGCTCAAATCCATTCCCAGTGAGGGAGAGACAGGTAATTGTTCTAAACTGCTGCCTATCACCACTATTGGAAAGTGCTACATGAAAGTTGGTTAAAATCAATTTTATGATGTTTGACTAACTCTACAGATGAATGGGTTACCTATACTCCTTATCTAGAATGACAATCAAGTCAAAGAGGAAGAAGGTGCAATATCAAATTTTTAAAAGTTACCTTCTTCACTGTCTGATAAATCTGACTGGTCTGTTCTTGACATTTTGAAGTCTGGTTCATCATTGCTTCCAGTTGATTGCTTCCTCTTCATTCCACCTATTATTCCACCTCTACCTCTCCTCTGTCACAAAGATATTACAGTATTGGTCAACATGATTCTGTTAACTAAAAGAAATCATGTTCCTCAGGTGCACAGAACACAAATTGTTCACATCACTATTCTGGATTCAAACTTTAACCCAGATTCATTTCTAATTCTTGCAAATGCTCAAAACAACCAACTAATCTCTCTACAATTCAATAGAGACTATGTTCCAATTCTAATATTTCATACACATTTAATCAAATCGAAACTTTTGTCTGTAATCCAGTCATCCGCTAGTTTGTGAAAATGGTTGAATACATCTAAGCACTTAAATGAAAATTTAACTGAAGCGTACAAAACCTTTACACCCAGAAATTGGAACAGTGAATCTTAAAACTTGTTTTAAAATTCCAGCTGTGCATGATATGTTTCCAATGAAATAGATGTAATGCAAATGAAAAGCAAATGTCAAAGAGACCAACAACCACTATGCTATACATATCTGTTATTTGTTCTCAGTGTTAACAACATTTTACCATGCTAACATTCACAACTGGCCTTGAATTTTTTATTCTGTATCCAGACCTTTTAAGCTCTCATCAAACAGTAGGCATAGTTTCTACTAAACAAAAGTTGCACCCACAAATCCTTTATTTGGATTTTCTGAACCATTCTGTATATTTGACCATTTCTATTTTGTCTTTCAACTAGCCTTTATATTTTATTTTTTTAAACAATTACAGATCAGAAAGGGATTGTGCCTGGCATTTGGAATTTGAAGTCTTAAGTTGCTAAAATTTTACCTAACTGAAACCTGTTGTTTACGACCTTGTAAAATAGTACAAGTATTTTACTTACACCTCTGCCCCGATTCCAATCTCTCCTTCGTGGTCTGTAACCTCCAAACTGTTTTCCCATTCCTTGCATGCCATATGGCCCATAGCCAGAGGTGAAGGCATGGGAGAAGAGCGAAGGGGGGTTCCTGGAGGGAGCAGTATAACCCCTGCCACTCATTCCCATCGACATCTCATTCCAGCACGCCGACAGTCGCTCGGTACTTGATGATGAGAAGTGGTCGTTCCGGTAAGGCCTGTTATTTGGAACCCAGTCTCTAGACCAGTTCTGACCCCGAAACTTGCTCGGACCATCACGTGCTCTGTAGCGGAAGTTATCCCTGCGGTTCCTGTTGAAGTTGTCAAAGCGGTCAAAACGACCTCCATAGGAATCATTACGATAAGGTCCAGATTCACTGTAATCGAAGCCGGATCGGAACAGATCGCGGTCGTCCAGTGAAGACCTGGAGTCATAGGACTCAAAAGGAGCAAACCTGAAAGAGTTGCACAGCAAGCAAGGAATGTGGTCAGTAGCTGGAACGTACTGTGTAACAGCTTGTGCACAATCAGAACTATAATCAAACACCAAGAATACTGTTTTTTTTAATAAAGAAACAAAGAATATTTCCTAAATTAGCAACGGAATCTGATCATAGGCCAGTAATGATCCGGCTGTTACCAATTTAAAAGCCTCATTATTGATTCTAAACTCTAGAGTGGACTATGCCCTAACGTTAACAAGTTTTCATAGTTGCTAACCTATGCGCTCTAAACCTGTACACTATTCATCGTCCCCGAGAAATGTGACAACTAATAATGGTCAATATATGAATGGAACCAGATTGAAATTATTCTTATGGCATAATATGAGGCCATTCAGACCAGATACAATGCTCTCAGGGCAATCCCAATAATCTAATCCCCCTTCTCTCATATCCCCTGTTCTCTCCTGCATGTTGTTCAATCTCATCCCGATTTTCTCACCGCCCACGACATAAAGGGTAATTTACCATGCTGAATTAAACAGCCAATCAATATGTCTTCAAGCAGACACAAAAGACTGCAGGTGCTGGACTATTGAGCAAAAGGACATTGCTGGAGGAACTCAGCAGGTCAGGCAGCAACTGGGCAGAGTATGTTGTCTTCTATAAATAGAATGTTTCTTTTCATTACCCCTCCCACTTGTACGTTCCCCCAGACCACCAACATCTTCTTTGCACTCCCCACATGTTCTCATAAGCTGCTTGCAGTTTGTTCCTGTTCTCAATCACTCTCTTATAAGATACCAATTACTGTCCATCTTGTACTTACATTCTACGATCCATGACCACTGCTCAAATCCAGGCTTCAACCCAACCAAATACTTCAAAGGAGTGCAAGTTCCTTACTCTACCCCCTTGCATCTCAATATCTGCAACAACCTCCAGCTGTGTAGACGTCCTGACCGGTGCAGATATGCATTCTTATCCTCTCATGCGACAAGAAATTGTTTTTAAAAACAAGTGTTTCAAAGTAGCAAACATAGAAATATGGTCGTTGTAGCACAAGAATTAATTCGCGGAAAGTCAAGGGCCTGTCCCGCTTGGGCGTTATTTGCGCGTCATCATTTACGTGTCGCGACGCACGATATAATTTACGCATCGCATGTGTCGTGATGCGCGCATGGCTCGTGGTGAGATATGGTGGCACAGGCGGCGACAGGCGGCGACGCGCGGCGCCCCAGGATTTTTGGGATTCACAAAATCTTTGCGCACCACCTGCGTGATGTGCAAATGACACCCAAGTGGGACAGGCCCTTCAAACTGCACGATACAAACACGTCCGTCCATGTCATTGACAAAATCAGTGTTCCATAGGAAATGGTAGTGCTAGACTGAATTTTGCCCTCACTGACATTTACATGTATATAGAAACATAGACATAGAAATTAGGTGCAGGAGTAGGCCATTCAGCCCTTCGAGCCTGCACCGCCATTCAATATGATCATGGCTGATCATCCAACTCAGTATCCCGTACCTGCCTTCTCTCCATACCCTCTGATCCCCCTAGCCACAAGGGCCACATCCAACTCACTCTTAAATATAGCCAATGAACTGGCCTCAACTACCCTCTGTGGCAGAGAGTTCCAGAGACTCACAACTCTCCATATTGTTACCTCAAGTCCAGTGGCATATCAAGCACTTTTCAAAAACCAAGGTGTCAGTAGTGGACCACAGGCTACTCTGCTACTGAGACAAGATCAGGGATAATCTCACAACTGATACACCATAATACACATGGCACCTATCAATGAAGCTACTTGGGATCTATTAGGAATCCTTCACCCAATAGTCACAACAGTGCAATTATTATTAGAGTCCCATTACCGCACTTTTCCTCAGAACCTGAACTGCTATGTATTGCTTTGATAAGTGCATTAGTCAAACACCAATTCAGCACAAGGCTTGTTCAATTCACGTGAACAATGGTAATAGTGCCCCGATTCATCTTGAAATGACTTCTCTACAACCAATTTAAAACTACAAATGTTGACTTGCCAATGAAACTACCAGAGAGCTACAACAAGACAAAAGCTGTTTAGGGCAAGAAATTCTGCTTAATAACTCGTACTGATGGCTCTGTGAGTATTGGCTATGTTGCTATTGCTTCTTGACATGTGGTTTGGTCAAAGGAAATGGAATCAAACATCAGGAGTCAATGGAATCAAGTATCAGGAGTCAATGGAATCAAGCATCAGGAGTCAATGGAATCAAGTATCAGGAAACACAACTATTTGGCCTGCAACTGCTTATCTCACAACCTTTTAGCACCTGCAATCAGAGGTAAATCACTTACCCTTCATGTCCACCACCTGAATCTACACAAAATATACAAAAATATGTAAGCAAATAATGTCAGAAAGACAGAGGAAACAATGTATCCACCATTGAAACAAAAAGTGAAGTGTAATGACTCACTCAATGTCTTTGGAAGCGTAATCTAAAAAATTCAAAATACCTCAACTAGTATAGAATGATCACCTACTAGATTAGTCTCCTGACCAATACACAGCAATTCCTAAGTTTTGATACCTTTCCTGTTCGTCACTGTCGTTACGAGAAAGCAAATCTAACCGTTGGTTAATTTTAGTAACAATGGATTCAGAATTATGGCTGGTATTGCCTCTGTGCGAGTCCCATGATTTGCCACCATAGCCATAGTTTGATCCAGAGCCTTGTCCATAGCCATAGTCGTAGTCATAGTCATCATAACCTGAGGAAAAAAAAGGAACGGACTGAGCTTGCAAGTTATCAGTGATACGAGTGACAATTTCACACTATAGAGAACAATTGTGCTTCTGTATTGATAGATAATGTTCATAAAAACCAATCGAACAGAAAAAAGATTTGATATCAAAAACAATGAACAAGCAATGCATATCATTTAGTGGGAGGATTCTTAATGCAGAACCTGTTAAGCCTTTCAATGCAGCCACAGGTTCAAATGATAATTCCAATGTTGGTGGAGCGACAAACAATTAAGAAAAAGGGACCAGAGTAGCAATTTTGCCTCATCAGTCTCTCTCTTTGTGTCACTGATAATTTTTACCTGCGCCGGATGATTCAGCGTTCCAGTTTCCATATGAGCCTACAAAATGAAAGACATTTAAAATGATTTGATTTACTTCAGATTTTAAAAAAAGTTAATTCTGATACAAGCTGACAAACAGAATATAATAAAAATTCACTAAGGTTGTTCACTAAACATTTGCTCCAGTGATAAAATACATCTATCATTTTAGGGCGACACGGTGGCGCAACGGTAGAGTTGCTGCCTTATAGCGTCAGTAGACCCGGGTTCAATCTTAACTACGGGTGCTGTCCGTGCAGAGTTTGTACATTCTCCCTGAGACCACGTGGAGTTTTTCCGAGATCTTCGGTTTCCTCCCACATTCCAAAGACGTAGAGGGTTTGTAGGTTAATTGGCCTGGTATAAGTGTAAATTGCCCCTAGAATGTTTAGGATAGTGTTAATGTGCGGGGACAGTGGTCGGTGCGACTCAGTGGGCCGAAGGGCCTGTTTCCGCGGTGTATCTCTAAACTAAACTTATAAAGCAACTTCCACAACTTTGCAAAAACATTTTACAGCCAATGATGTACCTAGAAGTGG
Source organism: Okamejei kenojei (assembly GCA_035221665.1). Taxonomy (NCBI): domain Eukaryota; kingdom Metazoa; phylum Chordata; class Chondrichthyes; order Rajiformes; family Rajidae; genus Okamejei; species Okamejei kenojei. The sequence goes on from CM069166.1 coordinate 9,426,493, forward strand.
AACTACATTTGCATTTCAGGGAGCTCAGTACAAACTGCTCACAATGTAAAACTCTAGCATTACAGCAATTCCTTTGCTGCAGCCATGATGTTGTGCTTGAGTTTGACTTAAAGCTAGAACCTTGAGCTACTCATACACATGGTGCAATAGAATGATCATTAACCTCGCAGATAATATCTCAGATGGTCCTAAAGGGTTCCATGACACTATCCAAGAATTCAGTAGTTATTCCCAAAGTGCTCACCAATATTTACCCCTCAGTCAAATATCATCCCACCAATTTCTCACAGATATTATTTTTCCCCTCAAACTGGTCACTGCTTTCTTACAACTAGAGATTTCACATCAAAGGTATAGTTTGCTGTAAAATGACAGCAATCATGATCAGTGCAATGTAAATGTAATAATTGAAACTTTCTTTCTTTGATATCTCCAGATTATTCTTGTGATTATGTTCATTGCATTAAATAATGAATTTTAAAAGTTGTTAGGACACCCATGGTAAACACAGAACATTGAAGATACTTTGGTACAGTTCACTCATACCATCTATTTTCAAATCACATTCTTGGACATTATGACCAAAACAGAATTCAGAGGATCTGTTTGGTTATTGCATTTGTTACATTTATATTCCAATGCATGTGTATATTTACATTACTACTATTCTTCACAATATTTTTAAATGTGTAATTGTCTCATTTAATTAGATGATAATTGTAAAAACCTTTCAAACAGATGCACATTTGGCAACCTATCTTTCCAGGAACCAATTGTATTAACATTTGAATCAGCGTTTACATATTGGCAAATTGGCAGAAGTTACAAGCCCTTCTACTCCCGCACCTCCAGACTTAGGAACAGCTTCATCCCCAGAGCTATAGCTGTTCTGAACCGGCCCTGCTGAGTGCCCCCTCCCCCCCCCCCATGAATTGTCTCCCTCGGATGGTCACGTCGCACATCAACCCGGCACAGACCTATTTGCACTTTATACTGTTTTTTACTGTTTTTTTTTTAATCTTGTTTCTCTGGGTGTCTAAATTTTTAGATAATTAAGTTATTACATCGGATGGAAGCTGCATACCAAATCTCATTGTACCTCTGTGCAATGACAATAAAAGATATTATTATTATTATTATTATTAAATTAATCAATTCCAAAGCCGAAAAGACAGATCATGTCACAGAATGAGGAAATTATCCATTGTACATCTGGATGAACAGCTCTACTCAAGGGGTGAAGGACAATCTTTTCAGCCACAGGTTAGGAAGGGGTTGACAAGGACATTCCTCAGTAGAGAAATCGCTCTGTCATTAGCACAATCGATTTTGAATCCATTTCTCCAAACAGAATTTAAACAGGAATGCAGTCTGTTCAGAAGTCAGTTTTTCAAGAAAATATAATTTAAAATGTGCTTATTCTGCTGGAGGATTTTCCCTTATTTAAGTTAACTTTTTTAGTAAGCAACTACACCGTGAAATGGGTTAATGTCATATATAGACAAAAAATGCTGGAGAAACGCAGCAGGTGAGGCAGCATCTATGAAGAGATGGAATAGGCGACGTTTCCAAAACGTCACCTACTCTTTCTCCGGCATTTTTTGTCGACCTTCGATTTTTCCAGCATCTGCAGTTCTTTTTTAAACACAGGGTTAATGTCATCGTCAGCCAATCCAGCATAACTTGCATAACTAGTTTTGCTTTGTAAAACATACAGCCATCCAGGTAGACACAAAAAGCTGCAGTAACTCAGAGGGACAGGCAGCATCTCTGGAGAGAAGGAATGGATGACTTTTCAGGTCAAGACCCTTCTTCAGACAGAAGAAACATTACCCATTCCTTCTCTCCAGAGATACTGCCTGTCCCGCTGAGTTACTCCAGAATTTTGTGTTTATCTTCGATTTGAACCAGCATCTGCAGTTCTTTCCCATACAGACATCCAGGTAAGCAGCTCACTACTGTTACATTAGGTCCTACTCCTTCTTGGTGCCGACTCAAAGAGAAGAGTATCTTTGGATTAATGGAGCCCTCTGTATAACTTGCAAGCTCTACAAATTGAGGGTTATGTTCCCATTTTTGAATCAGGCACTCCCACACCCATCCCAAAAACATACCGGTCATAATGCGCAAAACACAAAGTGCTGGAGAAACTGACGTTAGGCAGCATCAGCGGAGGGAATGGTCAGAATTCGTCTTCAGAGCTGAATCAGAAACATTGTGTGCCCATTCCCTCCAAAGATGGTGCCTGACCTGCTGAGTAATTCCAGCACTGTGTTTTGCTCCTGTATCTGCAATTCCTTGCTGTTTAGGTCTATTATTGCCACATTCAAGCACTATTGAACATGTATTGAGGTACAGAGATGTTTGTTCTTGCAAGCTATCAACAAATCAGATATACCATACTGAAGTACAATAGATGCAGCAAAGTTAAGATACAGAGTACAGAATAGATGTCAATCATATATGCAGTTACCCAAACAGGGCAGAGCTAATTTTGCATCCGTAAATTAAAAATTAAAATTAAAAAAAAGTACAAACGTTGTAAATCTTAAATAAATGCATAACACTCTGTATATGTTGGAATGCAGATTTAAACCGAAGATAGACACAAAAAGCTGGAGTAACTCAGCATCACTGGAGAAAATAGGTGACGTTTCGGGTCGAGACCCTTCTTCTGACTGCCTCAGTTCAGTTCAGGCAGCATCCGGGAAAAATGAGTTAACGTTTCAGGCTGGAAACCCTCGGTTCAATGTTTCTCTTCCTTCAGATGCGCCTGACCTGCCGAGTGCTCCCGACACCGCCCGCTACGGGCGTGCATCACGGCGGGGACAGGAGAGCGCGTGCACGTGGAAGAGTGCGCGTGCACGTGCATGCGGAGCGCGCGCCCGATCGTGCTCCATCCCCTGGACTGGCACCATTTTGTATGGGTGAGGGCGGGGATAAGCCTTGCGGCCGCCGTTACCATTGGGCCGGACAGTGAGAGAGCAGAGGCATCTGCTCTCGACTGCTGGGGCGGCAGAGATACAGTTGGTGGCGCAGCGGTAAGAGTTGTTGCCTCACAGCGCCAGCGACCCGGTTTCAAACCCGACTACGGGTGCTGTCTGAATGGAATTTGAATAGTCTCCTCGTGAGAACCCTGCGTGGATTTTCTCTGGTTTCCCTCTCACACACCAAAGATGTGAAGTCCCTAGTGTGTGTAGAATAGTGTAAGAAGGAACTGGAGGAAGCTGAGTCTCTTAAGGATAAAGGGGAAATCTTTTAGGACCGAGATGAGAAAAACATTTTTCACACAGAGAGTGGTGAGTCTCTGGAATTCTCTGCCACAGAAGGTAGTTGAGGCCAGTTCATTGGGTATATTTAAGAGGGAGTTAGATGTGGCCCTTGTGGCTAGAGGGATCAGGGGGTATGGAGAGAAGGCAGGTACAGGATACGGAGTTGGATGATCAGCCATGATCAGATTGAATGGCGGTGCAGGCTCGAAGGGCCGAATGGCCTACTCCTGCACCTATTTTCCATGTTTCTATAGAGATGCCACCTGTCCCGTTGAGTTACTACAGCTTTTTGTGTCTATCATAGGTTTGTAGGCTAATTGACTTTCGTAAAATAGTCCCCAGTGTGTGTGTAGGAAGGAACTGCAGATGCTGGTTTATTGAAACACAGAAATAAATTGTAAGCAAGAGGAAAGTGGCCACTTGATTCGTGAAAGAACTAATTTAAGACATCCCCATCTTGTATCTCTAAACTGAGCTACGTTCACGGAGTCAGGAGAGTCTCGACCCGAAACGTCACCCATTCCTTCTCTCTAGAGATGCGGCCTGTCCCGCTGAGTTACTCGAGCATTTTGTGTCTTTCTTACATTTACGGACAGTCGGTCCGCAGTGGGAGGGTTGCGATGGAGGTGAGGGGGTTGACCGGCCGGAGGCGGCTTGGAGCCGCGGTCAAAGTGGGAGGCCTCGACTGCGCGTGCAACCTAACCTAGCCCCGCCGTTGAGTGACGTGAGCAGCAGCCAATCATGCGACAGGACTTCACCCACCGACGGGCTCCTCAGCCAATCATCTCGGGGGGGCGGGACAAGCCCGGGGGGTGGGGGGGGGCGGCGGCAGCAGCAGGTTTGGTTGCTTTTCCACTGCTTGATGCGAACCATCTCCCTCCCCTCAGGTTAAAAAAAAACACACGCACTCCAATACCGCGACGCCAATCTCTCTTTCCAAACGCACGGCTGTCACATTGAGGAGGGATATGTGGAGATCAAACGTTCCCTGGTGCTTGTGGAGCCGCGCTGGACTGACCTGAATAACGACCGTCCATTTTGCTTCGGAGAGAAGTCCACCGCCGCGACCAGCGAGCTTCCACTCACCCGGATGTACCCCCGCCCGCTGCCGCCCATTGGCCGGGCCCGAGGTGTGTGGGCGGGCCTTAGGGGCGCAGCGACAATCCTGATTAGCCGTCATTAACGTCAATCATTTCCACCCCTAACGACTGTAACCATGGATGGGAGACCATATTAGAGTAAGACACAAAGTGCTGGAGTAACTCAGCGCGTCAGGCAGCATCTCTGGAGATAGACACAAAGTGCCGGTGTAACGCAGTGGGTCAGGCAGCATCTCTGGAGATAGACACAAAGTGCCGGAGTAACTCAGTGGGACAGGCAGCATCTCTGAAGATAGACGCGGGACAGGTAGCATCTCTTGAGAGAACGAATGGAGGATGTTTTGGGCCGACACCCTTCTTCAGACTGAGAGTCAGAGTAGGGGCATTAGAGACATGGATGAGTAAGGTGTGAAAACGACAGAGCAAAGCAGACAATGGTTACGGAAATGTAGAATGGTTCAATTTTACATCAGGGGAAGGTGACAACAAAGCATACAATCAGCAAAATTAATCAGGACAGTTAAACTAGTCAGAGAATTGGGGGTGGGGGCAGACAGAGGGAAATCAATAGTTGCTTGAAGTTAGAGAAATCAATATTTATCCCACTGGGGTGTAAGCTGCCAAAGCATTATTATAACCGATATTACCTGATTGGGAGCGTTTAGCCTTGTTCAGTGCGATGGTGGGGCTACTGGACATTTATTTATTTAATTGAGTAGGTTTATTTATTGTCAAGTGAAAAGCTTTTGTTGCGTGCCAACTTGGAAAGACAATTCCAATTGAGCCATTCTCAGTGTAGATACGTGATAAAGGGAATAACGTTTAGTGCAAGATAAAGCCAGTAAAGTCCGATCGAAGATAGTCAAATGTCTCCAATGAGATAGATAGTAGTTCAGGACTGCTCATTAGTTCTACAGCCTATGTTCCAACTTTCCCTCTTGTAATGCTAAATTTAAAATCATAAGTGAACCCGTTTCTTCCGATTGGATCTCACTATGTTGGACGGGAATTTAAATTCCTGCTTAAATCAATTAAAAGCTTATTTCCCCCCCTGAATTTCCAGGATCTGCAGTTTTATTTGGCTTCTAAATTTGGAATATAGAATATTGGAATATTAATCCAGCTTAAGGGAAAGAGTTGGACTTTCATGTCATACATTGTGGATACATTTCCCTAGGTTATAGTATCTATTCTAAAAAGTGTATAACATCTGCAGGATATCCAACACTCTCGGCACACTCCACACATTAATCAGGTCCTGGCAATTAGTCTGCCATTTGTGGGCGGCAGCGGTGCAGCAGTGGAACTGCTGCCTCACAGCGCCAGAGACCTGGATTTGATTCAGACCTTGGGTACTGTGTGTAGTTTGCATATTCTCTTTGATCACGTGGGGTTTCTTCGGGTGCTCTGGTTTTCTCCAACGTCCCCATGCGAGTAGGTGATTGTTGATCGGTATGGGCTTAAGGGCCAGTTTCCACTATCTGCAATTATCCAATTTAGGTAGGTTGATTTAACCAAAGTGTAATGTATTAATCACCATACATTAAGCCTCAAAGCCATTTCCTTACAAATCTCTTGGGTCTCGACCCAAAACGTCACCCATTCCTTCTCTCCAGAGTTGGTGTCTGTCCCGCAGAGTTACTCTAGCTTTTTGTGTCTATCCCCAAAAAGACCTGCTCCTTTTGATGAGTATTCACAATTTATTCCACTGCTGATGAGTGCATTCTAATGCAGATTTGTCCAAAATATCCATTAAAACTTATTAGTAATCCAAATAATCATTTTTTCCCAGAAGTCGAGTCAGCCCTCTTCTTCAGACATGAAGCATCACCTGTCCATTCTCGCCATAGATGCTGCATGACCTTTAGCTCTTTGTATGTTTTGGTAAAGATTTCAACATCTGCAGTCTCTTGCGTCTCCATTTCAGTATTTTTTAGTTTATATTATTTATAAAAGTAGAGATATTCACGAGAGGGACATCATTGAGACCATATTGGAATATGGTGCACAATACCAGTCTTTATCTAGCGAAGAATGTTAATACATTGGATGCAGTTCAGAGAAAGTTTTCTGGAGTACACCCCGAATGAGTGGATTGTCTGATGAGCAAAGTTGGACAGCACTGGAATTTGGAAGAGAGGCAACTAGCTTAACACATAGATGCTAAGTGATCTTCATAGAGTGAATGTGGAAAGAACATTCTCTCAGTGGGAGAATTCCGTACAAACAGTTACTGTTTAATGACTTGCCCATTTGTGGAGAGGAAACATTTTGTTCTTTGTACGATGGAGTCTTTGGCACTCACTTCCTCAAACCACTCTTTAAAACAATTCAAGGCAGAGGTAACTGGATATTTGATAAACAAAAGGGTGAAAGGCTATTGTTGGTGGAGAGGAACATGAAGTAAGGTGACAATCACGTCAGCCACAATCTTATTAAAGAATAAAGCAGTTTGAGGGGGCAATTGGATAATTCCTGCTGATAATTTGATTGCTAAAATCTTCAGTTCCTGAGCAAGTCACAGGTCAGATTTGCCTTTAAACAATTGTGTTTGTTAAAGCCAGACTGTTGGATATTCAGTAGCCAGACAACATTGCGAAAGGAGGTAGTTGTTTCAGGCCAATTGACTTCCATTTCTAACAGATACTTTCCAATTAGGTGAACGGTACAGTAAATGAAACTAGATACTGAGGGATCAGTTTCGCAGATATGGTGCATCTATACGAGGCATGGTCTCAAGTAGGTGACATCTGTCAGCAAGGATCCCTGTCATCCACTCTTCCCGCTACCATCTGGCAGATAAACCTGATGTCGCACAACAACGGGTTCATCAGGAACACCTGCTTTCCTTCAAATATCTGGTTCTTGAACAAACCGACACAATCCTACTCCTACCTTGACAAAGGAACACTACAGACTACATCATGCACTACCACAGACTTTCTCTTTTTGTTTATCTTATTGTGATTTGCAATAATGTATTGTTCTTTTGCAATCTTTTTTTGCCCCTCAGAATTTTGTGAAATTTCTGTATGATTGCTGTACAATTTATGTTTTTGTACTGATCAAATAAGAGATATGGACCAAATAGTGTTTTTGGATTACTGACCAAAAACTATCCCACATGAACAGAAATTGTTATCTTGTTCTCCAAAACACAAGGCAATAACTGTCATGGTTTACAGTGCCAAAGTGGTCTGCAACCTAACAAATTAACACATTAGTCCAATTATAGAAAGAATGTTTATTGTAAAATGTTCCACACAAAGGTTCAGGAGAGATTACGGTCTACATCATTGTGAAAAGCCATTCAGCACAGTACACAGGGAGCATTTACTAGACATTTGAAACTATGGAACAATCAGCTGGAACTTAAGTACAGCAATAACAAATCTACCTGCAAGTCAAACAAAGAGTAACATTAAAACTAATACAAGCTTCAGAGAATGACAGGGGAACATAATCATCTGTCCACATTTTTCAGGAAGTCGGGCTAAATTACTCTAATTCTGTATCAAATGGCAATGGATCATCCTCTCCCTCCAAAATCTTATCTTCATCAGCTTCAAGACACTCCTCGGGGTCCTTGCTTTCAATAGCATCATCATCTGCGTCGCCCAAGTCTTCGTCTCCAGGGTCTCCTTCTGCCTCCATTTCTTCATCCACAGTATTAATTGGTTCCTCAGATGCATCTATTCCTTCCCCTGCAGTGACGTTTTCTTCTCCATCTTCACCACCCTCTCCTTCATTCTCCCCCTTCACACCTTCTACCCCTCCCTCTCCACCTTCTCCCTCCTTGGTTTCCTCTCCCCCTTCGCCCTCCACCCCTTCTCCCTCGCCGCCTTCTTTCTTCTCACCATCATTGGTACTGTCATTGAGCCCATCACCCTCGCCATCACCTTCACCCTCATGGATTGCACCCTCTTCTTCATCTTTGTCATCTGGATCATCAGTGAATGGTTTTTCTCCCTGTGAAAAGAGCAAAATTAAGTACGAATGACTGGCAAACAAAATTATCCGCAGTGGGTGTAATCCTGAAAGTAATGCTTCATTATGCTTTTAAAAAAGTCATTACTTTATTCCCTGCAGCCAAGGGACAGAGTAAGGAATTCTCTACCTTAGTCTACTTTCAAAGAGATCTTGGGCATCAAGAAATGAAGGCTCATTTCAGAACAAGTCTCATTCATATAAACAAAATCTAACATTACTTGAAGCACCTTTGCCCCAGCCATTTCAAAATGTCAGAACAAAAAGTTATATTGATAAAAGCAAGCAGAAACAAAAGGAATATAGAAGTTTAGTGTTTAAGGGAACAGTACTCAATGTTAGACCCAGAATGTTGGGGTAATTTAGCGGGACAGGCACCATACCCTGAGAAGGAATGGGTGACGTTTCGGGTCGAGACCCTCCTTCAGATTAGTCAGACTTAGTCTGAAGGGTCTCGTCCCAGAACGTCTCACTGCTTCTCTCCAGAGATGCTGCCTGTCCTTCTGAGCTACTACAGCATTTTGTGTATTTTCGGTGTAAACCAGCATAAAGTCATAGAGTGATACAGTGTGGAAACAGGTCTTTCGGTTCAACTTGCCCACACTGGCCAACATGTCCCAGCTACACTAGTCCCACCTGCCAGCATTCGGTCCATATCACTCAAAACCAGTATTATCCATGTAGCTGACCAGCTGCTTCTTAAATGTTGGGATAATCTGTGCCTCTACCTCCTCTGGCAGCTTATTCCATGCATCTACCATCCTTTGTGTGTAAAAGTCACTCCTCAGATTAAACCTCATACACCTCTATAAGATCATTCCCTCATCCTCCTGCGCTCCAAGGAAAAAAGTCCCAGCCTACTCAACTTCTGCCTATAGCACAGACCCTCTTGTCCTAGCAACATCCTTGTAAATATTGTCTACCCTTTCCAGCTTGACAACAGACTTCCTAAAACACAGTGCCCAGAACTGAACACAATACTCTAATGTGGCCTCACCAATGTCTTATACTACTGCAACATGACCTCCCAACTTCTATACTCAATACTGTGGCTGAGAATGCCAATTTTCTAAACGCCCTTTTGACCACCCGATTTACCTGCGACTCCACGATCAGGAAGCTCTGCACCTGCACTACTAGATCCCTCTGCTCTACATTACCCAGAACCCTACCATTCACTGTGTGGGTCCTGCCCATGTTAAGACTTCCCAAAACGCAACAACTAATTTTTCTGCAGTAATTCCTTCAACCATACCTCAGCCCACTTGGTCAATGGATTAAGATCATGCTGCATTTTTTCACAACCATCTTCACTATCTGCAAAACCACCCACTTTTTATCATCTGCAAACTTGCTAATCTTGCCATACATGTTCTTATGCAAATCATTGATATAGATGACAAACAGTAACTGGCCCAGCACCGAACCCTGAGGCACACCACTAGTCACAGGCATCCAGTCCGAGAAGCAACCTTCCATCATCACTGTTTTAAAGCAGGAACTGCAGATGCCGGAGAATCGAGGGGACACAAAAGGCTGGAGAAACTCAGCGGGTGCAGCAGCATCTAAGGAGCGAAGGAGATAGGCGACGTTTCGGGTCAAGACCCTTCTTCTGAAGGGTCATCATCACTCTCTGCTTCCTTCCATTAAGCCAATTTTCTATCAATCTGCAGTTCCCTCCTACACCGCACTCAATGTTGACAAGTTATTGGGATTTTTTGACAGAACATTGTCCCAAGTCAAACAGGAATGCACAATAAGAAAATTAATTTCTCCCTGGCCCCAAAACCGTTGATTCGGGAAATCAATTACGATTAAACAAAATAACAATTCTTACTTTAACATATTTCTCCAGCATTGTTGCAATGTTGCTGTTGTTCAGGATGCTCTTAGCAATAACCAGGCTACCCTTTTTGGCTCTCTCAAGGGCAATCTAGAAAGGAGTTCAAAAACACAGCATTAACAATGTCTAAAAGTGACAATACATGGAGATATTAGAGCATAGACTCAATGGACAGTTTTGCTCCAAGTGGTGTTGAAATTGTTCCACTTACTTTGCGGTTCCTGGTGTGCTCAGCTGACCTTAAATGTTGTGCAATGAAGCCAGTCTGCATCGGGATGAAGAGATCACAGGCCATACAATGAGCCGCCTCCACCTTTTTCATGCACTGCTCCATACCAATACCTGCAGCAGAACTCAGAATCAGTGATGGCAAAAAAAATTTAATGCATCCTCCAGCCAAACTATGTCCACTTTATAAGAAGCAATGTATTAATGTTGTAGAGACAATAAAGCTTGACGATTTGAGATCAATTACCCTTTTCATAACAACAAGGTGATCCACCTGATATATTAATTCTGTTTTCTTCACAGCCTGACTTACTGAAGACTGAGCATGGCGTTTCATCTCAGATTTCCAGAATGTTCAATATTTTGCATTTGGATCTACTGCTGGTTGGTTTTGGTTTAGTTACAAAAATTAAAATAAACCCAGTTCTAACACCAATTGTAAAATTCTACCCAGTACACCAGATTTGCCAGAATCCAAAGCTGATATTTGTTTTAACTTAATAAGTTTGGCATTTCTTCAAGCCTTGTGACTGTAAAGGGCATTCAAGCTCAATAATGGAATCAAACACTGGCGTCTCCTCTGCTATGCCCGGGCTATAGTTTTGCCTTTGGATCATTAACGTGGAGGTAGACACATTTGATATATTGACAAATAGCAGAATATAGAAAAGTGCACGGAAGAGGAAATCAGGCTAAAATATATCATCCACAATCATTAAATGGTAGGGCATGTTTGAAGGCCCTGATGGCCATCACCCCTGGATATTTTCATGAGTTTATAAAAATATACTGTACCTTTCCTGCATTCACAGATAGCTTATACATCAATGTAAGAAATCAGGTAAATAATTGCAGGGGAAAAATGATCAAATTATAACTAATTTATACTGTTCAAACGTAATTTAAATGAAATTAAACAAATACTAAACGCTATTTTAGTTTCCTGCGTACCCTGAAGCACATCATGTTGCTGCGTCAGTTGTTTCTTTAGAATAGTTTCATCTCCTATCTGCTCTCTCCGTTTCTGTGTCTTTTTGTTCTTGTTTGAAATGTATTCCTGAAACAAAACACAAAGACAGTTAGCATTCAACACATCTAAGGGATTCCCTCAATTGCTACTAATTGGTGATGAACATACACAATCTCAGCTCAGTTAAGGGCCGGTCCCACTAACGCGACTTTTCAGAAACTGTCTTCGACCTTCAAGCTCGAGGGCACTCGGCTGAAAAAACTCGAGCTGGATCGACTGTCAGTGATGAAACTTCGAGCTGGATCGACCGTCAGCGCACACACAAACACATTGCAAAGGCAGGGGCCAGTGAAAGTGGGGGAGTGCTGTCTGAAATTCACACCTGCGGTGAACTGGAAGGTAAGTCCTTTAGAGAGCGGGGGGGGGGGGGGGGGGGGGGGGGGGGGGGGAGGGGAGGGGAGGGGAGGGGAAAGGAGGACTGGAGACACTTTTAAGAAGCCGGACAATTTTTAATGAAGTTTAGCGGGCATTTAACATTTCCTCGGTTCTGAAAACTCCAACGAACCAATTAAAATGCCCGGTCAACAAATGAGACCCCACTACCACTACAAGTTCAAAAGAACCATGCCGACCAATTCTTACTCGTGGAAAATTTTCAGCATGCTGAAAAATTTTCCTTAACCAAACCGAGGCCGCGAGTATGCGAGAACTTCCCTCGAGCATGAAGGAGAGTTACAGTGACCTCCTAGGATGCGTCGATTATGCTGCGAGTTTGTGGCGAGCGCAAACTCTTCTAAACTCACAAATTAGGTCGCCATAGTGGGACAGGCTCATTAAGCATAAATTGGCTCAAGGAATTCATTAGTTGCCATAACGTTGACTAGTCACTGCTGCTGAACATGTATACCAGTGATCCCCACGTCGCACAAGGTTGCGTTCCTAGAAAACAGTCTGAATAGCGAGCAATCTAATGTAATGCAAAGCCATCTGTACATGCGTCAAGAATGCGAGTTTGAAAAATAAATGTTGTGCTTCCTCATATTCCACACACGTTCCGTGAGACCAAATGTTAGTGTGACTCTAATTTTTGTGTGTGGGTCTGAGAATTTTGTTGGGGCCAATTTCTATAACTTGAGTGGCTGAAGAGGGGAGGGAATGTTAACATCTGTCCACGCAAATAAATCAGAACTCCAGTGTGATGACTATTAAGCTCAAGATTACACAATAGGCAGAGACTTATCTACAGAACAGAATTAGTCTCGCTATGAAAGGCTGTCTCCATTTTTATGAACATAACACATGACATAGAGCACACCAATCGCTCATTTTAAAAGCACTGAAGCAGTTATATTTGGATACGGTCAGATGATGGATATTACATAAAGATTTAATATTTTGGACCTGGTCCAATCCACCATCATGCCAGAATTCATTTTTAAATGCATAAACATGTAGTTTGAATGGATAGTTTTTAACCTCTAACAATTTATCTGCTTAAGTCACTAATCCAAGCAGAAGCTTGGTTAGTCCTTCGTCAATACCTAGTAATCATTAGCAGAATAATACCCAGTAATTATCAGCATCAGAGAGAAGTATCAGATGGGACCAATGGCCAGAGTTCTAGTTCACAATTACTACCCAGTAACCAATTATTCCTGGATGCTTTTAGGGAGAACATGGTTGTAAAATAACAAAGAAAAAGCAACTTGTGACAGACCACAAATGTAATTGGGCCACTTCTCCATGCTCAATACTATGAAATACAAGGACAGGAGCACGTTTCTATCAATTTACAAATTTAAAGTTACACTGGAATTTATGCTGAAAGCAGCAAGGCCATCAAACCTTCATCTAGGGTTTCACACCGAGGGAAACAATTATCATTCAAATTTCAAAAGCGACAGCAATTATATCCTGTTAACTTAAACACAACAATATACATACATCCAAGAAGTCAGCAGTTTCAGGTTTGAGCTTGGTCCCGATAAATTTTAATGTCTCCTTATGAAATTTGCTCTTCATGTGATTAGCAATGTCCTCATCTTCAAATGTTCGAAACTTACAGACTGAACAGGCATATGTTATCCTGCAAGAAACAATGCAGAATTAGCCTATGAACATCAGGCCCTGGCAAAATTCACAATCTTAGGTGAGTTTTCTTACACTTCCAAGTACACTGGATTTATACCTAGGTTTGTAATATCAACCAAACATAATTGTCACAAAATCATAAGGGGATTGGCAGAGTGTACAAATTCAAATGTCACACACATTGTTAATCTTCCATCGCAGAACTGAATGTTCTGGACAGAGTTAGCTCCTCCAGGACTCTGGTATAGCAACTCCAAAAACTAAAAGAGTCGCCGGGTACAAGAGGACTACAAAACCCCAAAAAAGACAAAATGCTGGAGTGACTCAGCAGGTCAGGCAGCATACCAGTAGAACATGGATAGATGACATTTTAGGTATGGATCCTGCTATCTCCTCCCCAAAATCCGTAGAGGACATCCCTGACATACCCATTGTTTTTGCCTGCTCCTTCCCCACAGAACTCATCTCCATGATTCCATCCAATCCCCCACGTCCTGTCCCTTCCGACCTACATCTGAGACACCTCGTATGCCTTTCAATTCTTCAATAACTTTCAATTTTTCAACCTCATTGCATTATCATTACCATGGATACCAGCCACTTTATACCTCCATCCCCCACCAGGAATGTCTCAAGGACCTCCAGATCTTCTTTGAACAGAGACCAATCAGTATTAATCTACTATAAAATTGCTTCTCGACTACATAACCAAACTCATCCAATTCTGCTGCTTATGAAAGCAAAGGCAAAAAAGGAAAGACAATGAGGATCTAATATATTTTATTAAGTATACTGCAATTTTCAGTACATTGTAACTTTTAAAACAAGCAAACTGTAAAGTCGATCTCTCAACCATTCTTAAACTTGGCTAAAGACATCCAAACACATTACCTCTCTGCAAGACGGTCACGATTCTTTTTGGGCTTGCCAGACTTTTTCTTCTCTTGCATAGTTGGAACTATTTAAAGGAACAATGAAAAACAGTTGAGGGTAATACCAATATCGCAACGTTAAAACAATGCCTAAATCATGTTGCACATTTGTATATACAGTGCCCTTCATAATGTTTGGGACAAAGACCCATCATTTATTTATTTGCCCCTATACGCCACAATTTGAGATTTGTAATACAAAAAAAAAAAAATCACATGTGGTTAAAGTGCACACTGTCAGATTTCAATAAAGGCCATTTTCATACATTTTGGTTTCACCATGTAGAAATTACAGCTGTGTTTATCCAGTCCCCTCATTTCAGTGCACCAAAATGTTTGGGATATATGGCTTCACAGGTGTTTGTAATTGCTCAGGTGTGTTTAATTGCCTCCTTAATGCAGGTATAAGAGAGCTCTCAGCACCTAGTCTTTCCATCACCTTTGGAAACTTTTATTGCTGTTTATCAACATGAGGACCAAAGCTGTGCCAATGAAAGCCAAAGAAGCCATTGTAAGACTGAGAAACAAGAATAAAACGTTAGAGACATCAGCCAAACTTGAGGCTTACTAAAATCAACTGTTTGAAACATCATTAAGAAGAAAGAGAGCCCTGGTGAGCTTACTAATTGCAAAGGGACTGGCTGACCAAGGAAGACCTCCACAGCTGATGACAGAAGAATTCTCTCTATAATAAAGAAAAATCCCCAAACACCTGATCGACAGATCAGAAACACTCTTCAGGAGTCAGGTATGGATTTGTCAATGACCACTGCCCACAGAAGACGCCATGAAATACAGAGGCTACACTGCAAGATGCAAATCACTGGTTAGCTGCAAAAATAGGATGGCCGGGTTAGTTTGCCAAGAAGCACTTAAAAGAGCAACCACAATTCTGGAAAAAGGTCTTGTGGACAGATGAGACGAAGATTAACTTATATCAGAGTGATGGCAAGAGCAAAGTATGGAGGAGAGAAGGAACTGCCCAAGATCCAAAGCATACCACCACATCTGTGAAACACGGTGGTGGGGGTGTTATGGCCTGGGCAGGTATGGCTGCTGAAGGTACTGGCTCACTTATCTTCATTGATGATACAACTGCTGATGGTAGTAGCATAATGAATTCTGAAGTGTATAGACCCATCCTATCTGCTCACGTTCAAACAAATGCCTCAAAACTCATTGGCTGGGTACTGGCCAATGATCGTCCATGACCAATGTCAGATAAGCAATTTGTCCAGACATTGATAGGATGAGATGAAGGACAAAGGAGAACAAAGTTAGCAAGAAATTGGAGGCCAATGATCAATCTTTTAGGATTCTCAAGGGGAAAATACAAGAGGCCTCAAAGGACCAATGCAGGGAAGCTCCTCAGCATCAGTACATCCTTTCCCAATCTATACTTATGATCTGCAAATACAGAAAACATTGCTTGTTCTCTTCTAATTCAGGAATGCTTCTGATGAGACAAATTACACAAACATGGCCCTCATTTACTAAATTCAACAACTACAAATGCTCAAGTATGAATCACTTAATCCTGAAAAAATGAATTTAAAACAATAACATTTACACATACAGATTCCACAGGTTGGCACCCTAGTAATCAAACTTACAACGTTTTGGTTTCTTCTCACTTGGATCCTTGTCCTCACCACCCTGTAAAAGAATGGAAGTATATTAAAATTTCAGATGCAGAACTTTGCATACCCTACCGGTGCAACTTTGTTCAAATGTCACAGCAAATATACAATTTCAATAATGATGCTGTATTTTCAATTCTATTCCTGCAGTTTGGAGATTTATACTCAATTTATCATTTTTTGCAAGATTTATCATTAGTGATAATTGAATCATCACCTGGCCGGAGAAGAAAAACAAAATCACTTCAAACAGGTTTACTGCCACATAAATGGGATAATTCAAAGTTAGCAAATATGGGAATTGAATCTGGTGCAGTACTGTGCACTGAACCTGAAGGCCAGCAGACCACAACACCTCTCACTCTGTGCAGTGCTGCCAAAGGGATGAATATGGGCGAGCAGCTTTTACCCTCCCATTACTATACTGAAGCAATGCCATGTGATTAAGATAAATCTAATCGGCAAAAGACCACCCTCAGTGCTACACCTGTGTCAAAGGAGTTTAGGTTTTTTTTAGAGAGCATCATTATTATTTTACAGGAGTAGTAACCCAGAGATATGAACCTTATAAAACACCTAAGACAAATGGAGAATTTAATGCAAGCAAATTTGAAATAATAGAATTGGCTAATAAATATCTGGAAATAAAAAGCTAATAAGATAGTGATAGCCACAAAATCACCATAATTGCCATTCAGGAAAGGGAAACTATAATACTAGGTTGTCTCATGAGACACTCAGTTCAAGAACAATTAGGGATTGTCAATTATTCTTGGCTGAAGGACTGATATCCACGCCATATGAAAGAACAATGTGCTTATGAATCCAAGCAATTATAAACTGAAAGACATTTTCATTTTCCTCTCCATCTTCATCACATTTCCACATTTGGCAACCAAACAAACCGTTTAGGTTTTAATTAGCAGCAAATCACCATGTCCTGGTTGAGGTATTTTTGGAGAAGTAAAAATGATGGTAGTACTTACTGAATCAACTCCATCGTCCTCTTTCTCTTCTAAAAAAAACAAGAAAATTGCTTGAGTGGTTATTATGTCTAACCAACACAGAAGGGTTCCAACTAAATAAGATTAATTGCCAATCAAACAAATTATGATATTTGTTCACTGGCGAGCATAACTTGGATTTCACAAAATTATCGTAATTTGCATATATCCAAGACAAATATTTTACAGCCTACTTGCATAGCAACAAGAAGGTATTCACAAAATGCTGGAGAAACTCAGTGGGACAGGTAGTCTCTGGAGAGAAGGAATGGGTGAAGTTTCAGGTCAAGACCCTTCTTCTGAAGAAGCGTCTCGACCCGAAATGCTGCCTGTCCCGCTGAGTTACTCCAGCATTTTGTCTACCTTCGATTTAAACCAGCATCTGCAGTTCTTTCCTATACATAGCAACAAGAGGTCCCAAATTCATGTTTCTATAACTACCACATTGGAAATATCTCCATCCAAATTATTAAAAGCTCAAACATATAAACTTTAACTGATTATACTTCAATGTCCTCCGCCACAGTAGCCAGCATTATTTAACATTTCATGAAAACTGCACACAAATTAAAGATCAATCTGCCACTCATAAAATCTAATAAAGCAAATAAAACTATTGGTAAATTCCAAGTGTAGTCTCACCAAATTTTTTTTTCAGTCGTAACAAGGCTCTTCCATCCCATTTGCAGTAAAGGGCAATATTCTATTTGCTAACCCTCTGCACCTGAGCCTGCTCAGCATTTATTCTCATGCTCAAATAAGGAGGCCAACACCCACATGCTCCTTTCACTGCCAAGTGAATACAAGGTTTAAATAAGTAATAAAGTAATGTCCAGTACCAGCATCTTCTTCAGCCTCATCATCATCTGTTTTTGCTTGCTTGTTTTCAGGGTCTTCAGTACTACTTGTTGACTGTTTCCTCTTCCTGCCTGGACCACCTATAACCTTCTTTCTCTGATAAGAAACAAAGATAGCCTGCACTGAAATCAGATTTCAAACTATTAAGCATTTAACTTGTTAAATAAAAGGCCATTTAAAATTAATTTCAGGGTTTCTTTGGGTACAATTTAACCAAGGCCAGACGACAAAAAAACTATTAAAAATAAAACCCTATATATTTTACATCACACCACAGTGTTGGAAACATGTTAATCTGCAATTCAAACCAGAACCAGGCTAGTGCTGGTGACCCAATTACTGCTTGAAAATGCAAAATATTAGATTACAGTAATAATTTATTTTCCCCACAATTGTGATTCTTTTTTAAATCACAGCATGGTATAATAAACATTCTTAAAAATGCTGATCAAAATGTTTTTGCCCAACCCAACTTTTCCCAATACAAGGATGACCCCTCCCCCACCACTGTTAATCAGCTATGACCTAGTTTATGTCTGAACTGCAAAGTCCAAGGACAACAGGTACTGCTTTGAGGGATGGGGCAAGTAAGAGTAGTGAGGAAAAACAAATCTTTTATAGTGTTACAACAAATTAAAACACTGAAATGCTGCACGCAATGAATTACTTTGAAGATGGTCGCACAAAGCTTGAAAACAATTAAATCATCTTAAAATCTGAACGTTTACTCAAATTCTAAATGCAGCTACAAATTCTTCCACAGATTGGAAAGATCCCTGAAAATTATATTTATAGTCAAGCACGTTAGCAGAATGAGAACCTGATTTAATATTAAAAAAGGGTGATGGGCACTGCATTTTCAACTTGGCTTTTTTGATCTTTCACTAATTATACCCACTGGCCATTGAGTAAAATAAAAACGCTTTTGTTTTTAAGAAAGGTACTTACGCCTCTGGTTCGAATCTTGTCTCTCCTTCGCTGTCTGCCACCAAACGCTCTTGCCGAGCCTTGAGCTCGGAACAGGTCCATTGGGATAATGTTTGGGGAGAAGAGCGAAGGGAGGTTTCTGGTGGAGGGGGCAGCATTGTAGCCTCTGCCTCCCATTGGCATCTCATTCCAATGTGCAGACATCCGCCTGGAACTTCCAGGCTGCATGTAGGGGTCATTCCAGTTTGCTCTCCTATTTGGAGCCCAGTCTCTAGACCAGTTCTGACCCCGTTGGCTACCATATGCTCTGTTGTGGTACTGATCTCTGCGAGTCCCGTAGGAGTTGTCGTAGTGGTCATAGTGACCTCCATAGGAATCGTTATAATTAGGTCCAGAATCACCGTAACCATAGCCGTAGCCAGATCTGTACGGATCATGGTCATTCATTGAAGACCTGGAGTCATAGGACTCATAAGGTGTAAACCTGAAAGAGTTGCAGAGCAAGCAAGGAAGCTAATCAGTAGCTGGAAAGGACGATGGCACAAGCCTGCCAATCAGTGAAAGCAGACTAAAGACTAAACAGGATATTTCAGGTAATCATGGTGCTTGAGGTTTTATGTTGTCTGTAACATTGTCTAAATTACTAACTGCAGTAACTAGTGATGGCTGAGCAACCAATACATCAAATATATCAGTAATGGAGCAAACAGCCTCTAGATGTTTAATGTTAAAATTGTTCTGTATGGGAATGGGTAAATACACAAACTTTGGCCACTTTTAAAAAGATAAATGATCCAACTATCCAACATTCACTGCAGTCCCAATTACATACGTTAATTTGCTGTAAATCTCACCTAATTATTGGAAAATGTGCATTTTATAACAAGTTACTACAAACTATACTCTTCACATTACCAAGCACAGGTTGCATTGCAGAAGAAAATCCTTGGAGACCCATTCACGCTGTTAAAACAATTAACCAAACCTAGGGTCAATTATGCCGACAATCCTGGTGGTCTCAAAATTCGAATGTCTGGCACAAAATACCAAGTGAGACACAAGCTGAGTTAATTTAGATTTATACAATGTTGGTTAAATCTACGTTGAATCCATGCTTAAACAAGTTCAAGTTAAATATGGCAGTATTAAAATATAAAATTAATAAACCAGTGTTTTCTCACCATACTGGAGGCAAACACCAGTTTCTCTTTGGGGTTGGACGGTGGAAGAGTCAACAGGGTACTAGCCTATTTATAATTAAAGTGCCACATCAATCCCGTTTCCAATTTGTCAACTTATTCCGTACATTTATTTTACCATCTAGTGACTCTCCAGAAGATACCTGTTGAATTGGCCTGAAGACCGAGAAGACCCTGGTGTGTTATCACACTCTAGATGAGTGAGCATATCCAGGCGTTGGTTGATCTTAGCGACGATGGAATCTGTGTTGGGGTTTTTAGGAGCATCCCAAGCCTTATTGCCAGAGTTATAGCCATAATTTCCTGAATAATCTCCTGAATTATCTTGGTTGTAATTGTAATCATAGCCATCATACCCTAACAGGAATAAAATACACATAATCAGATATTCAGAATATAAAAACACAAACTCAACAATAGAAACAGACCCATCAATTATCCCACAATTTAATCAGATCATGATGGTTCTGCTCTTTACCCAATACTGAGATCATAACAAAACATACAAAGTGCTGGAGTATCTCAGCAGGTCCGGCAGCATCTCTGGAGAACATGAATAGGCGACTTTTTCAGTCAGGATCCTTCTTCATTCTGTCAGGCACGTCTGAAGAAGGGCCCCGAACCAAAACATCATCTATCCATGTTCTGCAGAGATGATGACTGACCTGCTGAGTTACTCCAGCACTTTGCCTCTTCTATTACAAATTTGAATATCTTCATTAGCTAGGTTGACTGAATTAAGAGCTGTACAAAATACTTTACATTCAAATCATATTGCTTCAAATGCAATACATAATGTATTATGCAGGTAAAATATTTTAAACAGAACAATTTTGACCCCATTAAGCCCACATGCTAGATCTTATTAATAAAAATGCAAAAGATATTCACCTTGACCATCGTCTCCGCCTGCGTTCCAAGAATCATCCTCTCCGTACTCTAAAAGAAATGGAATCAGACAATAATTGTGTTGGTTAGATCAACTAATGACATAAAAAAGCAACTTATGTTCCCCCACATCAGGATACAATTCCAGAGTACAATTGTTTCTTCAGATGACCACTGTTCATGCAAGTCCAGTCAATGAACACTTGGAGGCGGTTGTCAGATAACATTTTTTTAAAAACAGAACCAGTGAAAACCACTGGTAAATTCATAGTGATCTTCAATTTAATTACACAACTCATACATCTATATAATAGATATGGTGGCCACAAAATTCCCAGCACCTACTCCTCCTCATCCAGATAGTTTTGTGCCTTTTTAACTGGGTGGTTATCTTGATCTGTGGTGTTTATCATATCAATGTTATTTAAACCTTACAGGGTGGTCCTGTATGTCTGATAAGTAGTACACTGGGACGTAAGATTAAAAAAGTATGGGGTGGTGAGGGATGACAAGCTTTTACCTCCATAAGAAATCACGTTAAGCAACAAATTAGACACTTTATTACTAGAACAATTCAAATATATTGAAGATAACCATGTAGCAGCAAAAAATAAATTACAGGAGAAATTTCAAAAAAGTTGAATATAGAACTTTATATATATTGAATATCGAATATGAATGGCAAGTTGCTATTGCAGACCTGATACAAACTGACCCCAATAAATGATATAAATCGGGGAGCAGAATGTGACAAGAGGGAAAATACTATGTATGAATATACTTGTGTAATGACTACACCAGGAAGAGACATACGTTTTTCTCTCCGGTAAGTAGATCTTCCTGCAGCAATGACTGCAAAAGTTACCTACACACAATTAAAACATGTTCACACAACTGCATTGGCATAGTAGAGAATACATGAACAGAGATCCTTTGAAGGTTTTCCATTTAAATCTGCTAAAGTTAGAAGCAGTCAAACTGAAGCCAGATTTTTCAAAAAAGACCATTCTGATGATTTTTAACCCTCAAACTTGCCAGAGATCCTGCATATAAACATAATAGAAAATAGGTACAAGCTCTTGTTTCGAGTCAGAGGGCAAAGGACAGCAAGAAACATAACAATTCTTAAACGTGCAGATCATGTACTGTAGCTGATGGTTAATTCAAATACATTATTACAAAGGTCAGTAAAACAGTGAATGATTGCTTGGTGGACTGCCAACAAAAATAATTTCCAATAGTGTCAAGGGGGGCAAGAATGGGAGTAAAGCAAGAGAGGGGGAAAGGGGACAGAGACAAGTTATAAGATCAATTATGAGAATATCTTGACTGCGATTAAATAATGGAATGGGCATTTCAATTATATTAGATGGCAAGTTAGTTCATGGGAACACACATTTAAACTTCATGGTCAGTATAACGTAGTATGCCAAACGTGGTATGACAATTCTTGCCACAAAAAGTCTGCAAGTTTCTGTTCTGATCTTTCATAATAAGTCAAAACAATATGGCACCCTCCAGAGTGGATCTGTACCATTAAATAAGTAGAACAAGTAACTGTGGGTCCCTTCATGCAAGTCTAAAGCAAAGTGCAAAAGAATAGTCTTAAAAAATCCTCAATTTCCTACATTTTTCAAAGACCACGTCGCAAAGAATTGGTAAAAGTTACTTAAGAATCAGCGTGGTATGACAATCCCATGTATATTTGAAATGACAATCTCAAGCCTTTTGGATATGATATACTAGTACTGAAACATCAACATAAATGCTTCTGAATCTTATGTTCCCTAGCAAGATACTCTTAGATACAAGATCCTGATAAAGCAAAGGAATTCTTGTAACTCCTTGTTTTCCACATTTAACTGTACATATCAAGAAGCCAAAAATTCTGAGGAAATGTATTAATTAACAATGAACTCCAGCGTTTTTATCACAATTTATGGCAACTGTATAAACATTCAAAGCTTTTGTTTTCACCAGCCAAATGATGTGGTGGCATGGGGTTGGCAATTGAATTAGACATATAACCCTATTCACCCCACCCTATCCCCCAAAGGACAAGCAATAGGATCTCCATACAAAACACAAAGAAATAACATATTGAATCTGCAAAGTATTATCACCCAGAGAAAGATAATTATATATAATCAAGTGAAAAATGTAAAGTGACATAAAGATTGTGCAAAATAATGAGATTATTTTCTGTAACATAAAAAGTGCTTGTTGTAAGTTAGAATACAATTAAACCTACATTTAAAAACAAATTGCAAATGCATGAAACACAGATTCTGCACTTTTATGGACTATCAGAATGGCAGTCACCTGGGCAGAAAGGCCTCTATGTCAAGACAGAGTACAAGAGGGAAACAGAATGAATATAAGCAGCATTGTGTCGACAACAATCTTGCCCTCAATGTCAGCAAAACAAAATAATTGGTCATCAACTTCAGTATGTGGGGTCTAGTGCATGCTTGTATCAATGGTGATGGAATCCAGATGGTCATGAGCTTCCAGTTCCTGCATGCAAATATCATCAAACAATTTGTCCTGGTCAAACCCCCTTTATGTCACTGGCAAAATATTTCACTACACCAATTGGTGTACGTGACCAATAAAAATACCTTTGAAAAAAGTACACCAACACCTCTACTTCCGCAGGAGCACAAGGAAATTCAGCATGCCTCCAAATTTCTACCGTTGCATAGTAGCATCCTATCCTATACTAAGATGTACTAGATGCATCACAGGCTGGCATGGAAGCTCTTCTGCCCAAGGTTGCAAGAAATTGTGCACCAGCCCAGTCCATCACACGAACCCCAGCCTCCCCTCATCCGAGTCCATCTATACTCTATTGTAGGAAAACAGCCAACATAATCCGGGACCACTGCACCCCAGTCATTTCTCTCTTCTTCCTGCTCCTAAAGCTACAAAAAGCTTTAAAGGACAATAGACAATAGGTGGCTGATCATCCCCAATCAGTACCCCGTTCCTGCCTTCTCCCCATTTCCCCTGACTCCGCTATCTTTAAGAGCCCTATCTAGCTCTCTCTTGAAAGTATCCAGAGAACCGGCTTCCACCACCCTCTGAGGCAGAGAATTCCAAAGACTCACAACTCTCTGTGAGAAAAAGTGTTTCCTCGTCTCCGTTCTAAATGGCCTGCCCCTTATTCTTAAACTGTGGCCTCTGGTTCTGGACTCCCCCAACATCGGGAACACGTTTCCTGCCTCTAGCGTGTCCGAACCCTTAACAATCTTATATGTTTCAATAAGATACCCTCTCATCCTTCTAAACACCAGAGTGTACAAGCCCAGCCGCTCCATTCTCTCAGCACATGACAGTCCCACCATCCCGGGAATTAACCTTGTAAACCTACTCTGCACTCCCTCAATAGCAAGAATGTCCTTCCTCAAATTTGGGGGACCAAAACTGCACAAAATACTCCAGCTGTGGTCTCACTAGGGTCCTGTAGAACTGCAGGACCTCTTTGCTCCTATATTCGATTCCTCTTGTTATAAAGGCCAACATGCCATTCGCTTTCTTCACTGCCTGCTGTACCTGCATGCTTACTTTCATAGACTGATGAACAAGGACCCCCAGATCCCATTGTACTTCCCCTTTTCCCAACTTGACGCCATTTAGATCTGCCATGCATTGCCCACTCCCCCAACCTGTCAAACTCACCCTGCATTCTCATAGCATCCCCCTCACAGTTCACACTGCCACCCATCTTTGTGTCATCTGCAAATTTGCTAATGTTACTTTGAAGCCCGTCATCCAAATCATTGATGTATATTATAAATAGCTGCAGTCCCAGCACCGAGCCTTGCGGTACCCCACTAGTCACTGCCTGCCATTCTGAAAGGGACCCATTAATCCCGACTCTTTGTTTCCTGTCAGCCAACCAATTTTCTATCCATGTCAGCACTCCACCCCCAATACCATGTGCCCTACTTTTTCCCAATAATCTCCTACGTGGGAC
Source organism: Okamejei kenojei (assembly GCA_035221665.1). Classification (NCBI taxonomy): domain Eukaryota; kingdom Metazoa; phylum Chordata; class Chondrichthyes; order Rajiformes; family Rajidae; genus Okamejei; species Okamejei kenojei. Next base: position 9,451,411 of record CM069166.1, read on the forward strand.
CTTATCAAACACTTTCTGAAAGTCCATTGGCTCTCCTGTGTCCATTTTCCTGGTTACATCCTCAAAAAATCCCACAAGATTAGGCAAGCATGATTTCCCCTTCGTAACTCCATGTGACTCGGACCGATCCTGTTACTGCTATCCAAATGTGCGGCGATTTAATCTTTTATAATTGACTCCTGCACCTTCCCCACCACCGATGTCAGGCTAACTGGTCTATAATTCCCTGCTTTCTCTCACCCGCATTTCTTAAAAAGTGGGATAACATTAGCTACCCTCCAACCCACAGGAACGGAACATTGGAAAATTATCACCAATGCATCCACGATTTCTAGAGCCATTTCCTTAAGTAACATGGGATGCAGACCATCAGGCCCTGGGGACTTATCAGCCTTCAGTCCCATCAGTCTACTCCCCCCGCAGTTATCAGACTCCCAAAAAGACCTTTCATGTGGTACGTTTGAATTCCTGATCTTCCAATATACCTCACCTCCAGGAAACCAGATCCAAATCAAGGATGCACAATAAGAACATTGTTGCTCAATGATTATAGCTCAGTAAAAATCTCATCTTGTTTGTTTCTATCTATCTATTACTAAAACTCTCATCTTGTATCTATCTCTCTCTATCTATGCATGTTTGCCCATGTGATCCTGGACCTACGCCTAAACGATACACAGTAGCATTAAAATTTTTGCACCACCTTAATCACAATTGTTTAGTGTCAAGTTTTGTTCAGATTTATAAAATTATATAAGGACATATAAAATTATAAAAGGACTGGACAAGCTAGATGCAGGGAAAATGTTTCCAATGTTGGGCGAGTCCAGAACCAGGGGCCACAGTCTTAAATTAAAGGGGAGGTAATTTAAGACTGAGCTGATAAAAAACGTTTTTACCCAGAGATTTGTGAATTTATGGAATTCCCTCCCAGAGGGCAGTGGAGGCCAAATCACTGGATGGATTTAAGAGAGAATTGGATAGAGCTCTAGGGGCTAGTGGAGTCAAGGGAAATGGGGAGAAGGCAGGCACAAGTTATTGATAGCGGACGATCAGCTATGATCACAATGAATGGCAGTGCTGGCTCGAAGGGCCGAATAGCCTCCTCCTGCACCTATTTTCTATGTTTCAATTTATGTTATACTTCACAAGTTATTGACTTTTACTTTTTTAAGATTTACAAAACCCCAATTTGAAAAAAATATTTCCTGTGCTTACAACTATGATATCACAATGGGATTGTAGACCTGCTCGCTACATTGTTGTTATCCAAGTACACACAGTCCTGCTAGCCCCAACAGGTGCAAATGCATTTTTCTTAAAGTCACAGTACACTGATTTTTTTAAAGTTTAAAATGAGGGAGGGTGAATAAGGCGAAATAAGCAGCCCCTGCACAGTGGGGGGGGGGGGGCTATGGATGAGTGATGGAATATTATGTTGGGGAACGGGTTGCGTTGGGGGACCAGGCCTCCCGTGTGGTGGCCGTGTGTTGTGTGTGTACACACACACACACACACATATATATATATATATATATATAAATATAAAATATATAACTATAAAATATATAACTAACTGAAACTCTCATCTTGTTTGGTTGTCTGTTTGTCTGCGTGCGTGATCCTGAAATTACGCCAAAACGGTACACACTAGCACTAAAATCAACAAGTTTCATTCAGATTTATGTTATATTTTACAAGTCATTAACATTTTTAGCTCTACAAATTCCCACTTCGAGACCAATAACCGTGCTGTGCCAGTTGCTGGCAGTTACAGCTATGACGGCACAATGGGATCTCATTTGCAACAATGTTGCAATCATAGAACACTTAGTCCTGGCAGAGTGAAGCTGAACAGGACAGACATGAGACAGGAAAAAAATGAAAAATGAGATGGGGATTCCAAGGGGCAATGCCCCGGCGGGGGTAAAAGGAGGGCAGTGTCCCCTTTGTGCAGTTTGTTTTTGATAATTTTACCCTGCAATGACACCATTCGCTCCGCCAGGCCACGCTTTGCCCCCCCCCCCCCCGTCACCTCCCTCCGCTCGCTATTCTCAATCCCGCACCCCCACTTCCACCTCTGACCGACGCCTCCCTCCTCCAAACATCGCGCTGAATCATGTGCCGCCCCCCACTGCCTGCTGACCGACATCCCTCTCGTCCCTCGATCAGCAGACTCGTGGAAAATCATTTTCAGATTTATAGATATTTAGATTTTTAACGAATTTCAAAATCCACGGGGAAATCTCATGCCTGACAGAAGGGAGAGGGGCACAGTGAGGCTGAACAGAAGGGGGAGGGAGTGCCGGGTGTACATATATACATACTAGAGCAAGTGGGACTCGTTCCCCAACGCGGTGGCGCACAGCGTCACAGGGGAGGGCTGGTCCCCGAACGCAATACTCCACCACTCACTCACGGGTCCCAATACTCATCACTCCCAAGAGAGTTTGAGAATCATAACCTCCTGCTTCTTGCCATCAACCATGTTAGTATGCTGTGTTGATCTGCCTGTAAAGTTGCAGCAAGTAAGAATACAACTCTTATGAATTTCAAGACAAAGCAGACAACAGACTTCAAAGACTTCAAGACAGCCTTAAATTGGGAGATAACTGGAGGCTGGATTTCACGCAAAAAAGAACAAAATTACAATGGCAAGGACTATAAATTAAGAAAATTCAGTTTATGGACAGTAAACAAGCCTGGGAATTCTACCAATGAAAACAAACTTACAAGTGGCAGTACTACAGTTACATAAAGTATGAGACATCTCAGGAGCTCTATAAATGTAAAATGTACATGTAACACAAATCATATCTAATATTCAGATATGACATTGGCCCGATGAAGGCTTTTAAACCCAACGGTTGTTCAAAAATGTGTTTGAGACTTAAAATGATTATTTGCTAAATTTGGCGGCTCTCCAACCCGCCCCTCCACAGAAGTCCCTCTGAAAAGCGCAACTGGAGTGGTGCACTTTCTACCCTTTATGGAGGTGAGGAGGGAGTGTGGGGGGAATTGAGGGAGAGGAGGGGGTAGGTAGGTTGAGGAAAGTGGGGGAGGTGAGGAGGGAGAGTGAGGGAGAGGAGGGGGGTATGGAGGGGAGAAGGGTTATGGAGGGAGGGAGTGACCGGATAGGAGAAAGGAGAGGTGAGGGAGGGAGTGGGGGGAGGTAGGACAGGGGAAAGAATAGGGAGGGTGAAGAGAGGGGTGGGGGGGTGCTGGGGGATGAGAGGGAATAGAGGATGGGGTAGGAAGAAGGATGACGAGGCGCAGTTGAGGGAGGGTTTCCACGACTCGCGTCACAACGGGGATCTCAAGTACAACCTTTATTAAACTGGATCAATTTCAAATCAACAAAACCGCAAAAGCATTCCAGCGCACACGTTTATCACGAAAATCAACCACGTTTTTTCATTGCATAGAATTAAGAACAATTTTCCTCACCTATGTCATAATTCAAAACATCCAAATCACAGAACAGGGATAGATTCATTTTGCATTACTCCATGTGGTTTCCTTTTTTAATGGTGAAGGACATAAGCAGTGGAGACAGTATAGTATTTACCCGTACATTTGTTTCAACAGGTGATACCAGATGAATTTCAGCCCAGAAATCAACTAGATAAATATTTAGATGACAATGAACTTCCAAAAAGCATATTAAAAAGCCAATATAACCAGATTACTAAATTGATCAGACATTTACAAGCACATTTTCTCCTTCTGTCAGTCCTCCTCACCTCACAGTTTTGATTCATTGATTGAAAGATACAGAATGGAAACAGGCCCTTTGACCGACCACGTTCACACTGGCTATTGATCACCCGTTCTATGTCATCCAGCTTTCAAGTCCACTCCCTACACACCAGGCAACTTACTAAGGCCAATTAACTTACAACCCTGCACATCTTTGGAATGTGAGAGAAAACCGGAGCACCCGGAGGAAACCCCCACGGTCACAGGGAAAACATGCCATCTCCACCTAGTCAGGAATGAACCCAGTCTCTGGCGCTGAGTCTACCAGCTGCGCCATTGTGTCGCCCTTGCTCCCCTGAGAGTACCTGATCCCACATTACTGAACAAGCATGTTCAGGAGCAGGTGCAGCAATCTAAATTATCAGACAAGAGCAAAATTAAAATTACAGATCCAATAAATCTCAAATAATTAAAAAATATATAAAACACTCAACAATTAAGGACATAGAGTGGCAACACTGCTCCAGAGACCCGGACCTTGGATGCTTGCTGCGCGGAATTCGCATGTTCGCCTGTCACTATACAGATTTACTTCAGGTGCCCAAAATTCCTCCCAGATTCAAATGATGACTGGTTGCCGCAAATTGACCCTTGGTGCAAGTAATTGCCAAAATAATCATAAAAGAAAGTTGGTGGATATCTGTGAATACTTTCCAGCATGATGAGACCCATCTGCCGAGAACTGCCTTGGACTTCATGACATTGTGTGCTATGGGTATGTTAGTACGTTCAACACCTTGTTTACTAAACTATAAATGGTGCCCGAGTAGCTGAGCATTAATGTTTGATTGATCTTCACATCAGGAACCAATGTTTCAGGAAAGTTTCAAGAGGCTTTAGCAATGCTAAGGGAATGGTCAAAAGCAACAATCTTGTGGGTATGAACTAACTAATAAACAACAAAACACAAAATGTGAGCAAGTCAGCCAGTCAGACATTTGAGGAGGGAATGGACAAGCAACATCAGGTCCAACTGCCGCCGGGACATCAACTGCCTCAAATTTTCCACTCCCCATACCTACTCTAACCTCTCCCCCTTGAACGTACAGCCCTCCACTCACTCTGCAGCAACCCCGACTTGGTCATTAAACCCGCCGACAGTGGAGGAGCTGTGGTAGTCTGACGAGTTGACCCAAGGCCAGACAACAACTCCCAGACAATGACTATCGAACAGTGGCACTAATGTCTGTGGTGATGGAAGTGCTTTGAGAGGTTGATTATGGCGCATATCAACTCCTACCTCGACCCATTGCAGTTCGCTTACCGCCATAACATATCAACGGTGGATGCAATCTCACTGGCTCTCCACTCCGTTCTGGACCACTTGGACAACAAAAACTCATATGTCAGACTGTTATTCATTGACTGCAGCTCGGCATTTAATACAAGCATCCCCTCCAAGTTGGTTACCAAGCTGTCAGATCTGGGTATCTGTGCATCCCTCTGCAATTGGATCCTCGACTTCCTCATCCACAGACCAGTCTGTCCGCATTGGTGAAAATGTGTCATCCTCGATAGCACCTCAAGGATAGCTCGGGAGCACCTCAAGGCTGCGTGCTCAGCCCTCTGCTTTATATTCATGACTGCATAGCCAGACATAGTGCGAACTCCATCATCAAGTTCGCCGACGACACCACTGTCGTGGGACGAACCAGAGTATAGAAGTGAGATCGGCCGATTGACCAAATGGTGCCAACACAATAACCTGGCTCTCAACACCAGCAAAACCAAGGAACTGATTGTGGACGTTGGAAGGGGTAGGATAGGAATCCACAAACCTGTTTACATCAACAGGACGATGGTGGAAAGGGGTCAAGAACTTCAAATTCCTGGGCGTGCACATTTCCGAAGATTTTTCATGTTCCCAGCACACTGACACAATTATAAAGAAAGCACATCAGCACCTCTACTTCCTGAGACGACTACGGAGAGTCGGCGTGTCAAAGAGGACCCTCTCGGACTTCTACAGGTACAGTAGAGTATGCTGACTGGTTGCATCGTGGCTTGGTTTGGCAACTTGAGCGTCCAGGAGCGGAAAAGGATGCAGAAAGTTGTAACCACTGCCCAGTCCATCATCGGCTCTGACCTCCCCACCATCAAAGGGATCTATCGCAGTCGCTGCCTCAAAAAGGCAGCTAACATCATCAAGGACCCACACCATCCTGGCCACGCACTCATCTCTCCGCTACCACCGGGCAGAAGGTACAGGAGATTGAAATCTGTTACATCCAGGTTCAGGAACAGCTGCTTCCCCACAACCACCAGACTATTAAACTTGGCAACAAACAGACTCTGAACTGCAACAGCCTATTGCACTTTATCTGCTTATTTATGTGTATATTGAACTGAACTGCTCTGTATTTTTGCTTACAATATTCTGTTGTGCTGCAACAAGCAAGAATTTCATTGTCCTATCTGGGACACATGACAATAAACTCTCTTGACTTGACCACCTCCTACTTACCCTTGGACCATGACCCCACAGACGAGCACCAGGCCTTAATATCACACTATTACTGACTTCATCACTTCCCGTTCTCTGCCCCCTAAAGCCTCCAACCTTATCGTTCCCCAGGCCCGCACGGCCCGATTTTATTGTCTCCCAAAATCCACAAGCGGAACTGTCCTCGCAGACCCACTGTTTCCACATTCCTCGACTCCATCCTATCCCCCCTGTCCAATCCCTCCCTACGTCCAAGACGCATCACACACGCTTCGTCTCTTCAATTACTTCTGTTTTCAAGGCCCCCACTCTCTCATCTTTAATATGGATGTTCAGTCAATCTATACCTCCATCCCCCACCAAGAGGGTCTAAAAGCTCTCTATTTCTTCCTCGACTGCAGAACCAGCCAATTTCCATCCACTAATACTCTCCTCCACCTAGCGGAGCTGGTTGTTACCCTCAACAACTTCTCCTTCAACCCCTCCCACTTCCTCCAGATTGAAGGCGTAGCTAAGGGCACTCGCATGGGCCTCTTTGCAGGGCACGTCGAACAATCCCTGTTCTAGGCGTACACTGGCCCTATCCCCAAACTCTACCACCACTTCATTGACAACTGCATCGGTGCTATCTCCTGGACCCATAAAAAACTCACTGACTTCATCAACTTCACCACTAATTCTCATCCTGCACACTTATTCACATGGACCATCTCTGACATCTCCCTACCGTTTCTAGATCTCACCGTCTCCAGCCCAGGAAAACAAACTATCGACCGACATCTACTACAAACCTGACTCCCATAGCTATCTTGACGACATTTCTTCCCACCCTTCTTCTTGTAAAGACTCTATACCCTACTCTCATTTCCTCCGTCGACACCGCATTTGCGCCCAAGACGAAGTTTTTCCATACTAATGCATTGGAGGTGTCCTCATTAGTCAATAGATGCAGGAGTAGGCCATTCGGCCCCTCGAGCCAGCATTCTTTAGGGAGCGGGGATTCTCCTCTTCCATCATAGATGAGGGCTCTCACTAGTGTCTCCTCGAAATCCCGCAGCACCGCTCTCACTCCCCTTCTCGCAACAAGGAGAGTCCCACCTGTCCTCAACTTCCACCCCATCAGCCATCGTATACAACATATAATCCTCCAACATTTTCGCCACCTCCAAAGTGATCCCACTACTGGCCATATCTTCCCATCTCCACCCCTTTCTGCTTTCCACAGAGACCGTTCACTCCGTAACTCCCTGGTCAACTCGGCCCTTCCCACCCAAACCAACTCCTCCCCAGGCACTTTCCCCTGCAACCACAGTTGATGGAACACCTGTTCCTTTACCTCCCCCCTCGATTGGAGGAACAGCATCTCATATTTCACTTGGGTAGTTTACACCCCAGCGGTATGAATATTGACTTCTCTAACTTTAGGTGGTCATTGCTCTCTCTCTTCATTCTCCACCTACATTCTTTCTTTGTCCTACCCCCTCCCCTGACATCAGTCTGAAGAAGGATCTCGACCCGAAACATCACCAATTCCTTCTCTCCATTAATGCTGCCTCACCCGCTAAGTTTCTCCAGCATTTTGTGTCTACCTTCGATTTTTAGATTAGATTTTATTACTTGTCATTCGAACCTCAGAGAGGCTCGAACGAAACTCCGTTTCTACAAGCCATACAAACAGAACAATTCATAAAAAAACACACAAACAATTCAATTCACACAAACATCTATCACAGTGAATCTCCTCCTCACTGTGATGGAAGGCAATAACCTTCTCTCTCCCCCGCAACATTTCTCTCCCGATGTCGAAGCCCCAGGCGGCCATAGAGGCCGCGCCGGGTGATATACGGCCCCGCTCCAGGCCCAAAAGTCACAAAGTTGGAGCCCCGGCGGGCACTGGAATGTCCCGCGGCCATCGAAGCCAAGCCGGGCGACGTATGGCCCCGCTCTGAGTTGTTCCAACGCCACGACACGGGCTGGAGAAGTTGTGTTGCGGGAGCTCCGGAGAGCGGTCTCCCACCAGCATCTGCAGTCTTGCTTAAACATTTCAGGTCAAGGCACTGATTGTAATAAGGTGAAAGAATGCTGGAAAATAGAGCTGGGAGGCGGGACAAAAATTGTAAGAGGGGTCCTAATCCAAAACTTCTATTCCTTCCATAGATGCTGCCTGAACTGTTGTGTTACTACAGCACTAAGTGTTTAACTCATGATTGTAGCCTCCGCAGTGGCCTCAAGTGCAACAGCAAACGGGTAACCACATATATAAAACCAAAATGTAATAAATTAATATCCCCAATGCTAGTGCAAACAAAAACAAAGTATTCAGTGCACCCAAAGACAGTCCACAGTTGAGGTTAGTGTTGTGTAGCAGTCCAAACCTTGCTGGGTGTTGGGACGAACCTATTATTGCAGAATACACAGTACTGGAGAAACTCGGCAGGTCAGGCAGCATCTCTGAAGAACATGAATAGGCGATGTTTCGGGTTGGGACCCTTCTGGCTTTGTTATCCAGTTATCAATGTTCTCCAGAGAAGCTACCCTACAGCCCAGTTACTGCAGCACGTTGTCTTTTTTTTTAAAAACCAGCATCTACAGTTCCTCATTTTCACACCACAAACAGCTTACAATGGCTTGTTCCCTTTATCATCGATACTTTTTTGCATATCTTTCATTCATTGTTCTTTATCTCTCCACATCACAGTCTATATGTCTGAAGAAGGGTCTCGACCCGAAACGTCGCCTATCTCCTTCGCTCCTTAAATGCTGCTGCACCCGCTGAGTTTCTCCAGCTTTTTGTGTAACCCTCTACAGTTCCTTATGTCTAGATCTGCGGAGGACATGGATAGGCGACGTTTCGGGTACGGAACCCTTCTTTGGAGGTTCCGACCCGAAACGTCGCCTCGTCATGCCCCCCAGCATCTGTATACTCGTGTCGTTTTCACATTGCCCTTCCAGATCTCCAGTCTCCCTATCCCCTTACTCTGTCTGAAGAAGTGTTGACCCGAAATGTCGCCCATTCCTTCTCTCCCGAGTTACCCCAGCACTTTGCTTCTACGAGTTCTGCTTGTACCTACATTTATGAGAAGGAATGAACGAGGCCGCCGTGATTGCCGCAGGGCCGCTTCAAAAAGGCGCGCTACGCGCAACACCGGCACCCCCCCCCCCCCTTGTCCCTTGCGCACGTGCACGAGTGCGCGGGGCCGCGCCCGGGACGGGGGAGGGAAGGAGGCGCCGCCATTTTGTGGCGTTGAAGCGAGCGGGTTGCTGGAGGGAGGAGGGCGCGGGCCCTTTCCACCCACCGCCCTCCCGCTCGCTCGTAAACTCACTGAAAAAACAGATAACATTAACACCACACGCAAATCTGGCCGAGAAACCGAACAGAAAAAAAAGTTTTTATACACGTTATTTAAACTGGAAAGTGATTTACTTCGCACGTGGAAAGCGCGCGCCGCACACATTATAACACGAGGGGGGGCGGGGAGGGGGTTCCTTTAGTGAGAAGGAACTCGTCTTTCTCTTGATAGTGCAATTTCCATGTATTTTAGTGTTTGCTTTTTAAAAGATAGGAGCAAAAGAGAAAAGGCGTTCAGCCAGGCTGGCGGGTAGATTGACAGCGGCAGCAGCCTAACGCATGAGGCGCTGGTGGCAACTCAACCCAGTCAGCGGGCGACATGGGGAAAGGCCCGCCTGTAACTAAGGCTAACCTAGCAAAAATTTAAAAAAAAGATTTGCAGCGCACGGGGCGGGAGCGACATCGAAAGCAATACTGGCGAATAGTTGACGATTGCACCATTGTGAACTTTATGAGCGCATTAAAGAACAATTCCAGAAGAATCCCGATCAGACTAACCTCCGTAGCGACCGTCCATTGTGATCCCGCTTCAGCCAGGAACACTCGGGCCTCAGCGACGTCACACAAGCGTGGTTACGTCAGACGCATGGTGGGGCCGAACGGGTCACGTGAGTCGTCGCCACCGTCGAGTGGTCACGTGGCCGCAATCAGTGCTGTGGTCACCCGGGCTTCACTGTCCGCCAAAGATGGCTATTGCGCTCTTCCCCCACAAGGTCGAAAAATCCACAACTGGTGGCTTACAGTTTTCTAAATTCTTCTCATGGTCGGAAAATGGTCTTGAACTAAATATATTATTAATCATATTTCGCTTGGGCAGCTTATAGCCCAGTGTGGTATGAATATATAGATTTCTCTAGAATCATAGAAAATAGGTGCAGGATTAGGCCATTCGGCCCTTCGAGCCTGCACCACCATTCAATATGATCATGGCTGATCATCCAACTCAGTATCCTGTACCTGCCTTCTCTACATACCCCCTGGTCCCTTTAGCCACAAGGGCCACATCTAACTCCCTCTTAAAAAAAGCCAATGAACTGGCCTCAACTACCTTCTGTGGCAGAGAATTCCACAGACTCACCACTCTCTGTGTGAAAAAAGATCTTCTCATCTCGGTCCTAAAAGACTTCTCCCTTATCCTTAAACTGTGACCCCTTGTTCTGGAGTTCCCCAACATCGGGAACAATCTTCCTGCATGTAGCCTGTCCAACCCCTTAAGAATTTTGTAAGTCTCTATAAGATCCCCCCTCAATCTCCTAAATTCCAGCGAGTACAAGCCGAGTCTACCCAGTCTTTCTTCATATGGAAGTCATGCCATCCCAGGAATCAGTCTGGTGAACCTTCTCTGTACCCCCTCTATGGCAAGAATGTCTTTCCTCAGATTAGGAGACCAATGTACCTCTAACCTTAGGTCACTTCGACAAAGCCTTCACTCTCTCCCTTCCTCCATTAAAGTTAGTTCACTAGTTCACAACTATGTATCCCCCCTTGGGCTCACACTTATCTCCAACCAACAGTTAGTGTATCAGGAACCTCCTTGCCTGGGGTCATCTGTTGCTGGCCCTGATTTGTCCCGTTTTCCCCTCACTTCCAATTATTTGCCCCTCTCTCCCTACCACAAACAGTCTGAAGAAGGGTCCTGATCCAAAACATCACTTAACCATTTTCACCAGAGATGCTGCCTGACCTGCTGAGTTGGTCCAGCATTTTGTATCTATATTTAGCTTAAAAATAATAGTTGTCTCATTTGAAGCTGAGAGAAAATTATTCATACAGAAAGGTAAATCTTTGGAATTTTCTTTATAAACGCTTGGAGTTACAAGGATAAAATGGAAAAGTAAATCTGAGGTACAGAATAGAGCAAGGCTAACCCAGCTTGCATTATTATGTTCTTAAAACATTCCTCTTTGTCAAGTTTATACGTTGTAAGAATGTGCATAGTACAATGGCCCATTTTTGCGATAAGGATGCAACGTATCATGGGGAATTGATCATGGGGAACAAGGACATGGCAGACCAATTGAATAACTACTTTGGTTCTGTCTTCACTAAGGAAGACATAAATAATTTGCCGGAAATAGCAGGGGATCGCGGATCAAATGAGATGGAGGAAATGAGTGAAAACCAGGTTAGCCGGAAAGTGGTGTTAGGTAAATTGAATGGATTAAAGGCCGATAAATCCCCAGGGCCAGATAGGCTGCATCCCAGGGTACTTAAGGAAGTAGCCCCAGAAATAGCAGATGCCTTAGTGATAATTTTTCAAAACTCTTTAGATTCTGGAGTAGTTCCTGAGGATTGGAGGGTAGCTAATGTAACCCCACTTTTTAAAAAGGGAGGGAGAGAGAAAACGGGGAATTACAGACCAGTTAGTCTAACATCGGTAGTGGGGAAACTGCTAGAGTCAATTATTAAAGATGGGATAGCAGCGCATTTGGAAAGTGGTGAAATCATTGGACAAAGTCAGCATGGATTTACGCAGGGTAAATCATGTCTGACGAATCTTATTGAATTTTTTGAGGATGTAACTAGTAGAGTGGATAAGGGAGAAGCAGTTGATGTGTTATACCTGGACTTTCAGAAGGCTTTCGACAAGGTCCCACACAAGAGATTGGTATACAAACTTAAAGCACACGGTATTGGTGGTTCAGTATTGATGTGGATAGAGAACTGGCTGGCAGACAGGAAGCAAAGAGTAGGGGTGAACGGGTCCTTTTCAGGATGGCAGACAGTGACTAGTGGGGTGCCGCAAGGCTCAGTGCTGGGACTCCAGCTATTTACAATATACATTAATGATTTGGACGAGGGAATTAAATGCAACATCTCGAAGTTTGCGGATGACACGAAGCTGGGGGGCAGTGTTAGCTGTGAGGTGGATGCTAGGAAGCTGCAGGATGACTTGGATAGACTGGGTGAGTGGGCAAATGCATGGCAGATGCAGTATAGTGTGGATAAATGTGAGGTTATCCACTTTGGTGGCAAAAACAGGAAGGTAGACTATTATTTGAATGGTGACCGATTAGGAAAAGGGGAGATGCAGCGAGACCTGGGTGTCAAGGTACACCAGTCATTGAAAGTAGGCATGCAGGTGCAGCAGGCTGTGAAGAAAGCGAATGGTATGTTGGCATTCATAGCAAAAGGATTTGAGTACAAGAGCAGGGAGGTTCTACTGCAGTTGTACAGGGTCTTGGTGAGGCCACACCTGGAGTATTGCGTACAGTTTTGGTCTCCTAATCTGAGGAAAGACATTCTTGCCATAGAGGGAGTACAGAGAAGGTTCACCAGACTGATTCCTGGGATGGCACGACTTCCATATGAAGAAAGACTGGATAGACTCGGCTTGTACTCGCTGGAATTTAGAAGATTGAGGTGTGATCTCATAGAGACTTACAAAATTCTTAAGGGGTTGGACAGGCTAGGTGCAGGAAGATTGTTCCCGATGTTGGGGAAGTCCAGGACAAGGGGTCACAGTTTAAGGATAAGGGGGAAGTCTTTTAGGACCGAGATGAGAAAATCGTTTTTCACACAGAGATGTTGGGGAAGTCCAGGACAAGGGGTCACAGTTTAAGGATAAGGGGGAAGTCTTTTAGGACCGAGATGAGAAAATCGTTTTTCACACAGAGAGTCGTGAATCTGTGGAATTCTCTGCCACAGAAGGTAGTTGAGGCCAGTTCGTTGGCCATATTTAAGAGGGAGTTGGATGTGGCCCTTGTGGCTGAAGGGATCAGGGGGTATGGAGAGATGGCAGGTACAGGATATTGAGTTGGATGATCAGCCATGATCATATTGAATGGCGGTGCAGGCTCGAAGGGCCGAATGGCCTGCTCCTGCACCTAATTTCTATGTTTTCTAGGTAAATTAATGTTGTTTCAATTAGAGATTACAAAAAGTAGTGGGCTCCACCCGGTCCATCGTGGGTACTGGCAATCACCTCCATTAAATGGATCACCAGGCAAGGATGTGTTACAGACTGAACCGCTCAATAAAGTGTTGTGTTTAATAATTGGGTGAACCTCTGAGTTACTCCAGCATTTTATGTCTATATCCAGAGATGCAGCCTGACCCGCTGAGTTACTGCAGCACTTTGTGTCTCTGTCCAGAGATGTTGCCTGACCCACTGAATTACTCCAGTGCTTTATGTCTATCTCCTTAGATGCTAGACACAAAAACGCAAGAGTAAGGCAGCGGGACAGGCAGCATCTCTGGAGAGAAGGAATGGGGTCGTTTCGAGTTGAGACCCTTCTTCAGACTCCAGAGATGCTGCCTGCCCCGCTGAGACCAGGTCCAGAGATGCTGCCTGACCCGCTGAGTCCAGCTCCAGAGATGCTTCCTGACCCGCTAGGACCAGCTCCAGAGATGCTGCCTGACCCGCTGAGACCAGCTCCAGAGATGCTGCCTGACCCGCTGAGTCCAGCTCCAGAGATGCTGCCTGACCCGCTGAGACCAGCTCCAGAGATGCTGCCTGACCCGCTGAGACCAGCTCCAGAGATGCTGCCTGACCCGCTGAGTCCAACTCCAGAGATGCTGCCTGACCCGCTGAGTCCAACTCCAGAGATGCTGCCTGACCCGCTGAATCCAACCTTAGAGGTTGGATTCAACCTAAGAGATGCTGCCTGACCTGCTGAGTTATTCCAGCGCTTTGTATCCTTTCTTGATACAATGATGCCATTATGCAGATTAGACGCTGCAACGCCTCTTGAACGATGGTTGATGCGGCCAATCAGAAACTAAAGTTCGTATGCGTCGCCACAAAGGGCGGCCCAATGTGCGGCAGAGGGCGGTACTTCCGCTGCGAGGCCAGTCTCCGGGAGCGGGCGAGAGCCTTTTTGAATTTAACGAAATCAAAATGGATTCTTGGTACTCAGGTAAACTATGGAGCGCTTTTGTTTAACTTTTCAAAAGATCCTCGTTCAGCTTTTGAGCCTCATTTCTGTTTAAATTGCGCTATATATGATACTGTTGTTTGGCGGCCGTGCAGGGGAGGGATGATTAAATAATTGTCCTTAATTTCCGCCTGGGACGCTTCGCTTTAACGCGAGACCAACCTAACTTGGCGGCACCGGATGTCCCACCCCCTCTAATCTCATTGGCCAGGAGGCTGCAGGTCGCCTAAATGCCGACGTACCATTGGTCAATCCGCCTGGCAATCAAACCACTGCGTTAGGTTTACCGGAACTTGTGTCGTATCTTTAAACAGATTTCTTAATTAAGAGCTTCAGAAACCCATTAATCATAAATGTTATAATTTACAACGTTTTTTAAGCATTACACATACTCCTTCTGGAGCCAAATCGGTTGTTATCAGTCGTTATGTTGATTTTGGTGATTGATTCTACAAATTGCTGTCTTTTTTTCCCGGCTGTGTGTACGATTTTCGGTGCCTTGTGTTGAAGGCGGAGTCCCGCCGCCGGTTCCACGCACACATTGTGAGCGATGTGCGTTGTGAGTGTTGGGAGAGGGCATTTGTTTGAAACGGTTCAGGACGCCACAAAATGGCGGCAGCTGATCAGCGTGGATTGTTCGGGTCGCGCGCCCCTGGCTCGCGCCCGTGCGCGCCGCCGACCACTGACGTGTGCGCGGACCCGGCTCCGACGCGAGCCCGCTTGGTTGGGATCAAAGATCCTGCAGCGGAGCAAGATGGACTGCTCCCACGAAAAACGCGTAGTACGGTCATCGGATCTTTGGTTGGGATTCACTGTGGTTTAAGGGCCTGTCCCACTTTCACGACTTAATTCAAAACCCCCTGCCGAGTTTAAAGGACCTAAAAAAAAAAATCAAGATCGTGGTAATCTACGAACTCCTACGACCTTCCACGACCATGTTCACAAACTCCTACGAGTATGTCTATAAATTCCCACGACTATTTTGATGCCCTCCTTACGAGTAAAAAGTTGCAATTTCTTTCATCCCGACCATTTTTTTAAACTCATTTACTTTTTTTTATTGGGCTGGAAAATCGTCCCGACTTACCTGATGCCACGAGTACCTACGACTTGCATAACGAGCCGCTAGGATATATCTACAAACTCTTCAAGATTCAAGAGAGTTTATTGTCATGTGTCCCAGATATGACAATGAAATGCTCGCTTTGCTTCAGCACAACAGAATATAGTCGGCATGCCAGCCTTTTTGAGGCAGCAACTGCGATAGATCCCCTCAATGGTAGGAAGGTCAGAGCTGATGATGGACTGGGCAGTATTTACTACATTTTGTAGTCTTTTTGGAGCTCTCTGCAAGTTTGAATCATGGTGAAAACTCGTGAGAATTCGTGAATTACCTCGTGAAAGTGGGACAGGCCCTTTACCGAAGTACAGTGAAAAGCTTTTGTGTAGGAAGGAACTGCATATTGCGGGTTTAATTCGGAGAAGCATCATCTATTCCTTTTCTCTGGAGATGCTGTCTGACCCCGCTGAGTTACTCAGTTTTTTGTATCTATCTTCAGTGGAAAGCTTTTGTTGAGTGCTAACCAGTCAGTGGAAAGGCAACACATGGTTATAATGGCGTAGCTCAGCGGTATACCTTCACAGCACCAGAGAACCAGGTTCTATGTTGGGAGTTTGCACGTTCTCCCCGTAAACGCATGTGTTTTTCACCGGATGTTCCGGTTTTTTTCCACACTACAAAAACTAACAGATTTGTAGGTTAATTGGCTTCGGTAAAATTATAAATTGCCCGAACTGTGTGTGGAGAATAGTGTTAATGTGCGTGGGGATCGCTGGACGGTGGGTAGAGGCGCCTGTTTCCACACTGGATAGTTGATCAGGGCTGCTCTCTAATTGTGGTAGGATTGCTCAGTTGTCTGATAACTGGAGAATGGACAGATCTGGGAGGAGATCAAAGTTTAAGAAATGTTGCTGTAGGTGTAGAGATTTCAAAATGTGGAGCGATTGTAATGTGTGATTGTAGATCCGCTTCTGTGACGAGCACACAAATAGTCGCCTGGGTTAAGCGCCACCCAGTCATGTTTGAATCCTCACTTGACTTTCTGAAGATTGCAACCTAAATGTAAATAGCAATGGAAATTGGAATGTATTTTCACTATCTCTTGAACACTGTTCCTCGGCCATTTAGTTATCCTTGACCTCACCATCAGCTCACCGCTCACCATCAGTGAGTGTGTATGATTGAATCATTTGTGACCTTATAGTTTGGGTATTAGATACAGGGCATTGTCCTCAAATGCTCTTCCATAAACACTTTGTCCACTTGCCCCACTCAATTTTCTAAGTTTCGTCAAGCGTTGGACTCTACACATTGCCTGAGGAAACTTTCCTGATCACGTTTGACAAATTCTAAATCGTTTACACTGACATTCTCAGTAAAGTAAAGCCTGAAGAAGGGTCTCGACCTGAAACATCACCCTTTCCTTCCCTCAAGAGATGCTGCCTGTCCCACTGAGTTATTCCAGCATTTTGTATTAATCCTGTAACTGGCTGCATTCTATGGCATATTTGCTCTTCTAATTCCTGTTGACTATTTGGGGACGCGTTCTTATTTCTCAGCTCCACCCATATAACATTACTGGATGACCCATCAGTAATGTCATGTTTGACCACTGCCATGACATCCCTCTTTATCATTAAAGCAACACCCCCTCCTCTTTTACCTCTCCCTCTCCCCCAGATTTCTGCAATGACTAATTCCTGTCGCACATATCTATCCACGCCCAGAGTTCATCTGCCTTACGCGTCGGGCCTTATGCATTAAAATAGATGTAAATTAAAACAGTCCTTCCATGCTCCCTGCCTTTCTCCTACCTATTCTCTTTGCAAGACATTATTTCATTACCATCCATTATTGTCTTCCAGCCTTTCACCCACCTTGGTTCTGCATTTGATCCCACCCCCCTTCCAATCTAGGTTCAACCCAACCATGGGTACACAAAAAGCTGGAGAAACTCAGCGGGTGCAGCAGCATCTAAGGAGCGAAGGAGATAGGCGACGTTTCGGGTCGAGACCCTTCTTCAGACCCAACCATGTTGCACTAGTGAACCTGCCTGCCAGGTTCCCCTCTGGTTAAGGTCCAACCCATCTCTCTTGTACAGGTCACCTCTGCCCCCGAAGAGATCCCAATGGAGCAGAAATCGAAATCCATGCACCAACTCCTCAACCGCTCATTCATCTCCCCCTATCTTCCCTTGCTAGCACGTGGCATGGGAAGCCCCCCCCCTTGAGAATGTCATGCAGTTGCTCCAAGACATCCTAGACCCTGGCACCAGGGCGGCAGCACACCATCCTGGAGTCTCGACTGCTGCCATAGATAGGATCTCCTGTCTACACCCCTAACTAGAGTCACATACCACCATGGCTCTACCTGATGTTACACTTCCCTTCTGAATCTGGAATGCAATGGCTAAGAAAGCAGTAAAATCATATCTGGATAGACTTGGCTTGTACTCGCTAGAATTTAGAAGACTGAGGGGGGAATCTTATAGAAACGTACAAAATTCTTAAGGGGTTGGATAGGCTAGATGCAGGAAGATTGTTCCCGATGTTGGGGAGGTCCAGAACAAGGGGTCACAGTCTAAGGGGGAATTCCTTTAGGACCGAGATGAGGAAAACATTTTTCACACAGAGAGTGGTGAGTCTCTGGAATTA
Source organism: Okamejei kenojei (assembly GCA_035221665.1). Taxonomy (NCBI): domain Eukaryota; kingdom Metazoa; phylum Chordata; class Chondrichthyes; order Rajiformes; family Rajidae; genus Okamejei; species Okamejei kenojei. The sequence continues at coordinate 9,469,553 of CM069166.1, forward strand.
TCTGCCACAGAAGGTAGTTGAGGCCAGTTCATTGGCTATATTTAAGAGGGTGTTAAACGTGGCCCTTGTGGCTAAAGGGATCAGGGGGTATGGAGAGAAGGCAGGTACGGGATACTGAGTTGGATGGTCAGCCGTGATCATATTGAATGGCGGTGCAGGCTCGAAGGGCCGAATGGCCTACTCCTGCGCTTATTTTCTATGTTTCTATGTTTCTAAAAGAAAATTCGGTAAACCTTTTACTCAAAAAAAATTTAGTGCAGTGGGAGAATATTCTTATTGCTATTCTAGAATTATTTTTTAGCTATTTACACGTGTGTTTAGGTTCTAAGAGCACTACAAATTAATTAAGTTTGAGAGGATACCAAATCTCTTTTAATACTTGTAGATTTTCTTTCAGTGGATGCTCAGTCATTGAATGTATTCAAACTTGAGATCAGTATTTTGCACTCTTGTGGAATCTGAGTATATGATAGGATACCAGAGCTAAGGCCAAGGGCTTGATGGTCTGAGCTGTGTGCCTGTTTCATAATTCAAAGATCCAGTTAGCTGACTTGGGATGTAGCAGTAATTGAGATGGGTTCAGTATATAGTTAACAATTCAGCTAGAATGGAAATCAAGATCTGTATTGAATTAAAATTTCATCAACTTGCATGCATCATAAATTATCTACTACTTGCAAACCATAATATTGATTTGTTATTTAAATGTTCTTGGTTGTATTTTATTACAGGCTATGGAACTGGTGATTCTTGGAACACTGGAGCCACTAATTCGCAAGGTAAGATAGGCAGGCCTTGGTTATAAGTCCTAAAATGGGTGTCCTTTGATACTGGTTAAATAGAATGTTGAGAACTTTTGACTTCCAATTGACTCATGCATGCATGTTATGCTGCAAGTTCTTGCTCATGCTACTGACTGTTAACTATGCGAGTAACTGATCTGCATGTTAGATGTTTTGAACACAGTAGTTAAGATTTAGCTTAAACTACAGAAGCTAGATGTGCATGCATTTATTAACATACTTATTGGGAAGCAGGCATTGTATACAGGTTTTTTTACGAGGATGTGGCCAGGACTGGAGGGTTTCCTCCCATATCCCAGAGGCACCTACGTTCGTAGGTTAATTAGCCTCTGTAAATTGTCCCTAATATGTAACGTGGATGAGAAAGTTGGATAACATAGATCTAATGTGATCGCTGGTTGGTGTGGACTTGGTGGGCTGAAGGGCCTGTTTCCATGCTGTATCTCTAAAACAAGGGTTCCCAACCTGGGGTAAATTTACCCCCGGGGGATAAATTTCGCCGACCCAGGGGGTAAATTTGGTGATTCCGGGTTTGTCCATTTTTTTTTTTTTTCTCATTGACTGTCTGTGTTTGGTTCTGATATTTGTTCATCATTAGTTGTTCATAAATATGTGAAATAACATTGTTATGCGCTATTAAAGTTGTCAGGGGTAAACGGGAGTTAAAAGGTTGGGAACCCCTGCTCTAAACTAAACTAAAATTAATTAGGAAGTCTACCAGAATGTTGTATTTGCAAGAGATGGGAATTTAGAAGCTTCTGACATACGGTGTACAGTTCATCGCCATATTTAAGGAACAATATGTTTGCTTTGTGGGGGAGAAATAACTAGGATAATTGTTGAGATGAAAGGTCTTTCATGATCATTCTGCAGGGATGATCGAGAAAAGTACAAGATTCTATGGGTGCTTCTGACGTGCACAACCTAAAGTTGTAGGATAACTGGTTCTATTTGATCTTATTTGATTGTGCACGTGGGATTAATTGCATTCGCCGAAACAGGGAGGTTGCAGTCTTCCACCCCTATGGGTGCTTGAAAAAAGGATAATTGCTCGGGGGGCGGGAAAGAAAGAGTATCTGCACATAATTTCAAAATAAGGGTTGTCTTTATTTATTTTCCTTTTGAGTGTTGTGAATTGGAATTCTGTTTCCTGGAGGTGGGCTGATTGAATGAATTAAATCTGGAGTTTAACAGATACGTAATCCACATGGGAGTCAAGGGGCATGAGGATGTAACTAGGATGATGGTGGTGAGTCCAAGATTGGATTGGTCCTGAATTTATTGCATGGAAGAACAAGTTTATGTGATTGAGGAAGTATTCTAACCCCGTGATGAATTGAACATTGCAGTTCTTTCTTAAACATTTAGTATTAGGTTGGCCGTAACTTGCCATTAATAGTAGTGATAAGTCCAAATTATAGAAAATATTGTCTATTATGAAAGATTCTTTTAAAAATAGTATTTGGGGTTCTTGTGAGATTGTCTGGCATACTGTGTGTCATCCTGGTCTTTCTTTTTTAAGGAATGATTATATTGTGACAGAGGGACTGGGTTGAAAATTCACCAGATTGATTTGTGCAGGCATGGTGGATTTATGAAAGGGAAATCCATGCTTGCTGAATCTGTTGAGGGTTCTTTGCAGAATAGATATGGGGTAGAGGTTGTATTCGGTGCATATGATGCATTTCTACTTGGGGTAGTAAACTGAATATGGATTGAAAATTAGACAGAAACTGATGGGAATAAATGAATTGGTAGGCTGTGTTGCCATATGCACTGATTCTGGGGCTCTGTTTACAATTTATGGCAGTGTTGTGGATGATGGAACTTCGAACAATTCAAGCAAGCTGGTGCCGCAAAGCAGGGTGTTAATGACAAGAATACACAATGGATTTTTTTTTAAGTTGAGAAAATGACAAATAGACTGCTGTCTGTGCAAAGTTTGTACATTCTCTTCGTGCCTGGGTGGGTTTCCTCCAGGAGCTCTGGTTTTCTCCCTCGCTCCAATGATGTACAGGTTTGTAGGCTTTGGTAAAAATTGTAAATTATCCCTAGTGTGTAGGATAGTGCTAGTGTACAGGGTGATGCACTAGTCATTGCAGTCTCGGTGTGCCGAATAACCTGTTTCTATATCTCTAAAGTCTAAAGGTGGCAGAATGGTGCATGTGGTAAAGCTGATGACTTGCCTATCCAGAGACCTAGGTTCAATCTTGATTTATGGCGCTATCTAAATGGAGTTTCCACATTCTCGTTATAACAACGTGGGGTTTCTGTGGTGCTCCGGTTTCCTCCCACATCCTAAAATATGGGTTGGTAGATTAATTGGCTAATATATATTGCAATGAGCACCAGAATGACTGATGGGGTGCTGGGTCTTGGGGTTCTATGAACTCAGTTTAAGCAAACTGGGCCTATGTTCTCCTGAGTTTTGGAAAAATAAGCGATGATCTTGCTGAAGTATACAGAACTCTTGGGTGAGGTTTTGCCAAAGTGAATTTGGGTATGATATTGGTATAAAGTTGTCCCTGATACGCTGCCTGCAATGAGTGATCACAGTCTCAAAGTTAGCTGTTAGAACTGAGAGATTAAATTTCTTTCTTCGGAGGAGAATTATTCTTTTGAATTCTGCAGCCATAGGTACTCATACTCAAAAATGATACATTTGTTGGCTTTGAGGAGATGTGCTGTTGATTTAAAAGATCAGCATAGTATAACAAGCAGGGCATCTGAATGACCTATTTATTAATGTTCTTGTGTTGACCATGTTAATGTTTTAAATTTGTCATTGTGTTAAGAGAATCCAATGTATTCCATTTTAATCTTAAATAGCCATTAGTGGTTTTGTGTTGGAAACATTAAGTTATTACAATATATCTAGTGAATGGCAAGTTATTTGAATGATAATTCGGCACCATTATGGGAAGCGAGCATATGCTTATAAATTTTGATCTGATGCTTTCGGAAAAATGTGCATGTACTGGAGAGAGTTCTAAAGTCTAGAGATTGTATTTCTAACCCAAAAATATATATTTTAATTTCAGAGTATGATGGCTATGATTACAGTTATACCCAAGATACCATACCCAGTACTGCAACAAATTACGGCTACAATGCTGGCAACAAGTCTTGGGAAGTTCCCAAAAATACAGCTACGGACACCATCATTGCTAAGATCAACAAGCGCCTGGATCTGCTTTCTCAATTAGAGACTGAAAATCAGGTGCAGGATTCATACCAGGACAACAGGTATTTGCTGGAATGTTGGAGCAAACAGGACGAGTAATGTAATACGCAAGTTATTTTTAAAGGCATCACACTCACGAGAAGGCATTTCCCCAGCCTCAGTGTATTTTTGTTTCGAGAGTTTTCGTTGCTTAAAGAAAATTCACGTTTAATGGCAAACTTTTAAATGCTGGAAAAAATAACCAATTTTTGTGACTATGACACTTGCTGTGTTTAATATCTACAGTTAATGTATTCATTGCCTCTTCTCCAATGGTAATATTTTCAGTGTGTCATGCGGGTCATGTGATGTGGAAGAGTATTGGAAGCATTAAGAAATTCATTGCTCGGAAAAAAATACAGGATTACAATTCCTTTTGGGTTGAAGTTGTTTGACTATAAATAAGTTTCAGTTGGTTGTTTGATCATTACATAAACATTTCAAATCTTATATTTTGAATCGGTAGAATTAAAGTTGTGTTGGTATTTCCATATATATAAAATCAATATTTTTACCAAACGGATTAATTTCTCGGTTGAACTAGTAAATTGCTTTCAATTTATTTCAAAATGAATAACCAGATTTTTATTGAATTATGTATTCTATAAATTTTAGTTATGAGTTGCTAGTTTCTGCAATAATTGCACGAACGTCAGCTTTGTTTACACTTTTTGAACTGCATGGTAAGGACTTGTTATATGCTAGCTGAAATGAATAAACTGATGAGAAATTAGTTGAGTAAAATCAACTAATATCTTTAAATTCAGAAGATTCTGAGCATCAGGAAAATAGGATGGGTTCATTCTGTTTTTAAATAGCAATAGTTATCTTGAGCAAGTTTGTTGAGGGCAATGAAACCAAGGCAATTAGATGACGATATGATGCAGATATGTGACAATCTAATTGAATAGCCCGATGGGAAAATTAACTTCAGTTCATGTATTGGGACTGAAGTAGGCTAGTTATTTTTAGCATTCTAGCTGGTACATTGTAAACCTGTTGCAACATGCTTCATGGCAATAAATCTTTAATACGTTTCAGCGAAATACTTAAATGAATTTTGGAAGAAATATTTAAACTTTACCAAACAAGGCTGATTTGTCTTAAGGAACTCTTCAGTATTTGTTGGTTTGCTGCCTTGCAGAGTTGGAAAAAATAAATTTATGAAGGTATCTAAATTCAACATTTTATTTTGTATCATCATTGATAGTTAGAGGCAAGGTGACAGTTTTTCCACATTTTAGTACACATTTGGCTTCTCATTATCTGTAGTGCATTTTACTGAAATTTGAAATTGGAATCTTGCACTATTGGTATATAGTGTAGTTGGACCTAAATGTTGAAAGGTTTCTAGGCTGTGCACACCACAAGTTATTTGCACTGCATGTGCTCAAAGACCCTGGCGTAGTTTCAATCCCTCTTCACAATCAGATCGGTTACTGGTGCAAGTCTGGCCTTGCTTGTGCTCTGAACATCTTTTCTCTGCTGTTTCGGATCCATTATAACACATGCAATCAATTTAGGAGGTGCAATTAAAATGGGACGTGCGACTGGATGTGAAATTGGCATTGTAATTGGGGCTTTAGTGGAATATTTAAAGAGATATTTGTACTTGGCATAGAATGTGTAGCATGGTGGAAAAATCCCATTGTTTCTGTTGGCTGCAAAGGTGAGACCTGTTTCATTAATATCCCCATGGACCTGCTCGATGATGTAATAATATTGAAGTCAAAATTTTGTTCTGTCATTTTAAGGTTGCCATTGAGTTCATAGCTTCTGTAATACCTTCCTCCACTCTATTCCTCATAAACCCCTTCCATCCTTCACCTCCCTGGCCATCACCTCCCCATGGCATATAACTTAAAAATGGCTAAAATCCAAAGAATGGTGGATTTTTCCATTCTGCTGTTAACTGTATTTCAACATTCTAATAAGTAGCAGTGTATACGCTTCTGACTGCACTGCCTAAACAAAACTGTAGAACCTGCACCATAAAAAGGAATTTTGAAGTTTGTCAGTTAAACTTTTGAGAGTCCCATTTGCTCTAGTTTAGTAATTGCAATAGAAGTGTTTGTTAGAGGCTGGCCATTTCAGCCAGTACTATTTAATGCAAATCACATATGTTCTGTGATTAGCTGAAATTGTTGTTTAGTTTTTAGTCTGCTGCAACAACTTGGCAGACTTGTACCATCATGCTTTCCACCTACTGACCAGATTCCTTGCTTACTGTGCGACTCTTTCAGGTTTACACCTTACGAGTCCTACGACTCCGGGTCTTCACTGAATGACCGTGATCTGTACAGATCTGGCTACGGTTACAGTGAATATGGGCCTGATTATAACGATTTCTATGGAGGTCGCTATGACCACTACGACAGCTCCTACGGGACCCGCAAAGATCAGTTCCAGAACAGAGCACGTGACTCATACGGCCCTACTAACCAGTGGGGCCAGAACTGGTCTAGAGACCGTCCTCAATATAACAGACCCAATCGGAACGACCCCTACATGTCACCTGCAAGTTCCGGGCGAATGTCTGCACGCTGGAATGAGCTGTCGATGGGAGGCAGGGGCCACAACGCCGCCACCGCCTCCTCCACAAGGAACCTCCCTTCGCTCTTCTCCCCAAACATTATCCCCATGGACCTGTTCAGAGTTCAGGGATATGGAAGATCGTTAGGAGGTGGCAGACAGCGAAGGAGAGACAGGATTCGAATCAGAGGCGTAAGTACCTTTTATTTTTAATACTTTTTATTTTAAGCAGTAATGAATAGGGAAAATGAGGGAATGGATTTTTTTTATTGCTTTCTTATACCAGGCAGGTTGTCCTTTTTTTTTGGAATGAGGATAGGAATTTTATTCTTTTCATGTTGAGGTGAGCCAATGTGATTTTGTACAAATGCTTTGGATCTTAGTGCAGCGTTTTTATCTGTCTCAAATTCCTTTGTGGAAAGGCAGAAATCTTCAGTGCTCTTGAATCAATACATGGTTATTAATTTGTAAAGTGTTGATAAAACTGAGCAATATTAATTTCCATAACCTTAATTTAGGAATATATCAACTAAGAATTGCTATTAAACCCAGGGTACGAGCACGTAGACATTCTTTGCACTTAAAGGACAATTTGTAAAACAGACATTATGGTTTTGTTTCCAATTTTAAAAAAAAACTGAGCATATCCTTTTCATTGTATTCATAATTTAAGATTCAGAATTTCAGCGTTTCATACAACATACTGAGCACAAATTAAATAGCTGAATTTCCACGGCTAAATTGCTAGCGTTTCCACAGATTGATGATACAAAACAAGGTTGTAAAGTGTTTTTCTGATCTTTTGCCTTTAATTTTCAGCAAATTATATTTCAATTGTCATATTCAGTAATTAACTAAACTACAGTGTAGTACTATTTCCCTTATTGAACTGAAGGAATACTTGTAGAGTATGTGTAATGTTAGTTTAAAATGTAAGGGTGTCATACCTTTTTAAACAGTTTTCTAAATATTGACTGTTTTAATGAGATTATAGAATACACACTACAGCCATTCTGTTAGATATTTGGGAGGCCGTAATATTTGTTCGTCAAGTTTCAAGTTTGAAACAAATTTCAGAAATATGAATTCCTTTCTGAACCTGGTAATCGGTTGTTAAAATTATTAAAATAGCTGTATTGGTTTTGGGGTGCATGGCAGTGGTATCAGGGTAAGCCCTGATTTCTGCTGATAGTGGCCTGCTTTCGCTGATGAAAAGATATTGTCGGGATGGATGCCTCGTTGATCCATCTTGCACATTTCAGTTTTCTATTGATGCATTTCCATTGTCTTCAATCTCATTAATTGACATGATCTTGTTTTTATCCTTGCTTTGTTTTGTTAACGTAAATCCACATTTTCAAATTTGAGTTTGTCCAGAGTTTCATTTTGTATATAACAAAATGCTATCGGGAACAAATATGTCCAGGCCTTTCATGGTTTTAAACTTATTTTTGAGATTCAGATGTCTATCTTCTTCCACATACTGCTCATTTGAGTTATGTGATCAGCGTTGTAACTGTTTTTGTACTTCCATCAACTGTATCATTAGGAGATCAGAAATATATGTAATATTCCAGATATAGAAATGGTATCCTTCAGATATAGATCTGTCTGATGCTGGATTATCTTTTTGAATCTAGAAATTGCTCTTGTGTGGCTGTGCATCTCTACTTTGTTGTTTCAAGGCTTAGAAGGCTTGTGTTTTATTGTTAACTTTGTCCACTGAAACCCCACGATCTTGCTTTCTAATATGCTTCATGTATTGTCGTAATTTGTCTCTTAATTTGTTCAATCTTTCTTTCAAATTTCATTACTATTTATTAAATTGCATCTTTTCGTCATCAACTGCTTAAAATTTGATATAACGTGTAAATTTGAACATTTTTATTTATGAAACCAGTTATAAATGACACTAGCTTGTATGTTAAACCTTGTGGTACTCCATCGTGTATTTGGTAACAGATTGTCATGCAAGATAAAGGTTTGATTGAGAGTAAAATGAAAATCTGACCCAGCTTTTGCTAATTCAGACCAGAGCTTAAGTACCAAAAGTGCAGCACAGCTAGCATTTTCCACTCCACGTGTATTATTATTCATCGAGAATGGAAGAAATAAGGGAGGGCTCAATAATTCATCCTGAATTGAGTAAAGTATGGATCTAGGCTGTTCTATCAGAACATGTACCATGACATATGCATAGTTGGACTGATCTAGAGGCCAGGCTCAGTGGTAAGGCTGCAAAATATTATTGGAACGTAGGTAGTTGAATGAATTTGGAGTATAGATCACCCATGATCAAATTAAATGGTGGAACTGGCTGGAATGGTATGCTATTATTCATGTCCCAGACAGATACTAGGCAATCTGCAGACCGATCATTTATCAATCTAGTTTAATACATTGCTTTCTACCGAATGGGTTAGTCCTTGTATAATATCCCCAAGCTCCTTGGCTCAGGGGTATGCCATTTGGCTCTTTGAGCCTGGTCGGCATTTTAATAGAGATCGTGCCCAATCGGATTGTAATGTTGTCTTTGCATTTCTGCCTACAGTCCCCATTCATTCACTTATTGGCAATTTATCTATTTACGCCATATCGTTGAGACATTAGGCTTCATTTGAGAAAATGCATTTTGCCTCGCTTGTCTTAAATTTTATTTATATGTTTAAGAATAAGGGATAAGAGATTTAGAATGGAGACGAGAAAACACTTTTTCTCACTGAGAGTTGTGAGTCTGTGGAATTCTCTGCCTCAGAGGGCGGAGGAGGCCGGTTCTCTGGATACTTTCAAGACAGAGCTAGATAGGGCTCTTAAGGGGATATGGGGAGAAGGCAGGAACGGGGTACTGATTGGGGATGATCAGCCATGATTACATTGAATGGGGGTGCTGGTTCGAAGGGCCGAATGGCCTACTCCTGTACCTATTGTCTATTGTCAGTCACCTTTAGTTCAAGATTCTCCCACAGTATATCCTCTCCACATACAGTCTTTCAAACCAAACTCAATCACAGTCCTTCTGCAAAGCATACACCTTGTCTATACAACCTTTCCTCATAAGACCACACCTATTACAAATATCATTCCTTGTACTGAATTTTGAGGAAGTGTGAAATGGACAATTTCTCCCAAACTTGCAATGTGAAATATTTAGGCTCAAAGACCCTTGGGGACAGAGTTACAAAGAGTAGATTGGTGAAGACCAGCATGGGTGGCATTATTATCACTGTGAACAGATACATGCCATTTTGTCTAAATGGTGGAGGAACGGGAGGAGAAGCTGATCTGAAGGACAATGAGAAAACAATCAGCAGTTTAATAACGTTAAGAAAGTTACACTACTGAGAAGTGGCTCAAGGTTCTTAACGGTTAATCTTGCATTAAGGAGAATTTGGAGAAGACATTGGCTTTTTCTCTGGGTCATATCTACAATGTTTTATGGTGAAATAATTTGAGTACCATTCCAAGAGCAGAGTCTGGGCGAAATTACGTAAAGTTGGACATTCGTAAGTCATGCCTTCTGTAACCTGGGAATGAGACTTCCCTGCACTTCATTACCAACCATTTCCCCTTTTTACTTAACCAGTCTATATCCCTTTGTAGCCTACAATGTCATCTGCTCAACTTACTTTCTACCTATGTCTATCATCAGCATATTTGACATCAGTACCAATGGCGCTTTCTTGCAAGTCATTTGTGTAATTTATTTTATAAAATTTCCCATGTTTATAGTTCACATCAAATGGCTTCTGAGCTGACTTGACACTCTCCACCTTTTGGCCAGATGCACAAAGGAATATATTAACCATTAATGTCAATAACGTCCCATTCTTAAAAGCAATGTTGATGCGTGCTCCACACGAAACTGCTTGATGCTTTCAAGCACATCAAACTCTTATAAAGTTAACATTTGATCTGTGCCTTTTCTAGCTTTGAAGATGGATGTCATGTTTGCTGTTTTTCAATCCATTCAAATTTGGCCGGGGTGCAGTGGACTTTAGGGAGAAATATCTATCTGCTCTGCAATTGAATCTGTTCTTTCAAGATCATGAGATAAAACAAAAATAATTGCTGCCTTCAGCTTAAATTGCCATGATTTTGGTTTATTTAATCCAAACTCATGATTTTGGTTTATTTAATCTATGTTCATATTCAATTTTGTAATTTATTCTTTCTTTTGGGAATATAACTGAAGTCTATGCTGCAATCCCTGTCTTGCTGCTTCCCTGTTATATTCTGTGGTCAGCTCCACTCATTGCTTGCACTTAAGTTTGATGCTTGTTTTGTAATTAATATGATTAGTTAAATTGAAAATAATTGAACTGCAATACTTTGCCATCTGATTTGCAGGAATTGTACATAATTGAAAGTTCAAAAAAATGATTTATTTTCTCGGCTTGTGGGCATAGTTCCTAGCATGTTGACAACCTATTAATTAGTGAAATTGTGAATAGTACCAAAAGAAATGCTACATTCTTGACATGATCAAACAGTCAGTCACAAGTTAGGTTGCTTACTTTAATTCAGTGTAAAATATACTGGATACTTTAGGAGTGAATGTATTAATCAAATATAACATACTTAGTTAAAAATAGTTAAAATACATTTCATTTTGTTTGGACAATTCAATGTATTTTCTACTCTGACAACTATCATTTCCAGCATTTGACTGAAGAGAGTGACAAGTTTTTGCATTACTGAGTCATATAATAATTAGAGATATTTGATCTTTTAACGTCTCGTGAATTCACTCCATATTTGTGCCAACTAACTTATTAAGCAGTAACTGGATAATTACTTGAGTTATGTTTCTAGGTCATGTGTGGGTATTCATTTGTATATGCCATGTTATCTATAAACTGGGAGAAACATTTTTTATGAGATGTTTCAAAATGTTGATGGATATAGTTCATCATAAACATAAGCCGTCGGGTCCAGAATGCTGAATGGCAATAAGAACAATACTGCAGCACTTTCAAATACTTTTTTAAGGGAAAGGTTTAATAGAAATTAGAAATTAGGTGCAGGAGTAGGCCATTCAGCCCTTCGAGCCTAAATAGGAACCCAAGGGGCAACATTTTCAGACAGAGGGTGGTGGGAATTTGGAACGAGCTGCAAGTGAAGGTAGTTGAGGCAGGTACCATAACATCTAGAAGGCATTTGGATGGGTACATGGATTGGAAAGGTTTAAAGGGCTAGAGGCCAAATGCGGGCAGGTGGAACTGGTGTAGATGGGGTATCTTGGTTGGCATGGGCAAGTTGGGCCAAATTGCCTGTTTCCATGCTGTATGACTATGAATGTCTGACATGGCTGATGCAGTAAAAGTATGATGGAACTACAGGATATCTTCTGCAGCTAGTCCAAAAGAGTGATGGTTTAGAGCTTCCTTTAACCACAGCATTCACTGTTTCAAGTAGTGCCCTTAAAGTTGTTGTTTTTCGGCAGTGCCTTGGCTGTGGCATATTTGTGAAACATATTAGAAGTGCAAATTATGGTAAACTTAAATTGCCAATTACTGTAGACGTGCTCTTGAGGAATAAGCTACCTCGGGGTCAGAAGCTCGGATTCCAAGAGGGCACCAAAGTAATTGAATTAGAAACGGTACTTGCATTTGTTTTGTGCTCACTTGTAGTCACGTCACTAAAACTTAAAACTGGATGATGGTTTGAAAAAATATATACAAGCAACATGGGAGGTTTTGTTTGCCATACTTTTTGCTTGAATGCTTTTTAAAAACAGTGGATGCCTAATTTGTAGAAATTCAACAGTCTGACTTTCAACAGATGAAGAAAAGAGATGCGGGATTTGGGAGGAAGAGGAAAATGTCTACGGATAGTGCCGAGGAGCCAGAGAACAAACAGGCGAAAACTGAAGATGGGTCCGATGCAGGTATGCTTGCATCCCACCTCAACCAACTTCTCTCTCTTCACTTCTCTCTTCTGGAACCTTGAAATCATTGACTTTCCTAGGTATGGCGGGCAAAATATTTAAATGCATGTAGCACCATATTTAGCCCAATTCCATCTTGTTGTTTTCACGTGGACTTTTCTAATAAGGTTAACAAAATGGCACTCGAGGTTTTCTTGTAAAGTCTTATGTATTTCCCCTCTCCACGTTCAAAGGGTGGCCAGTATTTGTGTAAAAAGTATATAGGATTTCCTCTCAATCCTATGATATTCGTCTGTGTTTAAGTATGGGTTGTACATTCAGGCCAATTTAATAATTTAGTTCCTTGCTTTAAAAATTTGTTTTCACTGATGCCCTATTCTTAATTCGGTACTGTACGAGTGACAGTCATATGCATCTATTCCAAAGAAGGCCTGTTCATCCAAGGCTTCGTGTCATAGCAAGGTGGGTCACAAAGAATTGTGAAACTGCTGTTATCCCCCACTATTTGGTGTGCAATTGCAAGTGTTGATCAGAGGTTTGGTTCAAATTTGCAGTTGTGGACTAGACATGTCATTGTATTGTTGTCCATTAAGTAGGTTTGACTGTGTTTTCTTTTGTTTTAACTGGTCTGAATAGAGAAGAAAGATAGTACAGTTGACTGCAACATCCCGGTAGGAGGGGGAAAATTGTCGTGTTCCTTCATTTATTAAAATCGAGTGGCTTTTGGAAGTTCATAATGATGCTGGGGTAGAGTCGTGTACAGACCAACAGTCTATTATAAATTTGTCTTTATCACTAAAGTGTTTAAATAGCTATGGGAATTGCTAACTTGCATAAGATTTTGCTGCAGCCTGCAGCTAGACAACAAGTTATATATTTAGCTTGCCTGGTTTTGACTTACACAATATCTTGCTGTATCTTAAACTCTCACAGATTTGTTACAGATTGAGTTTTGGCTCTTAAATATTTGATCGCAATTATTGTTCAATTTTAATAGACTATCCCATGAAATTCATTAAACTTATTATTAGTTTTGTATACAATTGTCCTGTGTTTTGTTTCAGCGGAAGATGATGGTGCTGAATCTGGGGATGGCGGTGTAAGTAATATCTAGATGCTATTATTTTGTATTACCTTAAAAGCACAACTTGGCTGCAGTATGATGAAGAAATTTGCCCAATTTCGTACAATTTGAGTTAAGCTGTGCATGGTTTTGAAAAATGTACTAAACTGTAGTTAGTACAAAAGAGTTTGAACAGTTCACAAACTTGCTTCTGCCATCTTGTGGTGGAGAAGGAGAAGTGAAAGACAATTCTTGGAACCACCAGTAATTAATATCTAATGTATCGGACAACATCTGAATGTGCCAGAGGGTTGGTTTTTAATGCTCATCTTTTAAAAGGGAGATAGAGGTAAACCAAATAATTACAAGACAATTAGTTTCCCTTTAAAGAAGGGAAAAGTATGGGAATCCATTTTGGGATAAACCTTCATTTTGTGATTGATGGAAGGATTAAATTTGAGGATGATAGTTATTTGCTCAAAGTGTGGTAAGGATATTAAAGAGTGGAGGAGACAAAAAAACAAATCACATTTGAACAATGCTTTGAACACCCTGACCTGCAGAACTGTGGAGTTTATGCTGAGACCAGGCAGGAGAGCTGTCAGATAAGATGGGCCAATGAGCCACTGGATAGATTTCCTATGATTTCATCTTAATGTGGGTGACCTGAATACTCGGTCGACCTGAATACTTAGTTGTGTTGTGATCAGTAGACCTGCAGCAGTCCTTGCTTTTCCTTTGAATCCAGCTTTATTACTTTTTTAAATTACTCTGAACCTGGTATGGGATTGAGGAGGTAGCTTTGCTGTCAATCTTTGCACCATACCGCCACCACAGTGGAGAAACTCTACATTTACAGGCTTTGCAATTTTTAAATGGTTAAATGTAGAATACGTTTCTAATATTGTTAGTTAAAGCATGGGTGCACGGATAGTTTTTAAAATTATCTCTTTTAATTCCAGACTGGCGATGGTAAGGATTCTGAGGACAAGAAACCAAAGCGCTGTAAGATCAACTTGTTTTAAATGTGACATTCTCAAAAACAGTTTTCCTTCCTTAAACCAAAGGGGTATTTTTTTGTTCAATGTTCCATCTGGGCGAGTGGCATAAAAGTATCCCGGGCCGTTTTATTTATTTATTTATTGAATAAATGATTAGGAATTAGAAATTATGACAGGAAATAGAGTTATCTTGAAGACTGAGTATTGCATTTGAGGCGAGAATTGAGGTGCTAGAACTAGCATTGCATTTGAGGATGTTGTAGACATCTTAAGGTGTATGAAGGTGGATAAAACTTCTGGGCCTGATCAGAGAGATCCTCTCGCATCACAAAGTTGTGGTTCAGTAGGTTAACTGGCATATGTGTGAAGTGCCTGAGTTTGTAGGGAGTGAACATAAAGCTATTGTGAAAGGGTGATCGATGGTCAGCGTGGACTCGGTGGGCTTGTTTTCATGCTGTATCTTAATTTTGTTTTGTAAACAATCCAATTGTTTTGTAGACAATCTGTGTAAGTGGGTTACAGTGTAGAAATTATTAAAACACACACACATAATTTTAACAGTTTTAATAATATGTGACAGTCAAATGCAAAGTAGTAATCACTGTGTGAGGTATTAAAAAATAAAATCCTTGCACTTGAGGTACCAAATCAACAAAGCTTAAAAATTGGTCACTTTCACAGGCGCACAGTCAGAAATGGATCTAGACGTTGGAGAGGTGGGGGAATTGGATAGTAATTTTAAAGGTTTATTCATAATGGCTGAAGTCCTTAGGCAGTGGTTGATGGGGAATACACAGCTTGGTTAACATCAGGTGAACCCTAGGATTCAGCAGACTAGGTACTTTGCTTTACTCTAGCAGGGTGGGAATATCAGATCCTTGTTATTAGTCATCGCTGGAGTATTGTGTAATGGTGATCATTTATTCAGCTTTGTTTAAAATTGATCACTACCTAGTTGGTTGTATCTTCAGGAGCATTAGAGAAGGAGAGCTATGTCAAGTGATATGGATGTGGATCTAGTTTTGTATTGGCCAGTCAAACTACTAACTGATGCGTGAAGATGAGTGTAGAGGAGCTGTGTACATATTTGTTGATGTTTCCGTGCTGAATTTTGTGGTTTGTTTTAATCAGTTCCCACAATGCAAGAAAAGAAGAAGGCAAACAAACCAAAAAAAAATCGGGACCGTCTTGCAGAAAGGTGATTGTCAACGGTGTAGGAAGAAATTCCTCGACTCTTGAGTTATTCACACCGTGCAGTCCTTGCCTTGACATGCATATCTTTCTGTTGCAGAATAATGTATGCTTGCTCTGTTTGCAAGTTTCGTACCTTTGAAGATGAGGATATTACTACCCACGTGGACAGTAAATACCACAGTGAAACTTTCAAATTCATTGCGTCCAAACTAGACCAGCAGACAGCTGACTTTTTGCATGTATGTATTGTGGTTCTTTTCATCTTTGGAAAAAGCAGCTGTGCTACAGAAAAATGTTATGTCTAAATACTTCTAATTATGCTTGTGTATGAATAATCAATGTGCAAATGTTAATTGAATAGTAGAGGCAAGGTCTATACCTTATAATTTTTCTAATAAATGCAGTAGCAATATCCTGTGTGCATAATTTCCAAATCTGTTTTAGGAATACATCTTGAACAAGATTCAGAAAACGCAGAAGCGTCGAGAGCAAATTGGAGATAAAACAATTCTGAAGAAGCAGCTAATGCAGCAGCAAGATTTGTTGCAGGGTAAGTTGTAGAACATTGGTTTTATAGCTGATATAGATTGGTTCCTACAACCGGTTGGTCCTCTCCATCCGAATGTAGACTATTTCTTGAGGATTATCGAACTGTGTTAGAGTCATGGTCACACTGCACGGAAACGGCCTTCAGCCCAACTCGTTCATTCCGACCAAGGTGCCCCAACTAAGCTAGTCTGCGTCTCTAAACTAGTAAACTAATCCCATTTGCTTGCATTTGGCTCATATGCCACTAAACCTTTCCCATCCATGTACACGTCTAAATGTCTTTGAGCATTTATATTCCCTCTTTCTAACCTGTCCATCAACTTCACAAGGTCAGTTAACCCACCAACAGGGTTTAGGGAAGAAGACAGAGAACACTGGAAACCCACGTGGCCACAGGGAATGTGCAAACTCCAGGAGATCAGCGTGCAAGAGCTTTGTGGCAGCAGCATCACATGCTGCTCCACAGGTAGCTTCTTAGCTGCATCTAATCATTCATAATTTCTATTATAGATGTTGGCTTGGACCACTTCATGAAGAAGATAGAGGCAGCGCATTGTGTGGCATGTGACCTTTTTATACCAATGCAGAATGCTCTCCTTGCACGTCATCTGAAAACTGGTGACCATGGCTGGAACCGCAAGGTAAGTGGTAGAGAGATGGAGGGCGGATTTGAAGATCATTGATGTAGAAAACCAAATTGAGTTAATGTTTACAAAATAACATGGGGAAAGCACAACAGAAATGTTTTATTGTGATGTTATTTTCATAAGCCTAAATACATAAATTGATTATGAGCAATTAAGCCAATTAGCAAATGATTAGGCCACTTGACCCTTGAATTAATCTCTGCCATTCAATAAGATAATCATTTGATTGCAACCTTGATCTCGACTTGGGGTTACTTGCTGTAACTTCATCCTCTTTGCAAACCTATCTATCCTTCTGCCATAAAATAGATTCAAAAATTGTTTCCACTGTCTTTTGAGCGTTTGCTGCCTAACCCATTGAGTTACTCCACTTTTATGTGGTGTTCTATGGTGCATAGAATTGTTATATCGCTGGTGTAACATTTGAGGTACATAGGAAGTCCATGAAAACCAATTATCTTCTCATATAGCTTCTAATTGAGTTTATTCTCCTGTTCCTGCTGATTTAATGTGCTCAGGTCTTGAACAACATTGCATTTTCATAGAACCTGATTTAAAAATAATGCCCTCTATGTACATTGGCATCAGTTAGGCCCCCTCACTTATCTCGGAAATCATTCTTATCTGGTTTACAATTATTTATTACTGAAATACATTATATTTTTTCCACTTATGTAGTACTTCCTTGAATTTGCTTTCTATGGGTTTCAGAAATTGGGCCCGAGTTTACCTGTAGAGAGGTTACAAATTTAATTTTAGAATGGAATGTACATTTTATTCTCCTAAATGGAATAAAGTACCTCATAGCCCTCATCTGGGAGTGGCTTAGGTAAAGATATTGTCCAGCATTTGTACACCTAAGATTCCAATATGGCCAATTCTATAATGTGAATTTATATAGTATTGGGGTTGGTCCTTTTCTTGATGTGCAAAGAAAATTAATACTTTTTATCTACTAATTACAAGATTCAAAACAATATAAACACAGAAATCTAATCATAAAGTAGCTGTCTTTGTTCCTGGCTTCTCATTTACCGTTCTTTGCTTCCTCGCCAGATAATGTTGGAGAAAGCCAAGAAGGGCAGCCTAGTTGTCGCTCGGAGTGTCCTGAACAATCGCAACATTGCAGCAATGCTAGAAAAGTATAAAAAGGTACAGAGCTGGTCAAGTGTAATTTGGCTGCGTATTTTTATTGCTTAGATAAAAAGTAACATGTATTGATAGAAGGAACTCTTGGGTTATGTCTTCTACTTTTGAAGCTTGTGGAGAATATTGTAGGTTTGTATCCGGTTGATCTCATGACCAGGCCTCTGATCTTGATGTTCTATGCCGGCCTCAACTCCTCTTCTGTGCCTATTCCCCAAAACCTTCAATTCCTCCATTTTACATGTATCTTGATATCAGGCATCCATTAAGACAGAGAATTCCAGAGATTCACAGCTCTCAAAATATTTTTTATGCTGAGTCTTAAATGATCTGCCCCATTACCTTATAACTGTGCCTTTTCGCGATTCTCCCACTAGTAAACACATCTCAAATGTCAATCTTATCAAACATACAAGGATCTTGTATGTTTGAATAAGGGGATTTGTCATTCTTTCCGAATTCCAAGGAAGACGGACCAAAACTGTCCGCCTTCTCTTGATAAGGACAGCCCTCCTCGGGAATCTCATTCGGACCAAATCTTGGACCCAAAATTTGAGCAGATTTTCCAAACTTTCATGAAACATGTTTCATTATATTCATATTTCCTAAATAGTTTGTTATTTCATCCTTGATTACTGACTTGTGCATCTTGCCAATAGTGGGTGTCAAATTAACTAGCCTGGAGTTTGCTGATTTTTTTTTTTCCTCTTAATGAACAAGGGAGACATTACCTGTTTTGTAATATTTCAACCAATGGTCCTTGCCTCTGCAGCTGTTTCCTTTAAATCCTTGGATGCAGGCTGTTGAGTCCCAGCGATTGATTCTGCATAGCCACCGGTTCTGTTTTCTGTTGTTAATTCACCAGCCTCCTTCTCCTGAGCGATACCTCACCTATTTTAATTGCTGCCTTCCAATTTATATGTGGCAGAAACTGTGTTTTTGATATTACCTGCAATTTTTTTAATTAAAATCAGTTTCTGTCTTGGAGCTTTTA
This sequence comes from Okamejei kenojei, assembly GCA_035221665.1. Classification (NCBI taxonomy): domain Eukaryota; kingdom Metazoa; phylum Chordata; class Chondrichthyes; order Rajiformes; family Rajidae; genus Okamejei; species Okamejei kenojei. Next base: position 9,488,592 of record CM069166.1, read on the forward strand.
ACTGCTGGATCATTAAATTCCCAGTCCTCCGTCCTATAATCAGCCCATGCCACTTTGTCACCACTCTTCAATTCAACATAATCCTTGACCTCCTTTTGTTAACCACAGTTTGTGTGCCTTTCTCATGAGTTTACCTCAATTAGGGATACATTTTCTATTGATATTCATAAACCAGCTGTCAATATTCATCTACTGACCTGCCTCTTGGCTCCTGCTACCAGTTCACCTGGAACAATTCCACCCAATTTAAGTTGAAGTCGGTAGTTTTGGTCTTGTGGTATTCACCTTTAAACTACATCTGGAATTCTATCGTATTGTGGTCACGACCTACGAAGGAATATTTGACCACAAGATGTCTGGTGCTTCCTCGTTACTCATAAATCCAAAATTGGTTTGTTCTATAATCTGCTGTTCCAAGAAGCAATTCCTGACACTCACAAATTATTGTTCTGCAAAACCCTTGCCGGTTTGGTTTGTCTAATCAATAAGTAGAAATCTCCCATTGCAATTGCATGCCCTAGATATCTCCCCATTTGTGCTCCATCCAGTGGAGATATTGTGGTTTTACAGACTATTCCCATCATCTTTCCCTGACTTTATCTATTACAATAGATGACACAGTTGTGCTGTTGGTAGAGCTGCTGTCCCACAGCGACCTGGGCTTGACCCTGACCTTGGGTGCTGTGTGTGTGTGGAGTTTGCACGTTATCCCTGTGACCTTGTGGGTTTCCTCCCACATCCCAAAGACGTGCAGGTTTATAAGTTAATTGGGGTCTGTAAATTGCTCGCTAGTGTGTAGGGAGTGGGATAACATGGAACTAGTGTGGATGGTCGACATGGATTCAGTGGGCTGAAGGGCTGTTTCTATGCTTTATCTCTGAACTATCCACTGCCTCTGTATCATGATTCAACAGCACTCTGATACTTTGATCAACCATCTTGCCCTTCCTCCTCCCCCTTTTGGTAATTGTATTACTTGGAATATTGAATACCCAATCTTGGTCACCCATAATGGCTATCAGATCATACTCTTGTTATCTATGCTGCCATCTATCTTATTGAAAATACTACATGCATTCTAATAGACACTTTGATTTTGTTTTGTATGTATCTTGCTCTGTGCCATTTCCATTTTCTGCCCCAGCATGTTGCCCAGCCAACGTGTGCCAGAAATATGGGTTGAAAGGTGTGAATGTTAAAAATATAGAGATGGCTTACAGATTGTGGAGGGTATATTTACCTCAATCCAAATGATTATATGTTTTGTTCCCAATGCTTTAGGTTTTATTTTGTTTTTAGCTTTTTAAGAGCTTTGTTACTTTTCTGGGTGCTGTCTGAAACTCCTTTCCTCAAACCTTCAAGTTTTGATCTTCATACAAGAAGGAATGCAATAGAGTAGTTTGAGTGAATTCTACTTTTTTTGTCTAGATGATAGGTTCTGATTTTAGCTTAATCCAGATTTATTTTTTGGGGAAACATCTTAACATTTTCATAAATTCAGAAATGTGTGCATCTTTTGAGTTTTGTGATTATGGTGTGAAAAAGCATTTTTCTGTTTCTGGTCATAATAGAGCATTTGAACAGCTGACTACTTTGATCCTGTGGAGTCTAATCTGTTCTAATTAAAACACCCTCCTTTTCCAGGGTGAGAACCCATTCACTGATGAGGACAAAGACGAAGAAGATGCTGGCGATGAGACTGCTGAGGGCGAGGCTTTGAAAGATGCCTCCATGGATGTTGAGGCCAAAGAAGGGGAGAATGAAGATAATGACAGCACAGTTAGAATAAAGGAAGAAGTGGATGACCCGTTAGAAGAAAACATTGGGGATACGAGGAAAGAGGAGACTGGGGAGGGAGCTGGGGCGGAAGCATTGGATCGGGGTTCAGGGGAGGAGGGTGAGGCAGCACTAGGGACTGACAGGGTGGAGACAGAAGAAAAAGGGCCTGAAAGGGAGACAGAAGAGAAAGGGCCTGGAAGTGAGACAGAAGTGGAAGGGAAGAGAGATACTGAGGGAGAGACGGTGCACGCAGCAGAAAGGGCTCTTGGGGAAACAGAGGGTGTGGCAGCAGCAGAAGAGAGGGAGTTGGAATTGACAGCTGAAGAGGAAGATGAGATGCTGAAGGGAGAAGAGGAGCAATTGGAGTAAATTTTAGGCTGATTTCTGCAAACATGCAGGTATAATTCTATCCCATACCAATTATTGAGGTTTTTACTAGTTTAAGAATTTCAGTGTTTTTAACTTGCCAGTAGATTTGTGTTCACTTGCTGTATTTCAGTTTCATCCCATGTGGCTGACAAAGTCAAATTTTCTCTCATCTTCTCACATTTAATGTGAATTTTTTAAAAATAAATTTGGTTTCTGTAATGTGATTAATGTGGTATTCAATTGACCCTACAACGTTGAGGACTGGCATGAAGTTTGTTTGCAGTAACCTATGCTTAAGTGATCTGTAACTTGTACGATCTGGTGTCTTGATTCTAAGCCACACAACGAAGAATTATTACCATTTGGTCCATTAGAACAGTTGCTTAACTAAGATACTGGTTTTAATTTCTCATTTGGTTTGTGTACAGGTGAATTGTAAATATGCAGCAGGTAACTGGTTTATTTTGTTATATTAATTAGCTTCTGCATGAAGGTGGGTGGCACTTTTGAGCATGTTGCTTTGCTTTAGATCTATAAATGCCATCATTGAAATTCATTGGATTGGTTTGGGAGCGTAAATACTGCATTCCCACAGGGTTTGGGCTTCTTCATAACAGTAACCTTTCCTGGTGAATCTAAGCCTGACGTTATTGAATTTGCACCTGTTTTCAAACCAAATGCAGATCCACTTGCCTATGAACCGTAGTGCTAGGTGATTCAAGTACACTTGAGTATTGAACAATGTTAAATTAAAAGCAGATATGGCTTAGCTCAGTTGGAATGTGTAGTTTAGCATTGTGTAAGCTGCAGAAAGTAGCAGCATTATTTCCCCCCTCCCTGATTTATTCTGCCCTCGCTTTTCTATGCTATAGCTTTATTTAGGCTACTTATATGTACTTGAACTTTTGTTTTCAATTTTATACACAACTGTAAATCAGTTTGTAGCACTGTCAATTAAAACTTCCAATGTATCCTCAGTGTCTTGGCTTTTAAATATAATCTTTTCCTAATAATTGGTCTGCTTTAGTCAGACCATTACATGAGTGAGATTTTGCATTTGTAGTGTGAAAATAGTATTCTAGGTGCCTATTTAGCTGGTGCCTTGATTTGCACTTGCTATTTTTTGTCTTGAATAGCTTAATGATATATTTACATGGACCAAAAGCTTGGCTAATAGTTGATGGCTAATTTAAGGACATTAATAACACTGAGATAACTCCCATGTGGAAGTGGAGGCTCTTTCAGAGGATGAATATGGTCTTTGTACTGGAAAGAAATATTGGATCATAATTGAATCACGGGATGGCAGGGTTCCTGATTTAGCTGAAGTGAAATTGTATGGCAAAAGCAATCTTTCTAGGGCAGCTAGTCACTTTGGAAGGATATCACCTGTGTACACAATTTGAACATTGAACTGCCACAAATAAGAGTTAAAGATCTTGTCTAGTATTTTTAGTAAAAGCTTTCCCAACTTCATTTGTAAAAGACTAAACAAAAGTAAAGTTCAGGAGAGAGTTATAGTATAATTGGGAAGCCATTTCCTAATCATTCAGAGGTGAGAAGGTTAGAAACTGCAACATAACCTTTGTTTTGGATTATGGCGTAATCATCAGTGGAGCAATTTAAAATTGCAAGTACAGGTCACATCCTTACAAATTTTCACTTAAGCAGGGTACTGTGTTCAAGGTCTAACATACTAAATTTACCAGTCTGAACATTTTTATTTTGGGTTTTGTTTATTTGGAGTAAATGATACACAACCTTCAGTAACATGTACAGCAGTAACAGTTTATACCTCTGAGGCACCAGCTTCCAGTTTGGTTTGTTTAACCTTCAACAGTTTAAGAACAGAAGTTAGTGTGGAAAGTTGAGTTAACATGTGTTGTACACATCTTCCTTAGAAGCTTTACCATATACTAAATTTATAAATGACTCCATTACAAATCAGTAAATACAGCCCTATACAGCTGTGTGCGCAATCAAGTTTACATATTTAAAAAAAATTATAAAATGCAGTGTCTACCTAATTACAAATGTGTTCCACTGACCCCAGCAACAGAACAGGAACGGTGCAGGATACGAATAAGCAGCAGTAGAGACTAAAGTTTGAATTTCAAATATTTCACGCATCAAACCTGAGCACAGGAAATTTCACCATAGCTACTGAATTGTAGCTTACGATAGTATTTTAAAACCATGGACAACAGCATTCATTATACAATGATTAATCTCTACTGGTCCTCATTATGTACCAAGAGAAAATGGCAGTTAGGATCATGCCCTGCAGCAATATCTATATACTGAGCTTTTCGGTTTAATCCCTCATCCAGCTAGAGTGTTGTCAAATATCTAAAGAAATCTTGCACCTTAATATGCAGGGTAATACTGAATGAAAACTCAGCCTTGAACATTAATGCTAGTCCTGTACCTTATTTCACTTTGGTAAAGGGAAGCTTCTAGCTTGAATGTGGCTATAGTTTGACCTCTTCCCATTAAAAAGAAACAACCTCCCTGGATGTCAAATGAATTTGACCTAGGATAGAGGAAGAAAGGTAATACTACCCAATGCAAAGAAAATAATCCAAGCAGTACTCGCTTGTTTAGTTATGACAGTGACCATGATTAAGAGGCAAAAACATTAACACTTATCTAGATACTAACCAGGAGCATATTAAAGCCATGCCGCAAGGATTCCATAGGGCATACCTTAGATCTGCTCCACTCTTTGTAGGGTTACATCTATATTATATCACGCCTAACTACCCTTTACTATTTTATTCACCACATCTTGGTACAAACTAGGTCAAGAACTGCAGCTGACTACAGGAACTTAAACTATTTTACACCACGCAACAATTTATTTTTACAATATCTCAACATGAATATCAGGCTAATGTGTTGACAATTTTTTCAAAAAATGTGTCTGTAGTGATCCTGGCTTCCATATAAAGGAGCTTGTCCAATACTTTATCATCCTGTGGCTGGCATCAGTGAAACACCTTAAGACCATGAATTAAAATTCCAAGTGTAAAAGTGACTTTTTAAACCTACAAAATACATTATACAAAAGCAGAATGACAACCTTAACAGTACTGTGCATGGGGAGAGGAGGGGGACAATCAAAGGAATGGACTGAGTATCATCACACCTTCAGGGAAGCTTTCAATCCAGAGTTTCTAATCAGGAAAAATAAATAAATTAACCACAGTGTGCTACATTGATATTTAACAGATTAAAAGATTAGAAAAACAGCATCTGCAACTGAACTGTTGCTTTGTGCACTTCAAGGTTGTACTTTTTCACATTTCCAACATCTGTTATTTTCCTTCCAACATATACCTGCCTCAAAGAAAATAAGCACAGAAAGATAGCTCAAGTCACAGTTAATGCATCTTCATCCTACATGCCCAACCCCACCGCAGAATTTCAAGAGTTGACCTTGTGATCACTCAGGATTTTTTTTTTTAATGCTGCAAGTTCACCAAAATACAATTTATTCAAACTGTGATGGTCCATATGACGATTGCATATACTTCTTATTCTAGCTACTCCTGTTGAGAGTGAAAAATTGTTCTGGAATTTAGGAACCAGATGTTTTGGGCAGCAACAATATTCAGAGCATGTCCATTGGAAATGACACGCAAAGTTTTCTATTATAGTGTTCTTTTTAATTAAAAAAAACATTGTTCCAATCTGTATAACAGTGATAGCTACAAAATTGGAACTCTTGTACTGCAATTTCAGTCATAAAACAACTGCTCAACATGTAGATTAATTATCCTGGGTACTTTTACCATAATTTTAGCATTCAGGTATAGTCCCCAGATAAGCAGCATTTTACTGGTAGAAACTGGATGGCAATGTAGTTTAACATTACATGTCTAGTCCCAGAACTACTGACCTCACACAGCATGTGGACTTTACTGCACGCACCTGTCTCGGGTAGAGCATGCAGATCAACCGAACACAAAAACCCACACTTCCACAAGTTGTAACGGTTTGCAAGGATCTCCAAACTAAACAACCCAAGCCCTCCATTGATTTTCCACAGAATATGAGGCCTAAAGGAGTCACGTTTCTCTTCAGAATCTTAAAGCAAAATTAGCAGGGGAACTGGGAAAAGTGATACGGCATCACTCCAAGCAACATTTCAGAAACTTACACGGGCAATTGTTCAGATTCACACCTGTGCATTTGGATAGCTCAAAAATCATGAATATTTCCTCAATTCATGGAAAGATTCATAGCAGGCAGATGCCCTAGACAATATATTTACTATTGCCGCAGATGTCCTAGCCCTATTTACAGTGCAGAACATTTCACTTAATCATGTTGAGGTAAAACAGGTCATATGAGGCCATGCCCAATAACTCTAAGCAGCTATCCACTCATAATCTAACTGGCTAGCCCAACTGATTAAATGGCAAAGCCAGTGACCTCCATGTGGTTGCAGGAACATCGTATGGGTTCCTAATATATCTTGTTACTATCTGGTGTCCCGAGACAACCTAAAGTATTTTGTTTTGCTGGAGATGAGTTTCTCATACATTTTCTTGGATCTGGTCAGAGGATGTCAGCAAGTTAGTGAGCCATAGGAAACAAAGCCAAAGTGAGCATCAGCAAGAAGCCCACGATTTAAGTCTCCCAGGGGTTAACTATTAAATATGAAACCCTAACAAGCTTACAGACCAACAGTCTAGAGAGATTGGAGAAATCGATAAATCTGAACTTCCAGTCCAGAGTAAGCACTACACAACAAAGGCAGCTGAAAAGGATGCGGGGTCTGCATACAATTTTACATGATCAAAAATCAGACTGAAAAACAATCAGAACTACAACCAGATTACAAACATTCACTCAGGACTGCCGTGATGCACCGTGGATTGTTGGGTACATATCAACATTCCTCATGTGGCTATCCTTGTGGCATTCAAAGTGGAGCAGCTATGCAGAACCACAGATTCTCCGGAGTACATTTTGAATAAGACAATTCACATTTTGAAAGGGGACAAAACAGTGAAATGATCAAGATAATTCCAAATCCCAACCAACATTGCTTCACCAATTGCCTGGTAACCTAATTACTGGAATCTGTAAGCCACTCTACACCTACCTTCAAAAACACTCCTAACATTTACATCTGAGAATGTTTTGGGCCTCATTCCATGTGATTTAAACATTACACAATTGGCTGTTGAACTCATTACTGATTGGTTTTATGTTAAAATTCCCATGTGTTCACCTCAAAAAATACTTTTCCAGCATACAGTATCAAAGTTTAACAAAAACAAAAACAATTAATGGGACTGCCTATTGTAATCTGGGAATTAACAAAAAACGTAAGGCTGCCCATCTCACTGGCTACAAACCCAGTTACTTAGTATGATTCACAAACTCAAATCACATTTCTGCTACTAGGCAAGAGGAGTAGAAGTATTGTTTGAAACAAACCTTCTGAAATATTACTCTGCTTTGGAAACGTTCATCTGCACAGACCGATCGTGCAGTACGTTTCTGCCAGAAGTTGGTGAACAAAACTGTAAAACCGATGATGGTTTTACTCCATATCCTCAACACTCCATGCATTAAAAGGGAAATTAAAGCTGTGAAGCTGCAAGCTGCGCAAAATTCAAATTCACTTTTATTGTGGTAGATGTAATACTTTTTTTAAAAAAGGAGTGGGTTAAAATACAAAGGGTTGAGAATCAGTAATATTCAACAGCACATGCAAAAACAAGTTGGGGTACAGAATAAAAAGCATTTTTATGAAGTTACAACTACATCAACAAAACAAAAAGCAAAATCTCATTATAGTAACCACCACCAGAGAAATCATTGATGTTACAACCCTAAGTAATTAAATATTTGCACTACCAAAATATTATTCTCAAATACATTTCAGATTCTTGGAAGGCAATAGCAACCATGTTCAGAGTCAATAGCTGATTCCTTCCTCCACCTCTTCACTGATTTAGTCACAGAGTTTACCTCCCTGGAACAATCTTCAATTGCAACAACCAGGACAAACAGACACTGCCAACTACCCAAAAGTTTCCTTTAAAGTTTCAAGTAAAAGATAAACCACTCAATCCTACAAAGATTGACCATCAAAACTAACAGGAATAGATGGAAGAAAATAATTAATTATATTCAGAACGAACAGTGAAGTAGGAGTGATTGACTTAACTCTTTCAAAGCCTCAGTACCAGGTCCAAACATTACTCTCTTAACATGCTGCTCTCCTAAAAACCATGTGACTGTTGAATCAACTCCCATGCCTTTGAATTTGATGGGAAGAGTTATTGTTGAAGCAGATAAAGATTTATTTCACACTGCCACTAAATGTGATCAGACCATCAACAAGACTAGACATCTCAAAAGCCAAAAGAACGATCTGGTGGGCTGCTAACAATCAGATTACACAGCAAGCAAACTTCAGAAAAGAGGCAACTCCAAGTAACGTCTCCCCAGGCAGCAAGACCCCCTGGTGACAAATTGGTATTAATGCCATAAGAGTTCCCAGTTGAGGAAGACTCATTTGAAATATAATCAAGATCTGCTCCATTTAAAATACTCCACACAAACCCAGTTTGAAAATACACAAACGACACAAAATGTTTTTATTTACTCCCTGGGTTGTTCTGGGAATGGACTGGGATTACGAGGGAAAGACTGAGGTTCCTCCCAGCGAACAGGAGTAACCAAAATCCCAGGATTTATACAGGTGGTTGCGGGTTCAGACAAACTTAATAGCGGGCACGTAGAAACAATAACCGTGAATCTGTGCGGCTCAGGATCTGAGGAAGTGTGAGAAGTTTGCCAGCGGTGGAGCGCAGTGAAGGGTCTTGCCTCCATCTTGCAAGTACCAAACCCAAGGTGAAGGAGTGGCAGTGACAGTTTGGCAGTGAAGATGGGAAGTTCAGAACTAAAATTAAGAGGTTCCACACAATACTAAAATGAAATATTCAAAATATATATTTTGTTACCAATACACTAAAAAACCCACAACAATAAACTACCCAAATGACCATCGGAAGGGGATTTACGTACAATGAATTTCCACTGGTTCAATGAAGGGTTGTGTAAATGTGTTGAGACACAGTCCATTCTGGAAAACAAAATCATTTTCTGTGATACCCAACAACCAATTTCATAGCACCTTTGGTTATAAAGGTATATTTCAGTACACTCCAAGTTACAATACACAGTCACAGGAACAAACAGGTAACAAGATATTTTTTTTTTGGTCACAGAGTCCAACTGCATTAGATGCATAGACCCACATCACAACACTGAAAATAGATAGTGATCACAAACAATAGGTTTTAATTCAAACAGTCAATAAAAACAAATCAACCATTTGTAGTCAGTCCACTTACAGATCAGAAGTGGTGGTTCTGAGACAGATTTTTTTTGTTTTGGTGGAGAGAGGAAAGAGAGATTTGAATTTGACGAATATCTTTCTAATGAGCAGCCTTGAGAGAACTCCCTCCCCTTCCTCCCCACAGCATCATTACCTGGCTTGCTAAAGGACCAGTGGATGGTGGATCACCCCAGCAGCAGGGAGATCTGTTCGATGCACAACCGATGGAGCAGGCAGGTGACCCTGCTGGCAGGCAGGCAGCAGTGGCTGGGCTGGTTCCTGTGGGAGAAGCTTGCATCTATCTGCTCGTCAGACACAAGGTGACAAGGGGTCCACGGACGTGAAAGGGACCACAAGAGATTCAAGGACCTGCTTTACACTTCGCTAAAATCAAACATCATCCAGCACACGTACAAGACGACAAAAGGAAAAATAAGGCATCTGTACAGTACAACTATCAAGTATACCTACATCTTTCTGCGCAAATGCACTGCCACTTGGTGACCTAAACACATTAAAAGCAAATAGCCCCTTCGCTAAATATTAAAATTGCAACTAAATTCTGAAACATCTATGACCAAAATGCGAAATTAGTGGCTTGGACTACGAGGAATAAACGTCCCCCTTTTGGACTCGAGTTGCCCCCCCACCCACACCCCACCAACCCTCACAGCCACATGCTGGTTAGTCGAGAAACAGAATTGTGTGACTCGATCCACACGTGGCAGGAGTGAGGCAAAATACACAACTGTGGGAGGAGGGATTCTGTTTCAAAGGCTTTCCGGCCTAATGGAAGCAGAAAGCAGGTTTCCTGCATGCGGACATACCAACATTTCAGGCAGACTGTGAAACTGAAGTACTCCGTATTGCCTTTGAGCAGGGATTGATGTATACATAGCTGTCTGCACTCTTCCATCTGAAGAGCCCATTGTAGCACGTCACCCTTTCAGATCCGGACGGAATTGCTGTTCACTCTGCTGGAGAACCCACTGCCCACTTTTGGACTGGAGGCTGGCAGCAATGCAAGTGAACCACCCCCCCTCCGGGCTATGTTCCAGATATGCCAGTGGATGCACCTCAGCCTTTGACATCATGCCAGGCAGGACCAGGTGACCTGTGCCTTGTATCCAAACCAGCACAGCCCCCTTTCACTCACTACAGCAATGGCCACGTCCACACCTCTGCTTCACAGCTGCCTGTATCTGCCTCAACGCAACAAGCAGGAGGAGGGCAGCCTGCAGAGGAGTCCTTTTGTTTATCTTTAACTGCGACACGTCAAATTTAAGCTTCACTCACAACAATTTAACAAGTGGTATGTTATTAAAAATGGACTAAGTTACTGTCATCCATCTGCCTCGTGTTGCCTTCCGTCTTTCCCAAGGCACAAATTAATGCAGGATTCCTTGCCTGGGGGTTTGACGGCAGGCGGCCAAATGGATCTGGAGCAAGCTGTGGCCCCGGCTACATTAGTGCCACAAACATCAGCGCCCTCTTGGCACTGCGGCTCTCCTCGACAGGACTGTGGCACGTGACTGCTTCTAGACTATACAACATTAATCAAGGCTAAGCTGTTCTGCGCGACATTCTAATTGTATGAGGTGAATGCAGAATTACTCTATAAGGAAACCCACGTAAGGCAGATACTTTCATTACTACACAGGGACTTAAACGTTCAAAGGCAAAGAAGAACCTTTCCAAACTTCACTAAACTAGAACATAAAAAATAATGGCATGTGCCTTGGAGAGAGACTGCGCTTGTTGATCTGACCCCATCTACCCAGGTTTCTACACAGGCAGCAGATTCAACCTATTTCTCAGGCTCAGCAGACGTGGAGATCTCTTCGCGAACAGCCTCCACCTTCGGGAAGTTCACGTCCAGGATGTGTCGCTGAAGGTGTCTCACCCATTCTTCCTGAATTGAGAGAGGCCCATGGAACTCCACATCACAAAACCTTTTGGGAAGGAAAGATGCCAATGTTAATCTAATCAACTCACGACTTGCCTGAAATGTTATCACACCATCCCATCCAGCAACCGCATCTCAACCCATTCACACCCAAAAGTGCTGTTCTGCAACACTATTGCCACAGCAGAAAGGTGTCACCAGTTCAATATCCTGGAATTCTTGCCATAACACCATTAGGTTTAAGGATGTTCTGAGAGTTAGAGATGAGCAAAAAACAAAACTCACCCAAGCCCAAATTTCATGGACCAATGGTTAAACGCATTTCACTGTGAAGGCAGAGCACTCACCTGCATTTCAGAGTATAGATGTTTCCTATAAACTTCACCAGTGAGAGCGGCTCAGGTTTCAGGACTGGAAAGATCACAGGCCTGACTCGGAGAGGTTTGGGTTCCTCTGACTTTGACCTGAATGTCTTTGCCTCTTTCCCCTCCTCTCGTTTCGGTGACAAGTTCTCTGTGTATACCGCTGGCTTTTGTTGCTTACGCTCATTGTCTGAACACGAAAGATAAACCGTTAGCTTATCATCATATTGAATACATAAACATTATATCCATTAAACCTTATGGGGAAACCTTATGGTTTCAAAAATAATTTCAGATATGGTAAACCTGCCTGTACACTTAAACCCTCCAAAGATCACTGCTTAACGAGCACTACATTACTCCCATGCCGTGGTTTATAGAGTTAAATATTTTCCAGTATGAAAGGCACTTAGGCACTTTGAAAGAAGTTCTAATTAAGAACAGTATGTTGACAAATATCTGATTCCATACCAATGGCCAAATGAAAAGACAAAATTATTCGAGCATCTGTGGGGACTTTTGTGCAGGGGGGAAATCGTTTAACTACAACAGCAATCCAACTACAATTCCAATGCAAGCTATATTCAATCTAATTGTGCAGAAAAATATCAAGTTATTAGATTTCAGCTATACTGAATGGTCATATCTATTGCAGAGTTTTGGATGGGGGAAAATAGTAACATTATTAGAATATTTACTTTTTATTTTTAAGACATAAAATTCTGGTTAATGCAAGTGGTAATTTAGAGGGTTTAACTGCTTCTACTGGACAGGACCGACAATTACTCCACATGTGCCAGGAATCAAGCAGGTATAACAGTAATGCCATTTATCAGAAAAGTGTTCCCACAACACACATTCAGATTTAGTGCCAAATGAATTCTTTACAGTTACACTCTTTAAAAGGACAGAGGGAGTCAGTACAATCCATTTCTTCTACTCTCCTAACTGTTAACCAACCTTTCTCTGAATTCGTTGGAATCTGAAAATTGCGCTTGTGAGGTGAGTCACCAAACCGCATGCAAACGGGGCTTGATTTCAATCTTATACCGGATTAACTTACTTACACATTACAATGAATTAAGCACCTTGGCTCCGTTTCTATACAGAAAAAGAGTGCAAGAACAAAAGGCACAATAAATACAATCCACTCACGTGCAAATTAAAACAAAAACTTACATACATAAGCAAGCAAAAGCTGCATCTAGTCCCTGAACTTCTAGGGTTAGGCTTTGCATTCTCAAGCACGTCATGGAATAGACGCGTAACTTCATTAGTGGGGACCAACTTCGTGTCTGGATTACAGCATGTATCATCACACACAGTTTCCTTTCACAGTGCAATTGCAATTTAAAAAGCTTTCTCTTCGGCACTGTCAAAGTTCACATTTAGTTTCTTTTTGGTTAAGTTATACAAAGCCAAAGGATCTCACATGTGTCGGTGAGTGCAGGTTCAGCCTTTTCGTGGAGTTCCTCAAACTGAGACAGACTCGGTAACTTCCTTTTCAATCCAGATTTCAGATGGCCACGCATATGGTTGGAGAGGCCTACACCCGTGGTTAGTGTCACTCCACAATACTCACAGGTTCCTAACTTGACTGGGTGCTCTGTTGTCCAAAATGAAATTAAGATTCAGTTACCACCCTGCCTTCCACAGTTTAATTCCTAATTTAATTTGAGGTTCTGGCAGGTCTCAGCCTAGTTCCTAGTGGACAAGAGCCCACAGCACTTCAAAGGCTCATTAATTTAGCAATGATTGTCTGCAGATTTCTTTTAGCGGATGGTGTGTGAAATGGAAATAGATATTAACACATACCACTTGGGGCTGCTCTTGGGAGTTAAGATGGTTGACACCTTGGGGAACGCAGGCAAGGAGAGAGAGCTAGTGGGCGCTCTGCATCACGGGCGAGACCCTCTCTGACTAGGGAGCTCTCAACGACTGCAAAGCAGAAAAATGCTCCACTTTCACTCGCATCTCTCACACACACACACACTCGCACATTCATTCCTCATCCGTGCATCATGCCAGATATTTGGAATGGGAAAAAGATGCAAAGTAAAGGAAGCCCCAGAGCCCATTCAACCATCAGCATTTAGTCCACTCAACGATCAGCATTTTCTATTGAACAATTATTTCCTTCCAACTTGTCAATGTTCTTCAATGCACTTTTTTGTTTTAAAATACGGCTAGATTAAATCTGGGCACAAGGTTAACATTCAAATATTTTGATCCAGTCTTCGTCTTATTATTTGAGAAATTAATAGATTCAAACCAATAGAAGTGCTGGATTCTGAAAGGTTTGAAAATTGAAAAGACCCCGTAACTAGAGAAAGGATTAATAATGTCAGCATGCATGGATATTTTACAATCATTTAGCACAGGGGCCTATATCTGTTAATTGGTACTTGTTTTAGAAAGAGCTGCAGTTGCTGGTTTAAATCGAAGATAGACACAAAATGGTGGAGTAACTCAGCGGGACAGGCAGCATCTCTGGAGCGAAGGAATGGTATTGTTTCTCAGCTACAATACAAACCCATTCACTCTACTGGAATGAGCTTACAGCTCATGCATACAGGTCCCACCCACCCAAGTTTGGCAACACATAGAGTAGTCCCCCTACCCTGCCCACAGATGGCCCACCTTAGTGCAGCACCTTTTGATCCTGCCCCAACCAGAAAGTCCCATTACATTCTCATTTTACCCCCAGAATTTCCATAATGGGTAGACCTCAACATACATAGCACCGCTAATGTTACAAAGACATCCGTAAGCATTTTACAGGAGAGTTACCAAATACAAAAATGATACCAAGCCAAGTAAGGAGAAAGGACACAAAATGCTGGAGTAACTCAGCGGGTCAGGTAGCATCTCTGGAGAGAAGGAGTAGGTGAAGGAGTCTGAAGAAGGGTTCCGACCCGAAACATCACCTACTGCTTTTCACCAGAGATGCTGCCTGACCTGTTGAGTTACTCCAGCATCTGCAGTTCCTTCCTACACAGGAAGAAAAGGACAGCAGCCAATCCAAGTCAATCCAAATGGCAGAACGCAAGGAATGCCTCGGTGCAAAGTTGCAAAGTTCTGAAGCAAAGTTGAATGATTTGGAATTCCAGAAGTTAGGGCCTCAGCGTTGACGGTGTAGCTTTAAATTGTGCAGCAATTACATTTGGGAATAAAGAGGAACGCAGCAGAAAATGGGCAGCTGGAGGAACTCAGCGGGTCAGGCAGCATTTGTGGTGGGAAATAGATTGGTGGCATTTCAGGTTGAGACTACTCATCTGGACTGAAAGAGGTGAGATGGTCGTATAAAGACGTGAGACAAATCTGTGATCTCCTGTCTCCACTTGAATGATCCAAGACTATATGGTGCTAAAGGGCCATCGGAAAGTTAGGATTTGTCAAGAGTCTGAAGCCTGGACCTGACCCAAAACATCACCTAGCTATGTTCTACAGGATGCTGCCCGACCCACTGAGTCACTTCAGCATTTTGCATTTTTCCCAGGATTTGTCAAGCCCTGGAAGAGATTTAAAAAAATGGGAGCCAAGTGGGTAAGCAAGTTCAATGGGATGATGTGAAGAAGGTTACAGACACCTTAAGCTTGGGCCGAGTTGAAAGAGTGGCCAAGCATGCACTGGAATTGTTGAGTCTGGAGATAACAGTCATAAGACTTCAGATGCGTAAGACTACAGCAGCACACAGCAACATTACCAGAGTTGAAATACAGGTACTGGAATGGCAGCACTTGGCTTGAAACACTACTGTGGGTCATATACTAAACCAAAGTGGCAAATGGCCGTGTTCACTTTCAGATGAATGTCCGGGAGAGGGAAGGAGTCAACAGCTAAGAAACGGAAGCATGGCTTCCCAATATTTACTTGAAAAAAATTCCAGCCACGGATTCTGACAAACTCTGATAGTTTAGAAACAGTATAACGGTGCCGGGGAGAACAACACTTGGGCCATGTGTTTGCAAGTAAAAATTAAAATCGTGATTTTCGATGACATCACCAAAGGGTAATGTACAAATAATAAGGGAATGGTGGCAAAATACATTGAGGACACCAAAGCAGGCACGTGCCGTCAGGGTAGGCAAGGTAGGCACTGCCTACCCTGACTAAAATTATGAAATGGCAATTATTAAATATAAATAGTAAAGGCATGGGAGAATTATGCCTATCTAAGAGATGGATCTCTTAGATAGGCATAATTATCCGTGCCTTTCATCCGCAGCGCTTGTAACACGGGAAGGGCTCAGCAGCCCATGTGCCGTCAGCGCTGCCTGAGCCGTCAGTTTCAAGGGAAGCTGAAAGCAGCAGAAATACTGCCTTTGCAGTACTGCGCAGGCGCAGCAGTATACTGCGCATGCCCAGCGCGAGTTTCTTGGCGGGATTTTTGATTTTTAAAATAATGAATAATGAATTGCCATTATTTTAATAGTTTCTCAGGAAACAAAGAGTGAAGAATGGACTTAATCTATCAATAACGTGGTAAGTGCATTTCTTGGTGCTTTATGTTTTTAAATACTGTATTTCCCGGGGTGGGGGGAGAGCTCCGTTCACAGTGTTTGGGGAGTCTGGCGTTGTGAAGGAGGGGATTGGGGTCAGTAACCCACTTGCCACACTCCGGTCTGAATGCAGGTAGAAGGGACTAGGTGGGAGTAAGTGTTTGGCACGGAGTAAAAGGGCCGAGATGGCCTGTTTCCATGCTGTAATTGCTATATGGTTTTATTGTGACCGGGGAGTGAATTAGCTTGGGCGGCCCCCCTCCTTTTCAACACTCCTGCCCTCCCCGCATCATTAACCCCTGGCACAGACTCTCCACACGCTGTGAAATGAATTTTCCCTCCAAATGGACCCTTGAATTAGTATTGTCATTCAATAAGATGACAATTGATTTGACGTCCCAGTGTGCTCCCGTTTTTCCCACCATCTCTCCACCTGCCTTCATCCTCCGCCCCCCCACCCATTCAGTGATTAGAAAATGAAGGAGATTGAGAAGCCTTGGTAAAATTGAATTGTTACTTATTTTTTACGAAGAGAACAATCTGCGCATGCGTGGTTTAAGATTTTTTTAAAAAAAAGCCGGCTGACTGCTTACCCCGAGTAATTACTCACGGCACGTGCCTGCACCAAAGGCAGTATTGCCCAGAATGGGAAGGGAAACTATCACTGGAATCTTGCATTAAGCACAAAGTGGTGGAGTAACTCAGTAGTTCAGGCAGCATTTCTGAATGAGGCAGATCGGCAACATTGAGTTGGGTCTGAAGAAGACTCCCGACCAGAAACATCATCTATTCATATTCTCCAGAGTAGCTGTCTGAGTTACTCCAGCACTTTATGTTCTGCATTAATTGTGGTTCTCTGAATGACATTAGTATGATTAGACACATACCTGAACCACAGTGCTGCTCTTCAACCTTGAATTTTTACTGGAGTGCAGCTCCTTCCCTATAGTAGCCCACTAAAGTCTAGCACATCCCCTTTGTGCATTCACAACAACAATCTGGAAGCCAGTCAGATTCTCAACTCCAACATAAGAGTATTTGGGCTATGTTCTTGGCCAGTTTAAAATCCCCAACCAGAACATTCTGTGGTTCAATGAAATCTCAGACCTCAACTGAAATCACAACCAGTGACTACTTTCCATTTGTGGTAAGGAGATCTCAAGATCAGTGCTTGACATGAGATACAAGCCATTTTAAAAGCAACACCCATTGTGATAGATATATGTCAGAGCAAAACCTTGCAAGCCATGAATAAACACAGCTATGATGCACTGCCTCAACTCACTACTTTGTTTCAATATTTAAAGAGATATCATGTTTCCTTGTAGCATTGGCTTAAACAGACTAAACTTCTGTGGCAGTACCCAGCTTTTCTAATGTACAGATTAAAAGCAAATATCAGCATGGGCAAATTTCAGCTTCAAATTTTCGCTCATTTAAAATCGTAGGAGGCAGTAACTAAAATATTGAAAGGTATTTTGGAATACACCAAGTTCCCTCCCCTCACCTCCATTCCATGCAGTTCAAATTCAGGCATCTGCTGAGGAAATTTTTCTCAGCGATGGGACTATCAATTCAATGACACAATTAAAAAGTCAAAAGCTAATCCACTGATATACAAGCAAAGCTGCAGCTCACAACCAGGACCACAGGTTATAAATTGATCGGTTTTGTTGTATTTTGTGGGGAGGGCTTACACAAAGTATTGCTGCTAACTCAAATGTTGTAGAAAATTTGTTAAAACATTAAAATAATTACTCCTGCCACTCTTATCCAATCAGTTCCAGTAAGAAAGTTTTAGACCAGGTAATATTCATTTTGGTAGCAGGGTATGAAGATATTTTAAACAAACAAACTTAAGAAAGCAGCATGAGTAATGAACAATTACAAGTAAGTAGCAAAGCGGAGGATGACCGAATGTTTAGTGCAGAAGGCAACAGCTTATTTTCTGGGTGAGAAATTGCATTTGAAACAGTTCACCTGAAACAAGAATGAATCATTTCCACAATGGCGAATTCCTAAACATATAGCACGTAGAGCAGTACCTCACAGGAAGAAGCCATTTAACCAATAATGCCCATGCTGATCATGATACCAAGTTAAACTAATCTCTGCTTGCAAGTGATTCATATCCCTCCATATCCATGTCCGTATCTAAAAACCTCTTAAACACCACTTTTGTATCCACCTCCACCTCTGTTTAAGAAAAACTAGCCCCTGCACACTTTTAAACTTTGCCCTTCTGGACTTAAATCTATGTCCTCAAGGCTGTGACATTTTCGCCTACTCTATCATAATTTTACGTACTTCCATCAGGTCTTAATGGATCCACAGGGAAATGCAGCAGACTGAATCGGAAAGTGTGAGCAAGTATCCGGTGCCACTAATAAACGGTAACTTGAGCCACAGTGTCTGGACTTGTGATCAGAGAGAAGCAATCTCATTTGTATTATGTCAGAAATCATCTTGTTGAAACTACCACCTATGGACTGCTAACAACTGGCTGACAAGCTGCTAAGAAATCACTGCATTACTGCAAATATTATTCACATACTTTATATTAATAAAGGTCATTGCAGTTTTAATAAATTCCACCCACTTCCAAACTCTGAACTTCATTGCTTGGAATTTTCTATTTGAAACCAGAACTTATTTAAATAGCCGGAGGGGGAAACATTAAAAGTCAGTAAGGTGAAGGTTGCCAAACCAGAAGGGAAGCATTAACTCTTTTTCTCTCCACAGATGCGACATAGTTTTATTATTAAATCAATGAAAGAAAGAGGGCGAGACAAGTACATGGATGATTTTACAACAAGGGCAAGATCTTTTAAAGGGCCTGTCCCACTTGGGCGACCTAATCCGCGAGTTCTGGCGAGTTTTCCCTCGATTCATACTCGCTGCATGGTCGACACGAGGTCGTAAGAGGTCTTCGTAACTCTCCTTCATGCTCGAGAGTGGTCTCCGTGTACTCGAGGCCTCAGCTAGGTCACGGCGTTTTTTCAATATGTTAAAAAATGCCCGCGAGTAAAAAAAGGTCTCCATGGAAAAAAATCGATACTTTTTGTTACTCGTAGGTTTAGTCGTAGTAGATCGGCATGTTAGTCGTGGGTAATAGAGGGTAGTCTAAGGTAGTCGTAGATAGTCTTCATCATAGTCAAATGAGGTCGAAGGAGGTCGTCTTCACTCTCCACTATTCGGTGTCCAATTTTCCCGAAGTTAGTCGCAGCTGGTCCCCAATTTTCCCGAAGTAGGTCGCCCAGCACAAAGCAAAATGAAGGCAAACAAAACTCTACATTTCAGCTTCTTTCATTGTTGATATGAGGATACTCATCTCAAGTATGGGTTTTTAGTTAATTTGCTGGAGATAATTCCAGGTTGCAGAGACGTGGTTAATTACAGCTTCAGTGCAGGAACTAATAGAGTTATTAAATGCAGTGTTGTTGAAACAGTCATGCAATCAAGAATAATGCCTAACACTAAAGAAATCTCTGGAGCATCTGCGCAGTCCTCCAATCTTCAAGGAAATAAATCTTGCACATCATAAATATTTGTGGCCATGCTGCTGACCAAGTTATAGATCTAAACAAGAGCCACATTAAATGGTGAACTTCCATCAAATCAAAATGAAGAGTCTCTGACTATAAAAGTAGAGGTTAGCTTACCTTCAATTATGGACAAATATTTTTATGAATTTAAATTTTGAATGATGACATTTTTTGATACTTTTATGCATTCTTGGGTCAAAACTTTTATCCTTCCAACTTATATCACTATTTATCTTACTTGAGAACGTGCACTAAATTAAATAGCTTTTTAGCGTAGATTTCCTTGCAATATTAGTTTTTGTACTTTTTTTTAACCTTTTACTTGCATGAATTAAAATGTTTACTGGGTTTTATCCCTCAAGTTTCTTTTAGAATGGAAAGTGTCAACGAATTAGAAACTCAAAGGTTAGAAATACTGCTGGAATATTTAATATTTAAAAATGCCTTAATTATGATTTCCCATTCCTCACTTCTAGTCTTGCTATTACCTTTCATAGCTTTTGACAATTCATAGAATTTAGCAAATTTAGTGAAGTGTTTGGTGTGGGGAAAAAAATGTATACTGATTTTTTGTTTGATCAATCATCTCCCAAGCATCAATGGCAGAACTGGAAACCCAAAATGAAAAGTAGGAATTTTCTCCAGGTGCTCTCAAACAAAAGTAATTTAGGCCTGCAAAAATACTTGCATAATACCAAGTAAATGAGTATTGTTGTTTTATTCAATTAATCTGACATCAGCACCTGAACCTTCTGAACAGGTATAGATTAAGAGTTTGATAAATCATTTTGGCTGCTATTAACGGATGCAGCCGGTTCCTCTTATTATTTTATTGTTGCTTCACTCCTATCCAAATTTAGTCGTTAGTCTGAACAAGTCTACTGACTCCTGAGTGCAAAGTCCACATTTTCAACACCAGAGGGCTGAAGATTTACCTGAATATTAACCGACCGTGATCTTTTAATGTTTAAAGCTAGCTTTACATAAAATGAGAGAGCCAGAAAAAAATTCAAATTTCACATGGGTACCTCCATGAAGTAAAGATTAAAGCTTGTTCTGGTCACTAATTCTTCTGCTATTTTCCACTGTTCACTTCAACCATTCATCTCACGTTGACAAACTTTCTAACCTTAATCAGCAAGGTGGATAAAGAGGTGTCTCCTCGCAGTAACTAACTATCTGTGCTTATGCTAGAAAGAAACACGATGAGGAAATATCTATAATGATACTCCCAACCATTCCATGGGGATTAATAACTAACTTATATCATATGGAAAATAACCATAGTCAGAGTCATACCCTTTGGCCCAACTTGCCCATTCTGACCAAGCTGCCCCCAACTAGTGCCACCTGCCCGCGTTTGGCCCATATCTCTCCAAGCATTTCCTATCCACGTACCTGTCCAAATGTCTTTTAAATATTGTTATAGTACTTGCCTCAACTACTCTCTTCTGGCTGCTGGTTGCATTTACCCACCACCCTCTACGTGAAAACAACCACTTGGAACATAGCAGATAAATATCAGCCAGTAATAGCTTAACTACAATCCAAAAATGAAGAAAGACATGGTGGGGGAGTTAGAATACGCTTAGATTGACATCTAATTTGGAAAAGTTATTAGAATATGCATATCAGCACTGAAATACAAAGCACTTGCAGAAATTTAGGTAAATTAAAGACATAAGCCAGGGTCGATCAGTAGGGCATTCCAAATAACAATAATAAAAAGTGAGGAGCCAAATTGTGACATGGAGTTGTTCATTAATTTATTCTTGACTAAGTTCTAGAAAGGTTAGAATCTACTGAGTTAAAATAATGTTTGTATTTGAAGGTATATAATCAATCAATTTAGGTGGATGGTTAGGCAATATAAGGCAGACTGCAGGGACAGTGGGTATAGAATCAAAGTGAACGTTTACAGGGAGAATGGGATTGGGGAGGGGGTGGGGGGGAAAAAGATCAGCCATCACCAAATGGTGGAGCATGTTCGATGGGCTGAAAGGCCTTTCTCTGCTCCTATGTCTTATGGAAAGTGACTAGTGGAATTTTAAAAGACTACTTGGCAATTCCACTTATTAATGATTGGGATAATATATTAGAGAACCAAACATCAAAGTTTGCTAGGGTTACGCAAAAAGCTGGAGAAACTCAGCGGGTGCAGCAGCATCTAAGAGGCGAAGGAGATAGGCGACGTTTCGGGTCGAGACCCTTCTTCAGACTGAAGAAGGGTCTCGACCCGAAACGTCGCCTATCTCCTTCGCCTCTTAGATGCTGCTGCACCCGCTGAGTTTCTCCAGCTTTTTGTGTAACCCTCGATTCTCCAGCATCTGCAGTTTCTGCGTTAACATCAGTTTGCTAACTAGTTAATGCAATGGTAAGTAGTGCAAACAGAAATACAAAATTATGTTGACTGATTTAATAAACAGGTAAAACTGTGGCAAAACACATTGATTAAAGGGAAGGCTGTCTACACAAAAAGCAGACAGGTACTTGTAAGTGGATTGAAAAGGAAAAAAAATGCTCATCTACACTTTGCTAAAATATCTATCTTTATGCGCAAGCAGCTAAAATTGCTGCCAAACCATGGATGTCATATGTATTGTGACTAAACCCTAACATATCATTGCAACTAAACCCAAATAAAAGGACAAATTTCCTGGTCTGTACATATCAAGATAAACTAATAACACTACCAACATTGTGGATGTCACAACATGGCCAGTATATTTTGATCATTGATAAATGTTGTCATTTCAAAAGTCTGCTCCACTTAGAAGGGCAATGGTGTGCCTTTCACAAGAGCAATGCAACGGCAACACCGCTTGCCAAGCCGGTCAATACATGTAATCAGGGCTACGTAATGAAGTAAGATGTTGTTCCTCAAGTACCCAACTGCAGTCACACACTCTAGCTAGTATCTGGCTTTAGTTTGGTTTAGAGATACAGCATGGAAGCAGGCTGTTCGGCCCACCGAGTGAGGGAGGAACTTGAAGATCTCGAAGAAAACCCAAGCAGGTCACGGGGAGAATGTACAAACTCGGTACAGACAAATACACGTAGGCAGGATTGAACCTGGGTCTCTGGCAATGTTTGCGCTCTAAGGCATCACCTCTACCGTTGCACCACTATGCCACCCAGTCCTTACAAATGCATTGGTCCTTATAAAAGTGATAGCTTATACCTTCCACGTTTTTTCATCACTTGCCTAATACCCAGTGCAGAACATTCACTTGTGAATTATCCCGAGTAACATTAACTTGAAGCAATGACTGTGGGTAATTACATAAGTGTTCATCCCTGTGATGTGCACTGTGTTGGGGTGGCACAGCGGGTAGAACTGCTGCCTCACAGCGCCAGATGTCACAGGGAGAAGGCAGGAGAATGTGGTTAGGAGGGAGAGATAGATCAGCCATGATTGAATGGCGGAGTAGACATGATGGGCCAAATGGCCTAATTCTATTCCTATCACTTATGATCTTATGATGATTCTGACCTAGGGTGCTGTCTTTGTGCGTATATGCACGCTCTCCCTGTTTCCTCCTGGTGCTCTGGCTTTCATTAACTACAGTTATGACAAAGATTCAATGTTGAGGATTCAATGTTTTGCAGTTCTCCTGCTGTGTACAGCAGGATTGCCATGTAAAAATAATGCAACGGATGAGTGTCCAACAAATTGCTGAAGAGGACAATACAAAATCAAATTCCAGATCTTATTTTATATTTTCATTTATTTATTTTTTAAAAAGGGAAAATGATTTGAGAACATGATAGTTGAAAGCCATTTTGACTGCTAAAACTAAATGGGTAATTTATTCTAAACACTGCTGAGATTTCGAAGTATTTGGTGAAAATTCAGTCTCCTCGGGCAGGGAATGGAGAGATACGGATAATGTGCAGCTCAGAGTTGGGACTATGCATCCTGTTGTGGGCCGAAGGGCTTGTTCCTGTGCTGTTCTGTTCTACATTCATTAATCTGTCCCAAGGCAAAAACAGAGCCATGACAGAAAGCTAAAAAAAAGGGAAGATTGAGTCCTGGTAAAACAACTTCAAAGACTTTTATTTTAATAATCAGAGCTACACTGCACTTGCAGTAAACATGCAAGTGC
Source organism: Okamejei kenojei (assembly GCA_035221665.1). Lineage (NCBI taxonomy): Eukaryota > Metazoa > Chordata > Chondrichthyes > Rajiformes > Rajidae > Okamejei > Okamejei kenojei. Next base: position 9,512,524 of record CM069166.1, read on the forward strand.
AGTAAACACAGAGCTCATTCAACAGGCCATTTGCAACAGTTCACGAGGATGAATAACTACCAGTTAAGAAAAATCAGCAATGGGTAATAAATGCTAGCCTTGTCAGTAGTGCTCATATACTGAGAGCAAATTAGGAAACAAGAATTGGAGACTGAAAATGGTAGTTGCATAAATATTACCAGATAAAATGTAATGCACTCATGTGGATTTTGGGATATTGGTTTGCAACGGATGTCCCTCAGTTTAAATAGGTATACCGGAAAATATCAAGGTAAAATCAAACAGAAAATCTCATTAAATTTGCTGTTAGAAGTGCATGGGTCCACCTTCTGAGGAGTTTTTAAACAATTGCCAGTGTACCAGCTTATCTAGGATTTTAGTACGGAAATATTTATGTAACTTTGAAGAGACGTTATAAATATTGGGCAAACTTTCAACCTCTCCCCCATCCAACAGCGATACATCATTCAGCGACTAAGGCAACTGAACTAACAGCTTCTAAATAGTCAGATGCTATCAATATGGTGTTACAAGTTCCAGGACATTGTTAGTGAGGGTTAGGTATCTGCCATAACTAGTCTTCTGCACCAAAATTACAGAAGAACAAAAACATTATTAAAATGTAAAGAAGTCCTTAGTTTTTTTTTAGCTGAAAGGGCTTCACAGGAACTGGCTCTTAAAGTGGTAGGTGAAATCTGACAGTTAGCCTGTCTTTATTTGGAGTTCCAACCTACGCCTTTAAGATGAGAACGCTGCACAGAAACAAGTGACCAATTTTTCTTTTTCTTTTTTATAATTATGTGAACATGTTTGCTTAAACACCAAACACAAACTTACTTCTCTTTTTCTTTGGATGGGGCTCCTCGTCCTCGGATGGCATGGAGGAGCTTGGGGTGCATTCAGTTATGTTGCTTTGGCTCAGATCAGTGGGAGTGTAGCACTCGTTCGGAGGCATTTTGTCTGTCTCTGGATTCTTCTGCACCGGTGAGGTTGGGAAGCCCAGCTCTACTGTTTTGGGCTGCACCGGCTCCAACTTCACTGTCTTACCCCCTGGTAATGAACACAGCTCCCCTGGCAACTCCTTAACTTTTTCTATTGATTTGATATTGTTTCTGATGGGCTTTGGAAGGGGGCGATCCTGCACACAGTTCACAGAGGTACCGGGACTAATATTGGGCTTCTGGCGGATCCATTCCCTCAGGGTGTCTATCGGTGAGCCGTTGATGTGCCATTCAGTCACCCCGAACTGTCTGAGATGGGCTCTGGCATGGCTGGCTAAAGCTTTCCGGTTTTCAAAGTAGTGGCCGCATAATTCGCAGCAAGTGTCTGCAGCTGCAGGGAAGAGACCAGGACACAAATCAACTTCTTAATGTGGCTCCAGTCGCTTCATTATGCAGCTATCGTTCAAATGAAATTAATGTACAACAGTCCCAATTGTAAAGACTGGAGTTTGTTCTGTACATGCTGAGCTAAGATATTTGGTGCATAGACGGTGGTTAGTCCAGCCATTAAGCCAATGTCAAATTATCAACATTTAAACCAGTCCCAATCATCTGCTCATCTACCTTTATAAATGACATTTATCAAATATTTATCCATCGTCCTCCCAAAGTGCATTATTATGTGTGTCAGGGAGCATTCTCCTTATCCTAATAAACCTGTGCTTACATAAGCTTATAATTCTGCCCTCTTATTAAAACCCTTTTGAATTGAACTACAGGGTACTAAAACCATTTTGAATTCAACTACAGCTCCCACCATCCAATCTTAATGGAAAAATGCTCCATGAGATGACGTGGATTCCAGTGCATAAATCTGCAGAGAAGCGAATTGTCGGTTCAGTGTGGGCTTTTCCTGTTGGCGGAGTAAGTAAAGAAAATGACTCTGAGGTACTGGCCAGGGATGGTTTCTGTGTTGAGTTAGCTGGTCTCAGCCAGGAACAAAGTGGGAGAACTACAAGTGAATGGACAACCTGTTGGGGCAAAGGAGGAGATTAAATTAAATCTTGTTGGGATTTCTTATGATATGCGACAGGACTTAGGGCAAGGTCAAGATCAGACCCAGTTGCATTGCTCTCCGTGGTTTAAATCTGTAGATATTCTCAGTCTCGGGCTCCAATGTGAAGAATGCATACATAAAGGACTGGTCCCAACCTTAAGACCTGCAAACGAGAAAGCCAGTGCCTGAAGGAGACAAAGAGAAACTGGAAAAAACACAAGTAAAATAAGAATTGCCTTTCCACACAACGAGTTTGCTTCATCAAGACAAGAGATTGTTTTCTAATTACTCTACTTTGAGCGCTTAAATGTCCAGTTAATGCTTAATATCAAAGAGTTCATGCAAGATACCTGCAGTTTAAACTCCCACCCTTGGGCACTAATACCATAAGAAATATAAATACAGCGATATTTAGTGGAATAAAAATGGCTTTTTTATAGATTTGAATAAGTAATTTTACCTCTTGTTGTTTCCACCTGCTGTTAATAATTGAGAGATGAGCAGATGAAACCCATAAAGAAGAAACTCAAACGAAACAGTACTGTTATCTCAAAATGTAAAGATAATCAAGTAGATTATTAATGCATCATGGTATCCAAAAGATTGAAATTTGTTTAAGGCCAATCCTTTTCAATAAAATAAATGAATACCAGCCTTGAAATACAGCTGTACTCATTATGAGGAGTTTTTTTGTTTAACAATGCACAACTTTAACGGTGTGCAGCCATTCATCTGTCTTCATTGCTGAAGAAATAGGTCCAGAAAATGTCACCTTGTCATGTAGGTGTCACCTTGACTGTTAAGCTCTTGACAGCCTTTCAACTTTGCAATATTTTCTCCCTCATGAAAAGCTGCACAAATTAGCTTCAGCTTCTCTCCAGGAAACTCAAGGTGTGCTTCTATGCATGGTCGGGTCAGTGTACACAGGTTGTAAAGAAAATGGGATAACCTGGGAATTTTTCTTGCAAACAGCTGCTGAGAAGCAATCCCAGATGTACAGAGCAGCCTGCCCACTGATCAATAATATGGTACCATAACATGCAGCACGGTGAAAGAAAATAGTACTCGAAATAGACTGACTTACCAATTACCGGTGTCGTTGTCACCTTCTCCTGTGGAGACCAAGTGGCCTTCGGCTTATAGGAACCCGATTCCGTGTAGCTGGGCTTCAATTCATGTGTCATGGCTCTTTCATCTGGCATGGATTTCTTTAGTGATGCAGTCGATACAAAACCCATGGGTATTTTCTTTCCCAGAGGTGACAAGGTTGGATGTTGGCTGTTAGGTGTATAGGTCAATACTTTTCTAGTTGGGGCTGTCAGATGCTTTTGATGCATCACCTTAACGGGTGACTTAATAATATGTCCAAATGGCTTAGCAATGGGTTTCTCCTCGTATTTGTAGTTCTGGGGGTCTTGTTGCAGCCCCTGTTGCTCTGGGTCGTGGCCAAATGGTTCATGCTTCCCCTTTCTTTTCATCAGCTCCTTTAGTGTGTCAATTGGTGAACCGTTCACTGTCCATTCAGTCACCCCAAACTGCCTCAGATGCGACCTGGCATGGCTCGACAGTCCCTTGCGATTCTCAAAGTATTCACCACAGAATTCACAACGGACATCTTTGCTAGGTTGATCAACTGCTGCCAAAACAAAGACATTTGATCTGAGATTTAATTTGAAGGAAGACTCTTATAAGATGAACTGAAAGTAAAATAAGTGAGGTGGGGGGGTGGGGGGGTGGAAGAGGGGGAAAATATGACGAATATGAAATATTTTAGTTAATAACCTACATCGTGTATTAACATTGAAAAGCCAGGCTAAGACCAAAATCTTCCTTTTCTCAGTGAGACATTTACAATTGCCACACCACAACCACCCCCGATTCTTGATTATCAAGAACAGTATTATCATTTAAGTGCTTCCAAATTTTAAATATATTTTTCTTAGACAAAGTGAACCTGATAATTCCCTGAATCAAAGATTCCCGAGCTGTGTTGTTTATCATGGGATGGGGAGAGATACACAAGATAAATTGTGCAATGAAAGATTCACTGAGGCTTGGGTATTTAACACAGGGGGAGGTCAGGATGTTGAATAGATAGATGTTAATAATAGGCACATAAGGGTTAAAGTATAAAACATTTGCCAGTTGAAGTAAGCAGAATAGCTGGTTAATCTGGAACAATGTAATAAATTATCAATGTATGAGATAATGAATTACTCCAGCACTTTGTGATTATCAATGTATCACCTATGTACAGAGGAGGAGAATGGAAAGCCTTGTTCTATCTATCAAAATTTAAAACCCACTGAAATGTTGGGCCAGTTAGTTGTTGGGCATTTTCTAATGTTTATACTTGCTGCTCTTGTAAATTGAAAACGCATGTGTAACAAAAGCTTCTTCACGAGGTGGACCGGATTCAGACCATCAGACTTCTTGCTGTGTGTAATATAAGCTGCTCTGCAGAACATTAAATATCATTAAATACTCAGTAACTCAGTGGGTCAGACAGCATCTATGGAGAACATGGATAGGTATTCACCAGAGATGCTGCCTGACCCACTGAGTTTGCGCCTTTTTTTTGGTAAACCTGCGCCTGCAGTTCCTTGTGTGCTCATTTAAACGTCTGGACAAACAGCTAAATCAATATCCACGCAGAAACACACCTGTGAAACTGTCCTATACCCCTTTCGTTAGCATGTCTTCCCCAGCCAACAATGGGCCATAATCGACTCTATTCTCCCCGAGGTCATCTGTTGCCAGACACCATTATTCTGGCCTTTTCTCGCTTCCAGGCATACCTAGCCAATTAACCTACAAACCTGTACGTCTTTGGAGAGTGTGAGGAAACCAAAGATCTCAGGGAAAACCTATGTGGTCAAACTCCGTACAGACAGCACCCGTAGTCGGAATCGAGCACGGGTCTCTGGCACAGCAAGCGCTGTAAGGTAGCAGCTTTGCCGCCCTAAGGAATGTTTCTTAGCTATGTCTAATTCAAGTTGCTTTTGCGTATTAATAGTTACATCGTCCTTCAGCGGGATAATACTCCTGAACACAGCTAATGCTGTTGCCATGTCCTTTGATTCATTGCATCAGGGTTGATTTTCTAGCTTGATAATAACAGTAGAACGAAGAACATACCAGGCCATAAAGTTACAGATTGTGGTGTGAGATAATTTTGCAGATTGCCCACAGCATTCCACTGTGGGGAAATCTTTAGGGAATAAGGTCATTTTAGATGTTAAATCTGTCCTGAATTTATCCCATTTAGCATGCCTGCAGTAAACACAAGGGCCACATAACAGAGAAGATTCTCAATCTGAAAACTGGACTGCATGGTTATCATTTATATCAATACTATTATGGTCAGATGAATATGCAACAGGTAGAAGAACGAGGATAAAGTTAGGATGGCTGATCAACACTGCCACACTTTGGCCGTTATTTCCCTCAGGAGTTGGTCATCTCGGTCAGTGGTGCTTACTCCGGGTGATGCACAAAATATATTTGGCGCTCTTGCTATTCTCAATGCTTCTTCCATGTAGTGTTCAATATGATGGAGTATTTCTTCACAGTTTAATGACAGTAGCATGTGATTTGCTTGTCCATGAATGTCCCGATATCATGGGATCTGTCATATCCGTCACACCCACTGCTATCAAGCCAGAAAAGCAACAGTGGTGCAAGGCGTGCAAAGGCACAAGGCTAGAGTGGTATCAGGTATAACTGCAAGGTGCCAACACCAAAGACTAAGAGCCACTGCCTTCTATCCTTTTATTATTACTATTCTGCCATATTTGGTAGCTATGCCTTGCCTGTGAGACATGGATCATGATGCAGAACTCTAGGTGCTGGCTGAAAAAAAGTTTCATTCTGCAGGGACAACAACATCAGGCCATCGATAACCATTACTGATATAGTATTTTTTTTAATTTCTATTTATCTTTAGAACTGAAAATAAGTTCCCCGGTAACAGTATCAGCATTGAAACACTCCTCTAGATCTGCAATTTAGACATAGATTTCCAGCCCTGTAATTTAATCTCAACGTTTTAATATTTATGTTCCCAACAGTGCTGTTGCCTTCAATCAATTATTTAGATAAGAGGAACCAGTAATTGCTGAGTTGTCACTGCTGAACAAGTAGCTTACAAATTAGTCACTTGACAAAAAACCTATTGTCAAAATTTCTCTTTTCAAGATGTGGGAATTTCAGTGACATCTCAACAATTTCATACCAAAGGTTTACCATATATATCAGCACCGACAATAATTCAAAATATATTTTGGCTCCTTAACAGTCCAACACTTTTACTATTATAGACACAAAATGTTGGAGTAATTCATTTGGTCATGTAGCATCTTTGGAGAAAATAAAAAGTTAGGGGACTCTCAGTCTGAAGAAGGGTCTCAACCCAAAATATCACCTATTCCTTTTCTCCAGGGATGCTGCCTGTCCTGCTGATTCATTCCAACATTTTGTGTCTATCTACAGTATAAATCAGCATCTGCAGTTCCTTCCTACACTCTTGCTATTATTACTAACTATTATCAGTTGGTATGGCGTATATATTCGGGCCATCAGGGAATTGCATTGAGTGCCCAAAGTCAATTTAATAAAACCTTATCTCAAGGACACGCATAATTTCTACCCAGTGTAAAATCAAGTAAAGTTTACAAAAACTCTTCTCAAGAAGCTCAAATATCTATATTGCTGAAAGGAATTGACTGAGCACTAAAAAGTTTAATGTGCATTTGTTCCAAAGAAAGACAATGTTAAATTAGACCACTGACCCAAAACCTACCCCAGCCTCCAACAAAAGCATCCTTCTGCAAACCTCCCACTGCCCAGTGGGGTGGGACGGCACTCGCCTGGTTCCATACTCTATCCAATCACAGCGAGAAAACAAGTAGCAGTGGCCAAACCATGACCTCCGCTATCTCATAGATTGCCCAATTGGCAAGATCATCACACGTCTATTTTTCTTACATAATACTAAGAACCCCTAATTTAAACTAATCACTCCCTCTCTTTTTCTGTCAGGTTACTTCTTTGATATTCAGCAACAGACAAGTAAAAAATTCCTCTGATTAAGTACTGGGATGACTGGGGTTTCCAGCCACTGAATGCATCTCTATGATATCTGAAACAGACCCGAACTGAATGCAACACGTTGTCATATCAGAACTCAAGATAAGCTTTGGACTACACAGCCTCAACCCGTGGCAATATCTGAAACAGAGCTAAACTATTTGCAACTTTGATTTCATATTTGTCCTTTAGTTGAGTTTCTGACCTCGTATCTGTGCCATCAGCAAAATCTCCTTCCCAATGACTCCCCAACTCCACTTCTGCTTCAGTTTATCATCCATTTCGCTAGGTTTGACTATGCCAACTGACCCATAGACAGGCTACCTCATTAAAATTTCTATTAACTTGAGATCAAGCACTATTGTCCTTACCTCAAACAACACCAAATTCAATTCAACCACTACCTCAATCTTTTGAGGACTGGAATACAAAAATAGGGAAATGTTACCCCATTACATATGGCATTAGTGAGACCACATCTGGAGTAATGTGTACAGGACTAACATCCTTATTAAAAGGATATAAATGTATGAGAAGACATTTGGAGATGGGTTACTAGACAGGACTGGTACCTAGATGGGTTGTCTGAGGAAAGGTTGTACCAACCAGGCTAGTTTATGCTGTTCAGCAGATGCGATTAAAACAAGTAAGGGATCTTGACACTGTGGATGCGGAGAGGATATTCCTCTTATGAGAAAATGTAAAACTATGATCACTTTTAAAAATAAGATTTTGTCCATTCAAGACAAACAAGGGGAAATTTCTTTGGCCAAAGATGGAATGTTTTAAACTCTCTTCTCTAAAAGATCTTTGCAAGAGTCTTTGAAATTGTTTTGGAAAGTAGGCAGATTTTTGAGAGGCAAGAGGGAAATGTTACTATTGGAATGAGGAAATGTGAACCTCAGGATACAATCACATCAGATGTGAACATGTTAAATGGCAGAGGAGACAGTAGATACCAAGGAGCAGTAACTTTCTAATTCATATTTATATTCTCTGATTTTTTTTTGCTTATTTGCCCTCATAACTTGCATGGTTAATTATTCAAGAATCCGATTCAAAATAAGCCCTCAATGCTTTGGCATAAAAGCTAACCTAAGTGGTGTGCTGATAGAATTAACCTTAAATGCTGGCTATTCTTTCAAAGACCCAGTGGCGCTTTTTGAGGAGCAGGGTGGCCTTTGGTGGAAAGCAGTGAAGGAAGACACTCTGTTACAAGGTCAAGATGCTGAGGTTGTCCCTACCTCAACCTCCCTCCCCGTTACCACTCCATCCTGCATATATTCACTGAAAAGCAGTACTGTTTACAAGAGGAGATAAAAGAACAAGAGCCACAAATTTGACTCCGCTATATTTTATTATACGGTCTGATACCGATGAGAATAAGCTTGTTTTAAAAGTAAAGATGCTCTGACCTTTCCTCCAAGGGCTACACATAGACTTGGCCCTCATTTGCAAGAAAATGAGTGAAAGTATACACTAGAGTTCCACAAACAAGTCCTGTAAATCCAAATGCGTTGAAAGATGAATATACTTTATGTTTAAAGCGATAATCACTATTTCAAGGCACATTCAAAAGTACTTAACATGGATAGTAATTACCAAGTATTAATGGTAACATTTACTATCCAAATCCTGTGTGCCTCAGTTAAAATGTATTTGGTTTATATTAGAAATGGATATGGACTGGACGATTTAAACTATATTAAAAAGAAAATAATTTCAGCTAATTTTTAAAGCACTGCGCTTCATTGGATAAGCTAAAATTTGCAAGTCTACATTTGGAATTCTCATTCCATAGGATATTTATGTTTTCCACCACTGCTCTAGATCAATAAATTTCTAGTTCATTAGACCACATTAGCCATCACACGGAGCACATATGGTAGCTGGAAGACCGATTACTGTGACATACCACAGAAAAGGACAGAGAATTCAAGAGAAAAGGAATTAAGAGGGCAGAGCAATCCATATAATTGAATGAGTTATTAGCTTATCTAAAATCTGCGGGCAACCCACCACGAAGTTTTACCATTTACATGACTTGCGCTACCTTTTATTCCACATATATATATGTAAAACTTCCACTAATTTTCAAGAGCACAATAAACACATTTTCTGCTTGTGTCTCGGCAACAGGGAATTAAAAACCTACTTAAATGGAGGGGTGAAGCTTCTCCTCTGGGTGGCCACATTTGTTCTGGTAAGTAACTGTCGCTCTTCAGTGAAGTTGCTGGCTCTTCGGGGTTATACTCTATTTTGAAATGTTCCTGTTTCACCCTTTTCAGCGGGTTCGGTTTCATCTTTTTCAATGGTGACGGGGAGAGAAATTGGCCCTGAACCTTTTTGGGTAGGAGTGATCCCGATGGAACCTGCCGGACGGATGGAATGGTCAGACTGAACTTAGTTGATTTACCCGTAGCGGGCGAGAAAGTATGCGTGTTCTCAGTTGGTGATTTCATGCCAGTTGCCACTGGCTTTGGGGACACTTTGAGCCCAGGTGTGACAGATGATTCAAAAGGATGCATTTTCCTTTTCATGAGCTCCTTCAATGTGTCTATTGGCGAACCATTAACTGTCCATTCGGTCACCCCAAACTGCCTCAGGTGTGACCTTGCGTGACTTGACAGCCCCTTGCGGTTCTCAAAGTAATCACCGCAAAATTCACAACGCGTCTCTTTGCTAGGCGTTGAATCAATCGCTGTAAATAAAAAAAAGGGGAAATTGCAATGAACATTTTTTCATATATGACTTCCCCTTAAACATAAGTGAAATTGATTGGTCCACTTTAGGTCTCCTTATGCCATAAGCCTTTCCTTGATTTGATGAGCAAGCAGGCGACAGGACAATGCTGTGTAAATTAAGCACAGGAAGAAAGTGGTCTAGGTTATTTTCATGCATTCCCAAGGAGAAACACTTGGTGTTCACATGCCACAACCAGGGTTTGGCATAAGGAATGTACAGCAAATCGTAGGATGGGGCTTAACATCAGCTATAACATGCAGCATAACTTGGTCACAATCACCCCCACCCTGTAACCCTCCCCTCAATTCACAACTCTAATTTACCCATCTTTCTCTTCCTAAAATATGACCACGGCAGTCTTGTGTCCAGTGACTCAAGCAACTAGACACAGCAACTTTGTCAGCTCACATGAACGATCATTTATCTTGTTTGTGAGCCCAGACATCAAATGCCAGAAGTCTTCTAAAGCATCATATAAAAAGCCACCAGCATCTATTTGATATGGAAGGCAATACTCTGCAACCAAATCATGGGTTTTATTTTATCTTCTCATCTAAAGTGAAATAACCCAGCAGATTTGGACTTGACTCAAGGTCCTTAGATCCCGTAAGAATCACTACACACGGCAGCATTTTTAATCCATTACAAAACTGAGGGAACAGAAACGGTCAATCGGAATTTCTCCACGCATCTCATGACAAAGTGCTCAAGAATACTCTACGCTTAAGAATCAGAAAAGGCTGCAAGGTCATCAACAAAAGATGGATTTGACTTATTTTACAATTTCAAATGGCTGAAGTACATACCAAATCACCAATTACAATAAAATTGGAAACTTACTTTGCGCATTGAAACTCTTGGACACAATATATTAAGTACTTCAGTACATCAGATTATTTAAAAGTGCTCCTTTTCTAATCAATTCACAATACTATTTTTCCAGCATTATTTTCTGCATTCTTGCTTTCAGACATATGGCTGTGCATTCTATCAACAAGGAACTGCAGATGCAGGCTTACAACAAAAGACAAAGTGCTGAAGTAACTCAGCATGTCAGGCAATATCTCTGGAGAACATTGATAGGCGACGTTTGAGACTGACTGTCGGAGGGAGGAGAGAAAAGCTGGAAGAAAGAAGGGGAAGGACAACACTGGCAAGTAATAGGTTGATAAAAGCCATCTGCCAAGTTTTGATAGGCAGATGGCTGGAAAAAGACCAGAAATGAAAATACATTAGGTATGAGATGAAAGGAATGGAGAGCTGCAAATTGTGATGCTTGGGGAAGGAATGTAGGTGTAAAGGAATGTGAGAAATAGGTGCAGGTGGGTCTGGGGCGGGGGGGGGGGGGGGGGGGGGGGGGGGGGGGATCTGTAGTTACCTAACATTGGATAATTCAATTTTCTTACGGTTGGGTTGAAAGCTACCCAAGCAGAATGTGCGTTACTGTTCCTCCAGTTTATGTTTGGTTTCATTCTGGCAATGGAAGCAGCCCAGGACAGAAAAGACAATATGGGAACCGGAAGAGTTGAAATAGTTAGCAACCTCGCCGATGTGCAAGAGGCCTTATCAGGAACACCGAATGCTGTAAACATTAGACTAGGAGCATGTGCACCACCCACTCACCTGGAAGGGCTGTTGGGGTCACTGGATGGAGATGAGGGAGGAGGTATGGGAACACGTGTTACATCTCCTGTGGTTGCAGAAGGGGGGAGGGGGTTGGGAGGGAAGGGAACTAAGGAGTTGCATCTCTACAGATGGTCTCTGCAGAAGGCAGGTAGGGGTGGGGATGGTAAGATGTCACTGGTGGTGGGCTAGCAGTAGAGATGACAGCAATGTCAGAGGTTGATGTGTTGGATGTGGAGGCTGGTGAGGTGAAAGGCGAGGACCTGGGGAGCTTTACCCTTGTTGCATCTGGGGGCAAGGGAGCAAGAGCACACCCACGGGACAAAGAGGAGTCCCAGATAAGGGATCCCTCTATGACAGCAGAGGGAAAACCAAGTTCACTAAAGAATAAGGGCTTCTCAAATGTCCTAGAATGGAAAGCCTCATCCTGGGAGCAGACATGGCAGAGACGGAGAAAGGTTAAGGGTGGGGATAGCGTCTTTGCAAGAGCTAGGGTGGGAAGGCAGACATAATTGGGACACAAGTGCCCATGGCTTCACCTTTAACTTGGAGAAAATGAGAGGAGTCAAAGGAGAAGATGTTGAGGGTGACGGTCGCTGAGAGTGTTAGAGGAAGGAAATTGATTGGGTCTCAGTTCAAAGAAGAACCAGAAGGCCTTGAGACCTTGCTGGTGGGGGGTGGAGATGTAAAAGGACTGAACATCCATGGCAAAGGTGAGGCATTGGGAGCCTGGAAACTTGAAATATATTGAAGAGTTGAAGGGCATGCGAGGTGCCTCAGATGTAGGTCGGAAGGGACTCGCCAAGAGGGGATAGAATGGAATCAAGGTACTTGGAGATGAGTTCCATGCATTGCAATATTGTGGATTTCTGAAAAGGTAAGCTTGGACAGAAGTAGATATGACAAATTACTTGGTACAATTTCCTTAGAAAGTTGGATGAATACCTAACAAGTATTCAACTCAAACTGGCTTCTTCTAGTGGATAGCACTCCTTTGTGAATGCTTCAAAAAAAATAAGAACATCACTTGATAGGTTGCACAGTTACGTCTGATCCCTCCCCATTATGGTAAGCTACATTTGATTGTTAATGTCAGCTGCACTCAGTGGTAACGTTCTTTGCTGTGAATCTGATGGCTGTAGATTCAAGCCACTTCACGCAACCTAACCAACTCTGCAAGACTGTGAAGTGCTGCCATTTTGAAGACAATACTTCTAAATTAAGTGCCAACTAAGAACAATCCCAATGCACCTTTGCAGGACGTGCTGGGAAATCATTCAATGTTTTAACTAGCAAGGATTCATTAACCAGCATCAAGAAGATTAACTAACCATTCATGTCATCGTTGGGCAAAAAACCTTACTAAGCAACCCACAAAAGTGACAAGACTCAAAACTAAATGTATTGCCCAGAAAGCACTTAAGGACATTGAGACCATGAACACAACATGGTTTGATCTTAAGCTGACTGATGGATGACATGAACTTGGACAAAAAAGACCACAATTTGACCAGCCACACTTGAATTTGCACTAATAAAGCTCTGTGAATATTTATAAACAAATCCTTCCAGCTGTTAAGCTACAAATTAATTCTGTCTTCCAAAGTCATGGATGTTTTTGCCCATTTCTCAGATACTTACTGTAAAGGGTTTACCTTTACATTACACTTAATTTTGCCATGGAAAGAATAACACAAAGGTCTGGCACGCAGACATCTGTAGAGATGCCATCAACTCTTCCCCCTTGGGTCATTATGACCCCAGGTCCATATATCCTTGAAATACATAATGCATTATCTTGCCCACCTATCACTAATTAAGACCTTACACAGATTTATAGGTGACGTTGACCAATAAGATTCGGAAGTCAGCCCATTATTAGGACTCGAGGCCTGAGAAATCCCAGATGGCATATGCATTCCCATGGTAACGTGCTTCAGTTTTTTCTGGGTTGACATTGAATGAGATGTTGATGTTTTCTTGTTGACTGGTGATCCTAATTTGAAATTGCTCTTTTCCGCTTTGAGAGCAGACACCTTTTGGTAGCTGTGCGCTTTCTTCATCGGTAGCATGGATGATAAAGCGTTCTGAATCCCCTTTTTCTTAATGAATTCATTCAGAGCTTCAATCGGAGATCCTTTGGAATCCATATCCACCGCTCCAAAGTGCCTCAAATGAGCTCGGGAATGGCTTGACAGCCCCTTCCGGGTTTCAAAGCAGGCACCACACAACCGACAGCTTATGTGTTCACTGTTTACTGCTGTGAATGAAAGAGAGAAGTCGTATTTAACACCGTTTGAACGGCATCTGTGTTACATTCATTAACCTCTCACACACATCAACCTTGCTATTCCCAGTGCAATCTATGAAGAATTCTGCAGCTCCATGAAGTAACTCAATAACCCCATATTACAGAATTTATATTTTCTGGTTTTAGAGCTGAAAAAAATGTTGGTCCTAGATCAGACTGACTCGTCTTGCTATTTGACGTTTAATCTCAATTCACCTGGAGTCACAATCAGATCTTTAACCGAGTAGTCTCCCCAGTTGTGGATAGAATGCAAATTAAAATTAGCCAAAGATTTCATTCCTGGCCAGTAGACAGGAACTCTCGCTGGAAGAAGCATGTGTACCACAAACTCTGAGTGAGAATACTAGACACAGCTGATTCATCCATGCAGTTCAATGGGTTGCCAAACTGGGAGAGAGCTGGAAGGCTGCCAGCAAGCTCAGAACAACTGCCAAGAAATCACAAGTGCTTCCTCTGCTTTCTAGTCAACTCACATGATAAGCATAATTTCTTAACAGTATGGGTTAAGGTAAAGAGGGAGTGATAAATATCATCTGAGGTGCAACAGCAAAGGCACCAAGAACATCTCCAGGCCAAAAGTATGTCTTGCAAAATTGAATGAAAGGAAAAGTGAAAGTAAATAAAACTGAAGAATATAAAATACAACTGAAAAGCTGAGTCGAGCAGTTTTGCTAAAGGCAGCCTTTCCATGGTATGTTGTGGTAAGTATTGTAATCAGCAAATCCATTTAATTATTTGGGAAAAATAGAAATTAGAAAAAAAGAGAAAGATTGATATGAGCCTTGCCTGATTCGCAACTACTATTAAGCAATTATGTCAGTTGATTAAGGAGCATAGTCCACATCCCAGATCAATAGATGTATAATGCCAAATGCACAACAGCCTGCCTGCTAATTCCAGCACTCTCATCAAAATTAAAACGGTAATGGTTGATGACGCAAAAGAACAAACAACAAACTAAGTCTCGAGAGAAACAGACAACCACCACCATTTTAAAATAAAGGTCCCAGAAGTACATAGAAACAAAGTACCAAAGACAAAAGGTTCCAAACCACACCCATGCATACAGGAGTATAAACAAAATATATAGAGCCAGGCAAGTACAAGAGCAAATGTGAACAGCCTTAATTTGTGAAAGCAGTGTCATCTACAAAGTACAGTTTAAAAAGTCGGTGCCGTTGTTACGTTTGTGTATGAATCACGCCACAAAATACTTGGGTATTTTTAAAAATCAGTAGGTGAAGATAGTAAATGCACAAAGTAAGTTTCCATCAACCTTAGTATCTCAGACAGGCTAGCACTGAAATTCACCCAACCTTAAATGTATTTTTATATTTCCCTAATCCTTCATCTATCCCTGTTCATTCCTGACCAAAAGAAACAAAAGCCAAGAATTGTATTTATTTAAAATAAAATACCTTGGTATACTTTAAATAAGTGCAATAGAACTTAGAAAGTAAAATGAACGAATGCCACAAAGGCCCATGCCATGTGGCTGCTACAGCTAGTGTTCAAGAAGGCCAAGATATAAATTGCATTCTGCAATACTCAAGACACAGGTAGATTCATAGAGTCTGAAATGTGCAACTTTTGAAACATCTACATGGTACAGATAAAGTCTACAACGTAATAACAGATTCTATGCATATCCTATGCTTATCTAAAAATAACTTTAAATCATAAAATATAGGATTGAATAAATGTAAACTTCCTGTGGGTGTACGAATCTTTTGGATTAAGATTATGCGTAAGAACATTTTATACTAAAAATGTGACCAAAATTTCATTGGGAATTCACAAAATCCTCAATACATCACACCTCATTCACAAATGAATTCCAGTACCCTTAATCATATTAATGCTACTCTCAAAAGCTCATGTCTCCTGACAGATGAAAAATACACAATATTCGGTTCTAATGAAAGGTCTGTAGAAGATGGGATCAAGGGTATCGATGGTTTTCACTTAAACCAAATCCTACTGTTGCTAGAAACAGCAAAGGGTGGTGCAGCGGTACAGTTACTGCCTTACAGCACCGGGTTAGATCCCGACTACGGGTGCTGTCTGTACGGAGTTTGTACGTTCTCTTTGAGGGTTTTCTCCGAGATCTTCGGTTTCCTATCACACTCCAAAGACGTACAGGTTTGTAGGTTAATAGGCTAGGTAAATGCAAAAAAAACCCCAAAAAGCTTTTGTCCTTAGTGCGTGTAGGATGGTGTTAATGTGCAGGGATCGCTGGTGGTCGCCGACCCAGTGGGCCAAAGGGCCTGTTTCCGCGCTGTATCTCTAAACACAAACTAAAACAACGTGAATAAAACAAATGGTAAAGCCTAACAGAGCACACAACCATGATGCATGCAGTTTAGCATAATGATTAATTCTTCTCCTTGCACAAATCACCAATGACAAAAATTTTGCGCTTGTTTTAACAACAGAAATGTGCTGCATTTTTGTTTAACAGAACAATGGGTTTTCATTTAAAATGCAATCACCCTTAATTATACCCTTCATGCTATTGGTTACAGCCTTGCACTAAGATCTAATGAAATCTGCCACAATGCTGTCCATGTGTCTATGAGCAGTAATTATTCTACATCGCCACCTCTTTATACCAGTAGACTTGGATAAAATAACAACATACTGTAACATATATTTCTTTACTAACAGAATAATCTACAAGTCAGACCGCCCTGGAAAAGCAGATGGGGTTTGTGTCAGTAGCCCAGAACATATGACTCTGAATTTTATGGTGCTGGAATGTAGCAACTTTTGCTTGCTCTTCCCAGAAAAAGATCTACCATGATCCGATACAATTCCCTACTCTTACCTATATACATGGGTTTTACTTAGAAACATAGAAAATAGGTGCAGAAGTAGGGCATTCGGCCCTTCGAGCCAACACCACCATTCAATATTATCATGGCTGATCATCCACAATCAGCACCCCGTTCTTGCTTTCTCCCCATATCTCGTGATTCCGTTAGCCTTAAGAGCTAAATCTAACTGTCTCTTGAGCCAAGTGAATTGGCTTGATTACATATATTTATAAATTATCTGTTCTGAATGGATAATGTGCAAAACTAAGCTTTTCACCGTATCTCGGTACACGTGACAATAAAAAACCTAAACCTAACTAATCTAAGGTCTAGGATGAAGGTCCAGACAACTAGGCTAAGGACCAAAAAAAGGTGTTAGATAACATTTACAATAACGAATATTACTGGCATCTGACTGCAATACAGCACAAAGTGAAATGAAGATCGATGTTGTGAAAGAAAATGTATTTTAATATCAGATTCAGCACAGCACATTAAATGACTTTCAGATATCAATTAAAATGAAAAGAATGCTCATACTACCGAGTTCAGCCAAGCACACACACACAAACTAATTGGATCAGAAATATGCAGCTCAGAAGCCACTCTAGGGTGGCACAGTGCCGCTGCTGGTAGAGTTGCTGCCAGAGACTTGGGTTCGGTCCTGACCTCAGGTGCTGTCTATGTGGAGTTTGCACATTCTCCACATGACCACATGGGTTTCCTCTGGGTGCTCTCGTTTCCTCCCACATCTCAATGACATGTGGGTTTCCAGGTTATTTGGCCCTTGTAAGCTTATATAGGGAGATTGGGCAATATACAAGGGAAAAGGGAGAAGGTTATGGTGATAAATTCAAATGAGAAATGAGGTCTAGTGGAGCACAAATCTCAGCATTGACTAATTGGAGCCAATTGGCCCAATTCTGTCACATATGGCGTGCATATGTACATTAAAACAAAATCAAGAAATAAAAGCAATAACAGGCCATCCAATCCCTTAAGTTACTCAACAACTCAATAAGATCATGGTTGAACTGTACCATCCTACTGGTTCCATTGCACCCAACTCCCATGCTGACCAGGATTCTCTCCAAACCTTGAACACAACTCATGATGCAGCTTCCATAGACGTGAGATAGAGAAAATCCCTCCCTATTGCCATATTAGACAAACAACCCTGAAATTCTGTAATTATTCCCTTTAGTTTTATATTCCAATACAAAGACATATGTAATAGGAATAAATCGTCACTTACCTGTCCTAATGGTGATCAAAACACTGTAGGAGGATATTTAGACCCTGGAGCCTGTTCTGCCATTCAATAAGTTCCTCAATTTATCTATAGGCTCAATGAAATATCCTCAAAAAACATTACAGAACCTTACAAATGCCAGGAAATATACCCTTGTTTGCTTTGTTCTCCATAAAGTCCAAGGATATTTCTGGTAAATCTACTGCCCCAAGCTTTGCAGAAAATATAGCACTTAGTTCTCACATTAGCATAGGCTAAACAAGACTTCATATATATGTGACATAACCTCCATCCATTGGTTTATCTTCTTAAAGGGAGGCATTTGTTTAGCCTTTTGACTTTCTTTAGCTATTCAGAACATTATTGAGTTGCAATACGAATCCTCTAGTTTCTTCAGAACTCTAACTTCTGGCTTTTCACATAAAGTAATAGAACTTCAAGGCGGATAACCTAATTTATTCACAGTGACATGAATATGCAAAAGTTTTGCCCATTTAATTTATTTATATCTAATGCAATGCTTTCAAGAACACTACCTCCTACACGCAGCCTCCTTTGAGATGTGATGTTCTATCCAGAAATAAATTATTTATAGAAAATTATCACCAATAGAGATTGTAGAACATACGTAGTCACATGCTTCAAATTTGAGAGGTGACATCACTTCTACTTCACTTAGATTTTAGCTTTTAGTTTTAGAGATATGGTTATCTGCATTTGAAGTCTTACATTCATTTAGCTCATTATCACTCCCATCCATTCCCCTCTTAGGCTTTACTAAGCTGTCGTCCTCAATTCAAGCAGAAATGCATCTGAGGAAATATGGAAGCATTGATACTAGACTGCCAAAGGAACAGATTGCAAATCAATTTACAAGATCATGCTGAAGGATTATATAAGGAAACAGAATAAAGATTGTATGGAAGTTATTTGTGCAACATGTTATATAGGTCAAGGACTATTTCAGCTTCCATGAACATTATAACATCAAAGAAATGTCAGAAATCTGTAAAGTGCTATGGCTTTTATGCAAAGCTCTTTCATCTAATTAATTTGGAAGCGGATCCATTAACTATTTTTCATTTACAATGATGCAAGATGTATTCTTGAAATGTATATGCAATGAACCCTGGGTAGGAAAGAGACGTAGTATTTTGTTTCAAACTGAAGGAATTAAACATACTGCTCTATGTTATTGAAAAATCCAGATATGTGAACAAAGCCCAGAGTGTAAAATGCCTTCATAGTGTAGCAACAAAAATCATCAAGAATGCTAAGGGCTTTTAAATTTCATAAGGGGCTAAAGGAAGACTATTGGCAATAACATCTTGACATTTTGGAAAAGAACCAGCAATGTGCAATGAATTCTGATTTCCTGTTGGCATTTCTATTCGTCCATATACACTCGTCCATATACACAAAAGTACAATCATTCATGTAAACCTCTGTGACACGCAACTTCTCCACCCCAATTTGACTAAATAGTAACTGATTTGTCTGATGACTCAATAAGTGAATTCAAGTTAGCTAACTCAATTTTGTAACTGATGGGAGCTGAATTATATATATATATATACACACACACACACACACATATATATATATATATATATATATATATATATATACACACACACACACATATATACTGTGATTTTACAAATCAGATCACTTTCATGCCCAATAGTGACCATAACTTACTGAGGTTTAAAGGTGTATTGTCATCTTGAGGAGACCAAAATAGTTTCTTTGACAGTAGTTCTCCTGACGTCTGAGGAGTGTTCATCAATGATCTACCAGCTTTCCCTTGCTCTGGAGATTTACTGGACACTGGCTTTGGTAAAATGGGGTGCACTTTCTTGAGTGTTGAAGTCTGAGACTGACTCTTGGGTGGGCTGTTCATGCCCAACTTTGGCGATTTAGCTGTTGGTGGCGTTTCACCTTGACACTCCTCCCCGAGTGGTTTGCCAAGAGCCTCTTGTTTTAAACCAGACATGTCCTTTGGTGCATAGCTTTGTGGTTTATCATTAGCCAAAGCTGAGGGTAAAACATTAGGTATCCCTTTTCTTTTCATCAGTTCATACAATGTACCAATGGGGGCACCACTGCTTTCTGAATCCGGTACTCCAAACTGCCTCAGGTGGAAGCGTGCGTGACTCGACAATCCTTTACGAGTTTCAAAGCAGGTGCCACATAACTGACAGGAATTCAGCACTAAAGCAAAACAAAACAAACACAGTCAATCCAGACAAAAAATGAAAATGTTGATAAATTCAAATAGATCTTAACAGTTAAAAAGCTGTACTTGGAGAGCCATGATCCTAAAATGTCCAAGCGTGAATATAAACAACTTATATTACCTTTCCTAATACCCTGCAAAGTGGAACAAGTTACTCCATAAGAAGGTGACAAACATATTGGTTATGTACGCTATAGTGACAGAGGTGGCAAAAGATTACCTCGATAGAATAAAACCAAAAAGATAAAGAACTTCCTTCTTGCTATAACTAATTGCAAGACTTCTCCGGAATGGTGTCTTCTTCTATTTCATGCCTAACGGCACCAAAGAGAGGTCAGATAAAAGCTCTTGCAGCATATCCATTCACAAATACAAAGACAGCACGTAAATTTGCCATGAATTAGTTTTCTTTTCGAAGCCTTCATCTTCTTACTAAAAGGATTTGACAAACATTGTTCCTTTACATTGTCTCCTCGGATAAACCCAAATAATCCCTCTCAATTGCTGATCCAGATGATTAAACGCTCCCTTTCTCACGCATTCTTTGACTGGCTGTTATTTTCATGTCGTCATCACATCATCTCCCTTGCTCTATTACTCTTTTTATCTCTATACTCTGCCTTCCAATTAGGACAATCCAAACTGCTCTTGTTATATTTCTTATTAATAACAAAGATGTAGATTTAAAACTTTCCATCAAAATGTTATGGAACTAATTTCTCAGAGAGGTAGCAGCTTCAAGTACCCGTGTGTTAATATCTTAGACGACCTGTCCTAGCCTCAGCACATAGATATAATCACAGCAAAGGCATGCAACCACCTCCGCCTATTAGATGTTTAAAGAAATTTGGCACATCACCGAATACTGTAACAAACGTCTAGACACACTATAAAAACGTATTCTGACTGCTTGCATCATGCCTAATATGGCATTTCTAATAGGAACACAAAAAGCTGCTGAGACTGATGGTTTCTGCCCGACTTATCGTTATCATGATCATCTATGAGGAACTGCCTCAAGTAGGTGCTATCTATCTTCAAAGATCTCCGCCATCCGGGCCATACCCAGTTCCTGTTGCTACCGATGGGCAATGAGGTACAGAAGTGCAAGTCCCATACCACCAGGTTCAGGAACAGCTACTTTCCTACAAGCATCAGATTCTTGAACGGACTCATATAACCTTAATCCTACCTCGGCACAGAACATTATGAACCATTTCTTTCTCTACCATGGATTTTCATTCTAATTGTGTTTTGCATTAATGAATTGGTTTTTTTTAATGCAGTATTTTTCTTTTCACAGTCTTGTATAATTTATGTTTTTTGCACATTGTCTGTGTTGGTGGTGATGCAGCTACAAATGAAATGTTCACTTTACCTGTACCTCACTGTACAATGTAACAATAAACTTGACTTGAAGTAGACAGTACTGGAAATCATCAGCTGATTGACCTGATGAGCATCTGCAGTAGCTCGGATTTCCAGCAACTACCATTTTTATACAAGTTTCACCTGCAGATTTTATCCCTACATGTACAACCTTCCTTCCAAGTTTACTTTCAGTAAATACATGCCTAAAACAAGGCAAAGTATGATTGATCAGTGATCAAATTTCGAACTCTATTGGCTCTTTCTGCATGTTGAACAAAAAAAAGTTACATTGTTATTACAGCATAGTTTTTAAATCATTCCTTATACGGTAGTCAGGGTGTTCCCTAAAATCTTAACAGTTCATCTTTGTCATTTCTGGAAAAGATATGCTTTACAATATCACTTCTCAATAAAAAGACCCTTTGTGCTGTGTGATATGTGTTGATTGCGAGTTGCCTGAGCAACCTACTTTTATCAGTGTCATTTATCAGTGGATTCAGGAATGTTTTTTGCAACTGCCACTTAATTAAAATATTGTTTCATCCTTCCAATGACATCTAAAAATACATCACAGTAGCACATGTTTTTAACATGGGCTGATAATGTGCTGCTTTTCGATTGAAATGTCAAAACCTGTTCCTGTCTGTTCTCAGTAGGGTGTAAAAGATTCCTTCACACTATTTTGAAAGGGAAGAGGAGAATTATTTCTGGTGGCCTGGTCAGTCCTGGAGTCGCAATCGACATCACTAAAATAACTGGAGGCAGACAAAAATGCTGGAGAAACTCCGGGTGAGGCAGCATCCATGGAGCGAAGGAAATAGGCGACGTTTCGGGTCGAGACCCTTCTTCAGACCCATTAAAATAACTGTCCTGTCTATCATAAATACCTATCCCGCTGAGTTACTAGTTACTCCAGCATTTTGTGTCTACCTTCACTAAAATAACTTATCTGGTCATAATCATATTGTTATTTAGCAGAGGAATATTGTGTACAAATTGGTTACCATAAACGCTTTAATACAATAGTGACCAAAATATTTTATTGGACCAGAGATGTCTTGAAATGGACACAAAGGGCAATGTGGATATATATAGTATTGTGTTGATGACCATCACAATTCCATTATTATGGGGAGGCACATGGGCGGTGAAAGAATCCGCGGGTAAAATAAATGCTGGTCATCTGAAGAAGGGTCTCGACACGAAGTGTCACCCATATCTTCTCTTCAGAGATGCTGCCTGTCCCACTGAGTTACTCCTGCCTTTTGTCACTATTTTTGGTCATTTAAATACGTGCATCTTCAAGCTTGTTTCGGAAAAAATACCGAATACAAGCTGACATGATGGGAGATCCAAATCCATCGTAACATCCATCTGCATTTGTCTTCAGATCAAGTATGGCAAAGAACAACAAGCTAAGAAATTTCAATCCTGGGTAAGAATACAATCATTAACTCACTTACATGACTAACAGTTAGTCTAGTGAAGATGTAAGATTTCTACTATCTTCCCCTGAAGTGGCATTAATAATTACATTGACAAATTCGAGTTGCTGCATATTCAGCTTCACAAGAACCAAAACATTCAATGTCACCCCTGCAACTAGTTAAGCACAGGAGGCTTTCTCCCTATACAGTTATTTCTAGAATGCGAACAACATTCTTGTTGTGCTGTACTTATCTACACAATGATTGCATGTGCACAGCATCAAAAGAGATTAGATTTATCTTAATAAAATAACCTAACAGTAAAGCATACCGTCTAAAAGACAAATGGTATTTTAGACAATTGACACTTTCAACACTAAATGCATTTTCACTTTCATGTGACAAGGTGCAAGTAATAAAGGTAACGTTCACATTCCAATTTAAACCCTGATGCGATATTAACAATGTTTCTGCTAAATGCTGCCAAATATATCCGATTTATTCCTCTACACAGTTCAGCTGCAAAGGCCATATTCCTCCCGTTTTAGGATAATGACCTAATTCAAAATGTCCAAAACACACCACTATAGATTGTTAAAAATAAAAGTAAAAATGTGTAGAAGAAATGGTAGAAAGGCTTTTCAACAGTTCTTACATCTATGGATTAACAAACCGATCCAGATAAGTGATACTGGTGTCTCAAAATCAAACACTCTTTGTGACAAGTATCATATTCAGCATTCATAGATGACATGCAGCAAGGCAAAATCCACCACATTCCTCCACACTCTCCAACAATAGGCCTCATCTTCAAAAAAACACTGCCTCTTCATTTTCCATTTCCTACACAAGCCATTACTGTTCCAAGTGAAAATGTCGTGTACATTTCTGACCACACACTGTAAACTGATTTTGAACAAGGTCAATGCAAGCAGTAGACAGATTTCATTCCATAACCCTGGGCTACAATTCAGTAAGAATCTCAAAGAAAACAAATCTTAAATTACTGTTTCCGAATTGAAAGGAAAATCTAAACAATATAAGATGGAGGCTATTTGATCTCATCAATGGCATTCCCGATGCACATGGCACTGATGGAACAAGTAAATTAAGCACCATACAGTAAGATGGTAACCTCCTCCACAAACTAATATAACATACAAATTAAATGCATTCCAGGCATCTTTCCATTGATTTTCATTATTATCAAGTATTTTACTGGGTTCAAGACGATTCTTGTCATCTCTTCACTGATCAAGACAACTGTGGTAAACTTACATTTGTTTGACTGTAGTGAATCCTCCCCTTGACTGACCAAGGAAATTTTGGAAAGACACTGCTTGGGATGCGAGTTATCATCCAACGCCCCCAGAAATCCATTTTTCTCTTGCAATTCGGTTTCTCCAGAACTATGCCCAGATGGCAAGTCCAGCACCAGAGCAGACATTTCATCATCGTCCGGATCTATTATCACCACTGAAATCAGAAATTATATTGAGTTATTTCAATCGTTAAGATCCCCAAAGATCAAATATCTTTTGGTAGGCCCAGTGTACAAAAAGCAAGGATTAGAAAAGACTAAAATGAGGGTACAAGGCCACTTGGAATTCCCCGTGCTCAAGAATAGTTTTGCTGGTAGAACATTTCCAGATCACTGTCACTCAAATTGTAATGATTGAGGTATCTGGACTGAGGTGTATTGAGTGATTTAGTCAGTGACAACACTGCCTGTATTATGCTTGCAATATATTCACATTTAACACCATGCCCTGGTAACTGGACAGCAATTATGAAGTAAAACTGTTAATTCCTCTATTCCTTGCCTCAACCTACATACCTAATGGAAGACTCCCCAAAAAAACGGTTAAAATCAATCAATTCAGCTCAGATCAATAAATTCAAAGAACTTCTTATGTGGTTTGTACTACACCAAGTGATAAACTTCAGTCACAAGGTTAAAGGGAAGAGTTATAAATATTAAAGTTTTAAACAAAACAATTAACATTTACAATTATTTGAGTTTATCAACTGAAGCAATTTACTGGGGTTACATCCCTATTTTACAATGGTCTGTTAGCTCGGCAACTATGAACATTGAAAATTTAGGGAGTTACAGACATGGGAAGAAGGACTGAGAGGGTGAGAAACATCTTACTCAAGAGTGATGTACCATCTTTGAGAATCTTTACCGTACAAAACTCTGGATACACTGGTTGTTGAATAAGCTCCTCACTGAGATGTTGGATGTTGGATACACTGAGATGTTGGGTGTTGTGTACAGGCCACCTAACAGTAGCAGTGAAGTTGGGGATGGTATCAAACAGGAAATTAGAAATGCGTGTGACAAAGGCAAAACAGTTATAATGGGTGACTTCAATCTACATATAGATTGGGTGATTCAAATTGGCAGGGGTGCTGAGGAAGAGGATTTTTTGGAATGTATGCGGGATAGTTATCCAAATCAACATGTAGAGGAACCAACGAGAGAGCAGGCTATTTTAGACTGGGTTTTGAGTAATGAGGAAGGGGTAGTTAGACGTCTTGTTGTAGGTGCTCCCTTGGGCAAGAGTGACCATAATATGGTTGAGTTCTTCATTAGGATGGAGAGTGACATTGTTAATTCAGAAACAATGGTTCTGAACTTAAAGAAAGGTAACTTTGAGGGTATGAGACGTGAATTGGCCAAGATTGACTGGCAATTAATTCTAAAAGGGTTGACGGTGGATATACAATGGAAGACATTTAAAGACTGCATGGATGAACTACAAAAATGGTTCATCCCAGTTTGGCAAAAGAATAAATCGGGGAAGGTAGTGCATCCGTGGATAACAAGGGAAATCAGGGATAGTATCAAAGCAAAGGGTGATGCGTACAAAGTAGCCAGAAAAAGCAGCATACCAGAGGACTGGGAGAAATTCAGAGACCAGCAGAGGAGGACAAAGGGCTTAATTAGGAAAGGAAAAATAGATTATGAAAGAAAACTGGCAGGGAACATAAAAACTGACTGCAAACGTTTTTATAGATACGTGAAGAGAAAGAGATTAGTTAAAACAAATGTAGTCAGAAACAGGTGAGTTGATCATGGGGAACAAGGATATGGCGGACCAATTGAATAACTACTTTGGCTCCGTCTTCACTAAGGAAGACATAAATAATCTGCCGGAAATAGCAAGGGACCGCGGGTCAAAGGAGGAATTGAGTGAAATCCAGGTTAGTCGGGAAGTGGTGTTGGGTAAATTGAATAGATTAAAGGCCGATAAATCCCCAGGGCCAGATAGGCTGCATCCCAGATTACTTAAGGAAGTAGCTCAGGAAATAGTGGATGCATTAGTGGTACTCTTTCAAAACTCTTTAGATTCTGGAGTAGTTCCTGAGGATTGCCGGGTAGCAAAAGTAACCCCTCTTTTTAAGAAGGGAGGGAGAGAGAAAACGGGGAATTACAGACCAGTTAGTCTAACATCGGTAGTGGGGAAACTGCTAGAGTAGTTATTAAAGATGAGATAGCAGCACATTTGGAAAGTGGTGAAATCATTGGACAAAGTCAGCATGGATTTACGAAAGGTAAATCATGTCTGACGAATCTTGTGGATTTTTTCGAGAATGTAACTAGTAGCGTGGATAAGGGAGAACCAGTGGATGTGGTATATCTGGACTTCCAGAAGGCTTTCGACAAGGACCCACATAAGAGATTAGTATGCAAACTTAAAGCATACGGCATTAGGGGTTCAGTATTGATGTGGATAGAGAACTGGCTGGCAAACAGGAAGCAAAGAGTAGGAGTAAACGGGTCCTTTTCACAATGGCAGGCAATGACTAGTGGCGTACCGCAGGGCTCAGTGCTGGGACCCCAGCTATTTACAATATATGTTAATGATCTGGATGAGAGAATTGAAGGCAATATCTCCAAGTTTGTGGATGACACTAAGCTGGGGGCAGTGTTAGCTGTGAGGAGAATGCTAGGAGTGCAAGGTGACTTGGATGGGCTGGGTGAGTGGGCAAATGTTTGGCAGATGCAGTATAATGTGGATAAATGTGAGGTTATCCACTTTTGGTGGCAAAAACAGGAAAGCAGACTATTTTTTAAATGGTGGTCGATTAGGAAAAGGGGAGATGCAGCAAGACCTGGGTGTCATGGTACACCAGTCATTGAAAGTAGGCATGCAGGTGCAGCAGGCAGTGAAGAAAGCGAATGGTATGTTAGCTTTCATAGAAAAAGGATTTGAGTATAGGAGTAGGGAGGTTCTACTTCAGTTGTACAGGGTCTTGGTGAGACCACACCTGGAGTATTGCGTACAGTTTTGGTCTCCAAATCTGAGGAAGGACATTATTGCCATAGAGGGAGTGCAGAGAAGGTTCACCAGACTGATTCCTGGGATGTCAGGACTGTCTTATGAAGAAAGACTGGATAGACTTGGTTTATACTCTCTAGAATTTAGGAGATTGAGAGGGGATCTTATAGAAACATAAAATTCTTAACGGGTTGGACAGGCTAGATGCAGGAAGATTGTTCCCGATATTGGGGAAGTCCAGGACAAGGGGACACGGCTTAAGGATAAGGGGGAAATCCTTTAAGACCGAGATGAGAAAGACTTTTTTCACACAGAGAGTGGTGAGTCTCTGGAACTCTCTGCCATAGAGGGTAGTTGAGGCCAGTTCATTGGCTATATTTAAGAGGGAGTTAGATGTGCCCCTTGTGGCTAAGGGGATCAGAGGGTATGGGGAGAAGGCAGGTACGGGATACTGAGTTGGATGATCAGCCATGATCATATTGAATGGCGGTGCAGGCTCGAAGGGCCGAATGGCCTACTCCTGCACCTAATTTCTATGTTTCTATACTGAAAGTATCAAGAGCTAAAAGTAGTCTGGGCAGATGGATTCTGGGGTTGTGGGCCAAGTACACAATTGTTAATTGAAAAGAAACATTCAGTTTACCTGTGACAAACTGTTACAGTAATACGGTAAACAGAAATTGAAAAATATCACTACAGAACATGCCAATTTTTCCTCCAGGTATTTACGAGATTCACCACCTTAACTCCCGCTCCATTGGAGAGGAACTGTACAGCTAACACAAGTTGTGTGACTAACCTTCTGAGGGTTAAGCATGTCTGTGCTATCTGATTACTCCAGTGTTAGATTCAGCCATATGTTCAAAACTCCCCACTGACGGCTGATATTTTTGTTAAGCACTACAAAATGAATCCAAGCTGTCCAAATTGGCCAGCATGCAGAAATAAACTAGAATTGGCTGTCATCAACTGGTTTCTGCACCCGTGTTTGTTTAGTCATGCAATTCTGTGTGGTGGTGAAGCCCCTGCGCCAACATAAAAGACTTGAACTCAATCAGCAAAAGCCAGGAAAACCCTGACAGTAGCATTAATTTCATTGGGATTGACAGGGATTTGCACCATCCGCACATTCATTAGAAGAATGTTATTTATATTCCTAGAAGTGAAAATGACTCAACTTGGATTTCTGACATTTTCCATTTTTATTCATAATTCTGAACATTAAGACCCTAAAATTATCTTACAATTTCTCATAACTATATTCTGTGACTGTAAATCACATTTCTAATCCTACAGGTTGTCAAACGGTATTCAACAATTTCACTCTTGGCCATTGTTTTCGAGCAGGAGAGGGATATTGTGCCTCAAGCATTCACCTTAGAAACAACAACCAATATTCCTGTAAATCATATTCTATGTTGCTGAATTATCGTGCTTTGCATGTAGCTCATAAGGTCTAAAATTGCCAGAAAGAGCATTAAATCTGCCAAATAAATATGATTTAATTGTGGAGCCTCGCCGTTTGCAACAATTTGACCTGCAGCTTTTAGTTTAGTTTATTAGTTTAGTTCACGAATCCACATCGACCAGCGACCTTCGCACATTAACACTACATGCATTCAGGACAATTTAACATTTTTATACCAAGCCAATTAACCTACACACCTGTATGTCTTTGGAGTGTGGGAGGAAATCGAAGATCTCTGAGAAAACCCACGCAGGTCACGGGGAGAATGTATAAATTCCATACAGACAAGCACCCATAGTCAGGATCGAACCTGGGTCCCTGGCGCTGTACGGCAGTAGCTCTGCTACGCCACCGTGCCGCATGGCACCTCATGCACCTTACGCCACAAATTCTTCAATAAATTGTACAGAGATAACAAAGCTAGAAAGTATGCTAACATGTAACCAGCAGGGTCAAAAGTAAGACTTTTAGTATCACTGAACAATGTAAAAATCAAACACCCTTATCACTCTTCGTAGCTTCCAACTGTTTCCTTAAATCATAAATGCAATGCAAAATATTTTTTCAACTTAAAACCACTGATTAGTACATTTGTTGTACATTGTACACAAGTCCCGAAATTGGTTGTACATTTTACACGTACATTGATGGAGGTTTCCACGCCCGGGGAGTTTTGCAGCGTAATTCCCAATAATTAAAATTCACTTAAGGATGACAATCATCCTTAACCCGACAAAGATTTTTTTCAAGCATTCCCTCGCATTCTTTTTAAGGTAGTTCCTGAAGCCATCATATCAGTTCCCTCCACTCTAGATGTGGTGCAACAAGCTGCCTGGTCCATCGCCACTACTGAAATTGTGTTATCATTTTACTGTAAGCCCTGCTGTAGTTACATATCATCAATTTTAGTTTTGTGCAACTCTGTGTTTACAGAGGATTATTAGTGCATAAATACAAAAGTTAAAAGAAACCTGATTAAAAAAATTGATCATAAACGCTCCCCACCTTCCTTTGCATTAAACACTGTGCTCTTATTGAATGATTATCATATTGAATGGCGGTGCAGGCTCGAAGGGCTGAATGGCCTACTCCTGCACCTAATTTCTAATTTCTATGTTTCTCTTACGAATTACAGCAATTGACCATTAAACCTCACAAATAATCCCATAAAACTCAATACCAGGTCAAAAGCAATTTTCTCTATGACAGGTGGCACAAATATTTTGCCCTTAAATATTTACTGAATGTTATTCAAATAAAACTCAGAAATGTAATTTTACAAATGTGACCATGGTACAAAAAAATGATTGCTTCTTCATATTTCAATGAAAACCATCATGACACTGCCCGACCCAAAACAGCTTAAGAACAATTTAGCAGAACAGCTGAATATACTGCTGGTATTCTAGCAAGAAATGTTACTGAATTAATTGCTGAAAAATGTGAATATTCACTTCCACTCTAAAAGTATTTTGAAGCAACGTCTAAATATAATTTGAATGTAGTATAGTGTAGTTTAAAGATACAGCGTGGAAACAGGCACTTCGGCCCACCGTGTCCATGCAGATCAGCAATCCCTGCACATTAACACCACCCTACACACTAAGGAAAATTTACAATTATTCCAAGCCAATTAACCTACAAACATGTACGTCTTTGTAGTGTGGCAGGAAAACGGAGATACCGGAGAAAATCCACGCAGGCCACAGGGAGAACGTACAAACTCCGTGCAGACAGCACTGATAGTCAGGATTGATCGCAGGTTTCTGGTGCTGTAAGGCAACAACTCTACCGCTGTGCCACCATACCACCCCATTTTTGAGTGATAAAAAAACTGAATGGCTCTTTGCCCTACATTGCACTCTGAGTGACCTCAAAAAAAAAATAACAGCATTTCCTCTCTGACTCAGAGTGCAATTTAAAGGGACATTTCTGTAAACAAGCCACACTACAGTTTTGCAAATGAGACAAAAATCTAACACATCTTGAAGAACTGGCTTGAGGATAACTTCCTCAAGCCAGTTCTGAATCCTGACAGTCTGATTAAAATAACTTTCTGTATATAAACCTTTAAAGGGAACAGGACAAAACAAATGTTGAAGTTAGGTAGACACAAAAAGCTGGAGTAACTCAGCATCTCTGGAGAGAAAGAACTGAGATGCTGCCTGTCCCGCTGAGTTACTCCAGCATTTTGTGTCTACCTTCGATTTAAACCAGCATCTGCAGTTCTTTCCTAGAAATGTTGAAGTAAATTGAATTGTGTTGTCAATATTTCCTGTCAGGAAAGCTTCTGTGAAGAAGATTTTAGACAGTTGTGTAGGAAAGAACTGCGGATGCTGGTTAATAAACCGAAGATAGACAAAGATCTGGAGTAGACACAAAATGCTGGAATAACTCAGCATCTCTGGAGGGAAGGAATGGGTGATGTTTCGGGTCGAGACCCTTCTTCAGACCGAAAGTCAGGGGGAAAGGAAACAAAATATGGCAGTCTGAAGTAGGTCGACCCGAACGCTACCTATTCCCCTTCTCCAGAGATGAGGCCTGACCCGCTGAGATACTCCAGCCTTTTCTGTCTATCTTCTGTCTATGATGTTGGACAGTTAATAGCTTGTAAAACCTATATAGCCCAGCAACCATTGAATGTACATATGAAACTGAAACTGTTTATGTGTATTAAATGTTGATGCCAGTTGCCTAGTTTATGAATGTAATAAACTAGGCAACAGAACACTATAACAATGGACCTTTCTGTCCTGGGCCTCCTCCATGGCCAGAGTGAGTACCACCACAAATTGGAGGAGCAGCACCTCATATTTCCCTTGGGTAGTTTGCACCCCAGCGGTATGAACATTGACGTCTCCAATTTCAGGTAGTCCTTGCTTTCTCCCTCCTTCCCCTCCCAGCTCTCCCACAGCCTCTTCCTTTCTTCTTCCTGCCCCCCCCTCCACATCGGTCTGTTAGAAGGGTCTCGACCCGAAACGTCACCTATTCCTTCGCTCCATAGATGCTGTCTCACCCGCTGATTTTGCTCCAGCATTTTTGTCTACTATAAAAATGGAAACCCTTCACAGGAGTTAACTTTTCAGGAAGTTGTGACAGAAATATTATTCACATTCAAACTAAATAGGTGATTGAAGTGGAAAGTCAGTGATAGGAAAATCACGTGGACGATGTGATTAATTGCTGACAAGAACAGATTGGACCAAATTACTATTTCCCCATTTAATTTGGTCACACTGCAGGCGAGTTCTGCAGTTGCAACTATGCGGGAAATTTTAACTGCTTTGTTCTTTCCATTAAAACTCATTTGACACAGCTCTCTGACCTATCATCGACTGTAATCAGTCTGCTTCTATCTCACTTTTCCAGAAAATTAAAACTCCAATTCAATAGTCTTTGATACTGGCAATAAACAAAAACCATTTCCAAAATTTTGTGCAGGTATCCTTAAAAGGAAAGACAACTTAGTCTAGAAGCCACATTTGAAAGTTATGCTCTGAAACCAAAGTAAGTTTTCTTAAAGAATTATATGGCAAAAGCTACACTTAAGAAAATGGTTCATATTCCTTTTTGTACATAAATAAAACCTAACATCCTACCAATGAAGAGAAGCTCACAGAAAGATAGATTTAAAAGCATGTTTAAGCTAAAGGAGAAAAATAACCAAATTTACTGCAACCTCATTCGTACAACTTTTGCACCAACTACCTTCCAATAATAAGGCTAATTAAAATAAAAGGGCTCGCAATTATTCAAGATTCAGCCTTTCACATACCCTCTTGGTGTACAAAATTAAACTTGCCCAAACTTTCATCTCCGCTATCATGTTCTACTCACCAATTACTCTCTCTGATTTTTACTGGCTTCCTATCCCTTCTTGATTACATTTACTGGTCTTGCTTTATTGGGTTGCAGGACGACCAAAATGGAGGCGAAGGCAGCAACGAGCCAGTGTTACCAGCTGCAGATGGGACTGTAAAATGGCGCCAAAATTGCACCAATTGGGGGACTGGGGGGTGGTGAGGATGGGTGATATGGGTGGGTGGGTGACTGGCAGATAGGGGGAGTAAGTGACAAAGGCTAGTGAAAAGGAGACAGACAAGCAGAGAAATGGAGCAAACTGTAAAGTCGGAAGGGGGGTGGATATGGGTAGGAGGACATAAAGACGAAGGGAAAGAGGGGATAAAAGAAATATGGGATTAAGAGACTCAAGGAATTGCAGATGCTGGAATCTTGAATAAAACAAAGTACGGGATCCTTCTTCAGACTAGGATTGGAAAGAAGCGTAAAAGAAGCAGGGTACCTGGGATGATGAGAAATAGTGGTAGGAGGAACTATTCAATGTGTTCTGTGTTCATCCATCCCACTATGCTTGACACTTCATTCAGGAAAGCTGCTATCATCAGTTAGAAGCTGACTGGAAGTGCAGAATCAATAATGTGTACACAAAACACATTCCTCTTCCTTGACCTTTCCTGCTGAAGCTTCAAATACATCGAGTATATCTTAAGTGCAAAAAACTCTCAAATTCGTCTCCTCTCCTATTGACAGCAAATTTCATTAAAAAAAAAATCAGGAATATAATCTGGGGATTTTACAATAGCATATTTTCAATTGAGTAATTTCAGTTTTGTGAATCAATAACAAATTAGTTTACACCTAACTTCAAGATCATTACATACTGCCTGTAGAAGGCGTGTTTTATTAACCAGTACAGTGCTAACGTGATTTTTTTTAAAAGCTACATTTTTACCACCTAGTTTTGCAAACAACGATTTCAGTTTCCAGGCTGTACAAACCCTGTTCCTCCAGCACTTTGTGTTTCACTGCACATTATTGATTATGAAAACTAATAAACTCAAAATGCAAGACAAGCGACTACGAGAAATTGTTTATTGTGAAATCGAAATTTTTCGTTAAAGAGGAAAAACATTCTGGATATGTAAACAGAGGCAACTGTAGCTGCTAGTTTACCAACTGAATAAAAACAAAATGCTGGAGTATCTCAGCATCTCTGGAGCGACGTTTTGGATCGGGACACTCCTTCAGGGATGTTACCATAATAATGCCCTCTCACCCCAACCATACCCAATTAGTCTGAATGGTTTCGGTGTCGTCGTTCTCCCCCCCACCGTAACGTCGGTTATCCATTCCCTCCACGTATGCAGCCTGACCAACTGATTTATTCCAATACTTTGTGTCTGTTTTAATTTTTTTCTGTGGGTTGATTGCATTTTTATGATTTTCAATGAGTGCATTTGTATTCTGGAAATTAAATAATTAACAGGAGCGAACAAATTGCGATGGCGAAGTCCTGACTTGGGACTTCGGGGTCCCGAGGAATAGGTGACCGGGGCCAGGATAAAGGGGTGAGGGGCGAGGAAGGGGTGAAGAAGGGGAGGGGGCGAGGGCGAGGAAGGGGTGATCGGGGAAGGGGATCGGGGCGAGAGGGGTTCGGGGAAGGGGTGAGAGGAGCGAGGAAGGGGGTGAGGGGCGAGGAAGGGGTGAGAGGGGGAAGGGGTGAGAGGGGGAAGGGGTGATCGGGGAATGGGCGAGGAAGGGGTGAGGGGG
Source organism: Okamejei kenojei (assembly GCA_035221665.1). Lineage (NCBI taxonomy): Eukaryota > Metazoa > Chordata > Chondrichthyes > Rajiformes > Rajidae > Okamejei > Okamejei kenojei. The sequence goes on from CM069166.1 coordinate 9,546,722, forward strand.
CGAAGAAGGGGTGATCGGGGAAGGGGTGTGAGGGGCGAGGAAGGGGTGAGAGGGGGAAGGGGTGATCGGGGAAGGGGGCGAGGTAGGGGTGATCGGGGTTCGGGGGCGAATAAGGGGTGATCGGGGTTTCGGGAAAGGGTGATCGAGGCCCGAGGAATGGGTGATCGGGGTTCGGGGAAATCGGGCGCCCAGGCCTTGGTGCAAAGGGACGCCTGGAATAACGGCAACTGCTCCGGGTTGTTATGCCGAGGCTGAAGGCGGGTTCTGCCTCCTCCGGGGGAAGACGGAGGGGTCATTACGACTCGGGGGCGCTACAGGCGCCCGGGCCGGACTCTGGCCGTCACCCCGGCAACCGCCCCCCGTCTCTCCGGCCCTCAACCGCCACCAGGCCTTGGTCTGTGTGCGTTAGTGTGAGGGGGGGGGGGGGGAAGATCTCTCTCCCTCCCCCACCACCTCCCACGGCTCTCTCCCTCCGCACAAACCTCCCCCCGCTTGCTTACCGTCGCCTCCGCCGCTCGGCTCCTTCATTTTGGGGCAGTCGCGGGGCTCGGCCTTTGTCAGGTTCTCCGGGCTGGCGGCGGCGGCGGCCATCTTAGGAGAGGGAGAACGCGCGGCCGGCCAGGCGGGGGCGAGCGCCGCGCACTCGATGGGGAGGAGCGGGCGGCGGGGAGAGCCATCCAGCCCCGAGCACCCGATCGCCGACCGCCGATCACCCAAGTGACGTCATCGCCAATTCCCATGAGTAGTGTTAAAGAAGGAACTGCAGATGCTGGAAAATCGAGGGTTTACACAAAATGCTGGAGAAACTCAGCGGGTGCAGCATCATCATCTATGGAGCGAAGGAGATAGGCAACGTTTCGGGCCGAAACCCTTCTTCAGAGTAGTGTATGGAGGAACTGCAGATGCTGGTTTAAACCGTAGACAGACACAAAATGCTGGAGTAACTCAGCGGCACAGGCAGCATCTGAAAAAGGGTCTTGACCCGAAACGTCACCCATTCCTTCTCTCCAGAGATGCTGCCTATCCCGCTGAGTTACTCCAGCTTTTTGTGTCCATCTCCCAACAACACGAGTACGTTTGAAGAGTCTGAAGAAGGGTCTCGTCCCGAAACATCGGCCATTCCTTCTCTCCAGAGATGCTGCTTGACCCACTGAGTTACTCCAGCTTTTTGTGTCCATCATGAGTATGTGTAGTTTAGGAAGGAACTGTAGATGCTGGTTTAAACCGAAGATAGACACAAGAAGCTGGAGTTATTCAGTGGGTCGGGCAGCATTTCTGGAGAAGAAGAATAGGTGACGTATCGGGTCGAGTCCCTTCTTCAGGCAGATACTCTGAAGCTGGCATACTGATAGTCTGATAGCTAGTATGTTTAGTTTAATTTGGTTTAGAGATACACTGCAGAAACAGGCCCACCAAGTCTGACTGACTAGCGATCCCTGCAAATTAACACAACCCTACCCAAACCTGGGACAATCTTTTATATTTACACCAAGCCAATTAACCTACAAACGTGCACATCTTAACCTACAAAACAAATATCTCAGAGAAAAACCCATGCAGGTCATGGGGAGAACGTACAATCTCTATACAGACATGTATCTGTAGTCCGGGTCTAACCTGGGTCTCTGGCGCTGTAAGGCAGTAGCTCTACTGCTACGCCACCATACCGCCCATATGTATGTATAGGAAGGTAGACCCAAAATCCTGGAGTAACTCAGCGGAACAGGCAACATCTCCGGAAGGAAGGAATGCGTGACGTTTCAGGTCAAGACCCTTCTTCATACTGAGAGTCTGAAGACTATCGGAAGGAACTGCAGGTGCTGGTTTAAACCGTGGACAGACACAAAAAGGGGGTGGGAGATTGCAACCTTCACGTGGTCCGCCCTGTTTTGAAGAATGCAATCAACCTGCCGTGCACAATCAAATAAGATCAAATAGAACAAGTTGTCCTACAACTTTAGGTTGTGCACGCCATACGCAAGAAGAAGAAGACACAAAAAGCTGGAGTAACTCAGCAGGTCAGGCAGCATCTCTGAAGAAAAGGAGTAGGTGATGTTTCGGGATGAGACCCTTCTTGTGTCTATCTTTCCAACACCATGAGGCATCAAACATCAACTGCACGCCAGAAGTCAACCCTAAACCGCTGAATACTTTTACTAATGAACAAAAGAACAACTGTAATAAAAGAAAATCTGAAAATAAATAGTCTGTAGATGGGTTACAACCCCAACGTCACCCTTCTTTATTTTTCCAGAGATGATACCTGACCAACTGGACAGGTTGGGCTGTATGAGTATGATTTGGGTTAGTTTACAGAAACAGCATGAAAACGGCCTTCAGCCTACTGAGATCACATCGACCATAGATCACCTGGTTACACTAGTTCTATTTTATCCCACTTGCTCATCCACTCTTACACACAAGGGGCAAATTACAGAGACCAATTAACCTGCAAACCCGCATGTCTTTGAGATGTGGGCGAAAATTGGAGTACCCATGGGAAACCCACATGGTCACAGGGAGAACAGGCAAACTCTACACAGAGAATACTTTTCACAAGGAGAACAAACTAAATCACTTTTCTTGCCATTTTACTGCTTTTCTCTTTGAAAAGTGGTTTTCCAGAATCATTGATTTTCCAATATTGGTACACGAAAACTTTGCTTTCAAATTAAAACAAACTTTGATGGTTGCTTATCTGTGGTAGCACTTTGATTTTAAAATTATTATTTGATGACCTGAACTGTCTATGCCAATGCAAAACATCCATGTATGGAAGCACGATAATATGGCTATTATACAATTTATAATACCTTTGTAGATTATTCTATCAGACATTTGGACCGGTATGTGGATAGGAAGGGTTTAGAGGGATATGGGTCAAAAGGAGGCAGGTGGGCTTAGAGTAGATAGGGCATCTTTATTGCATGGGTAATTTGGACCGAAGGGCCTGTTTCTGCGCTCTATGACTATCTATCAGGTCGCCCCATAAGTAATGTTCTTGATGCTGATTGAATTATGTCATTATTACATAGAAAACATAGAAAATAGGTGCAGGAGGCCATTCGGCCCTTCGAGCCAGCACCGCCATTCATTGTGATCATGGCTAATCATCTCCAATCAATAATCCGTGCCTGCCTTCTCCCTATATCCATTGATTCCACTAGCCCCTAGAGCTCTATCTAACTCTCTCTTAAATCCATCCAGTGATTTGGCCTCTGTGGCAGGGAATTCCACAATTTCACAACTTTCTGGGTGAAAACGTTTTTCCTCACCTCAGTCCTAAATGGCCTCCCCTTTATTCTAAGACTGTGGCCCCTGGTTCTGCTCGCCCAACATTGGGAACATTTTTCCTGCATCTAGCCTGTCCAGTCGTATCAATTCCTTGTACTTCTTGAAAGACAGCTATGGAATCTTTCATGTCCTTGAGACAAGGGGGGCTTCAATTTGATGTGCTAACTTACAATAGAAAACTTCTGACAGTGCAGAACTCCCTCAGCAATAGAATGAGACTCCAGAGACCTTTATACTTAAACTCGATGTTGATGCTCCACGGACATGCTGAATAACCCACTGAGATTCTTAGAGGCGACTTGGGACATGAAACTGAAGAGACGGCTAGCGTGTAGAACCAAATTCCAAGGACAAATTAAAAAAAACGCAAACTGCTCGAGGAACTCAGCGGGTCAGACAGCTTCGGGCAGCACAGTGGAGCAGCTGCTAGAGCTGCGGCCTCACACACCAGAGATCGGCATTTGATCCTGACTTTGGGTGGTATGTGGGTTTTCTCCAGGTGCTCTGGTTTCCTCCCACATCCCACAGGTCTGTATATTAATTGCCCCAAGTGTGTAAGGAGTGGTTGAGAAAGTGGGATAACGTAGAACTAGCGGGAATGGTCGGCGTGGACTCGGAGAGCCGAATGGCCTGTTTCCATGCAGTATCTCTAAAACTAAACTAATCTAAATGGATGGGAAACATTTAGGATCAGGACCCTTCCTGAGTTGAAGAAGGGTCCTGACCCAAAATTCCATCTGTCCATTTTACTCCACAGATGCTGCCTGAACATTGAGTTCCTCCAGCACTTTGTGCTTTGTTCAAGAGGCCACCACCCGCTTGTTATCTCTCCATAAAAAATAGTGCATTTTTGAACTTGGATGGTCTCGTTTAACCTAGTGCATAACTGCTGCTATTTTCAGAGATTAGTTGCTACCATTTCATACATTTACCCCCTTCACATTTTAGTAAACATGGGTCAATTTTCATGCTTAGTTCATCAATAACAAAGAATACATTTTGAAGATAACTGGAGCAGGCATAATTCAGTCTTTTTGAATCGTCCTTAATTTTATGCAATTTATTTAATATGTTCTGCTATTTCACAACAAAATGACATTTTGGGAAGTAGAGGCAGTTGCTAACTGGTTCGATTTCTGAAGGAACCATCTTGAAACATTCCAACCTAATTTAAAAAAAAATAAAAATTCTGTGTTGTACATCAGTATCCAAATGATAAATAACTGGGGACCTCAGGATAACCCTGGAAAGTGGCCAACACTTTGGAGAAAAGGGAAATCTCTACAGAAGGCGGGCGAGACTCAATAGACAATAGGTGCAGTAAGCCCTTCAAGCCAGCACCGCCATTCAATGTGATCATGGCTGATCATCCCCAATAAATACCCCATTCCTGCCTTCTCTCCATATCCCATTACTCCACTATCTTTAACAGCCCTATCTAGCTCTTGGTACTTCTCCATGGTACTACTCATGGCTGGAAGGCATAACTGCAGTTTAACAAGTTTACAAGAACTATCTCCATCATAAAAATTACCCTGGATATTTATAATGGGTAAAGTGGATTGAAAATATGCATGGGTACAAGATTTCTAGTTTTATAAGTTCTGGACTCTAAAACAAACTTGATTTTTGTGGAGATACTTTTTTAAAATTTTTGTTAAAGGTCCAGAAAAGAAATGCCATGCAGGACTTGGAGACCACAAGGAACTGCAGAAATCTGAAGAAGGGTCCCGACCCGATACCTCACTTGACCATTCCCTCAGATCATGCCTGACCCCCTGAGTTACTTCAGCACTGCGTTTTGCAATTTAGGGCTTGTTAATTTGCAAAGCAAATATTTCAAGAAGAGTCACTTAAAACCTAAAATTGAGAACCGATTAAGGCAAAACGTGCAGTAGTTATTAGGAACAGAATGCAGTAGTGGACTCTGTTTGAAATGGTTGTCAGAAAATTGGATGTGCTCACAATAGTATTATTTATTCTCAAGGGGATGCAGTAATGGAGCGTTGGGATGTTTGATGCATTAAAGAAACCATAGAAAGGTATGTTATGTTTTTATGTACCTCTTATTAGTAGATGAAGTGTGTGCAGTGAGTATCCAGGGAGATGCTGTGATGGCATTTATTTATGATGGAATTTTAATTGGATACTTTCTTGCTGTAATCACATACACCATGCTGATTATTGCTACTTATTTCTGCAAGCCACGCAGAATGCAGATGGCAGGGTGACTGATTTAGACTTCAAAATAAGCCAGATCTGATGTGTGGTTCTGGGATATCTTAATATACATAATGTAGTCAGTACCACTGCCTTTAAATAAGAACCTAGTATAGATCATTCAGTACTTCAAAATGATCAATGCACAAACCCAATGAATTCAACCAGATGCATTTTTATAGGCTGTGTGTTAATAAATATTTGATTGGCAGTTGTAATTATACACACCAACACTGTTTCAAATCCTGTGAATGCCTGACATCCTGAAGGTAATTAATGTGAATACTCCACTGTTTTTAGCACTATGGTATCTTTTAAAGGATTAGGCATTGTATCCGGGGAGACTTTATACAATGAGCCTCCAGTCCAGTGCCAGAATCAATCAGATTTGTTAGTAGGTTCTGGGGAAGTGGACAGAAACACTAGAGATAAACCATTGTGTTTCAGGAACTCATTTTGTGTTCATTGTTTTCACTGGGGAAATGCCCAGGTCATTCTGATTCACAGGAGAACAACCCTTTAAGCTTTTCCCTAAGTTGAGAAAGAGGAAACTGTTAATAATAAATATACATGATTTTTTTGTTAGGTGAACTGGAATCTGATAGAGCTGTAATATACATCTCCAAAGCCGAATATATCAACAAGGACAAGGCCCTTGCTTTTCCTGGATATAACAGTTAATCAAATTAAAGCAAAGTTTGGTCAGACAGAACGGGAAGTCAGTTTATAATCACACCCGGAGCTCGTGAGCACATGGAAGTGTGCCTGTCAGACCCCTGCATTTGTAATGTCACATATCCATGCCTGCACTTCTGTGTGCCTGTACATCCGTGTGTATGTGCGTGTTTGTGTGTGTTTGTGTGACTGTGCATCCCTCTCATGATTTTATACACCTTGTTGTTCAAATCACTCATCACTCTGTACGTGAATAAAAATTTGCCCCACACATCTCCTTTAAACTTTGACCCTATCACCCTCTAGTCGTTGACATTTCCACCCTGAGGTAATAAAACTAATTATGACTGCGTACCTTATCTATGCCTCTCATAATTTTATACACTTCTATAAGGTCTCCCCTCAACCTCCAGAAACAATCCAAGCAGATCTGCCCTCTCACTGTAGCTAAGATTGCAATAATAGCTGAGTTAGCAATATTTCACATGAGTTCGACGGTTAACTGTGCGACTGGTTCACCCCTGCCATCGGGAAGAAGGTATAAAAGTCGCAAAACTTTGACAACCAGGTGCAGGAACAGCTTCTTCCTAACAACCATCAAACTATTAAACACTACAAACACCAACTAAACTTGGAACCATGAACAGTCTTGGTTGCACTAGGAACATTGGGTTTTTGCTTTGCTTTGCACTGCACAAGTTTTGTTTTAATTTATTGAGGTTTTTTTGTTTGTTTATGATGCTCTCTATTGAGTATTGTGCTTATAGACCTGTTATGCTGCTGCAAGGAGGAATGTCATTGTTCTGTTTTTATTGTAATATTAAACACTTTTGACTCACCCTTGTTTTTTGGTGGTGGCGAGTTGTGGTTGGCGGAGGTGAACATTTTCGCCGGCAGACGGGCGTTTGGTGGGTCCGAGCCTGGCCGGTGGCTGGTGTGCCCGCTGGAGGCAGGGTCGGGGCTGGGCTGTCCGTCGGCGAGGGCGGGGGGGACCTGGTCGTGAAGCAGCTCGTTGAGCAGGTCGATGGGAGAGCTGGTGGCGCTCCAGGTCATGACGCCCAGCTCCCGCAGGTGTGCCCTTGCGTGGCTCGACATGCCCGCCCGCGAGTCGAAGCTGGCGCCGCAGAGGTTGCACTTCTCCACGACACCGCCCCGGAACTTCAGCGCTGGGGGTGGAAGTGGGAGCAGGGAAGTGGGGGGGGGGGGGGGGGGGGGGGGGGGGGGGGGGGGGGGGGGGGGGGGGGGGGGGGGGGGGGGGGGGGGGGAAAGTGGGAGGCGATGGGAAGTGGGGAAAGTGGGAGGGAGAGAGAACGGGAGGGGATAGGAAGTGGGAGGGGGGGAAAGTGGGAGAGAGGGTGTGGGGGGGGGGAGTAGGAGAGGAAAGGGGAGAGGGGGGTAGTAGGAGGGGGAAAGGTGGGAGGGGGGTGTGGGAGGGGGGAGTGGGAGGGGGAGAAGTGGGAGGGGGAAGTGGGAGGGGGAGAGGAGTGGGAGGGGGGAGGGGGGGAAGTGGGAGGGGGGAAAGTAGGGAGGGGGAAGGGAGGGTGGGAGGGGGGGAAAGTGGGAGGGGTGGGAGGGTGGGAAGTGGGGGAAGTGGGGATGGGGGGGGGGGGAGTTGGGGGGGGAAGTGGGAGGGGGGGGGAGTGGGAGGGGGGTAAGTGGGAGGGGTGGGGGGACAAAGTCACCCTTCGCTCCTGCCCCATCGCAGACCGCTCTGCAGACATTCTCAGCCCTCCTGCCAACTTTTCCCAAATCCCACCCATGTCTTTCCATCCACAGGACAACGCGGGGACCACAACCCCCGAGATCTTTGGACTAAAGTGCGGGGCAGTGGTGATTGTGCTTGGGGCTGTGCCACACCTGGGCAAGGGATGGGGCGCAGGGGGAGGACAGGGGGGGATCGAAGGGCGATGCATGAGCAGGCAGGGAAGTGGCGTGTCAGGGTGAGGCACTGGAGGGCGTGTTGAGGGTGCAGGGGTGGGATGCCGCAGCGGGACGGGGGGGGGGGGGGGGGGGGGGGGGGGGGTAGGTCAGGCGTATGGAGGCAGGGGTGGGGCGGTGTGCGTACATGGGGGCAGGGATGGGGTGAGTGGGGGATATCTGATGAGAAAGGGAGCATCGGGGGCAGTGGGGTGCAACATGCAGCGGTCGGGAAAAGGACGCACTGGTTGTGGAGTGTGTGCAGATGGAGGTGATGAGAGGCCATGGGCTAACGTGTTCAGTTCTGGAAACACTAGGAAGGCTAACTCATTCAGAGACTGCTGCGGAGATCTTCTGTAATTATACCCCGATTAAATCACAAGGAGAGATTGCACAACTATCGATCTATTCCCTGGTACTTAGAGAGGATGCCTCAACTGAAGTTTTGAAGATGTTACAGGAATCGGATAAAGTAAGAAGTCAGTAACTATTTTGACCAGTCGGGTAGTCTTGGACCGAGGGGCAAATTCTTAAAGTCAGTTTCTTCAGCAGTGATCTTGGGGGACTTTGGAAATGCAGACCCTATGGAAGTCTGTAGCAAAAAGCAACAATAAGGTGGTTAACTGTTCATCCCAGAATTGCGATTGACATATTTTGATTAACCAACAACTGCAAGGAATATAGAGCTATTTCTCGAAGGGCACTTCAGGCCTGGAGAAAACTAAACATCACCAGAAACATTTGAGCTGGAGGGTGGGAATGGGTCATAATCATAATTATGTGCTAACAACTAACCGGAGCTCTGGCCCAGAGAAGGAGCTGAACCTGACACTCCTTAATCCAAGCACAAACTCCCCTCCCCCCACCCCCCCAACACCCTTGGCAGCTGGGTCAGAACCGGTTGAGATGACACTCTGGCCAGAGTTATACAGCACGGAAACAGGCCCTTCGCCCCAACTTGCCTATGCCGACCAAGACGGTCCATCTAAATCCCACTTGCCCACATATGGTCCATATCCCTCTAAAACCTTTCCTATCTTGATTAGTTAGGGTGTCAGGGGTTCTGGGGAGAATGCAGGAGAGTGGGGATGAGAGGGTACGATAGATCAACCATGATTGAATGGCAGAATAGACTTGATGGGCTGAGTGGCCTAATTCTGCTTCTAGAACTTATGAACTATCCATGTGCCTGTCCAAATGTCTTGTCGTTACAGAACCTGTCTCAACCACCTCTTCTGGCAGCTTGTTCCATATTCCCACCACCCTCTGTGTGAAACCTCAACCCTTGTCCACGACTTACTGGATGAAAAAGAAAAAAGGTTACCTTTCCTCTTCAGCTTCTGTAAAGAGAATTGCTTTTCAATGGCCGTGACCTCTTCCGCGCTGACAAAGTGACGTGTGTTGTAGCTAATGCCAACTCGCTTAAGGTGGCCACGGACATGATTAGCCAGACCTATCCCGGTGTGGAATTTATCCGGACAGTAAGGACATTCTCTCTCTTCCAGCGGAAACATGCGCAATAAGTTCCTGCTCAACAGATCTTTGGATTTTTTCATCAGGTCGATTGTCAGATCTTCACCAGGGACCTCCCAGAAGAGGCTTCTGTCTACCTGTGCTTCCAGTGAAGAATCCAATTCCCTTTCTTCAGGGAAGGTGTGAGACTGAGAATAGCTGCTCAGGGTGTCACGCTGTGAGTGGAAGCAGATGGATTCGTAACGTGAATGAGTTTTCTTGAGTAGTGAATGGTTATTAACGAGGTTGTGGTGTGAATGAGGTTCTAATGGTTCATGTGAATGGTTTTCCAGGGATATATGTAGAGGATAGCTGTTGAGGGATTTGCACAGTGATCGGTTTTCTATTAGTTCGTATGAACGGATTTCGATGGACTTGTGTTGTGAATGACTGTTGCCAGCTATACAACGTAAATGGGTTTCCATGGGTTCAACTTGAGGAAAATTGTCCGTAGGTTTGTGAATCGAATGGATTTCTGTCGGTTCACATGGAAGACCATTCACAGGTTCATTCTGTGGACGAATGTCCAATGGCTCTGAAGAAGATTCGAAAACCTGGTCATCTGAAGTCGATTTGCTGACTGACTGTCTGTCCATGTCTTCAAGCAATATTAAAGGCGTCATCTTCACTAACTGCTGACGTTGGTCGACTGGAAGGTCTAGGGGAAGGTTTATAGTCTGTAGCAACACTTTTGTGTGCTTCTTCACTGCTCTGGGTCTGCAGGAGGCACCAGACAGTGCTCCCGACTTTCTTCTCTTCTTCGCGTGAAAGCCCCGCGCATTGTCGACGTGTCCCGCTGACTCCGAGACCTTCTGCTTGACTCCCTTTGCCTGCGGCTCCATTGAAGCGCCACAGGTACTCTCTACCTCCGTCGCGCAGGTCGCGGGGACTAGAGGTCCGCAGCTGGTTCCCTGGGCCGGGCGATGGTCAATGATGACTTTCCTGTAAGTTAAGGCATTTCTGAGGTTTGCGACCCCTTCGCTTCCCACTTCTAATTCCTTCCACGGCAGGCCTGGAGTGGAATCGGTTGCACGTTTCTGGGGGTCGTAGCTTTCTTCGGCTAAGGGGAAGAGGGCTGCCCTTGCGGCATCTTGCAAGTCCAGGTACTGGCACAGGTCCGTTGGCGACCCGTACGGCACACTGTGAGGCCGGCCGCTCTTTGCCGTACCCACCAGCGAGTGCATTCTGAACTTGCCGCCCCTGCTCCCCGTTGTCTCCAACATTGATTTCCTCTTCGCGTCCCCGCGCCACAGCGGGTGCTTGGCTTGATACCGACTCGGGTCCTTGGCCACAGAAGGCAGTGATGCTCTCTCCGGCAAACTGCCGGACGGGAACGTTTGGGGGTTCTCGCACTTGCCCGACTGGCCGGAGCCTTGGCTGGCAGATGGCCAAGCTGATCGGCCCGGCTTCCGCTGGAAGGGGGAGAGTCGGCCAAACTTCACGCAACCTTTCTCCTCTCGCCCTGCCGGCGGGTGCTCCTTGCCCGCCTGCAGGCCAACCGTGGTGGCCAGAGGTGGCGTCCTGGGATTGGGGAGACACGGAGTCTTGCGCTCCTGGAGGGAGTGTGGATGGCAGAGTAACCAGTGCTCCTGCAGTTCGCTGGCCGTGGCTGCCTGAGCCTTGCAGAGCTTGCACGGGGGAGGCGCCAGGTGGGCGTGTTTCTTCACGTGGTCCTCAAACCGGGCGGGGGAGTTGGTACCGAACTTACAATGGGGGCACTGCAGCCTGGCACCGCAGCCCTTTGTCCGTGGTTCTGCCAACTCCTGTATGGCCTCCATGAAGCTCGCTCTGCGGGCCTGGTGGAGACCCACGTGGGACCGCAGGGAGGCTGGGTCGCAGAAGGAATGGCCACACTCCTGGCAGTTGAACGGACCGAGCCCTCCTGCTGAGCCCTCCGCACTCTGCCCGTCGAAGTGGTCGAGCATGTGCCTACGCAGGTAGTCCTTGTCCTGGAAGTAGACGCTGCACTTGGTGCAGGTGTACAGGAACGGTTGGCCAGAGGCCTCAGTGTTCCTCATCTCCTCGCCATCCCTCACACTGGCTGACTCTTGCTCCAACACCGGCTGGTTGCACTCCCTCTGGCAATCCACCTTCTGCAGCTTACTGGCCTTGTGCCTTTCTGCTGGGCCCAATCGTGGCTCCAAAGTTTCTTCTGACCCTGCCGTCTCTCTGGAGGTGGCATCACAGCCGACTTCCAGCTCTTGGATCCCCCAGCCATGCTGCCCACCGCTCCCTTGCTTCTCATTCTCGCTCTGCTGCCGTGCCCGTGTTTGGGCTGGTTCAGGAACTTCTGAACAAACGGCCAGCTGCTCTCCGTCTCGTCCTTTGCTGATGGTATTGGTCAAGGAGGCCAGCTCTGTTTCCTCTGACCCCTTGGAGATGGTCCTCTCCTCATTCACGGGTGGACGGAACTTCTGAGATGTCCCATCAGAGTCAGAGTCAGAACTTGTTCTCGTTTCTTCTCCTGCTCTTCCCAGGATCTCTGCCCAGCAAGTCTTGGCTGCTGATTTAAATATGGTCTTCGCTAATGCCGAATTGGGAATGGAGTGTTCCCTTGCGGTGGAGTCCTGCGGAGAAAAATCACCAGGGGAATGGTCTGTAGGCGAGTCTGGATCTTCTCCGCTGGGTGGCTTTTCTCTGGAAGGACTAAAGCTTGGTTTTCTTTGGACCAGTATAGGTTCCATCAAAGCATCTCCATTTTGACGAGCAGGCCTTCCCTGAGATTCCCCCTCCTCATTCCCAAACAAAGAAAGTGCCGGCTGAATCGTCCTAGTTTCTCCTTCAGTTGTTTGGACAACTTGCCCCTCTGTATTGCTTGAGATGGACAGGCCAGGAGGGTCAGCAGCAAGGGCCGGAGAACGTTTGCTGAGCAGAGGAGCTGAGGCAGCCACTGAAGAATCCAGGCCGTCTTCTGCGGAGATTTCCCCGGTGGGCTGGGAGGGATTTTCCAGACAGCCTTCGGCTGTCGCAGCTGTACAGTCCCAGGACGCAGCTTGACAAAGACTGGGAGTGTAACTGGCCCCAGAGGTGTTGGTTGGCTCGACACTGCCATCCACGTGCTGCTCACTGAAGCATTCATCCATCCCAGACCTGCACACAGACACAGAGCGACACAGTATTATCATCAGCCAGCGGCAACGCTTGCTTATTTTGTGCCTGTGTCTTCATCAAGGTGACTGATGACTGTGACCTTCTTCCCACCCCTCGGTTTGCATCAGGCCCATGGCATCGAGCATGCAAAGAGTATTGTTCCCGTACAAAGGGCTCCAACCCACCCCCCTCCAATCCATTAATTGTGCAACACAATCCCGACTCAAGTCTTCAAAAGGACAACATACTTCCTCCATCAATTACATATGTTAAGGGAGGTAAAGAACAAGTGTTAGGATTTGTACAGGAACACAGAACAGTACAGTAAAGCAAAAGGGCAGGCCCTTTGGCCCACAACGTTCGTGCTGAACATTATGCCAAGTTAAAACTAATCTCCTTTGTCTGCACGTGATCCATCATGCAAGTCTGATAAAGGGTCTCAACCCGAAACATCACTTATCTATGCTCTCCAGAGATGTTGCCCGAGTGCTTTAAAGATGGGAACTTGCATTTACATGCAACAGCACAGCAGCAGGCCCTTCAGCCCACAATGTCTATGCCGAACATAATGCCAGATTAAACTAATCTCCTCTGCCTACACATGATCCATATCCCTGAATATCAATGTGCCTATGTAAATGCCTCCTAAATGCCACATTCGTATCTGCCACCACCACCACTCCCACCCCTGGCAGCGAGCTTCAGGCAACCATCAATGGAAATATGGAACTCAGGGATAGGAGATGAGTGCGTGGAGGAGGAGAAAGGAGTGGAGAGGCAAGGGTGGTGAGATCTCACCAACTGATCAAAATCATCCTGTTACCCATGAATGTCGTCCTAACTATCATCATCACCTCCCACTCTGTACCTGCGATGCTGCTGCAAGCAAGATTTTGATTTGAGGACACAAGGTGCTGGAATAACTCAGCGGGCCAGGCAGCATGTCTGGAGAGCAGGTTCTCCTGAGTCGCTGCCTGACCCAGTGATTCAATAATACTTTACAGTCACATGTACCTAGGCACAGTATCATTCTTTGCTTATGCCCGCTGAGTTATTCAAGTCAAATTCCTCGTATGTTGCAAAACATACTTGGCTAATAAGTGACGTTTCGGGTCTGAAGAAGGGTCTCGACCCGAAACGTCACCTATTCCTTTGCTCCATAGATGCTGCCTCACCCGCTGAGTTTCTCCAGCATTTTTGTCTACCTTCGATTTTTCCTGCATCTGCATTTCTTTATTAAATACTTGGCTAATAAAGTATGATTATGATTATGGTTATTCCAGCACTTTGTGTCCTTTGGTGTAAATCAGCATCTGCAGTTCCATGTTTCTACAAGATCTTTCTTAGAACTGTGCTCTTCACCATACTTGTGCTGATGACAAGATACACCAATTGACTTCACTTCACTTAGCACCTTCCTAGGCTCTAGTCTGGTATCAGAAGGTAGCTCATTTACTAAAATCCGACCCAATAGGGAAAGTTCAACATGCAAGTTCTAGATGATACACACTTACCCACTCGTCTCCTTGTCCTGCGAGATGCTGAGGTAATGGAGGTAGTGAACTGTCGCTGTTTCATCGCTCTCTGGAGATCGCTTCATTTCTGCTGGAAGAAATTCAGTCGCTTTGATACAAAATGTTCTTTTTTCACGCCAGCCCCCCCCCCCCCCCCCCCCCCCCCATCCCACTCGGTCACATTCAGTGGAGAAGCTGGGAACGTTCAGTGCACTATATCCGGCAGCTGGTAGAACATAGAATAAAGTGTAGAAGATAGGCACAAGCTGCTGGAGTAACTCAGCGGGTCAGGCAGCATCTCTGGAGGGCATAGATAGGTGACGATTCGGGTCGGGACCCTTCTTCAGACTGAAAGAAGAGGGGAGAAAGACAGCTCACAAGAGGTACAAGGAATAGTGAAAACCGGGGTTCAATCCTGACCTTGGGTGCTGTCAGTGTGGAGTTTGCCCCTTCTCCCTGTGACCGTGTGAGCTTCCTCTGGGTGCTTTGGTTTCCTCCCACATTCCAAAGAAGTGCAGGCTTGTAGGTTACTTGGCATTCTAGTGTGTAGGGATAGAACTAGTATACGGGTGATCGTTGGGCTGAGAGGACTCGGTGGGCTGAGGGGCCTAATTCCATGCTGTATCTCTAAACTAAACTATGAAATATAGGCCAGAGTACGACCACTTGACCCATTATGCCAGTGACAGTTCACTGCTAGAGCCATTAAGTTCATCCCACTCTTTTCTGACTGCCTTGTAAAGCTTAAGGGCAGACATTTTGATGAGTATTTGAGCATTCTGGCACTAGGCAATTGACTACTTGAGCCCATGATTTACTGCAATCTGCCTCCCTCTCACTGTTGACACCAATTATCTTCCACTCCTTTCAACTACAGTAACTCCACGACTTACATAAGGGTCACACACCACGGACCCTTGCTTAAGTCAGATGTTACACAAATCAGACATGGAAAGGCTACCGTGTAATACAATGTACTATTCGTACTATATATTACCAGTGGGAGACCATGTGGAAGCTCCGACACGCGCGAGCATCCACAAGAACAGCTGACTGGCTTGCAGAAACAGCTACATGTGACGACAGTAGCGCACCACTAACAAGACGTGCAACTCGGAAATAAAACAATGGGCTTAAAGAATTGCTGAGGGTAAGTGAGAGTTTACGTAAGTCAGGGAGTGCCTGTATTCTGCTGCAGCTCATGTATGATTGCTCAACAACTAGAAACCTTCAGTATTATATTTAAGGAAGTATATTTTACTTCCCTGGGCGGCACGGTGGTGCAGCGGTAGAGTTGCTGCGTTGCAACGCCAAGGACCCACATCAAATCCGGATTGCGGGTGCTGTCTGTATGGAGTTTGTTCGTTCTCCCCATGGCCTGCGTGGGCTTTCTCCAGGATCCCTGGTTTCCTCTCACATTCAAAAGACGTACAGATTTATATAATAATTGGTTGATATATTTATAAATGTGTGTGTGTGTGTGTGTAGAATAGCATCTGTGTGCGGGGATCGCTGGTCTGCGCGGACTCAGTGGACCGAAGGGCCAGTTTCTACGCTGTATCTCTGAAGTAAACTAAATTCATTCAGTATTTTATATACTAAAATAGAGGCCTTCTTTGGGTAATGAACAGGTTCCATTTTCTCGGTCATAAGAAATAGCAGAAGTACGCCATTCAGCCCATCAAGCTGCCATTCAATCATGGCTGTCTACAGTGGCTTGCAAATGTTTTCATACCCCTTGAACTTTTCCACATTTTGTCACGTTACAACCACAAACATAAATGTATTTTATTGGGATTTTATGTATACCAACACAAAGTGGCGCATAAATGTGAAGTGGAAGGAAAATGATACGTGGTTTTCAAATTTTTTTACAAATAAAAAACTGAAAAGTATGGCGTGCAAAAGTATTCAGCCCCCTTTACTCTGATACCCCTAAATAAAATCCAGTGCAACCAATTGCCTTCAAAAGTCACCTAATTAGTAAATAGAGTCCACTTGGGTGTAATCTAATCTCAGTATAAATACAGCTGTTCTGTGAAGACCTCAGAGATTTGTTAGGGAACATTAGTGAACAAACAGCATCATGAAGCCCAAGGAACACACCAGACAGGTCAGGGATAAAGTTGTGGAGAAGTTTAAAGCAGGGTTAGGTTATAAAAAAATATCCCAAGCTTTGAACATCTCATGGAGCACTGTTCAATACATCATCCCAAAATGGAAAGAGTATGGCACAACTGCAAACCTACCAAAACATGGCCGTCCACCTAAACTGACAGGCCGGGCAAGGAGAGCATTGATCAGAGAAGCAGCCAAGAGGCCCATGGTACCTCTGGAGGAGCTGCAGAGATCCACAGCTCAGGTGGGAGAATCTATCCACAGGACAACTATTAGTCGTGCATTCCACAAATCGGGCCTTTATGGAAGAGTGGCAAGAAGAAAGCCATTGTTGAAACAAAGCCATAAGAAGTCCCATTTGCAGTTTGCCACAAGCCATGTGGGGGACACAGCAAACATGTGGAGGAAGGTGCTCTGGTCTGATGAGACCAAAATTGAAGTTTTTGGCCATAATGCAAAACGTTATGTGTAGTGGAAAACTAACACTGCACATCACCCTGAACACACCATCCCCACTGCGAAACATGGTGGTGGCAGCATCATGCTGTGGGGATGCTTTTCTTCAGCAGGGACAGGGAAGCTGGTCAGAGTTGATGGGAAGATGGATGGAGCCAAGTACAGGGCAATCTTGGAAGAAAACCTGTTAGAGTCTGCAAAAGACTTGAGACTGGGGCGGAGGTTCACCTTCCAGCAGGACAATGACCCTAAACATTCAGCCAGAGCTACAATGGAATGGTTTAGATCAAAGCATATTCATGTGTTAGAATGGCACAGTCAAAGTCCAGACCTAAATCCAATTGAGAATCTCTGGCAAGACTTGAAATTTGTTGTTCACAGACTCTCTCCATCCAATCTGACTGAGCTTGAGATATTTTGCAAATAAGAATGGGCAAAATTTTCAGTCTCTAGATGTGCAAAGTTGGTAGAGACATGCCCCAAAAGACTTGCAGCTGTAATTGCAGCGAAAGGTGGTTCTACAAAGTATTGACTCAGGGGGGCTGAATACTTTTGCATGCCACACTTTTCAGTTTTTTATTTTGTAATAAAATTTGGAAACCATGTATCATTTTCCTTCCACTTCACAATTATGCACCACTTTCTGATGGTCTATCACATAAAATCCCAATAAATACATTTACGTTTGTGGTTGTAACGTGACAAAATGTGGAAAAGTTCAAGGGGTATGAATACTTTTGCAAGCCATTGTATCTCTCCCACCAAACCCCATTCTCCTGCCTTCTCCCCATAACTGCTGACACCCGTACTAATCAAGAATCTATCTATCTCTACCTGAAAAATATCCACTGACTGACCTCCACAGCTTTCTGTGGCATTGAATTCCACAGATTCACCACCGTCTGACTAAAGACATTTCTCCTCATCTCCTTCCTAAATGAACGTCCTTTAATTCTATGGCTATGACCTCTAGTCCTAGACTCTCCCACTAGTGGAAACATTCTCTCCACATCCACATTATCCAAGCCTTTCACTATTCTGTGTTTCAATTAGGTCCCCCGCTCATTCTTCTAAACTCCAGCGAGTACAGGCTGACAAACACTCATCATAGGTTAACCTACTCATTCCTGGTATCATTCTTGTAAACCTCTTCTGGATCCTCTCCGGAGCCAGCACATCCTTTCTCAGATATGGTGGCCAAACTTTTAAAGATACAAAGTGCTGGAGTAACTCAGCGGGTCAGACAGCGTCTCTCGAAAATATGGAGAGGCAACGTTTCGGGTTGAGATCCTTCTTGGGACCTGAAACGTCACCTATCCAGGTTCTCCACAGCGTCTGACCCGCTGTGTTACTCCAGCACTCTGTGTCTTTTTTGATGTACTTTCTGTCATTACGCGCAGACTGAAGAAGGGTGCCGACCCAAAATGTCACCTCTCGCCTTTCTCCAAAGAGCCACAAAGTTACTCCAGCATTTTGTGTCTGTCTTTTGTGAAAATGAATGAGTTGGCCAGGATGGATTGGGAAATGTCTTTGAAAGACAGGACATTGGAAAGGCAGTAGCTAACATTTAAAGAACAAATGCAGGAGCTGCAACATTTTTGTATTGCTCTGTGGAGTGAAAAGAGAAACCAATTCAACGATGCTCAACAGAAAATGTTAAGGATATTATTAAATCCAAAGGGGATCTCAACCAACCACCTTTTCTCAATTAGCCTAAATCTCTTTAATCTGCTAAAGGCCCCAGCAGATACATCTCCCCTTATTTATTCTGCCACAAACCTTTCTTATTGTGCATCCTGGTTTAATAACAACATAGAACAGTACAGCAAATGAACAGACAGTCACAGAGTGAACATGCAGGTTCCACACAAACACTATCCAAGATCAAGAATGGGTGTCATGGGTTATGGGGAGAAGCAGGAAAATGGGATTAGGAGGCAGAGATCAGCCATGAGTGAATGGCGGAGTAGACGCGATAGGCCGAATGGCCTAATTCTACTCCTATAACTTGGGAACTTGTCAGGATTGAACCAGGTTCTCAGGCGCTGTGTTAAGTACTTTCCCCCCCCCCTCTGGTGAATGCTATGTACTTAACTCTTCTGTTTCTCTCCTGAGTGCAGGCCCCGTGGCTGGGAGTCAGGAATCAAGGGGTTAAGGGCTCCTGTACCCGATTGGCCAAGCTGCGCCAGGTGACGGGTGACTCATCGAAAGCTTAAATACCAGGAGTCTCCCAGAACTCTCTCTCTCTTCGTCGACCCTGACTCATGAACAGACTGTACTCTGAACTGCAGGAGGCCTGGCCACATGGCATAGAACTTTGTGTTTTATTACCTACATTTGTCAATTAATATTGAATTGGGACGGATAAGGGTTGACCGGAGGGTTTTCGTGTATTTTGTTTCAGGGTTATTTCCATTTAGGCAGGTTAGAGACTCTAGTTCGACGGCCCATTGCGAAGCTGGCTGGAGCACTGTTATCTTTGTTTAATAGTTTATTCTTGTCCTTGACTGGGTTGTTTGAATCAGGTTTAATTAAATAAAAGACTATTTTCTTGAACTTGAGCCTGGTTTTTGACTATGTTACGTGGCTGTGAAGTACCTGCATTTGGGAGTCGTAACAAAATGGGGGCTCGTCCTAAGCTTTGAGGACCCTAGACAGTTTTCGTTTTTTTTTGGTAGGCTTCTGGGGACTGAGGAAGTCTGTGTTGTGAGGTGACTGAGGAATTCTGTGTTGTGAGGAGATTTTTTTTTCTCGTCCGTTTGTGGTGACATTGGTGCCCAGGGTTTGGCTGGTGGTTTGGTCCTACATTTGATATGGAGTTTAAAGTACAGGAATTTACTGAGGCTCCTAGTCGGGAGTTGTTTGATAAATGTACCAAGGAGCATTTGTGTATGCTGGCAGAGACCTATAAGGTGCCTATTGATAAGCATTTGAAGAAAGAGGCTATAAAGTTGGAGTTATGGTCTGCGTTGGTGAGGAGTGGGGTATTGCCTGCTGGTGCAGACAGTCCTCTATCTTCTACAAAGCCTAGTCAGGAAATGGGGGACCCCATTCGATTGAAGGAGTTAGAGCTTGAAATGAAAAAGGAGAGGGCCTTAAGAGCGAAAGAGCTTGAAATAAGAGAGAAAGAGCTCCAATTTGAGCTTGAAAGGAAAAAGGAGGAGAGGGCTTTAAGAGAGAAAGAGCTCATGCTCCAATCAGAGCTTGAAATGAAATGCCTTGAGCTGCAGGAGATGGAATTGAATGCTTCCCGAGTTTCTTCTAGGGAACGGGAGGTGTCTAAGGCCGCGGTGTTAGTAGATGAGTATGTATTGACTCATAAAACAGAGTTTGTTGGGCGATCCTATAGTTTTGGTGCACGGCCGTTTAATCGTGGTGGTGTCGCCGGTGGCAGTACCAAAGCTGTTTCTGTGCCTGCAAGGGTCAGCTCATTAATACAGGGGGAGGTCCGAGCTGATAAGGTTGACGGAGATTTCAGGACTAAGGAAGGGCCTGTGTGTTACTATTGTAAAGGGAGCGGGCACATCTTAAAGTCGTGTCCCGTCCTGCAAAGGAAAAATGCAAAGCCTGTGGCTTTGGTGGGTCCACAAAGAGCACCTGTGGTTCCTGGGATGCCTGCGTCTGATGAGTGTGGGAATTATTCTGCGTTCATCACGAAAGGTTTTGTTTCTCTAGAGGATGGGGGTCATAGAGTTCCAGTATCCAGCTTGCGTGATACTGGTGCTACTCAGTCCTTTATATTGGTTGGGTCCAGTGTCCCTGTGGTAGGATTCAGGTTGGAGGACATGGTAGTGCCTTTGCATTCCGTGAGTCTCGATTCTGAGTTGGTTTCAGGCGAGGTAATTGATGGGTTACGGCCGTGTTTTCCCGTTGTGGGAGTTTCTGTGATTTTGGGGAATGACTTAGCAGGAGGTAGAGTTCTCATTACTCCTGAAGTGACGGCTGTTCCGATGGTGCAGAGACCTGATAGATTGGCTATACAGCATCCGACGGTCTTCGCAGCTTGTGCTGTCATGAGGGCTATGGCTAAGAGCCAGGCAAAGTTTGAGGATGTAGTGGACCTGAGTGAGAGCATTTTTGGGGATCAGGATGATGGATCCCGTGTTATGGAGGGTGTTTCTACATCTCAAGATGGGGTCTTGTCTGAAAATGTGCCGGTGTCACTGTCACGTGACCGGCTGGTTGAGGAGCAAAAGAGTGATCCAGGTTTATCGGATCTGTTCGACTGCGCGGTGCCTGAGGGGGATATGGATTCCACAGCAAAGGGGTATTTTCTGAGGAATGGCTTACTGATACGAAAGTGGTCTCCCTTGGATAGGTCAGGGCATGATGATTGGAGCGTGGTTGATCAGATTGTCATACCTCGTCGGTATAGGGACGAGATACTCTGTTTGGCTCATGATGGACCTCTGGGTGGACATTTGGGGGTCAATAAGACGTATGACCATATCTTACGGAATTCTTTTTGGCCAGGGTTGAAAAAGGACGTGAAGCAGCACTGCAGGTGTTGTCACATTTGCCAGGTGGCAGGAAAGCCGAACCAATCGATTGTTCCTGCGCCTTTATATCCAATCCCTGTGGTCGGGGAGCCGTTTGAACGGATTCTAGTTGATTGTGTGGGTCCTCTACCTCGGACAAGGGTGGGCAACAAGTTTTTATTGACAATTATGTGTGCGTCTACCCGCTTTCCGGAGGTGGTCCCTTTGCGTTACATTACTGCCCCTGCCATTGTGAAGTCTCTCATTAAGTTTTTTTCATTGTTCGGTTTGTCCAAGGTGGTGCAGAGTGACTAAGGTTGCAACTTCATGTCAAAGGTTTTTGGTCAGGTAATGAAGTTGTTGGATATTGAGCATTTTTACTCCAGTGCGTATCATCCTGAGAGCCAGGGAGCTCTCGAGCGGTTTCACCTGACTGTGTCTAAGCCAGTTTTGGCTGAAGTAGTACTAGGTGGGCGAGGGCGATCTCAGCATTCGTTACGCCTGATAACTTTCTTCAGTACACAGTAATGGCATTTGGGATGCGCAATGCGCCGGCAACCTTCCAACGTCTAATGAACAAGGTATTGTCTGGTTTGTCGTTCTGTGAAGCATACCTTGATGATTTAGTTGTGTGCTCCAGGTCTTGGATCGAGCACATCGGTCCTCTGAAGGAGGTATTTTGTCGACTAGCGGAGGCAAACCTAACGATCAATCTGGGGAAGTGTGAGTTTGGCCAGGCCACGGTGACGTATCTGGTAAGATGGTGGGCCGAGGTCAGGTTCGCGCTCTCGAGGACAAGGTGTGACATATTGTCGCATTTCCTGTTCCAACATCTAGGACTGAACTCCGTAGGTATCTGGCTATGGTTGGGTACTATAGGGGGTTCTGTCCAAACTTCTCTGCAGTGGCTGCTCCTTTGACGGATTTGCTGAGCCCGAAGGTAGCTTTTGTGTGGTCCGCTGAGTGTCAACACGCCTCTGATCATACTAAGGGTCTTCTGGTGCGCGCACCTGTGCTTGCGGTACCTGATTTTGAGCGTCCATTTAAGCTGGCAGTGGATGCTAGTGATCGTGGGATTGGTGGTGTTCTTATACAGGCTGATTCAGATGGGATGGGGCATCCAATTTCGTACTTCTCTAAGAAGTTTAATCCCCATCAGAGGTGGTACTCCACCATTGAGAAAGAGACCCATGCTGTGTTAATGTCTCTGAGTCATTTCGAGGTTTGTGTGGGCTCCTCGAGTGTCCCTGTCGTTGTGTTCACGGATCATAACCCTTTGTTATTTTTGCAGAACATGAAGAATAAGAACAGGCGGTTGATGAGCTGGAGTTGGCAGCTGCAGGAATACAACCTGGAGTTCAGGCACATTAGGGGCAAGGATAATATCTTGGCTGATGCCTTGTCGCGCCAGTAGTGTTTTAGTACTGAATAGTTTCTTCCAAAACTTATTCAGTATCTTTGGGTGGGGGTGTTAGGTACTTCCCCCCCTCTGGTGAATGCTATGTACTTAACTCTTCTGTTTCTCTCCTGAGTGCAGGCCCCGTGGCTGGGAGTCAGGAATCAAGGGGTTAAGGGCTCCTGTACCCGATTGGCCAAGCTGCGTCAGGTGACGGGTGACTCATCGAAAGCTTAAATACCAGGAGTCTCCCAGAACTCTCTCTCTCTTCGCCGACCCTGACTCATGAACAGACTGTACTCTGAACTGCAGGAGGCCTGGCCACATGGCATAGAACTTTGTGTTTTATTACCTACATTTGTCAATTAATATTGAATTGGGACGGATAAGGGTTGACCGGAGGGTTTTCGTGTATTTTGTTTCAGGTTATTTCCATTTAGGCAGGTTAGAGACTCTAGTTCGACGGCCCATTGCGAGGCTGGCTAGAGCACTGTTATCTTTGTTTATTAGTTTATTCTTGTCCTTGACTGGGTTGTTTGAATCAGGTTTGAGTTTTAATTAAATAAAGTACTATTTTCTTGAATTTGAGCCTGGTTTTTGACTATGTCACGCGGCTCTGAAGTACCTGCATTCAGGAGTCGTAACACACTGTGAGGCTGAACCTCTTATAACTGCGCCACTGTACCACCGCAAGACACAAAAATACATCAAATTCAAAAAATAAAATGCTGATGCTGGAATTCTGAAACAAAAGCAGAAAATGTTGGAAAAACACGGCTGTTCAGGCAGCATCTGTGGAAACAGTCAAGAGGGGAAACAAAGAACTGTAGATGCTGGTTAATACAGAAAAGAACACAAAGTGCTTGAGTAGCTCAGCAGGTCAAGAGTCTGAAAGAGGATCTCGACCCGAAACATCATCTATGCATCTTCCCCAGAGATGCTGCCTGGCCTGCTGAATTACTCCAGCACTTTGTGTCCAAGAGTCAAGTGTTTTTATTTGTTCGAAGATAGACACAAAATGCTGGAGTAACTCAGCGGGACAGGCAGCATCTCTGGAGAGAAGGAATGGGTGAAGTTTTGGGTCGAGACCCTTGTTTGAAAACAGAATAATGAAATCCTTATTTGCAGCAGGTTAACTGCTATCAATGTTGTGGATCTGTGACCCTCTAGCAGAGAAGAAGCATTATCTCTTTTTGTTTTAAATTCTGCACTGGGTCTCTCTGACTTACCTGCTGTATTCTGGCTTGTCAGAGCTTGTTCTGTCCGATGAACCTCTTTCACTGGCGATACTTGCTCTTGGGATTCCATGGCCGTTGCTTTAGAGCTGCCTTCGTTCCTGAAGGACGTATCAAGAGAAGAACTCTCCACGTTATTTTGATGCTCAAGAGGTTCCATTGCAAGCTGGGTTTCGGGCCAGGAGCAGAGAGCACCGTGCGCATTATTGGTCGCCTTTCCGCCGCCTTCACTTGACATCGCCGCATCTCCCTTGCCTCCATCGACGGGACTTTGATGGAAGCACTCCAGGCCGTCGTCATCTCTCGCACAGGCAACTTCAAACTCATAGGACATCGGGTCGACCGAAGTGCTTATATCTTCTTCCGTCTCACAAGACACGTCAAAGCTGTAGGAAACCGGATCCAAAGAGGTATACTGCACTTCCTCGCCGCACGTCACATCGTACTCATAGGACATCTGGTCCAGCGCGGTGTACTGGTTCCCATCGCGGTCACAGGACAAATCAAACCCGTACAACATCCCATCCTCGGACGGGCCCCGGACTGCGCTTAGCGTGTGCATATCCTGCTCCTCATGCATGTAAGTCGTCAGCAATCCCTTACCTCCTACTTCGGAAAGGTTTAGGTTTATTCCGTCCAAGATATTCTCCGGCAGGCAAGTGTTGAAAGAACTTGACTGGCTGCAACGGTTGGGAGCAGCCATCAAGTTCTCCGTCAGCAGGGGATGTGTTGGAGCAGGTCTAAGCTTAGCTCCCACTGGTCTTGGATCAGGTTGAATTGGTTCCTTGTGGACTTGTGGTTCTAACGGACTCGCTGGCTTGTAGCTGGGGGGGTCCGTGAACTGACTGTCAAACTCCACCCCGTGTCTCGAGCCCGCGAGTGTCCTCAGCTGCGGTGGGACCCTGTCAAGGGATTGCTCACACTCCAGAAAACAGGTGGTCCTACCACTGACCTCCTCCATGCCACTAAGGTGCAAACTGGTGTTTTCCTCCCCTCCTGAACTCTGTGGAGGTCTGGCATGGGCCACTTGATCTTCGCATAGGTTCAGCACATCATCAGGGCTACAAAATCCCTTGTTGATGTTGGTCTGCAGCTCTTCATCCCATTGTATTAGCTCCTGATGATTGTTTTTCTCCATTGAACTGATGGGACAATGGAGTACTATTGTAAATCGGCATATAGTTTTATGGCCAGGAATCTTCTTTTAACTGGAAGACAAGAAGTTTATAATAAAATTAATTGCAAATCCAATGATCACACGTTTTATTCACCAAATTCAATCCCATCAGCATCTTACCCAATCTTCACAATTTATAGATTCCAATCTAATTGGGAACTAATTACCAATCAATTAATAGACTATCAGTCTATTACCAGGGGACACAAGGAACTGCATATGCTAGAAACTACAGATGCTAGCAAAACACAAAGTGCTGGAGGAACTCAGGCAGCATCTGCGGAGGGAATGGACAAACAATGTTTCAGGTCGGGACCCTTCTTCAGACTGTTTGCAATGGGGGAAGAAAGCTGGAAAGGGGAGGTTGGACAACATTTTGAACATGATTGGTAGATACAGGTGAGGGGGTAGTTTTATTTGCAGATGGGTGGAGCGAGTGAGAAAGATGTGAGGCGTAAAGGAGACTAAAGGGCGTCAGGTACGGAGAGAAGTGGAGGAGTGAAATGTAAAGCCAGAGGGAGGGGAAAGAGGGGGCGATAAAAGGTCAGTAAGGGATTTTGGGATGGGAGATGAGTGTATGAAGGAAGGTAAAGGAGATGGGTGACTGGGGAAGTGGGAGACTACTCATCTTTACCAGTCTCTATACAGTTTATGACTTGCACTACTGTCCTTTTCCCAGATATGCTTAGTCAGGAGTCAATAGTATTTGATGGTCGTATGTGCTGGCAATGGAGTAATGAAATTCTTACTTGTTGCAGCTTAGCAGGCCTGTTAATGCAACAACACACAAATATATAATGATCAATAAATTAATAACAGTAAAACTTGGTAACCACAATAGTACAAAGAGCAGCATGGTGGCGCAGCGGTAGAGTTGCTGCTTTACAGCGCTTGCAGTGCTGGAGCCCCGGGTTCGATCCTGACTACGGGTGCTGTCTGTGCGAAGTTTGTACGTTCTCCTATTGACCGCGTGGATTTACTCCGAGATCTTTGGTTACCTCCCCCACATTGGCTTGGCGTATGTGTATATTCTCCCTGGCGTGTGTAGGGTAGCATTAATGTGCCGGGATCGCTGGTCGGTGTGGACTCGGTGGGCAGAAGGGCCCGTTTTCACGCAGTATCTCTAAACTAAACAAAACTAAAACCAAAGTCGGCAGTGCAACCAAAGACACAGTCCATAGAAGATCATGGATCGGTCATACCCTCCATTGGTGCTGCCTGACCTGCTGAGTTTGTCCAGCACACTGTTTTCCTCAAGATTCCAGCTTCTGCAGTTCCTTGTGTCTCCATAGAAAATCATAGTCCAGGTTAATGTTGAGCAATGTTCAAGAGCCTGATGGTTACAGGGAAGAAGCTGTTCTTGAACCTGACAGTCATGGTTTGCAGACTCCTATACAGTTTTCCTGCCTCAATGGTTTCTAGTGCAAAACAATGGTGAGGACGAGAAAATATTAAGGAATAAAATCCATGAAATCATGTGATCTCCATCACAAGTACTGACCTCCCCGCCATCAAATGGTGCTACCTCAAAAAGGCAGCCAACATCATCAAGGGCCCACACCAGCCTGACCACGCTGTTACTTCATTCCTGCCATCAGGAAAAAGGTTTAGGGGTCTCAAAACCATGATGTCCAGTTTCAGGAA
Organism: Okamejei kenojei; assembly: GCA_035221665.1. NCBI lineage: Eukaryota > Metazoa > Chordata > Chondrichthyes > Rajiformes > Rajidae > Okamejei > Okamejei kenojei. Next base: position 9,573,448 of record CM069166.1, read on the forward strand.
CAGCTTCTTCCAAAAGAACAATCGGGCTCTCGAACATTACATGTATAAGAGGGAACTGCAGAAGCGGGTTTAATTCGAAAATAGACATAAAATGCTGGAGTAACTCAGCGGAACAGGCAGCATCTTTGGAGAGAAGGGATTGGTGACATTTTGGGAGGTTTGAAGAACTGTCTGAAGAAGGGTCTCGACCCAACACGTTCATCTTCTGCTTTCCTACTGAATTTTCTTCTCGTTTAGTTTTGCTTTTTCTTCTTTGGTTGCGATAAAGACGTTGGCCTTTTATGCAGTAGTACTGTGGTTGTCAATTCATTGAAACTATTGTTTATTATGCATTATCTGTGTGTATTGTGTTACAGGCCTGTTATGATGCAGCAGGTAAGGATATAATTGTTCTGCTGTTGGTTCATATGACAATTAAACATTCTTGACTCTTGTTTGCAAATGAATGTTGATGAGTTAGTAGTGAAACTGCTCTTCTCTTTAAAATTTTGGTTGGATAGGTAGATAGAGCGGTAGAGGCAAGATAGACACAAAACACTGGAGTAACGCAGCGGGATAGGCGGCACTTCTGGAGAGATGGAATGGGTGACGTTTCGGGTCAAGACCCTTCCTCAGACTGATAAATATAGTGGTAGAGAGCTGTATGGATATGCTTAACTTAATTGGGAGGAGCACTGAGTATAAAGGGCCTATCCCACTTGGCGATTTTTTTGGCGACTGCCGGCGTCATATCAGTGTCGTAAAAGGATTTTGAACATTTAAAAATCAAGCGGCGACAAAAAAAATGTTGCGACACTTGAAAAAAACACCGCGCGTCAATACATCATCACGCCGCAGATTTTTCGGTGACCTGATACGTCAGTCAATGATGCCGGCAATTGCCGAAAGAATCGCCAAGTGGGACAGGCCCTTAAGAGTCAGGATGTCATCCTGCTGCTCTATAAGACTTTGGTTAGGCTTTAGTTGGAGTATTGCGTGCCATTCTGGTCACCTCTTTACAGGAAAGATTAGAGGTTTCGGAGAGGGTGCAGAAGAGATTTACCACATTGCTGCCTGGATTAGCTATAAGGAGAGGTTGAACAGACTTGGATTGTTTTCAATGAAGACACAGAGGCTGAGGGGAGACTTGATGGAAGTATATAAAAATGTGAGGCATAGATAGGGTAGACAGTCAGAACCTTTTTTCCCCAGGGTGGAAATGTCAAAGACCAAAAGACTTTAAGGAGAGAAGAGTGTTGTTTAAAACAGATATATGGGGCAGATTGTGTTAGAACAGAGGTTGGTGGGTGCCTGGAATGTACTGCCAGGGGTGGTGGTGGTGGAAGCAGATACGATAGTGGCATTAAAGAGCATTTTAGATAGGCACCTAAAAATGTAGGGAATGGAGGAATATAGATCATGTGCAGGCAGAGAATATTGGTTTAACTGCCATGTTTGGCACTGACATTGTGGGCTGAAGGGCATGTTCCTATGCTGTACTGTTCTATGCTTAACCAGTGCTATATAAATGGAACCCAATTTAACCCGCAGACATTTGGAGAGGGAGATTTCACTCATAGGTCCAGAAGCAAAAATTAATTCCAAATCCCTTCATATTTTCCTAAGTTAATTAGCACTTCCATGCCTCCAGCTCCATTGGAACGAACCCACAAAGGAACACCATGCCTCATTAAACCCAACATCTTTACACCTTTGCTTAATTAACCTTTAACACGTAACTGTAAATGGAGCACAGTGTGAGGCCCTGTGGGATATGATCTTTTTGCCAGATGTCAGACTGGTCATAACTCACTCACGGCAAGAGAAAGTCATTTTATTGGGCAAGTTTGCCCATATCAGAGGCAGATTAGCAGTTATCGACCAGTTCGCACTGATTACAGCAATTGGCTGGGACACTCTTGTAAATCAATTGTTTCGAGCTGTGTGTGCATTTCTTTCAAATTGTAAGCACTACACAATCTCAGTATTGGTTTATTATTGTCACATGAACTAAGACGCAGCGGAAAAACGTTTTGGTTTGACAGAGTCAAACTGCCGAGGCCAGGATGGAGTCACAACGCTGGATCTGTGAGGCAGAGGGCTGCATGGTGGTGCAGCGGTTGAGTTCAAGTTCAAGTGAGTTTATTGTCATGCGTCCCTGATAGGACAATGAAATTCTTGCTTTGCTTCAGCACAACAGAACATAGTAGGCATTGACTACAAAACAGATCAGTGTGTCCATATACCATTATATAAATATATACACATATGAATAAATAAACTGATAAAGTGCAAATAACAGATAAGTCGCTTCCTTACAGCACCGGTGACCCAGGTTCCATCCCGACTACGGCTGCTGTCTGCAGGGAGTTTCTACGTTCTCCCCATGGCCTGCGTGCGTTTTCTCTGACATCTTCGGTTTCCTCCCACACTCCAAAGACATACAGGTATGTAGGTCAATTGGCTTGGTAAATGTAAAAATTGTCCCTAGTGTGTGCTGAATAGTGTTAATATGCGGGGATCGCTGGTCGGCGCGGACCAGGTAGGCCTGTTTCCGCGCAAGTTTAAACTTAAAGTCATAAAAAGATACAGCATGGAAACAGGCTCTTCAGCCCACCAAATCCATGCTGATAATCAGAGTCTAAATTAGTTTACAGATACAGCATGGAAACAGGCCCTTCAGCCCACCGAGTTCACGCCAACCATTGATCACCCAATGATACTAGTTCTATGTTATCCCACTTTCGCATCCACTCCCTACATACTAGGGGCAATTTTCCGAGTCTTTGGAATGTGGGAGAAACTGGAGTAATATAAGGAAACCCATATGGTCACAGGGAGATCGTGCAAACTCCACACTGACAGTACAAGAGGTCAGAATCGAACCGGGGTCTCTGTGGCAGTGAGGCAGCAGCTCTACCTGCTGCGCCACTGTGGCATCACATACCAGGCCAGAAATGGGTCAACTAACAGGCAAGAGGCTAGATCTCTTCTGCAGAGAAAGATATGGGCAGCACAGTTGGAACAGCTGCTGCCTCACAGATCCAGCATCCCGACTCCATCCTGACCTCAGCTGCTGTCTGTGTGGAGTCTGCACATTCTCTCTGTGACCCCGCAGGTTTCCTCCGGATGCTCCTATTTCCGCTCACATCCCAAAGAATTTGTAAGTGTTTGTAAGTTAATTAGCCTCTGTAGATTGTTCCTGATGGGAGGCAATGGAGTTGGTGGGAAACTTGGCAAGAATAAGGTGGTATCAGGGTGGTGCAAATAGGTGTTTGGCTTTCTGCATATCCACGCGTCTACCCAAATGCCTCTTCAACCTCACTATTGTATCTACCTCCACCATCACCCCTGGCAGCGTTACAGGCACCCATCACACTGTGTAAAGAAAACCTTGCCTCCCATTCATGTCCTTTGTGTTTTGCTACTGAAATAAATAAATCGCAGGCCAGGGTTGTGGGAGGATGCAGGTTAGTACATTCACTGATACCTCCGTGAGCTCTTTCCAAACCAACATTAATGAGCCAGATGGGCAAGCACACCAACGTACAGTAGTTAGGGAATTTGTGTTCTGCCATGTGATTCATTCACATAATGTATCCAAATGCTTGGCACGTTTCAACATGGAACATCTTTGCAACAGAACGTTGAATGCAGAGCAGATGTAATTGGAGCTTGATCAATGCATGAACGTTTAGGATTTTTATTTTCAGGCACTGCCCCAAATTGAAAGTTTAATGGTGTATTTTTCCCTCATAGATGCTTTCATAAAGTAAGCAGCCAACGCCTCCACTTTTTGTGGGAAGTTTAAAGCGGTTCGGTATGTCGTCGATTACTCGAACAAACTTCTACAAATGCGCTTTAGAAAGTAATGAAAAATGAACTGCAGATGCTGATTTATACCAAAGGTAACCCTCAAAATGCTGGAATACCATGGCAGGTCAGGCAGCATATCTGGAGAAAATGCAGAGAAAACATAAGGGGATCCGTTGTGGGGGGCGAGGCCACCGAGAACAAAGGGTGACCTTTGGGGACTAAATGGAATGGTTTGTCAAGAGCCTGTCCCACTTACGCGACTTTTTCGGCGACTGCCGGCACCCGTCATAGGTCGTTACAGGTCGCCGAAAATGTTCAACATGTTTAAAATCAGCGGCGACCAGAACAAGGTACGACTCTTTGGGCGACTACTCACGACATGTCGCCAGGGTGTCGTCTGTCTGGTCGTGAGTGGTCTCCTTGTCACACAAAGAGTCGTAGCGTCTTTCTGGTCGCCGCTGAATGTTCAACATGTTGAACATTTTCTGCGACCTATGATGGGTGCTGGCAGTTGCCGAAAAAGTCTTGTGTGTATGTGTGTGTGTGTGTGTGTGTGTGTGTGTGTGTGTGTGTGTGTGTGTGTGTGTGTGTGTGTGTGTATGTATATGTATATGTATATGTATATATATATATATATATATATATATATATATATATATATGTGTGTGTATATATATATATATATATATATATATATATATATGTGTGTGTGTGTATATATATATATGTGTGTGTATATATATGTGTATATATATATATATATGTGTGTGTGTATATATATATATATATATATATATATATATATATATATACACATACACACACACACATATATGTATATACACACACACACACACACACATATATATATATATATATATTTTTTTTTAAAATATTGAATCTCTGCAGATTCCCTCAGAAAAGAGTAAAGGGATATTTGACCTGTCACTGCGTGGTTGAGGAAGGCATGGATTTATGAGCGGTAAATATCATGACCAATGGTCTAGTCTTAGCTGGGGGGACTCTCTACCACAGTCATCTTCACTGCCGAATTTATCTGTGATAACATCCGATTACAGGAAGGTTACCCTTCAAGAAACACAAAACAGAGTTAACATGTAGCTAGTCCTCAACAGGCATTGTCCTCCAATTCTTTTCAATACCAAAAGCAACATTGTTCCCAGATTACTCCTGGCTCCTTTTACAGAACTTAGATCAGTGCAGGAAGTAGAAACAAAGAACTGCAAATGCTGGTTACAAGAAAAAAAAAGGACACAAAGTACTGGAATAGCTCAGAGGGTCAGGCAGCATCCCCGGAGTCTGAAGAAAAGACCCGACCCGCAATGTCATCTATCCACATTTTCCAGGGATGCAGTCTGACCTGCTGAGTTATTCCAGTCCTTTGTTGTTTTTTAATAGAACAGTACAGCACAGGAACAGGCCCTTCAGCCCACAATGTCCGTGCTGAACATTATGCCAAGTTAAAGTAATCTCCTCTGCCTGTGTGTGATCCATGTGCCTATCCGAAAGCCTCTTAAACATTACTAGCGTATAGGCCTCCACCACCACCCCTGGCAGTACATTCCAGACACTCATCTCTGTGTATAAAAGCCTTCCCTTGCACATCTTCTTTAAACTTTGCCCCTCTCACCTTAGAGCGATGCCTTCTAGACTTTGATATTTCCACCCTGGGGAAAAGCTCTGACAGTCTACCTTATTTATGTTTTAAATAAATGTATATACTTCTATCAGGTTTCCTCCCACCTTGAACAATGAAAGGTCTGGATAGAGTCAATGTGGAGAGGATGTTTCCATTAGTGGGAGAGTCTAGGACCAGAGGCCAGAGCCTCAGAATAGAACGTAGTTTTAGAAAAGAGATGAGGAGGAATTTATTTGGTTAGATGGTGGTGAATCTGCGAAATTCATTGCCGCAGACGGCTGTGGAGGCTGTCAATGGATATTTTTAAGGCGGAGATTGTCAGATTCTTGATTAGTACGGGTGTCAGAGGTTATGAGGCGCAGATAGGAGAATGGGGTTGAGAGGGAAAGATTGATCAGCCATGATTGCACAGTGGAGTAGACTTGATGGGCCGAATGGCCTAATTCTGTTCTGAGAACTTGCAGAGAAAATAATCCAAGTTCTTCCAACCTCTTATCTCTAACACCCTCTAATCCAAGCATCATTCTGGTAAACCTCCTCTGCACCCTTTTCAAAGCCTCCACATCCCTCCTGTGATGGGGCGACCAGAACTGCCACAACACTCCAAATGTGGTCTAACCAAAGTCTTTCTTTATGCTCACATTATTAACATGATGTTGCCATAGTTACTAGCTCTGGAGGAGAGTTCCACAGCTCTCAGTGAAGAGGATTCTATTCCCCAACAGCATCAGTCTACTATTTTTAAAGTAAACACAAGGAACGGCAGATGTTGGTTTACCAAAAAAGACACAAAGTGCTGGAGTAACTCAACGGGTTAGGCAACATATCTGGACAACATGGATTGGTGATGTTACGAGTCTTAAAAAGGATCCCGACCCAAAAAAATCACCTACCCATGCTCTCCAGAGTTACTGCCTGATCCACCAAAAATGCATCGCCTATGGTGGTGGTGGAGGCAGATATGATAGTGGTGTTTAAAAAGTTTTAGAAAGGCACATAGAAGTGCAGGGAATAGAGGGATATGGATTATGTCCAGGCAGATGAGATCAGTTCAGCTAGGCATCATGTTCAGCAAAAACATTGCGGGCCGAAGGGCCTGTTCCTCTGCTGTACTATTCTATGTTCATATAGTTCTATATATTGCAGTGTATCAGTTCCACAGATGAAGCCCAGTGTCCACAATGGGGTAGATGTGAATCGGACAGTACTAGTTTATGGAAGGGTCATTCAGTAGCCTGATAAGGGTGGCACAGCAGAAGAGTTGCTGCCTTGCAGTGCCAGAGAATGGGTTAAATTCTGACTATGGTTGCTGTCTGTACGTTGTTTGTACAGTCTCCGTGACTGTGTGGGTTTTCACCGGGTGCTTCGGTTTACCCCTACACTACAAAGACATGCAGGTTTGTAGGTTAATTGGTTTCTGTAAATTGTCCCTAGTGTCCGGGATAGAACTAGTGTATGGGCCATCGTTGGTCGGCATGGGCCGAAGGGCCTGTTTCCACGCTGCATCTCTAAAACTAAAATTAAACTGAGGGGAATAAGCTGCTCCTCAGTCTGGTGGTGTGTGCTTGCAAGCTTCTGTACCTTCTGTTGGACGGGAGCAATAACAGTAAACTAATCTGAGTATGAAAGCACTTCTGGAGAAAATGGATAGGTGACGTTTCAGGCTGTGACCTTTCTTCAGAGTCAAAACATCACCTGTCCATTTTCTCCAGAGATACTACCTGACCATCTGAGTTACTCAGCATTTTGTGTCTGTCTTTGGTATAAACCAGCAGCTCCTTCTTATTACATTGAGTCTGAAAGATTTAATTAGAAATTTACCTTAGCAGTTGAGCCGTGCATTTTGTATTATGTGGTGGAACAGAAGTATGTTCAAAGAACAATTCATCATCGAAAGAGTCCTGAGCAACACCACAGGAGATCTGTCGTAAAACATACAAAAATAGTTGTTTCACATAACATACAGAAATAGCACAGTTGCCCACAGATAGAGACAGATCCGCTCTGAGGTGAACTTTACGTAATCCTCGCTTGCTCTCCTCCTTTGAGGCAATGGTGAATGGGTGGACAAGTGCGCAGCAGTAAATCAAAATCAAACCAAAATCTGCACTTCTCCCAACAGTGACACCAGCACAATTTTGGCACTGTCTTTAAGAGTAGGAACACCACCCTATTACCCTGGCTGGTAAGCCCAAAACTATGGCTCCAATCATCACCCTAAATGGCAGCCAATACCTCAATACAAAACTAAAATAGCATACAGTTTCCTTTACATCATACAGAAACTATGCTTCACTCTCTTATTCATTTAACAGATATGCACACAGTGGTTAAAACTGTAACAGTTACAGAATGACATTCCGTGGTGCTAACAATCCTCTGTTGTACAGGTGACTGAATAGAAACATTTCGTGACAAAATTATATAGTGATCAATTTAATTTAACCACAAGGCGACTGATCATTTAGGTTGCAACTTCAAGGTCTGTCCGTGCAGGGGGAAGGGGGACAGCAACGAGACAATGCAACGAGCAAACACTCATTCACATATTTAGCTCTGAGAACAGCGCTCAGCTGTGAATCCACCCCTCCCTTCCATCACATCACAATAGACACCTTGCCCTTGGAAGACACAATAACACCATCCATAGGCTGGATGGGGAACAATTTTTTTTTCTGACAGGACCCACTTTGCAGCAAGCTGCACAGTCCAGCAACTACAATAATCCACACTGTCACCATGCAATGCTCCAAACATTCATTTCTAAATGCACCTGAAAGTTTACAGTCAAGACATGGAAGTGCAGCCCAGTGCAATGTCACTGTACAATGAAACGCACTCCAATGTCAATATGCACTTTTGCATTCAAGACAATCAGATCCCACTTTGTTTGGAAATTGAAAGAAGCACATACAGGGGTTTGGAGGAAGATGGGCCTTTGCAGCTGTGCTCCCTCAGGCTGCACTCTCTCCTTGGTGGGTCCCTGTGGTGAGTGCCTGCTGGAGACTGCAGCCCCCTGCAACCAGCTCAGTGCAGCTCCATTGCAACCTCAGCCAAGTGGCATCCATTACTGCCTGGGAATCCCAGGCTCAGCCCCTGCGCGCCCGCCGGACGTCCCGCCCCCGCGCCCCTCCCATTGGCCGTCCCGCCGTCCCTCAGCCGCCAGACCCGCCTCCTCGCCGCGCCCATTGGTCGCCAGCGCCGCGGGGGGCGGGGTCCCCGGAGGGGCAGTGCCGTCCCCCATTGGCCGGGCCGGCTGCCAGTCACACGACCCGACCCCCCGCTTCCGCTCAGCGCGCAATGGCAGCAGGAGAAGGGCAGGGGAGGGGGAGAGTGTGTGAGGGAGATGGTGGGTCGGGTGAGAGATGCAGAGAGAGTGTTTGTGAGGGGAAGAGAGAGAGAGGGAGAGTAAGGGGCGAGGGGTTAGGGAAGAGGGGAATAGAGGAGAGAACGGGGTGAGCTGGAGAGCGAGGGTGTGGGGACGATGGGCCGGGGACGATGAGGGGTTGGGAAGAGCATGGAGTGAGGGTAGGAGGAGGAGTGGGAGAGGATTAGGGGTACGAGGGGTGTGGGAGTTTGAGGGGTGGGGGAGAGCACAAGATCAAGGGTAGGACGGCGAGAGGGGGGAAGCGTGAGTTGAGGGGTAGGAGGTCAAGGGGAGAGAGCCTGTGGGCTAGCTGGGCAATGAGGGATGGTAGGTGGGGGGCACAAGGGACCACAAAATGGGGTGAGCCAGTTGGGCCACAGGGTAAGATGCACAAAGGGGGAAAAGGGAACCACAACATGGGGGCACAAAGTGGAGTGCACAAGAGGGACATAAAATGGGATGTGCAAGTTGGACCTCTAAGTAGGGTGCACAAGGTTGGGGACATTACATGGGGGCTCAGAAAGCACAAGTGGATGGGGTCAAGGTGGAGGATTTAGAAGAGAGAGGTAGCAGTGGGTGAATGGTTTGATAGGTGAGACTCGGGTTGTGGAGGAGACGTGATTGGTGGTGAAGGGATGAGTCTAGATGAGGTGGGATGGGATGGGGGGGGGGGGGGGTGGGTGATGAAAAATTGGTGGAGGTGCTTTGTTATCCTTCTCAATACCTTGTTCCTGCAAGAAAACCAAACCTAGCCAACTTTGGCCACAACAGATCTTCAACCCTGGCACCATCTTCCCACAACAGATCTCCAACCCTTGCCACACTCTTCCCACCCACTGTTATTCCTATTCCTTCCAGTTGTATGACACCTAGGTTGTCCAAATGTTGTGAAACAGTTGAAGCAACGTCTAAAGGTGTAGGATAAAATAGGAGCACGTGGAACTGCAGATGCTGGATATATTCCACAGGACTCAAACTGCTGGAATAACTCAGCAAGTCAGGCAGCTAAAGAGATCTACAGATGGCAGAACAGAAGGAGTGAGAGATGGTGAGATGGTTTGTTTCAAAAATAAGCTCTGTTAAAAAAATATATACACAAAACATCAAAGTCTTAATACTTTCTTAGTGTGTCTCTACATTCAATATTGTCAGTGTTATACCCAGCAGAATTAGCACCGTTTTTTCCTTACAGATATCACCCTTGCCACTCATGTGGCTCCCTGGGGTGATCTTCCTTCCCCTGTTAGGGGATGTCCCCACCAGACTCTGCCCCTCAATGTCCAGTAGCCGAGGGGCCCTTCACTGTGGTCTTCCTCCACAGAGCCTTGGCGTTGGCTGCACCGAGCTGCAGTGCGTCCGTCAGCATGTACTCCTGCAGTCTGGAGCAGGGCCAGTCGGCAACATTCCCCGACGGACATTTGTTGGGACACCAACAAGTTTCAGGCAGACCAAAGAGCGTTTTTCACCGGATTTATGTTGTTCTTCCAACAACACTTGATGTCCGCCTCCGAATATGTCTCTGCGAACAGCGCATAAATCAGAGATAGACATAAAATGCTGGAGTCTGAAGAAGGGTCTCGACCCAATACGCGCCCAGTCCTTCTCTCCAGAGATACTGCCTGTCCTGCTGAGTTACTCCAGCATTTTGGATCTATCTTCAGTTTAAACCAGCATCTGCAGTTCCTACCTACACATAAATCACAAATAGCAGTTTGTTTTTTCCTTATCGTGCTAGTGTACGGGGTGATTACTGGTCGGCGTAGACTCGGTGGGCTGAAGGGGCTGTTTCCACGATGTATCTCATAAGATTTGTATTTTTCTCGGGTTCCCATCATCTGCAGCCTCTGGTGTCTCTGTGTCAGATTCAGGTTGGGTCTATATTCCAAGGAGATGTTCCAGTCAAATTCGGGTGTCCAGCAATTTAATACTTAATTTACACCAGCATGACTTGTACAGTATTCCTACGCATGTCCACTGTTTACAGTTAATATTCACCATAGCATATCTGAGATTGTTTAAAGAAGGAACTGCAGATGCTGGAGAATCGAGGGTACACAAAAGGCTGGAGAAACTCAGCGGGTGTAGCAGCATCTAGGGAGCGAAGGAGATAGGCGATGTTTCGGGTCGAGACCCTTCTTTAGACTGGTCACGGATCAGGGAAACGAGAGATATAGACTGGTGATGTGGAGAGATAAAGAACAATGAATGAAAGATATGCAAAAAAGTATCCATGATAAAGGGAACAAGCCATTGTAAGCTGTTTGTGGTGTGAAAATGAGAAGCTAGTGCGACCAGGGTGGGGGAGAGAGATAGAGAGAGAGGGAATGCCAGGGCCCGAGGGCTGAGGGAGAGGTGGGAAGGGGAGGAGAAAGCAAGGGTTGACAGAATTGAGAAAATTCAATGTTCAAGCCCAGAGGATGCAGACTCCCCAAGCGGAATATGAGGTGCTCAAGCCCATAGGATGCAGACTGAGATCTCTCCACATCACCGCCTATATCTCTCGTTTCCCTGATCCCTGACCAGTCTGAAGAAGGGTCTCGACCCGAAACGTCGCCTATCTCCTTCGCTCCTTAGATGCTGCTGCACCTGCTGAGTTTCTCCAGCCTTTTGTGTACCCTCTGAGATTGTTTAACTTGGCACCATGTTTGGCATGAGAGATCTGTGCTGTACAAGGAACTGCAGATACTGGTTTAGAAAATAAAAATACACAAAGTGCTGGAGTAACATAATGGGTTAGGCGGCACCCTGGAGAACATGGGTAGGTGACATTTTGGGTGGTGACCCTACTTCAACCTCCTCTTTAATATTGCCTGAAAGTCTAAAGAAGAGTCCATACCCGAAACGTCACTTACCCATGTTCTCCAGGGATGCTACCAGACCCAATGAGTTACTTCAACACTTTGATTGGGGGGCTTTTCTGTACTGTTCTATATTTGCAGCATTGATTGTGGCTGGGTTCAGGTTAACCTCGACTATGACAATTTCTTTCAGAGGCAGTGATGTTGACACGAGAAACTGCAGATGCTGGTTTACAAACAAAGGCACAAAGTGCTGGGGTAACTCAGTGGGTCAGGCAGCATCTCTGGATAACATAGCTAGGCGACATTTCAGGTCAGGACCCTTCGTGTTGAGGGTTGTGGTGAAGCTGGCTGCCGCCAAAGCCAGATTAGTACCTTGGATTGCGGTTAAATTGTATGATGACTCAAGGCAAGAACAGACTTGGACAAATCACTTGCATGCAGAGAGTAGAGAAACCATTTTGTGGTGTACCACACTCATTGCTGCCAATGTGCGGTTTCAAATTTCAGCTGGATGTGGTGGAGATATATTTTCTGTACTGTACAGACAGCACCCGTAGTCAGGATCGAACCCGCAACTCTGCCACTGTAAGGCAGCAAGGCTACCACTGTGCCACCTGCCGCTGTGAATGCAGGATGAATCCCAGCTGGCATGGAGGCTGAGACAGGGAGAAAATGTAGAAGCTGATTAAGGCAAATAATGAAGGAAATTATATTGTGGGCCAAATCAAAGTGGCAGTCTCTAGTGAGACTGAATCTCCAGCAGTGAGCACAAGAGGAATGATTAGTCCACTGCCCACAAACTGATAAACTTCCCTTAAGCCGGTCACTAAATCTAATCCTTACTCTAATAATGACAAACACAAAATTGGCCAGTGTCCCAGGAGCCAAATTCATTCATGCTGCCTCCATCTTGGTAAAAATTGGTACCACGCCCAAAAATAAATAGTCAAAAAAGGAGTCATCTTGGCAATTGGCATTAAAAAGCACTCCTAAAAAAATCCAGACTGCTATTAAAGAATTCCAGTGAATACTAAAAATGGGCCATAAAAATGTCATGTTTCCTGTAGCAGGGTTTCCAAAACTGAACGCAATACTCGAAGTGCAACCTCGCCAATGTCTTGTGCAACTGCAACATAATATCTCTTACATTGAAAATACCGTACAATATTTTTATATCAGTTATTCATTAATTTGTAGTGGGAAAATGTTCTGGATTCTGTAATACGGTCTGAATATCAAAACTGAAACATCCCTTGCATTATCCGCACGTTGATTTGTAGTCATAGTAACATAGAGACATAGAAAATGGGTGTAGTACTAGGTCATTTGGTTATTCGAGCCAGCACCACCATTCAATATATCATGGCTGATCATGATGGAAGAACATAATTTCTTGCTCTCAATGTCAGTAAAACCGAGGAACGGATTGTTAACTTTATAAGAGGAAGGCCAAGGATCTACAAGCCCGTCTTCAGCAAAGGATCAGTGGTGGAGAAAGTCAACAACTTTAACTTCAAATTTCAGGCCGTGCATATCTTTAAAAATCTGTCCTGAATCCAGCACAAGAATGTCCATCAACACCTCTAATTCCTCAAAAGATTGAGAAGATTTGGTCTGTCAACAAATAATCTCTTGAACCTCTACAGGTAGAAAGCATATTGACAAGTTGCATCATGGCCTGGTTCTGCAAATTGAACACCTAGGCTTGTAGATTACAAAAAATGGTGAACGCTGCCTAGATGTGACCTCCTTAACATTAAAGAATTGAATTTCATGTAATATAATTGTTCCGTTTTGGTACATCTATCTATCTATCTATCTCTGTCTGTCTGTCTGTCCGTTTATCTAATCACCCCCCTCTTTACGGCCTACCGTCAGCTGTGCTCCACCCGACAATGACATCACAATGGGATCTCATTTACATAAAAAAGGCAGCAATGGGGGAGGGGACGATGATTGTTGTTTAATGTTATTTAAACAGATGGAGGGAGAGGAGGGGGAAGGGAGGGGAGGATGAGAGGGGAGAGAAGAGGGAGGGTGAAGAGGAGGGGGAGGGAGTGTCGGGGATGAGGGGAAATCAGCCACGCCTGCACAGTTGGCTATGGTTGAGTGGTGGAATATAGCATTGGGGGAATGAGTTGCATTGGGGGAACGGATGAGTGGTGTAAACTCGTTGCGTTGGGGGAGCGGGTGTGTGGTGGAATATTACGTTGGGGAAATGGGACCCAGTGGGTCAGGGGGGGTAGGAAGGGGAGAGAGGGAGGGAGTGACTGAGGGTTGGGGAAAGGGAGGAGGAGAGGGGAGATAGGGGGAGAGTGAAGAGGACGGGGAGGGAGTGTTGGGGGATATGGGGAAATGAGCCGTACCTGTGCAGTTGGGGGCTATGGGTGTGCGATGGAATATTGCGTTGGGTGAATGGGGCCCATTGAGTCCCACCTGGTCTAGTATATTACTAAAACACATTTTGTTTGTGATTCTGTGCGTGATCCAAGAACTATGGCAAAACTGTACACAATATTGCTGCAATTTTATGGACCACCTTACTCACAATTGTCTTGTGAAGTTTTTTTTAATCAAGTTTTGTTCACATTTATGTTATATTTTACTAGTTATTCACATTTTTAACTTTAAAAATCCAGTTTGAGAAAGAATCACTAGAACACTGCAGTGGCAGTTACAGCTATGACATCACAATGGGATTGTAGCCCTTCCCGCTACAATGTTGCAAATCCCAGGACACAGAGTCCTGGCAGCAACTGCAATTGGATATTTTTTTAAGTTGAAAAAGAAGGAGAGTGAATAAGGGGAAATGAGCTGCCCCCGCTCAGTTGGAGGCTATGGGTGAGTGGTGGAACATTACATTGGGGGAACGGATGAGTGGTGGAATATTGTGTTGGGGAACGGGTTGCATTGGGGGACCAGGCCTACTGTGGGGGCTATGGATGAGTGGTGGAATATTGTGTTGGGAGAACGGGGGTTGTGTTGGGAGATCAGGCCTTCCGTGTGACAGGGACCCAACAGGTCCCGCTTAGTCTAGTATGACTATAAAATTCTCTCTACTTGAAATTACTGCACAGATGGCTGCAGTACCAATAATACCCCGTAGATGGCATCTGTTAATCACTTGTACAGTTACATAGGGCAATGCGAAATGGACAGAAATACTGCATGTTAGGTCTAAATGTTTCTGGTTGATAAAGGAACGTTAACTTAAAGAGAGAGTCAAGAAACTGCAGATGCTGGAGTCTTGAGTAAAAAGCAAAGTGTTGGAAGAACTCAGCAGGTCAGGCAGCATTTGTGGAGGGAATGGACAAACGATGTTTTGGGTCAGTACCATTCTACAGATTTTCTGATCTGTCTGATCAACTTGATCAAGGGATCAAAATGTCTGTCCCTTCCGTCCACAGAAGTGGCCTGACCTGTTGAGTTCCCCCAACACTTTGTATTTTACTTACTTAAAACCTCCATTACTTTTCTCTCTCCACAGATGCTGCCTGAAATGCTGAGTATCTCTGAGAGTTATGGTTTTTATTTCATATTTATCAAAAATTCCACTTTAAAAAAAGAAGACTGTATATACGTTCATCTGATTTGTTTGCATCTCTTCCCAAAAAAGTGGTTGTAAAAGTGGATAAAAAGGTATGTATAAAGAGGTTTGCTAGTCCTAGTCAGGAGGGTTTAAACTAGAAATGCAGGGGATTAGAAACCAGAGTAGTACGTCAGAAATTGGAAGGGGTAGAAATGGTGAATGCACAGAATCTTTTACCCAGTGCAGGACAATCAAGAACCAGCGGACGGAGGTTTAAGGTGGGCGGGGAAAGATTTAATGGGAACCTGAGTGGCAACTACTTCACACAGGGTGGTGGCTTTATGGAACATGCTGACAGAGGAGATAGTTGAGGCAGGTACTAGTAGGCTGATCTAGAAGATTAAGATGCACAGATTTGGCCGTATGGATTCAGAACTGGATTACTGACAGAAGACAGAGTGTTGTGGTGAAAGGACAACATTCAGGGTGATGGTCAGTGACAGTGATGTTCTGCTGGGATCTGTGCTGGGACCGTTGCTGTTTGTGATATAATAGTAAGATTATACAAGAACATACAAATTTGATCGTTATTTTATGAGGAGTTACAATGAGGGACTACGTGAAGAAGAACCCTGTCCAGCCGCACGCGCGTCAATCTTCAAAGCAGCGGTGTGAAATCACAGGTAATAGTGACTGAAGTACAATAGTAATATGAGAGAAGACTAGAATTACCAGATGATGTTTATGAGGGCTGGGAGTGGAGGGCACGGAGTCCCTCATCGTAACTCCTCATAAAATAATGATCACACTTCAAACTGGTAAGGTCTCATTTAATCTTACTATTTTACTTCGGAGTCACGTGAGTGACCACGTGATGATTTCAAAGCACTGTGATTTCATGCCGCAGATTCAAATCCCAGCGTCTCACTGCATTGATTGACTCACAATAAGAAATTAATTAATAATGCATTAAATATAACATTGCTTGAACCGAATTAACGGTTTATTTATAAAGAAACAATAGTAACCCCTTCTATCCCAGGGAAACTATAAAACCGAACTTAAAACAGAATCGGCAAATACCCCCGATATGGCAATAGGCTTATGATAAAATGTTTGGAACATCAGTTCACTGGACCATCCTGCGGCCGCGAGGATATGGTCTATAGGGACGTCCATCGCCCTGGCCGCTGAAGTTGATGCCGCGCTGGTGGAATGAGATTTAAATTTGTCAGTATCAATCCCAGCGTAAACCAGAACCTGCTTTAGCCACCTTGAAATAGTTTGAACCGACACCTTTCTATGCATTTTTTTGTGGCTAATAAATAATGCTGATTCTTCTCCTCTTAGGGTTCTGGTAGCCTCAATGTAATATAACAAACATGACACCACACACAGGCGGGAATCCGTGGGGTATGCCGAAAAGATAATCTTACACCCTGTCACCCCTATTCTACTCTGCTTGAGCAAATCATAGATATAAAAAGTAATGGCATCTGCCAATACATTCATAATATCCAGTCTCAGCTTCTGTAATGTCTGCACATGTTGGGCTGAAACCAATGCCATAAGCATGAATACCTTCATGGTGAGTTTGGGCAAAGAAAGGGCTGTGACAGGAGTCCACTTACGAAGGAGCATAAGAACCTCGCTTACATTCCAGTTAACCGAATACCTGGGCCTAGGAGGATTGGAATTAAAAATTCCCTTCATAAATTTAGAAACTAGAGGATGTGTCCCCACAGAATATAATTCTGATTCCATGGGTAAATATGAGGACAGAGCACCTCTGGCTATATTGATCGCACTATAGCTTAACTTATGATGGAAATAGAGAGTTGACAAGAACTCCAGCACGTCTGGGATGCTTGCAGTTTGATATGAAATAATCTGCCGTAAGCAGACCTCCCACTTTCTTATCGAGGAGATGTACTGCTTCTGAGTACTATCCCTCCAGGCCGATGTGACAACATCCACGGTGCGACCGGACAGTCCTCTCCCCAGGTATGGCCTTCTTAGAATCTGCAAACTAACAGATCAATATGATCATGTTAAGGATGTTTATCGCCAGTTACCGGGTTCACCAATAGGTATTTATGTTTGGGAACAATCATATGAGGCTGAATAGCCATCTGCAAAACGAGAGAAAACCTTGGCTGAGTAGGCCAGTCTGGCACTACCAATACTCCTGAAGCGGAGTCCTGCTTGATTTTTTTTTTTTGCAGGCATCGACTGATGAGACAGAATGGAGGAAATGCATATAAAATCATTCCACCCCAATGCAGTGAGAATGCATCAACCGCTGCTGCCCCAGAATCTGGTTCCCATGAGATGTATTTAGGCAACTGGTGGTTTAGTCTAGATGCAAACAAATCATTATCTAGCATCCCGTATTGAGCAACAACATCATTAAGTATGTCCTGATTCAACATCCATTCAATGTTGTCATTGAATTGGCGTGACCTTGTGCCTGCCACTGTGTCAAATCTATCTGGTAAGTAGATCGCTAAAAGCCAAATGTTTTTGTCAATGCACCAGCTCCACATATGATTAGCCAATCTGTCACAAGATTCCGACTTCACTCCACCCATGTGATTAACACATGCCACTGCTGTAGTGTCAATTTGAACCTGCACATGCAAGTGACTCTTGGTAGAGCAATAAGCTTTAAGCCCACAAAAAGGTTCCCAAAAGCTCTAAATAATTGATCCCCCACAATTGCAGAAAGGGATGTCTCATCACTATTCCATCTGCCTTCAAAACTGGAAGACATATCAGTAGCACCCCAACCTAGAGCACTTACATCAGTCTGTAAGACTATGGAAGGTGGTTCAACCAAAACTTCCCTGGAACTACTTGAGACATTTGTGATCCACCATTGTATTTCTGAAATGGCTTCAGCTGGTAATCCCATGGGGCTGTCAAAATGACCTGCATGCGTGCCTCAGTGCCTGTTCTTTTGCTCGTTGTAATTGTTGATAATGCAGAGGTCCAAACTGCACAGCTGGAAAACCAGCCACCAACTTACCAATCAAACTGGTCACCTGTCTAATTGAAGGCCGTTGTTCACCAAGGAGCTTGATATAACCTTCAATTAACTGCTGCCTTTTAGCACTGGGCAGAGTCACAAACGTGTGATCTGAGTTAACGGTGAAGCCCAAGTAATCAACAATTTTGACTGGTGTTAATTTGGATTTATCTGGATGAATGATGAACCCCAATTGCTCAAAAGTGAGTTAAACAACTGAAACAGATGATTCAGCTGCATCCCGAGTCTTTCCTACAATTAAAATATCATCTAAATATCATTTCAACATGACCCTGAGCTCGGAGTAGCCCAAGAACTGGTTTTAACAATTTGGTAAACAATCTAGGAGCTGAGGTAAATCCATTAGGCAGCGCTTTGAATTGCCATAACTGACTCATCCTGCTAAACTTCAAATATCTCCTATCATCGCAATGAACAGATAAAGAGTAATATGCATCTTTAAGATCAATGCTTGCCATATAACACCCTTTGGAAATCAGCTGTTTAGCTGTCAGAAAAGTCTCCATTTTGAAGCGTCTGTACTGTACAAAAGGGTTAAGGCTCGCCAGGTCAAGAATGATTTTACATCCCCCATCCTTTTTAGACCTAGGAAATATATGTGATACAAACTGGCGGAGTTGACGAACCGAACTTCTCAATCACCCCTTTACTGCACAATACCTCAAGTTCTACCTGTATCTGCATATTCCCTTCATGTGAGAAAACGAGTGTCCGAGGGAACATGCTGAGTGGGTGGACACAAATTAGGGTTGAATTCAATTCGAAAACCTTCAATACTGCACTGCACAAACGGATCTGATGTTATCTCCTGCCATTCTTTTAGGAACAAATGTAACCTGCCCCCAACTTGAACATCTTTCCCACTTAATTTGATGCTATCAGGAGCAAAACCACTGACCTGCACTTGTTGCCTCCTGTTCCTCGTGGGAAAATTCATCCTTCCCCATGTGGCTGTAGCAGGGTGCCAGCTTCGTATGTTCGGGAATGAACGGCTCGTCCCTTCACCAGCCCCAGTCATTGCACCCCGTCGATAGGGGAATTGCCTCCGACCCATTTTGCTGCTCGTCGGCACTTTTATTAACCCCAGAAGTTTTCGCCTCATCATCAAGGTCTTTAACTTGCTTTGCGAGGTCCTTCCCAAATAGCAGATTAGGCAAATGTACATTGCTAGGCTTACACAGCGATGCAAACTTAGGGTGAATATTTGGGCATATGGCACTCTTTCTTAAGTAGTTCACCTCAAAATGTGCACTGCACAGAAGCCCCAAAGCATCCTGATGTGCTTCTGATAGGTGCCCCTCGTCCACCGTTCTGGCGAATGCAATAATACCTGCAGCAAGCAATTTCAGCACCCACTGGAGTCTTAGCTCTTGTGCCCGAACTGCAATCCCCATTAGTCCCCATATAACATGGTTCACCAACGGCAGCTTCAATAAGGCACAGTCAACCGGGGTTTCATACTTCTTTATAGTGTCATCCAATACCAGCTCTTGGAGCTGATGGGAGAGCAAGTAATTTATATTTGTGGACATCTGCTGCCCCAATGGCTCTCCTGCTTCTGGGGAAGTGGCAAATTTTGCAGCCAAATCAGGTATTGTAACCTCATGCCCTTCACCCCCTGGGCTCTGTTCACCCACTGGTTCGGCGTCAGTATACCCCTGACCCGTCAAGCTCTCCTCCTTCATGAGGGAGCGATCAAGCAGCCCTATTGCAGGTGCTGCTGGCACAGGCTCTCCATCAGCCCGGCGTGGACACCACTCAAGGCATCCTTTGCGAGTATCCTCTCCAACAGAACAATATAATGTAGCCGTTTAGAAACGGTCTCCCCTTGCGGTGGTGGCTCCTCCTGGCCTGACTCGAATGGGCCTAGCAGACTTCGAAATGGCCTTATGCCCCACCGGCGCGGCGACGCTGCTCACAGGCAATGCGTCTGCAGTCGTTAACCCCCCCTGTTAACGACAATATAGGTGAGCTAGGGAGGCACCCGCTACCCGCACTCTCGTGGTCTTCCAAACCTTTGCTAGCGGGTCGCCTCCCCTTCACCTTCGTAGCGTTCTACAATTCAGTACTATCGCTGTGAAACCCAAGTGTACCTACAGAAAGCAACCTCCAAACTAAGTTTAGCACTTACCTCGAGGTTTTTAAAAACTTACCGCTGGGGGAGCTCTGCTACTCCAACCGTCGCTGCGCCATGCGTCTGACGTAATGACGTGCGTGCGGCTGGATGGGGTTCTTCTTCATGTAGTCACTCACATGACTCCGAAGTAAAATATAATTGACTTGAACGTAACTGCTGGGTTCAGGACAGATTTCCTGAGAAATACATGCCCAGTAAATGTAAAGTTATTGACCCTCTCCCTCATCAACCCATGGATGAAGACAGGTTTGTGGATCCTCAGCCTTCCTCTACTAAAGTCAACAATCAGCTCCTTGGTCTTATGTTGAGAGCAAGGTTGCTGTTCAGGCACCTTTCAATCAGACGATCAATCTCCCTCCCATACTCTTATTCAACATTACCGTGACCTGTCCAACAACGGTGGTGTCATCAGCGAATTTAAGGATGGAGTTGAAACTTTCCAGCTACACGGACATAGGGAATAGAATGAGTAGTGCCTTGAGGTGCCACAGTTGTGATCAAGAAGGAATTGTTGGTGCCATTTCATACCGATTATGGTCTGTAGATGTGGAAGTCAAGGATCCAGTTGAAAAGAGGCCCAGTTCTCTGAGCTTAGTAACAAGTTTGGAAAGGATCGTGTTGAACGCGAATCACTGTTCTTCCTTTAAACTGCGTAGAATGAATTGAGGATGTGATGACTCGCTGTTGCTTGAGTTGCCGCTTGGTTTTGCCTTGTGAAAAGTGATGGCATGCAAGCCCTCAACAGCTGCCGAATGTCGGCCTCATCCTTCAATTTAAAGCAGAAGTCCCTCGTAGCATTTTTGATCAAGGTTGTATTTGGACTGTATGAGTCTGTGTTGCTAGCATTGAATGCCTTCTGGTCCTCAGAAGATTGCGGACTTCCAGGTTCACCCAAGGCATTTGATTGGGGAACACTCCAATGGTTTTGGTGGAAACACATTCCCCTACACATTTCTTGGACAATATGGACAGGACAGGTTTGGAGGGATATGGACCAAATGCAGACAGGTGGGACTAGTGTAGCTGGGACATGTTGACCGGTGTGGGCTATTTGAGCTGAAGGGCCTATTTCCACACTTTATCATTCTATGACTAGGTCGGTAACAGCTGCGTCATATTTGTTCAGGTCCCTTGCTGAGTAAGTGCCATACAGCGTGGAAATAGACCCTTTGGCCTAATTTGCCCATGTTGACCATGATGGTCCATTTACACTAGTCCCACACGTCTGCGTTTTGCCCATCTATATTACTATAAGTAAGATCTTGACCGCTTTTGACTCACTGTGATTTGATTTCCGAGAGAATGCCGCCACTTACGGCCGTCATTTTTGGCCATCTCGCTCAGAGCCCCCCTCTGCCGGACTGGACGAGATGATTTTTCCCATCGATGAAAAATCAGAGAGATATTAATGCCATTCTCTCTGTTGCCCCTGCTGGTGGGAGGGAGGAAGGACTATAATACCCGGAAATGGTGTGCCTCACTCAGTCGCTGCAAGATGGAAGAAGCGAAAGGGTCACGGCTCTCTGAACTGTGAGTGCCCTTAATGTGGTTTGAAAATGAAAATATGGTTTGTTTGAAGTAAAAGGACACTGCAAATAGTTGTTTGGGGAAATTGGGTTGAAGTAAAAAGGCACTGCATGCAAATGGTTGTTTGGGGAGTTTGGGTTGAAGTAAAAAGGCACTGCATGCAAATGGTTATTTGGGGGGTTTGGGTTGTAGTAAAAAGGCACTGCATGCAAATGGTGTTTGGGGGTTTGGGTTGAAGTAAAATGGCACCAAGCAAATGGTTGTTTTGGGGTTTGGGTTGAAGTAAAAAGGCACTGCATGCAAATTGTTGTTTGGGGGGTTTGGGTTGAAGTAAAAAGGCACTGCATGCAAATGGTTGTTTGGGTTGAAGTAAAAAGGCACTTCATGCAAATGGTTATTTCGGGGGTTTGGGTTGAAGTGAAAAGGCACTGCATGCAAATGGTTATTTTGGAGGTTTGGGTTGAAGTGAAAGGGCACTGCAAATGGTTGTTTGTCTAAAAGTGACAACTTCCTGTTTGCACGATATTGACTTTAGATAAAATGCTACCACTTACAGCTGTGATTTTTGGCCATCTTACTCAGGTCCCCTCCGCTTATCAGGTGCAGAGGATTCTTCCCATCAATGAAAAACAAAAGTGTTATTAGTGTTTAAAAGATGTTGAGAAGCTCTCTCCTGTCAATCACGCCATGACGGCCACACCTTTTCCGGTAGTGTGGGTGTGGCTCAGTCTCTGCATGATGGGGGAGGGAGAGGTCACGACTCTGTCTCAGCTGTGAATCAACTGAACACACTGAATGCCTACGGAACTGTGAGTGTGGTGTTTTGTGTGATTTTACGGTGGTTTTTATGGTGGTTTCACCCTACTTGAAATAGTATGAAACTGCATTTGAATTTGGTGGCCTTGCACCCTGCATGAAATGGTATGAAAGTGCATTTGAATGTGGTGTTGTTGCACCCTGCATGAAATGGTATGAAACTGCATTTGAATGTGGTGTTGTTGCACCCTCATGAAATTGTATGAAACTGCATTTGAATTTGGCGGCCTTGCACCCTGCTTGAAATGGTATCAAATTGAATCTGAATTTGGTGGCCTTGCACCCTGCTTGAAATGGAATGAAACTGCACATGAATTTGGTGGCCTTGCACCCTGCTCGAAGAGGTAAGAAACTGCACTTGAAATCAGTGGCCTTGCACCCTGCTTGAAATGCTAGGAAAATGGATTTTGAATTTGGTGGCCTTGCACCCTGCTTGAAATGGAATTTCAAGGAATAGCCATGAGTCAACTGCCAGCCGTGAATGAACTGCCAGCACATCAGGCTTGAGGGACTGAGCTGCCACCCCAATAATCCATTTGGCCCACAATGTCCATTTGATTTGATTCCATTTATTGTCATTGTCTTCAAGTAAGAGACAACAAAATGCTATTTCCCATACAGTCATACGAATAAACCCCCCCCCCCTCCAAAAAAACACAGAACACAATAGTCCACAACACAAACATCCCCACAGCGGCACAAAAGTTCCCCACTGTGAGGGAAGGAACCAAAGTCCAGTCAACCTCCTCGTTGATGTTCCCCGATGTTCACCCGTGGTTGTGGCCTCTCGAGTCCCCCGCAGTCGCCACTACGGACGGCCCGATATTCAGGCCCTCTCGCCGCTAACGATGGAACCCCGACGTCGAACGGAAGAACATCCGTTCGATGTCGGAAGAGTGGTCAGCACTACCGTCATGCAACCAGCCACTCATCCCCACCCCCCAGTATCCCTGGCCCTGACTCCTCGGGGACT
Organism: Okamejei kenojei; assembly: GCA_035221665.1. Taxonomy (NCBI): domain Eukaryota; kingdom Metazoa; phylum Chordata; class Chondrichthyes; order Rajiformes; family Rajidae; genus Okamejei; species Okamejei kenojei. Next base: position 9,597,102 of record CM069166.1, read on the forward strand.
GATTCACGGCTCAGCTCAGCCCTTGTGCACAACCTCTTGCATGTTGCTCGCTTATCTTCATTGACATCCTTCTGATCAGAGTTGTGGTGATAACATTCATTATCTGTTGATCACACTGGCTGAGGACTGCAAACTTCCATAATTGAAAGAAGTTATTTTTGTTTTTACAATGCGCTCCCAGTTTTACGGTCACTATTACTGAAGACAACATTTAATGTTCACTGTTGACGTTCAACTTCTGTTTATCAGTGCTGGCTTTAGTGCTGAAAGGGTGTTGCATCTGTGGTGTTCCCTCTTAAAGGGAATAGACAATAGATAATAAACAATAGGTGCAGGAGTAGGCCATTTGGCCCATCAAACCAGCACCGGCGTTCAATGTGATCATGGCTGTTCATCCCCAATCAGTACCCCGTTCCTGCCTTCTCCCCATATCCCCTGACTCCGCTATTTTTAAGAGCCCTATCTAGCTCTCTCTTGAAAGCATCCAGAGAACCTGCCTCCACCGCACTCTGAGGCAGAGAATTCCACAGACTCACCACTCTCTGTGAGAAAAAGTATTTCCTCGTCTCCGTTCTAAATGGCTTACTCTTTATTCTTAAACTGTGGCCCCTGGTTCTGGACTACCCCAACATCGGGAACATGCTTCTTGCCTCTAGTGTGTCCAAGCCCTTAACTATCTTATATGTTTCAATGAGATACCCTCTCATCCTTCTAAACTCCAGAGTGTACAAGCCCAGCTGCTCCTTTCTCTCAGCATATGACAGTCCCACCATCCCAGGAATTAACCTTGTAAACCTACGCTGCACTCCCTCAATAGCAAGAATGTCCTTCCTCAAATTAGGGGACCAAAACTGCACACAATACTCCAGGTGTGGTCTCACTAGGGCTCTGTACAACTGCAGAAGGATCTCTTTGCTCCTATATTCGATTCCGCTTGTTATAAAGGCCAACATGCCATTTGCTTTCTTCACTGCCTGCTGTACCTACATGCTTACTTACACAGACTGATGTACAAGGACCCCCAGATCCTGTTGTACTTCCCCTTTTGCCAAATACGCCATTTAGATCTTCTTTCGGGTGGCATGCATAGCCTAAAGTTGTTGGAAAACTTGTTCTATTTGATCTTCTGTTTGAGCACGTCGAGTTGATTGCATTAGTCGAAACAGGGCGGACCACGTGAAGGTTGCAATCTTCCACCCCGCCATTTAGATAGTAATCTGCCTTCCTGTTTTTGCTACCGAAGTGGATAACCTCACATTTATCCGCATTAAACTTTATCTGCCATGCATCTGCCCATTCCCCCAACCCGTCCAAGTCACCTTGCATTCTCATAGCATCCTCCTCACAGTTCACACTGCCACCCAGCATTGTGTCATCTGCAAATTTGCTGACGTTACTTTGAATACCTTCATCCATATCAATGATATATATTGTAAATAGCTGCGGTCCCAGCACCGAGCCTTGAGGTACCCCACTAGTCACTGCCTGCCATTCTGAAAGGGACCCATTAATCTCTACTCTTTGTTTCCTGTCTGCCAACCACTTCTCTATCCATGTCAGCACTCTACCCCCAATACCATGTGCCCTAATTTTGCTCTCCTATGTGGGACCTTCACAGGCAAGGAGGAGTGCATATCACATTGCTTGAGAGTGCAAAGGGGTTTAATAGTAGAGACATGGAATAGATTTTAGAGATGCAGCATGGAAACAGGCCCACCGGCCCACCAAGTCCATGCTGATCATCTGTTCACCAATGTTATCCCACTTTTGCATCCACTCCCAACACTCTTGGGGTGGGGTGGGAGATTGTAACCTTCACGTGGTCCTCCCTAATGCAATTAACCCGACGTGCACAAACAAGATCAAATAGAACAAGTTGACCTACAACTTTAGGCTGTGCACGCCATACGCGTTTCACTCTGCCACAGTACACGTGCCAATAAAAACACAAAACTGGCTGCACCACTGTGCAGGAAGGAACTGCAGATGCAGGTTTTACACCAAAGATAGACACAAAATGCTGAAGTAACACAGCGGGTACGGCAGCATCAGTGGAGAAAAGGAATAGGTGACGTTTTGGGTCGAAACCCATCTTCAGACTGGCACCACTGTGCCACAGTTTCCGCCAGTAACCTGTTCTTAACACCCAGCACAATCAATAGGTATTGGTTTGGCTCCATCCTCAGGCAAACTCATTGGTCTCCAACGAGTTATAGCCCAAGAGATCTATAGATGATTTCTTAACAGAAGTGCAACAGGACAGCACAGTGGAGCTGCGGTAGACCTGTGCCAGGGACCCAGCTCCAATCCTGACTATGGGTGCTGTTCGTATGGAGTTTGTACGTTCTCCCTGTGACTTGCGTGGGCTTTCTCCGGGTGCTCCGTGTCCTCCCAAATGCCAAAGACGTACAGGTTCGTCGGTTAATTGGCTTCGGTAAAGTCTGTAAATTGTCCCGTAGTGTGTAGGATAGTGCCAGTGTACGGGCTGATCGATAGTGACTCGCTCCAGCAGAAGCAACGCATAATTTTCCCTCACTTCTGTTCCTGTGACCCTCTTCGCTGGAGTAACACATTCTCTCCTGTGGTCGCTAATCGTACTCCCTATCTCCACCCAATCGCATCGGGCCGATCACTGGGGAAGAAGCTGCTGCAATTACCGTGCTCCCAACTCCCGGGATTTGAACTTTGAACCGTCCTCCCCAAACCACCTCCACCTCCCCTGGGATCGAACCCACGTTTGTGTCCTGGTCTGGTCCAGGTATTCAGTCTCCCTGTCGAAATGACAGAGATATGGTCCTGAGATGCCCAACAAACACGTTTGGTTATTTTTGCCTTCAGGATAGCACAGGAAGAGAGTTTTTCACTTCCTTCCCCTGCTGATTAGCTCGATGTGATGAAAAGATCAGGTAGTGTATAAACTCTGGTGCTTTCAGAATCAGCTGACACAGGAGCGGGTGAAGCTGCAGAGAATGAGTCTCAGCAACATGGGCAGCTTTTTGCCTCTAATGGGTAAATATTCATTCCAATACTTCCCTTCCGCTCCCCACTCCACTCTTTTCCCACTCTTTCCCTCCCCTCTCTTCCTTCACATCCAACCCTTCCCATCTCCCAGTCCCCTCCCTCTCTTGTCCAATCTGTCCTCTCCTCCCACCCTCCCTCCGCCCTCTCCTTTCAACCCCCTCTCCCGACTGGGGCTGGAGGGGAGGTGGGTGTGCGTCGAGAAGAGAGGGCATGGTGCGGTTTTCTTTTGGGGAGACTCCTGTTTAACTCCCACATGCCAAAGATGTGTGTGGACTCTGGGGTAGTTGATGAGTATGTGGGATTAATGAGAGATGACTGTAGGCTGATGGTCAGTGCAGACTCGGTGGGCCGAAGGGCCTATTCCCATGCTGTGTCTCTCTGTGAATATTGGGCCAAGCACCAGGGACATCTCTCTCACTCCCCGTTCTTCACATCATTGGAGGGCAGCAGGTTCCCACCGGCAGCCGGCAAGCCCAACAGTGCTGCACTCCACACACTGGGGGCCGTCCATTGTGGGGCCATTACTGGGGGCAATTTGGACCCCGGACTATCGAGTAAATTGTAATTTGGGGGAAAACGTCCATTGACTTCTGTGCCGAGGAGACAGTCACCAGAATCTTCATTGGTAACAGCTTTTTAAAAGTGTTGTCCACAGCTCCCGTTTGCATTGATCAGGTTTAACTTTGTCGGAAGGTTTATCAATGAATCCCTACCCCTGCGGGTCTTAGCTAAGGTGTCGGACTGGGAGGGAGGGGAGAGGGGGTGGGTGTAGCAACAAGAAGCAGCCTTGGTAAAGCTGGGAGATGTCACAGAAAATAACTACTTATTTTGTTGACGATGTGAGAAAGTCGTGCATAAACTGGAGTCTTAAACAGGTGATATGGAGCCTCCTGAGCTTTAAACACCACAGTTGATAGTAGCTGCGTCTGAATTTTGGCAGTTGCGTACAAAGCACAGAGTGCTGAGTGTTCAGTGCCTTCGATCCACATCTCAGGAGGGGAGCCCATTGCCTTCAGCCAGTCTCCCTCCCATGGTCAATGTCAGCGCTGGCCCATGCTGTGTTGGGTTGTTGTCTTTTTTTCAGGAGAGAAGGGGCAAAACTGGGAGAACAAAAGTCTAACTGTTTTGTTTCTTCCTAGTTGCCTTGAGCTGCAGTGTTTTCATGGTCGATCTATCCCAGGGTGCAACATGTTTACCAGGATATTATCTTAATCCAAACAATCAGTGTATTGGTGAGTGCTAAATTGTCTCAGTGTGCTTGAGATTAAAGTGGGGAACGCAGTCAGATGAATGATTTTCATGAATGTATGCAGTATGTTTGTACGAGTGTGTGCTTCTAATGTTTCTACTTAAGTGTGCATGTGTGTAAGTATGTGCATAATGTGTTAAACTAAGATCTTATAGAAGGAGTAGACCATTCAGCCCCTCAATGCTGCTTGCCTGTTCAATGAGATGGTGTGTATGTGTATAAATGTGCGCATCGAGTGTTCATTAGATCAAACTAAGATCGTATATTAGATCATTCGGCCCCTCATTGCTGCTTGCCCGTTCAATGAGATGTCGGTTGGTTTTTTTACCACAGAGACGCTTCCCCGCTCTAACATCACACCCCTTGATGGCCTCATTGTCCAAACGTATATTGATCTTGACACGTCAACGCTGATCGTTGAAGAAATCATCATTGCGTCCACCCTGTCAAGCCCTGTTATAACCATGCACACATCAGTGAGATATTTTGCACATCTCCATTCCTGCTTAATCTTTCCTCAGAGAGCAGCCCCTAGTCCAGCAGTCAGTCAATAAACCATTGCTGCCCTATTGTAAGGAGACCCTTCCTCAGGTACATAGACTAGACCCACACATGATATTCTAGCTCTGTCTCATCAGGGCCTTTTGTAATTGAAGCAAGACTCCTTTACTCTTCTAGGTCAGGAGTTAGGAATAAGGGAGTTATGTTGCAGCTCGATAAGACTTTGGTTACCGTGAATTTGGACTACTGCAGACCCCATTACAGGAGGGATGTGGAGGTTTTGCAGAAGAAAAATCCGACGCATCCCCCCCCCCCTCACCGGGTCCCTCTTTGTTCTCTCGGTGGCCCTCTCCTCACACCGGGTCCCCCCTTGATACCAAGTGCAGAATATATAGGCGTTGCAGCATTACAGAGAACATGTGGCAGGTCATTATGTTAGTGCACATTTCTGCTGATAATTCTTGACCCTATTATCTACGTACAAAATCAACTGACGTGTTGAACAAAGAGACTTTCAGAGTAAGATCTGCTACAACTTAGTCTTTTTAAAAAGTTTTTATTACTTTAGTTCAGTTTATTGCCTCATTTACCGAGGTACAGTGGAAAAATTTTGTTGCGTGCTAATTAGTACCTAAGTCACCTACACATGCCGGCACATAATTTAATATGCAGTAACGGCACATTTAATTCACTGTTTCAACTAATTATTTGTTACACTAAATCGTAATATTCGCAGCTTGGATTTAAATACTCCCCATGCGAGGTGGACTGGCCAGACTGACATCCATGGTGGTTGGCATTTTCTCTGAGCTCCAAGCTCAGAGTATTCCTTCTGCAATGACTGTTCCCAGATTTTCATGGTCATTCTATCCCAGAGTAAAACATGTCCAGCAGGTCATCAAGTTGATCCAAATGACAAAACCCAGTGTATAGGTGAGTGTTAAATTGTCTCAGGTGACTACTGTTTGCCTGAGATTAAAGTGGGGGAAAGCAGTCAGATTAATGATTTGGATGAATGTGTGTGTGTGTGCGCACTGGTGTGTTTCCAATGCTTCTACTTAAGTATGCATGTGTATAAAATATGTGCATAATTTGTTGCTAGACAAAACTGCTGGAGAAACTTAGCGGGTGAGGCAGCATCTATGGAGCGAACAAATAGGTGATGTTTCGGGTCGAGACCCTTCTTGGAGACTGATGTGGGGGTAGGGGGGGAGCGTTAATAAGTTTGAACTAAGATCTTATAGCAGCGGGAGTGTGCCAATTTGGGCCATTCCAGATTTTCACCATCAATGACCTTGATGTTCCCTCTGTTTTGCAGTCTCTTCTGGAAATTGTGTTGATGGACCCCTACTCAAGACTCTGACGTTACTGAGTTCATTGAGCAGGGTTGGGTTAACAGGGGACGTGCGCTCTTTGTTCCCTTTTCCATCCTCAATTCAGTGACGAAGCAACTACAATCGGTTGTGGTCATCTATTTCCACTTCCTCTTCGCCCCAACTTCTCAATATTTAAACATAATTTTGGTAAACATAAGAAATAGAACTGTACAGCACAGGAACAGGCCCTTCGGCCTACAATGAATGTGCCGAACATGATGCCAAGACCAACTCTGACCTGCCAGCACATAATCCATATCCCTCCATTCCCAGCATATCCGTACGTTTGATATGTACCATCTAGTTTATTATTTGCTAGCTCGCCGGATGAGGACAATCTTACCATTGCTGGCCTTTGATGGCCAGCCCAACTGTAGCTGAGTCTGTAGAAAAGAAGGTTGTAGTAAATCATCCACATTGTTGCATGTGGAGTTTAAAACCATGACAATAACATTGTTCAATGTAATTCCTACCCATGGACATCTGTACCACATTTCTAGACATCATCCCACTAACTAGCTTCCTTAAAACCTTTAATGCCCCTGCCCAAGATCTAATGAATGTCCAGTTAGCCTTGATTAACTGTTTCTTAACAGGGCTGCACGGTGGTGCAGGGGTAGAGTTGCTGCCTTGTGATTATGTTGTGCCTTGTCAATCCTGACTCTGTGGAATTTCATTGTTCTATCTGGGACATATGACAATAAAACACTCTTGACTCTTGAAAGACTATCACCTCCACGATCACCCCTGACAGTGTGTTCCAGGCATCCACCATTCACTATGTGACAAAAAAAAAACGGTCTCAAATTTTCTCAGTAACCTCCACAATAATATTGGCCCATTTATAGATATTAACTAATTCAGTCCGAATTTTCTTCCCAAGGGTGGAAATGTCAAAGAGGGCATAGCTTAAAAGTGAAAGATGCAAAGTTTAAAGGATATGCTGGGCTAATTTACTAACACAGAGAGCGGTAGGGGCTGGAATGTGCTGCCAGGGTTGGTTATGGAGGTAGATACGATATTAGAGTAAAAGAGGCTTTTAGATGGGCATGTAGATAAACAGGAGGGATATGGATCATGTACAGGCAGAGGACACTCGTTTATCTTGGGAGACACAAAATGCTGGAGTAACTCACCGGGTCAGCCAACATCTCTGGAGAAAAGAAATAGGGGACGTTTCGCGTAGAGACCCTTCTTCAGACCGCGATCTGATACGTCACCTATTCCTCTTCTCCAGAGATACTGTCTGACCCGCTAAGTTACTTCAGCTTTTTGTGTCTATCTTCGTTTAAAACCAGCATCTGCAGTTCCTTCCTACTTTGACTTTGGTGTCATGTTTGGCTTGGAGATTGGGGGCTGAGGGGTCCATTCCTGTGCTGAACTGTTCTATGTTCTATACGTTCTCCCAGCTGTATCCCTTTTCTTGCAGTGTCTATATTTTCTACCTGTAAGACTTTCAGTTCAATTTATCTGCAGGGGGAAACTTAGGGCCAATTGTCAGGGTACATAACCAAATGGAGGTGCTTCCAGGTGAAAACACTGAGCACTCATTTCAGCTGTTTTAAAGCTGTCTCCACCAGCAGTATATGTGATTGCTTTCCACAGAAATACCACATCCTGTTTCCTAATTCTATCAACCACACTGGACGATCTACCAACAAAAATCTTTAAAGTGGTATCTCTGGTTTTGTTTCCATCAACAGTGAATCTACTCTCTTCAGCATTTTGCTTTAATTATATCATATTCTCCTCCATAGACTTTGTTGTCTGATTTTAAATGGGACACAGATGGGAGAGTCCATTAATACGAAACGGCTTGCTTCCTGCGGTAGCAAGAAATAAGTTAGGCGTTCACATACGTAGACTTGGACAGGTACATGGATGGGAAAGGTATGGAGGGATATGGACCAGATGCGTGCAAATTGGACTAGCTTGGATGGGGCATCTTGGTCAGCATGTATGAGGTGGGCCAAAGGGCCTGTTTAGCACACAGAACAGTACAACACAGTAATGAGCCCAAAATGTTTGTTCCGAGCATGATGCCGAGTTAAACTAATAATGTATAAAATGTTAAACTATTGTTAAACTAGTAATGCACAAATAATGTATAAAGCAAGAAATAATTTACTACCAAAGTCAAAGTCAAAAGAGTTTATTGTCATGTGATTACCAGGTAATATACAACAAATGTACTTTAATCTTTGGCTCCAATAACACTCTTCTCTGTGTTTACGCCTCATGCCACCAGAGGGCAGCAGTTCAAGGTGATGGGGAAAAGATTTAATAGGAACATGAGGGGTAACTTTTTCACACAAAGAGTGGTGGGTGTTTGAACAAGCTGCCAGAAGAGGTAGTTGAGGCTGGGACTATCACAACATTTAAGAAACAGTTAGACAAGTACATGGATAGGATATGTTTAGAGGGTTATGAACCAAACGGAGGCAACTGGGTCTGAAGAAGGGTCTCGACCCGAAACGTCGCCTATCTCCTTCGCTCCTTAGATGCTGTTGCACCCGCTGAGTTTCTCCAGCCTTTTGTGTACCCTCGATTTTCCAGCATCTGCAGTTCCTTCTTTAACACAGCTGGGACATGTTGGCCAGTGTGGGCAAGTTGGGCCGAAGGGCCTGTTTCCACACTGTATCACTCTATGATTCTATGCTGACGTGTTGCTTCATCTAGGGTCACAGATTGCTGGCATAACTGGGTTTACGATTGTGAGGGGTTTTCATTGTTCACACAGATATCGACGAATGCAATTCCGCACCCTGTCACGTCAATGCAACCTGTCTCAACACAAATGGTTCCTACGAGTGTACCTGCAACTCAGGGTTTCAGAAAACAGTTGCAACTGCTGGCCAAATTGCAGGGAAGATCTGTGAAGGTAAGGACTTCATGTCAGCAAGAAAGCTTGTCAGCAATGTGGCACGATGGCGCAGCGGTAGAGCTGCTGCCTGACAGCGCTGGAAACATGGGTTCCACCCCAACTACGGGTGCTGTCTGTACGGAGTTTGTACGTTCTCCCCATGGCCTGCGTGGGTTTTCTCCAAGATCTCCGGTTTCCTCCCACACTCAAAAGAAGTCAGGTTTGTTGGTTAATTGGCTCGGTAAATGTAAAAATTGTCCCTCGTGTGTGTAGGTTAGTGTTCACGTGCGGGGATCGCTGGTCCGCGCGGGTGGGCCGAAGGACCTGTTTTCCACGCTGTATCTCCAAACTAAACTAAACAGCGAATAAATACCCAGCTACTGTTCGTGATGGTCACTCCTACAGGCAGATTCCTGGAATTCTAGATAATTCCCTGGCACTGCTCAGACAGAATCTCACTATTTGTTTTGTTCAGATTGAAGATTTGGTCAATGATTGTAAATACCTTAGAGACTGGGAAGTGAAGCGGTCCTGAGTAATTTCTAATCACAAACCAGTGACAAGACATTTGCAACCTCCACCAGCAGTGACACCTGATGCTCAGAGAATCCCGTCAACATCCCACCATGACACCTTCCACCCCCCTCCGCCCTAATTGTCAGGGTCTGCAGACGTTCCCGTTCCCTTCCTGCAGCTCTGATCTAGGCTCTAGACAAACTGGCACCAGTCTGCAGCTTGCCCCATTTCTACAGAGAGCACTTTCAAATTGACCAAATGGCCCAGCAACCCTGAAGCCGTTACTCAATTTTAGAGTCCGAGCCCCTCCAATCTGGCCAGGATTAACAGCCGTGACGCAGCTTTTCAGAACACGAACGGTTCCTTCTCTTGCATCTGCAGTGCGGGCTTCAATTCTTCTCTGACCACCGACTCCAATGGCAAGACCATTTGTGAGAGTGAGGACCTTAGATTACCGCCAGGTGTTGGAGTGGGCAGAAGGGTCTCGACCCCAAAAGTTACCCATTCCTTCTCCCCAGAGATGCTGCCTGTCCTGCTGAGTTACTCCAGCATTTTGTGTCCATCTCCACGATTGCCCTGCAGATTCCATCAATGAGAGCATAATGACAAGGTCACTGCATTGAGAAATCTCTGAACAACTCGCGTGTTGGACCCCATCCCTCCCACCCCCCATGCTCCCTGCACCACTGCACGCTGCCCATTCTCTCCGTCTGTCCTGCCGATGCCCAGTGATTCCAGGATGCTCCAAACCCCCCCCTCAATGTTACGGCCGTCACTTGTTCACCAAGTCACTGTTCGCCAAGAACATCTGTCCCAGAGGCAGGAAGTCGGCTGCCCCCTAGGCCCAGTCTTTGCCCTGGACTGATGTTTCGGTGTGGAAAGGGGGGGGCCTGTGCTGTTCCCCGTTATTCATTATACTCTGCCTTACCATGGGGTGTGTGTGTGTGAGTATGTGTGCGTGTAAGGGCATGTGTGTGTAGGTGTGTGGGAAGGATGGACTAAGATAAAGAGAACTCAGCGAGACAGGCAGTGTCTGTGGAGAGAAGGAATGGGTGACATTTTGGGTCAAGACTCTCCTTCGGTCTGAAACGTCACCCATTTCCCTTCTCCAGTGATGCTGCCGGTCCCACTCAGTTACTCCAGCATTTTGTGTCTATCTTTGGTGTAAACCACCATCTGCAGTTCCTTCCTACACGTTAAGGTAAAGGAAGTTGTGGAAATTCATAGATTACAAAGGATGTATGTGAATGGCTTCTCTCCTGAGATCCAGATGCGAAGGGGAGTTCTTGAGAAGGACTGGGAGAAGGTGAGATCACCGTGGAAGAAGACACAAAGTGCTGGGCGAACATGGCGGGTCTCAAGAGATGCTACCTGACCTGTTGAGTTACCACCGCACTTTCTGTCTCATTTTTTAAACCAGCAACTGCAGTTCCTTGTTTGTACAGATCACCAGGGAAACTGGAGCAAAACAAATTGAAAATGTCCACTTTCTGTAACGTGTGGAGAACAGCACCTGTGCAGCCATGGAGAAAGAGTTGAGGGGGAGAGACTGAAAGAAGGACTGCTCCATCTATCTCAGTGAAGGTGCAGGTGTAGCCTGTGCTCACTTATGGGACAAGTTGTTGAATGTGAGAATGAGTTCAGCCAGAGCAGCGAGTGTGTTGGTGGCGAGGAACTGGTTGTGTCTCTGCTCAAGGAACAGAATATTAGTTGCTCACAAGGTGAGGTCCATGATTTCGACCCAGTAATGACGAAGGATCAGCAAAGAGTTTCCAAATCAGGGTTGTGAATGACTCGTAGGGGAACCTCTGGGTGGTGGTGTTCCCAGTGCCTGAAGCCCTTTTCCTACGGTGATAATGGTCACAGGTTTGGAAGGAGCTGTTGGAGCAACCAAGGCAAGTAATTATCTGACTTACAAGGATATTTCCTGCGGCATTATAGAGTCACCGCATCTGTGTTTCTGGTCACAGAGACCAGTCCTAGTGATCTCACCAGGTTAACGATTGTCACTGTTTACACAGATATCGATGAGTGTGAATCCTCGCCCTGTCAGCATAACACAACTTGTAACAACACGCTGGGTTCCTACCAGTGCGACTGCAACGCAGGGTTTCAGGCATCAGCTTCGTCCACCGGACACCGTGCAAATAAGACCTGTGAAGGTGAGGACTCTAAGAGAGATTGGTACTCTGATCATGTCGGCTGGAGCTGGTTACATTACCGGATTTCCTTCTAGGGAGGGGATTGGAGAAACCAATGGGTTTTCATGACATTTTGTTCATTTTGTGAGTGCTATCACTGATGATTATTTTTCTAAATTCCCGCTGGAGTAGAGAGATTTGAATTCCAGTTTTGTAGATGACTATTGTGATTTAATCCCTGCACCACCAACACACTCAGACACCAGAGTCCTTGTGTAAGCGAGAAAATCGCAGTGGCAAAGTGGTGCAGCGATGGACTCTGGGTGCTGTCTGTGTGGAGTTTGCACGTTCTCCCTGTGACCACGCCGGTTTTCTCCGGGTGCACCGGTTTTCTCCCACGCTTCAAAGATATGCAGGTTTGAAGATCTGTGAGAGTAAGATCTTCACATCACCATGAAATGGAGAATAAATCTCAAATTGGGAATGGGATTTGGAATGCTCCAGGATTTTTTTTGCAAATCTCTGGAATTAAGGAGTAATTTCCTGGCGGTTACACTTTGCAAATTCCAAAAGAAAGCACAGGGTGGTGGTAGGTTGTGTCAGCTGGGTTCAATCAATCCAAAATAGGTCTTTTTCTTACTTTTCAATGTAAATATATTATAGATTGGGAGTTGAGTTTATGGACCAGCCAGGTTCCTTGGATGGAGACCGTGTCATGCTGAGGAACATGTCCCATCGGGTCAGCAGTGCCAGTTGCTGTGGTCACTTCTGTCCCAAGCTCCAGCCTAGGCTCAGCACACTACTAAATGCTGGGAAACAGATCGATGGAGTGGGGAGTGTCCTTGGAGGCAGGGGACGGTACAATGCCACCTCCGGGAACTGGTCCAAGCAGCTGTAGCTGGTGGGCTCACTGCAGTCTCAGTTTCCACACGGTGCAAGGCCATACCTGCAGGTCCCGTTCCGCGCAGGGTGGGAGGGGGGGCGGGGAGAAATTTTGCGGAGGTCCAGATGTGGCCAGATCAGGTCTGGGCTCGGAGCCACGTTAAAGATTAATGGAGCAGTGGACACCCTGTGTCTGCAACCACCCCATGTCGCCCACACCAGCCCACATCGTGACATGGTTCTTTACACAACTGCCCTGATAGAGAAGACTGGGTTCCTGCTCAACCTTTCCACCATCACCGGCAGACAGCTTACAGTCCATTGGAATCGAGGGCAATCATCACAGCTTCTGGCTTGTCCAAGGCCATTTGGTTCCTCAATTCCGTTTGATCCAGGAAGATCTGTTACTTAACTCCATCAAACTGTCTTTCTCCCTCAACCTTTTCAGTTAATCCTTTGTTCCAACAAGGGTCTGCTCTGTGTTTAAGGCACACGCCTGTGTGTTGCTGCATCCAGACAACAGACAATAGGTGCAGGAGTAGGCCATTCGGTCCCTCGACCCAGCACCGCCATTCACTGTGATCATGGCTGATTATCCACAATCAGTACCCCATTCCTGTCTTCTCGCCATATCCTCTGACTCAGCTATCTTTAAGAGCTCTATCTAACTCTCTCTTGAAAGCATCCAGAGAATTGGCCTGAGGCAGAGAATTCCACAGATTCACAACGCTCTGTGATAAAGTTTTTCCTCATCTCCGTTCTAAATGGCTTACCCCTTATTCTTAAACTGTGGCCTCTGGTTCTGGACGCCCCCAACATCGGGAACATGTTTCCTCCCACTAGCGGGTCCAAACTCTTAATAATCTTATATGTTTCAATAAGATCCCTTCTCATCCTTCTAAATTCCAGAATATACAAGCCCAGCTACTCCATTCTGTCAACATTGTTACAGAGTGCAACAAGGAGCAAACTGTGTTACTATTGTCAAGGGTTTTTACTGTTTCCACAGATATTGACGAATGCAAATCTGCAACCTGTGGCAAAAACACGTTTTGTGACAACACGCCGGGTTCCTACCAGTGCAACTGCATCGCAGGGTTTCATGCATCAGCTGCGACCACTGGCATCGGTGCAGAGGACTGTGAAGGTTGGGACCTTTAGATTAGTTTAGAGATACAGCACGGAAACAGGCCTTTTGGACCTCCCAGTCACCCCTATTCAGTCATGGCTGATCTATCTTTCGCTCTCAACCCCATTCTCTTACCTTCTCCCCATAAACCTGACACCTGTACTAATGAAGAGCCTATCAATCTCCGCTTGACTAGAGGCAGTTTACAGAGGCTAATTAACCGACAAACCCACACCTACTTCACATGTTGAACGAAAGTGGAGAATCAGGAATATTTCCAATGACTCCTGTGTCTATGAGGCATGCAGTCATAGTCATACAGCACGGAAACATGCCCTTAAGCCCAACTCATCCATGCCGACCAAGATGCCCCATCTAAGTTAGTCCCATTTACAAAGATTTGGCCCATATCCCACTGACTCCGTGCAAATAAGACCTGTGAAGGTGAGGACAGGAAGAGTCGACCACATTGGTGTGTTGGTCACATGAGCTTGACCTGGTGAGGACACCAGATCTCCTTCCCTGGAGACGTGAGAGAAACTGATGGTATATTTGCGACAACTTGTTCATTTTTGTGAGCACCATTACTCATGATTAGTTGTTTCCCATATTCCCGCTGCTGTGATGGGATGTGAATCTCAGTTTGTAGATGGAGACTGTGGTGATTTTATCCTGCACCACCAACATACTCTGACCAGACACAATGTCCTCAGGTAACAGAGAACAACGAGGTTTACCATTGTGAAGGGTCTCAAGTTGGCATTGGGGTTGCCTCCCCTTCATATTATCCCGCAGATTCCTGTAATTAACAAAGGATCTCATGGATGTTGTCCTCAGCCAAGGCCACAGGAAGGTCATAGTGTTTTCAAAGAAGGCTGGGGTCACTTGGGATTTGTTGTCCACTGAGATTCAACATTCAAACCTGGTTAGAGCCCAACCTGAGCCTGAGCCCAACCTGGAGTTGGGTCCCGCTGGAGGCGGTCAAGTCAAATGGTTTAACTTGACTTTGGACATGGATCTGAATGTGTGGGGATCGGAAGATGGAGATGTGGACCAGGCTGTGCCCTTGGAAGCAGCCATCATGTAACGTCCAGATAGGCCAAGTTAGAGCTGGATGTCACACAAGGTCTGGGAGTTTAGTTTGGTTTAGTTTAGAGATACAGCATGAGTTCTATATTCTCCCACTTTCTTCTCCACTCCCTACACACTAGAGGCAATTTACAGAGGCTAATTAACCGACAAACCCACACCTACTTCACATGTTGGACGAAAGTGGAGAATCAGGAGTGTTTCCAATGACTCCTGTGTATGAGGCATGCAGTCATAGAGTCATACAGCACGGAAACAGGCCCTTCGGCCCAACTCACCCATGCCGACCAAGATGCCGCATCTAAGTTAGTCCCATTTACAAACATTTGGCCCATATCCCACTGAGCACTTCTTATCCCTGTATCTGTCCAAGTGTCTGTTAAATGTTATTATAGCATCTGCCTCATTCCATATATCTGCCCCCCTCTGTATGAAACAGTTGCCCCTCAGCTTTCTATTAAATTTGCCTCTCTCTTAAACCTGTGTCCTCTTGTTTTTGATTGCCCTGCTCTGGTTAAAAGACTGTGTATTCCCCTATCTATTCCCCTCATGATTTCAAACACCTCTATAATAGCCCCTGGGGTATGACCATGCCGGGCGGAGAGTGGGTGAAGAGCAACAGGGATGTGAGAGTGAGCTCCTGTCACACTCCGTGCATCACTCTCTCGTCAATCGCAGTCTCTCGCTCCTCACCATCCGTGCTGTCAATGTTTGTATCTCTGTCCCTCTCTGGAGCAGATGTGGACGAATGTGTGGGAATTGGGAGATGGCGATGTGGGCCAGGGCACAAGTGGAAAGTGTACGTGGCATACGTATGGGCACCAGTGCAGCGCCAACATGACGTGTCGCAACACCTTTTGGAGTTCCACTGTGTCTGTGGAGTGGGATATCACCCAGGAGATGCTACCTGACCTGTTGAGTTACCACCGCACTTTCTGTCTTCTTTTTTAAACCAGCAACTGCAGTTCCTTGTTTGTACAGATCACCAGGGAAACTGGAGCAAAACAAATTGAAAATGTCCACTTTCTGTAACGTGCGGAGAACAGCACGTGTGCAGCCATGGGGAAAGAGTTGAGGGGGAGAGACTGAAAGAAGGACTGCTCCATCTATCTCAGTGAAGGTGCAGGTGTAGCCTGTGCTCAGTTGTGGGACAAGTTGTTGAATGTGAGAATGAGTTCAGCCAGAGCAGCGAGTGTGTTGGTAGCGAGGAACTGGTTGTGTCTCTGCTCAAGGAACAGAATATTAGTTGCTCACCAGGTCCATGATTTCGACCCAGTAATGAGGAAGGATCAGCAAAGGGTTTCCAAATCAGGGTTGTGAATGACTCGTAGGAGAACCTTCGGGTGGTGGTGTTCCCAATGGCTGAAGCCCTTTTCCTACGGTGATAATGGTCACGGGTTTGGAAGGAGCTGTTGGAGCAACCAAGGCAAGTAATTGTCTGACTTCCAAGGATATTTCCTGCGGCATTATAGAGTCACCACATCTGTGTTTCTGGTCACAGAGACCAGTCCTAGTGATCTCACCAGGTTAACGATTGTCACTGTTTACACAGATATCGATGAGTGTGGATCCTCGCCCTGTCACCATAATGCAACTTGTAACAACACGCTGGGTTCCTACCAGTGCGACTGCAACGCAGGGTTTCAGGCATCAGCTTCATCCACCGGACACCGTGCAAATAAGACCTGTGAAGGTGAGGACTCTAAGAGTCACCACATTGGTGCGTAGGTCACGTGGGCTCGACCTTGTGATGACACCAGATTTTTCTCCCTGGAGACATGAGAAAATCCAACGGGTTTTCACGACACCTTGTTCATCTTTGTGAGCACCACGACCGGTGATTAGATGTTTTCCAAATTTCCGCCACTGTGGTGGGAATTAAATTCCAGTTTTGTAGATGATTATTCTGCTGATTTTGTCCCTGCACCACCAACATACTCTGACCAGACACCAGAGACCTCGTGTATCAGAGAACAACGTTTACGATTGTGAAGGGTTTTCACTTTTTACACAGATATCGATGAGTGTGAATCCTTGCCCTGTCACCATAACGCAACTTGTAATAACATGCTGGGTTCCTACCAGTGTGACTGCAATGCAGGGTTTCAGCCATCAGCTTGGTCCACCGGACTCCGTGCAAATAAGACTTGTGAAGGTGAGGACTTTAAGAGAAATTGGTACTATGATCATGTCGGCTGGTGCTGGTTACATTACCATAATTTCCTTCTAGGGAGGGTATTAGAGAAACCAATGGGTTTTCATGACATTTTGTGAGTGCTATCACTGATGATTATTTTTCTAAATTCCCGCTGGAGTAGAGGGATTTGAATTCCAGTTTTGTAGATGACTATTGTGATTTTATCCCTGCATCACCAACACACTCAGACACCAGAGTCCTCGTGTAACAGAGAACGTCACCGTGGCAAAGTGGTGCAGCGATGGACTCTGGGTGCTGTCTGTATGGAGTTTGCACGTTCTCCCCGTGACCACGCGGGTTTTTTCCGGGTGCACCGGTTCTCTCCCACGCTTCAAAGATACGCAGGTTTGAAGATGTGAGAGTAAGGTCTTGACATCACCACGAAGTGGAGAATAAATCTCAAAATGGGAATGGGATTGAGAATGCTCCAGGATTGTTTTGCCGATCACTGGAATTAAGGAGTAATTTCCTGGCGGTTGCACTGTGCAAATTCCAAATGAAAGCACAGGGTGGTGGTGGGTTGTGTCAGCTGGGTTCAATCAATCCAAAATAGGCCTTTTTCGTACTTTTCATTCGAAATATATTAGAGATTGGGAGATGTGTTTATGGACCAGCCAGGTTCCTTGGATGGAGACCATGCTGAGGAACATGTCCCATCGGGTCAGCAGTGCCAGCTGCCGTGGTCACTCCTGTCCCAAGCTCCAGCCTAGGCTCAGGACACTACTAAACACTGGGAAACAGATCGATGGAGCGGGGGACGGTACAATGCCACCTCCGGAAACTGGTGCAAGCAGCTGTAGCTGGTGAACTCACTGCAGTCCCAGTTCCCTGGTCCCACACGGTACAAGGTCGTACCTGCAGGTCTCGTTCCGTACGGGGTGGGGGAGCCAATTTTGTGGAGGTCCAGATGTGGCCAGACCCGGTCTGGGCTTGGAGCAATGGACACCCTGTGTCTGCAACCACCCCATGTCGCCCACACCTGCCACACCATTCTTTACACAACTGCCCTGATGGAGGAGGTTGGGTTACTGCTCAACCTTTCCACTCTCACCGGCAGACAGCTTCCAGTCCAATGGAATCGAGGGCAATCATCACACCTTCTGGCTTGTCCAAGGCCATTTGGTTCCTCAATTCCCTTTGATCCAGGAAGATCTGTTCCTTAACTCCATCCACCTGTCTTTCTCCCTCAGCCTTTCACTTAATCCTTTGTTCCAACGAGGGTCTGCTCTGTGTTTAAGGCACATGCCCGTGTGTTGCTGCATCCAGACAACAGACAATAGGTGCAGGAGTAGGCCATTCGGCCCCTCGACCCAGCACCGCCATTCACTGAGATCATGGCTGATTATCCACAATCAGTACCCCGTTCCTGCTTTCTCGCCATATCCCTTGACTCGGCTATCTTTAAGAGCTCTATCTAACTCTGTCTTGAAAGCATCCAGAGAATTGGCCTGAGGCAGAGAATTCCACAGATTCACAACGCTCTCTGATAAAGTTTTTCCTCATCTCCGTTCTAAATGGCTTACCCCTGATTCTAAAACTGTGGACCCTGGTTCTGGACGCCCCTAACATCGGGAACATGTTTCCTGCCTCTAGCGTGTCCAAATTCTTAATAATCTTATAAGTTTCAATAAGATATCCTCTCATCCTTCTAAATTACAAAATATACAAGCCCAGCCATTCCATTCTATCAACATAGTTACAGAGTGCAACAAGGAGCAAACTGTGTTACTATTGTCAAGGGTTTTCACTGTTCCCACAGATATTGACGAATGCAAATTTGCAACCTGTGGCAAAAACACGTTTTGTGACAACACGCCGGGTTCCTACCAGTGCAACTGCATCGCAGGGTTTCATGCATCAGCTGCGACCACTGGCATCGATGCAGAGGACTGTGAAGGTTGGGACGTTTAGTTTAGTTTAGAGATACAGCGCGGAAACAAACTTTTCGGACCACCAAGTCACCACTATTCAGTCATGGCTGATCTATCTTCCACTCTCAACCCCATTCTCTTGCTGTCTCCCCGAAACCTGACACCTGTACTAATGAAGAACCTATCAATCTCCGCTTTAAAAACCCTGCTTCGTCCACCAGACTCCGTGCAAATAAGACCTGTGAAGGTGAGGACAGGAATAGTCAACCACATTGGTGCGTTGGTCACGTGGGCTCGACCTTGTGAGGACACCAGATCTCCTTCCCCGGAGACGTGAGCGAAACCGATGGTATATTTGTGACAACTTGTTCATTTTTGTGAGCACCATTATTCATGATTAGTTGTTTCCCATATTCCCGCTGCTGTGATGGGATGTGAATCTGAGTTTGTAGATCAAGACTGTGGTGATTTTATCCTGCACCACTAACATACTCTGACCAGACACAATGTCCTCAGGTAACAGAGAACAACGAGGTTTACCATTGTGAAGGGTCTCAAGTTGGCATTGGGGTTGCCTACCCTACATATTATCCCGCAGATTCCTGGAATTAACAAAGGATCTCATGGACGTTGTCCTCAGCCAAGGCCGTAGTGTTTTCAAAGAAGGCTGGGGTCACTTGGGATTTGTTGTCCACTGAGATTCAAAATTCAAACCTGGTTAGAGCCCAACCTGAGCCTGAGCCCAACCTGGAGATGGGTCCCGCTGGAGGTGGTCAAGTCCAATGGTTTTAACTTGACTTTGGACATGGATCTGAATGTGTGGGGATTGGAAGATGGAGATGTGGACCTGGCTTTGCCCTTGGAAGCAGCGGTCATGTGGTAAAGTTCAGATAGGCCGAGTTACAGCTGGATGTCACACAAGGTCTGGGAGTTTAGTTTGGTTTAGTTTAGAGATACAGCATGAGTTCCATATTCTCCCACTTTCTTCTCCACTCCCTACACACTAGAGGAAATTTACAGAGGCTAATAAACTGACAAACCCGCACCTACTTGACATGTTGGACGGAAGTGGAGAATCAGGAGTGTTTCCAATGACTCCTGTGTCAATGAGGCATTCAGTCATAGAGTAATACAGCACAGAAACAGGCCCTTCGGCCCAACTCACCCATGCCCCATCTAGGTTAGTCCCATTTACAAACATTTGGCCCATATCCCCCTGAGCACTTCTTATCCCTGTACCTGTCCAAGTGTCTGTTAAATGTTATTATAGCATCTGCCTCAATTACCTCCTCTGTCACCTCGTTCCATATATCTGCCCCCCTCTGTGTGAAACAGTTGCCCCTCAGCTTTCTATTAAATTTGCCCCTCTCATAAACGTGTGTCCTCTGTTTTTGTTTACCCTGCTCTGGGTAAAAGACTGTGCATTCACCCTATCTATTCCCCACATGGTTTCATACACTTCATAAGATCAGCCCTCATTGTGGGGTATGACCATGCCGGGTGGAGAGTGGGTGAAGAGCAACAGGCATGTGAGAGTGAGCTCCTGTCACACTCCGTGCATCACTCCCTCGTCACTCGCAGTCTCTCGCTCCTCACCATCCGTGCTGTCGATGTTTGTATCTCTGTCCCTCTCTGCAACAGATGAGGACGAATGCGAGCATGGGCACCAGTGCAGCGCCAACATGACGTGTCGCAACACCTTTGGGAGTTACCTCTGTGTCTGTGGAGCGGGATATCACCCAGGGCCGGGACAGACGCACCAGACCTGTCAAGGTAAACACAGACTTAGGATGAGAGCTGATGTTCAGGGAATCAAAACTGGAGATGACGGAAACACTCACCAAGTCAGGCAGAAGCTGTGGAAGGGACGGCGGGGACTGATTAGTGATGGTTAATATGGCTCTCTGGATGGGAAATTGTGGATTACAAATTTGATTGGGTGCTTTGAAAAGTTGACAAAGAAGGCACTTGCCATGTTTGCCTTCATTGGTCAGAGCATTCTGTACACAGCTGAGATGTTGTGTTACAATTGTGCAAATGTTGGTGAGACCACACTTGGAATATTGAGACCACTTCAGGTCGCCCAGTCTGACGCTGCACATGGTGGGAGCACCATGGTGGAGCTCTGGGTGAGGGGCAGAGGTGAGGTCTACTCTGCCCGATGGGTGAACATCAGGAGGGTGACTGGTGGAGTCTACAGGTGGCACTGACATCTCTTTCATGTGATTCTTACACCAGTCGATCCGCTCAATTGTTCCGACTCGGGAAAGCAGAATTCCACAGTGCTGCGGTGCAGTCCCAAGCAGGTACGTGAACGGCCTCTGACTTCCACAGAGACACAGCGATTAGATCCACACTGCTGGAGCGACTCAGCGGGTCAGGCAGCACCTGTGGAGGGAATGGACAGACCACGTTGAGTGTCGGACCATCCTTCAAGATTTCACATTGTAGTGTCCACTACAATCAGACTGAAGAAGCTTCACGACCTCGAAACATCACCTATCCATGTTCTCCAGAGATGCTGCCTGACCCGCTGAGTTCCTCCAGCACTTTGTGTTTTACACTATGTACCATACCCTGTAAAGTACATGTCGCTCTACAGGACTTTTGTTCGGCTAAATTCACTGGAGTTTAGAAGGATGAGGGAGAATCTTATAGAAACATAAAATTATAGAAGGACTGGACAAGCTAGATGCAGGAAAAATGTTCCCAATGTTGGGCGAGTCCAGAACCAGGGGCCACAGTCATAGAATAAAGGGCAGGCCATTTAAGGCTGAGGTGAGAATAAACGTTTTCACCCAGAGAGTTGTGAATTTGTGGAATTCACTGCCACAGAGGGCAGTGGAGACCAAATCATTGGATGGATTTAAGAAAGAGTTAGATCGAGCTCTAAGGCCTAGTGGAACGAAGGAATATGCGGAGAAGGCAGGCACAGATTATTGATTGGGGACGATCAGCCATGATCACAATGAATGGCGGCGCTGGCTCGAAGGGCCAAATGGCCTCCTCCTGCACCTATGTTCTATGTTTCTAACTTTGGACCATTGCATACCGCACTGGTCACCACATTACAGGAAGGATGTGGAGGATCTGGAGAGGGTGCAGAATGTTGCCTGGATTAGGTGGTGTTAGCTACAGGAGAGATTGGACAGGCATGGATTGTTTTCACTGGAATGCCAGAGGTTGAGGGGGGACCTGATACAGGTATATAAAATGATGAGAGACATGGATGGGATAAACAGTCAGCTTTAGGGTGAGAGGGGCAAAGTTTCAAGGAGTTGATCGGGAGGCAAGTCATTACACACGGGATAGTGGGTGCCTGGAACACACAGTTGGGGGGTGGGGGTGGAGCAGATATGACCATGGTGTTTAAGATATTTTTGCATTTGCACACAGATATGCAAGGAATGGAGGGATATGGGTTATGTACAGGCAGATAAGAGTTGGTCTTATCATCGTGTTGGGCACAGACATTATGGGCCGAAGGGCCTGTTCCTGTACTCTTCAGTGTTTATAAAGGCAACCCTTCTTTATAAGTAACTCCTTCCTGTCATTGCCACCATTTAAGCCGTGGGGTCCATTCAGAGTTGCCATGGTACATGACGCTCACACCACCCCTGTACACAAGCAGTTCTACAGCCTTTATAGGCAGACATTAACAAGTAGATTTGGAAGACTCTTTTTCCGATTGCTTGTAACATTTGACTAATTCCCCAGCACGGTCAGTCCAATATATCTAACTGTTGTCTTGTTCCATTGTCCAGTTAACCTCTGCAGAAGATGTGCTGAACATAGCTGCTTGCTTCCAAGATAAAATATGTCAGAATTTCAGCGTGGAAAGTGATATCAAGGTAAGGTTTTACAAACCGTACGATTTTATCTTCGGGTATAAGTGGTGAGCGTCTGAGATAGAGAGAGTCACGAGGATATTTACAAAGATTCTGTGGGCGGCACAGTGGCGCAGCGGGTAGAGCTGCTGCCTCACAGCGCCAGACACCGGGATTCGATCTTGACTTTGGCTGTTGTCTGTGTGGAGTTTGCATGCTCTCTCTGTGACTGTATGGGTTTGCTATCCTCCCACATCTGAAAGATGTGTGGGTTTGTA
Source organism: Okamejei kenojei (assembly GCA_035221665.1). Taxonomy (NCBI): domain Eukaryota; kingdom Metazoa; phylum Chordata; class Chondrichthyes; order Rajiformes; family Rajidae; genus Okamejei; species Okamejei kenojei. The sequence continues at coordinate 9,620,042 of CM069166.1, forward strand.
GGTTAATTGGCTTCTGTAAGTTGCCCCTAGTGTATCGAGAGTGGATGAGAAACTGGGATGACATGGAACTAGTGTGAACGGGTGATCGATGGTCAGCGCGGACTCGGTGGGCTGAAGGGCCTGTTTCCGTGCTATTTCAGACCTCCAGCATTCAATATGACGGAGACGTCGAGAAATGAAACAAGCACTTTGTCCCAACTCATCCATGTTGACCAAGATGCCCCATCTAAGCTCGTATCATTTCCCCATGTTTTGCCCATATTCTCTCAACATTTCTGAACCATGTAACCGCAATGTTTTGCTTTTCAATATATTGTGTGTTCTCTTCACCCGTAGGACATGGAAACCTTTACAAACACGGTTCTCAATCGCTCACTGCTGGAAACCATGAACACAAATGAAAGGCTGAAGGTAGTAACAGCCACATTGGACCTTGTGGACAATATGGCCATGGCGATAGCTCTCACTCTGCCCAGTTCACAAGTGGAGACCATCACTACAGATTCATTTGGTAAAGTACTCTCCGTGGGAAACATTCACCATCGCAACAAAGGTTCTCGTTGCTAGTTACCGAGTGTGTGGAACTGGATTTAAATAAAGGGAAGGCAATGTGGAGTTTACTTTAAAATAATCAGCTTTGAGCCTGAAGTTCCTGTTCATCACTTGGTGTTGAATAGATGACTATGGATTGATTAAGATGTTGGCTCTTGATATTAATGTTACCGCAATATTTCCTGAGGCAGAAAATGAAAAGAACTGCAGGTTGAAGGGAATTTGGGGGAAAAGTCCCAGAAAATGCTGGAAACACTCGGCAGCTCAGGCAGCATCTGAGGCAAGAGAAACGACCGATGTTTCAGGTTAACGACGTGAACACTTTCTCTTTCCACTCATTCTGCCTGAGCTGCTGAATCCACCGCCTGCGTGATCTATGAGACTGCGTGGGAAGGGCTTGGTGAAACATGACACACCTGGAATGGTGAGGTGTCCTGTCTCCGGTGTTGTACCTGTTGCCACAGCTCCGTAGGAAGGTTGCTCGGGGTCATTGTCAGCCGGGGTTCCTGTTTCATTTAGGAACGAACTGCAGATGCTGGTTTAAACCAAAGATAGACACAAAAAGCTGAAGTAACTCAGCGGGACAAGCAGCATCTCTGGAGAGAAGGAACGGGTGACATTTCGGGTCGAGACCCCACTTCAGACTGGTTAGAGATAAGGGAAACGAGAGATATATACAAGTCGAGAGATAAAGAACTATGAATGAAAGATGTGCAAAAAAGTAACGATGATGAAGGAAACAGGCCATTGTTCGCTGTTTGTAGGGTTAAAACGAGAAGCTAGTGCGACTGAGGTGAGGGAGGGATAGAGAGAGAGAGAGGGAATGCAGGGGCTACCTGACGTGAGAGAAATCAACACTAATACCACTGGGCTGTAAGCTACCCAAGCAAAATATGAGATGTTGTTCCTCCAATTTGCATTTAGCTTCACTCTAACAATGGAGCAGACCTAGGACGGAAAGATCTGTATGTGAATGGGGAGGAGAATCAAAGTATTTGGCAGCCAGGAAAGCAGGTAGATTCAGGTGGACTGAGAAAAGTTGTTGAGCTAAACGATCGCCCTGGTTCCCCGCACTGTGCAGTGGTGACTGGATCTCGCCTGTGCTGTACTTGTACCCACAAACTCTAACTGTCGGTGTAGTAGCCATTTAGCTGCCCAATGTTCACACTCAACTCACAACCTTCTCTAAAGGAAACAATGCCTCTTTCTCTGGGGTACACAAAAAGCTGGAGAAACTCAGCGGGTGCGAATGGGGTGGGGGAGGGAGATAGAGATAGGGGGAATGCCAGGGCCCGAGGGCTGAGGGAGAGGTGGGAAGGGGAGGAGACAGCAAGGGTTAACAGAATTGAGAAAATTCAATATTCAAGCCCAAAGGATGCTCCGTCTCCGCCGCATCTGCTCCCAGGATGAGGTGTTCCACACCAGGTCATCACAAATGGCCTCATTCTTCAGAGAACGGGGATTCCCCTCCCCCACTATTGATGAGGCTCGCACCAGGGTCTCCTCCATACCCCGCAACACTGCCCTCACTCCCCATTCCCCACTCGCAAACAGGGCAGAGTCCCCCTGGTCCTCACCTTTCACCCCACCAGCCGGCAAATACAACATATAGTCCTCTGCCAGTTTCGCCACCTCCAACGTGACCCCTCCACCCGCCACATCTTCCCATCTCCCCCCCTGTCTGCCTTCCGCAAAGACCGCTCCCTCCGCAACTCCCTTGTCAATTCTTCCCTCCCCTCCCACTCTACCCCCTTTCCCGGGCACTTTCCCTTGCAACCGCAAGAAATGCAACACTTGTCCCTTCACCGCCCCCCTCCACTCCTTTCAGGGACCCAAGCAGTCCTTCCAGGTCCGACAGAGGTTCACCTGCACCTCCTCAAACCTCATCTACTGCATCCACTGCTCCAGATGCCAGATGATCTATATCGGTGAGACCAAGCGGAGGCTTGGCGATCGCTTCGCCGAACACCTCCGCTCGGTCCGCAATAAACCAACCCGACCTCCCGGTGGCTCAGCACTTCAACTCCACCTCCCATTCCACATCCGACCTCTCGGTCCTGGGCCTCCTCCACGGCCAGAGTGAGCAACACCGCAAGCTGGAGGAACAGCACCTCATATTCCGCTTGGGGAGTCTGCATCCTTTGGGCTTGAATATTGATTTTTCTCATTTCTGTTAACCCTTGCTGTCTCCTCCCTTCCCACCTCTCCTCAGCCCTCGACCCTGGCATTCCCCCTATCTCTATCTCCCTCCCCCACCCCAGTCGCACCAGCTTCTCATTTTCACACCACAAACAGCTTACAATGGCTTGTTCCCTTTATCACCGATACTTTTTTGCATATCTTTCACTCATTGTTCCTTATCTCTCCACATCACCGTCTATATCTCTCGTTTCCCTGATCCCTGACCAGTCTGAAGAAGGGTCTCGACCCGAAACGTCGCCTATCTCCTTTGCTCCTTAGATGCTGCTGCACCCGCTGAGTTTTCTCCAGCTTTTTGTGTACCCTCGATTCTCCAGCATCTGCAGTTCCTTCTTTAAAACCTCTTTCTCTGGCCTGTCCATGGGACTGGTGTTCCTCAGTGACTGGATATTACCACTAAATCTTGCCTGCTCTCTCTCTCTCTAAGGCCACATCTTCCCTCATGCATGTTACCCAGGTGCAATATGACTGAACCATCTTCATAGCAATTCAATGACGCTTCAACAGTGACATCCATCAGAACGTTCTGAGGTTGAGAGAGACACAGGGTTGAGGACCAGTCAGCCCAGACTCTGTGCTCAAGGTGTGGAAGTGGAACTCCACACTACCTCCAGGCTCAGGGGCAAGAGCACTACCTGAGCCACGGCTAACAAGTGTTGGCAAGCTGTTAGACCTTGGGGATTGTTGCAAAGCTTGCAGCAGAGAGAGAGAGAGAGAAATCAGTTCTGTTGCCATTGCACGCTTCACAATGTCTGATCTTTTCTCATAGTTCTGAAGGTCCAGGTGATTGAAAAGAAGAATAGCAGTGCGGACCAGTTGGTGGAGATGCAGGTTGCGAGCAATGTCATGAAGATATTCTGGAGTTCAATCACTGGAGGCACTAACCCTGGTAAATGTTCTGTTTCTTTCCCATCCTTCCATACCTGGTGTGTAGATATCACAGGAACTGATGGAACATAGAAAACGACACAGCAGAGGAACAGGTCCTTTGGCCACAACCTCAGTGCGGAACATGAAGCCAAGATAAACTAGCCATCCTGACCATGATCCATATCCCTCCATAGTCATGTGCCCATCTAAAAACCTCTTGCACGCCATTATTGTATCAGCTTACACCGCCACCCCTGGCAGCATGTTCCAGGCACCCACCGCCATCTGTATTAAAAACTTGCCCCACATATTTCCTTAAAACTTTTCCTTTCTCACTTTAAAGCCAAGCCCACTCATCTAGATATTTGTGACATTCAGAATATCTACTCATCATTTAATTGTGCAGAATGATATAATCTCCTGTGTATGGCCATGTGTAACCACCCACAAGGCACAAGTCAGGACTGTGATAGATCACCCTCCACTTACCTGGATGAGTGCAGTTGCAACAGCACTCAAACTAACCTGACACTGTCCTGGACAAAGCAGGCCGCTCGATGATCTCCCGATCCACCACTGTTTACAGCTGGTTTTAATGCTCAGGGTCCCTGTACAGGGCATCACTGGAATGGGTGGTGTGTGCTGTAGACCTGCCTTTACGTCCAGTTTCTGGAGTCTTACACCTGACGTTTCTCCACACTCACCAATGGTTGAACTGTTATCTCCTGCAGAGTTTGCGGCTGTTTCCTTTCTCGTATTCAACGACATGGAATCCCTGTTGAACAGGGAGATTTAAAGGAGGAAACTCACCCCAGAGGACGGTCCCATTGAACTCCAAGGTGGTGTCAGCCACGATCAGCAACAAAGTCGCCAGCTCCAAGCTGAAAGAAATGGTCAATTTCATTCTGGAACTCAACCAGGTTTGTAAATACCACCCGGGGTGTTTCCCGATGGATAATGGGCTTCCCCCAAAGGTACAAATGGGAAATAGTTCCTGAACTCAGAATTAAACCCCTTCTGCCTCCATTGGGTAAGTCCCCATCAAATCAGTTTCACATTGTACAGGAAATTGCAAGGTGTTATCTGGGACTAACTGGCCATTGTCTGCAGAACCTACCTGACCTGCTGAGTATTGCACCATCTTGTGTCTACGCTAGACTCAGATGAGAGGATTGGCTCTGATTGCACTCTTGGTGAACAAGGGGAGAAGGTGAGGAAGAACCTTTGCTCTGGGTGATTTACTGCTGGGAAGTCACCGTACACTGTGTAGGGTATGGGTGTCCAGGTGACCCTGGTTAACCCACCACACCCTGCAGTGTGAAGGTTGGGTGGGCAGCAGACACACTGAGCCTGGCTTCAGGCCTGATGTCTCCACGTAAGCTGGGTCTGAGCTGGTTCAGGTCAGTTTATGGTCACCTCTCCATTCACCGTTAATCAGGGTCAGTACAAGGAGACCTGATGCAGGAAGAGGAAATGCCACATCTGAGGGAGAGGGGAGAGGGTTAGAGATAGGTAATGAGACGGGTCACAGGATGAGACCCTGTGCCACCATTTCTCAGGTGGTGGTGAAGCTGTAGTTTCAGAGTACAGCCGCCATTTCAATGAAAGACAGGACAGATCTGATGTTTTCTGTGCCAACACAACTTGGGGAAGATGCTCAACCTGTTATCAGAAAGATTCCATCGATGGTTAACAGTCTTTGCTCTTCTCTGTCGCAGGAACAGAAAGACAACGAGAAGCCAACCTGTGTGTTTTGGAAGACGACGAAAGGGGAAAGTGTCTGGTCCCATGAGGGTTGTGTAACGTATGATTTCAATCAGACACACGTGGACTGCCAGTGTGACCACCTCACAAGCTTTGCTATTTTAATGGCTCCTGTTGATCTTAAGGTACGAGGTCTTTCAACAGAAAAACTAAAGAGGGAACAAATCAGAGAAACTGAGTGAAGGAGACACGCAGCATTGAAACAGACCCTTTAGCCCACCATGTCCATGCTGACCCTCAAGCATGTATTGGTCTGAAGAAGGGTCTCGACCCTGAACGTCACCCATTCCTTCTCTCCAGAGATGCTGACTGACCTGCTGAGTTTCTCCAGCACTTTGTGTCTATCTTCAATATAAATCAGCATCTGCAGTTCCTTTCTACACAATGCTACTACTTGGTCTGTTGCCTTCTACACTTTGGTGATTTAAATCATACCTTAGAGCGCTGTGAGGTAGCTGTCTCTCCCACCCACTCAATCTGGGGTGTCCCAGATCACAGGCACCCACTGGGTGAAATCATTCCTCCTCAAATCCTCCCCAAACCTCACACCCTTTACGCTACACCTATACCCTCTGGTTTTAGATGCCTGTGCTGTGGTATAAAACGTTTCTCATTATCCACTTAATCTCCACACATCCCATTCATAATTTGTGCTCCTTAATCAAGTACAATCAACCTTACGGGAGATCATGAACTGAGGGACGTGGGTTGAAGGTGAGAGGGGAAAAAATTAATGGGAACCTGAGTGGTTCACACAATTTTTTTATTATACAATTACTTTTATTCAAAAAATAAACAAACATACAAATTACCAGAATCAAATATTGCCTCTGTTTACAGTTTTACAAACGATAATCAAATTAATATAACACCAACTTTATCAACAAAAACACTCGACCTCCCGTGGCGACCAGCATTCACAGAAGGCCTCCAAAGTCCCTGTGGACACCGCGAGTTCCCTCTCCAGGGACACACGGGCACGGATGTAGGCCCGGAAAAGGGGCAGGCAGTGGGTGGCAGGTATTTGAAAGTAGTTGAGACAAGTCCAATGGTAACATTTAAAAGACGTTTGGACAGGTACAGAGGAATGTGGTCCAAATACGGCAAATGGGACTCAAGGGTTCTTGAATGAGGGGTTGAATGGGAAGCATTCTAGAACACAATGAATGGTGTTCTAGTGGTTGACTGGGCCTGGCCCAAAGTTCCAGCCTGTTGTCCCTGGAGACACTGCGAGTATCAGAGCCTCAGGACGTCAGGGTGACAAGGGTTCTCGATCACATAAGAATCGATGGCCAACGTTCTAGAACATGATGAATTGGTGCCTGTAGATCTAGAACTCAAGGAGAACTGGCCCACAGCTCAAAACTGTTGTTCATGGACAATCTGGGGGTATCAGAGGCCCAGACATCAGGGTTGGTGTTCACGAGGGAATTGATAGTTGACGTTTCTAGAACATGTTGAGTTGGGGCCTGGAGATTGAGCGCTCGAGGAGACCAGGCCCAGACTACATCGTTTTGTCCCTGGAGACCCTGCCGCTGCTGTGGTGTGAACGTTGTGTCCCACTTTGTGCCCGCTGCAGGATGACTGGCACTTGGAGGTGATCACCTACATCTGCCTCATCATCTCTCTGCTGTGCCTCGCCGCCTCCATCGCCATCTTTGTCAACTGCAGATCCATCCAGAACGCCAACACCACCATCCACAAGCACCTGAGCTTCACCCTCTTCCTGGCACAGTTCGTCTTCCTGATAGGAATGCGGATTAAACATGAGGTGAGAAATCCAAGCTGCAGCTTCAAATTCTCATCCCCTCTCCTGAATCTTGACCTGATCTACACCTCTCATCATTTCACATACTCCTTTCAGATCTACCCTCAGCATCCAAGTATTGCTGCAGAGAAAATAATATGTTTGCTCAACTTCACCTTCTGGCAAATCCCTCTAATCCAGGCAGCTTCCTGGTGAACATCTTCTGCACCCTCTCCAAAGCCTCCACAACCTTCTCATCATAGACTTGGTTGAATTACAGATTTATTTAATTATTGGTGGGATTGAAGTTCACATCCTGGGTCCAAGTCCAGCAATTGACCCATTCTGCATGGCTGCTGGGATCAACAGAAATGTGCAATTTAATTAAACCACTAGACCTTGCTGGAGATATTGAGACCCGGAACTCCTGCAGAACTCCAAATTCATCATTCCAAATTAGGTGTAGTTTAATTTAGAGATACAGCTCAGAAACAAGCCCTTTGGCTCTCCAAATTACGTCGACTAGCGACCCGCACGCACTATCCTACACACTCTGGACAATTTACAATCTTTTCTTACCTCTCCAATTAACCTACAAACCTGTACGTCTTTGGAGTGCGGGAGGAAACTGGAGCTCCCGGAGAAAACCCACGCGGTCACAGGGAGAATGTACAAAACTCCGTACAGACAGCACCCGTAGTCAGGATCTCTAGGCAGGCAGTTACTCTACCACTGCGCCATTGTGCCACCCTAATATCCAGTCACATGTATAGTGACGATAGTTTCTCTGGGTATCTGCATGTGTATGTCTCTGCCCACCATATCTGACCATTGCTGCCTGTCTATGACACACTCTGCTACCACCCAGTGCTGCCCACTAACCCGGCTGTTGCCATTGTCTTTAGGTGGTGTGCGGCCTGATTGCAGGCTGTTTGCATTACCTCTTCCTCGCCGTCTTCGTCTGGATGTTCCTGGAGAGTTTGCAGCTTTTCATCATGTCCTGCCACCTCACCGTAACAAACTACAGTCGCAGGCACGTCATCAAACCAAGATACCTCTACATTTCCAGCTACGCCGTGCCTGCTGTGATAGTCGCTATCTCCGCGGCAATAAAACCCAAAGGCTACGGGTCGAATAATCAGTGAGTAACAACATGGACAGGAATGTTTCAGTGGGATACGGGCCAAACGCTGGCACGTGGGACTAGGGTAGATGGGGCAGCTTGGTCAGCATGAGCATGTGGGGCCGAACGGCCTGTTTCCATGCTGTATGACTCTGCCTCTGATAGGCAAATGTCACAGCTCTATAGCTGACTTATTCCAACACAGTTGGAGGCCATTTGGTCCATTGGATCCATGCAAGCTCCCAGCAGACTGATCCCAGCAGTCCCATTGCCCCTCTCCTTATCTCCCTGCATCTTAGTCTCTCAGTAACTCTTTTCCCACCCACCTACACTGTTGGGAAACTCACCGCAGATCGTCATCTCCCCCTCATCTTTAACAACTCCAAGGGCGTACAAGTTTGTAGGTTAATTGTCTTGGTTTTAAATGTAAAATTATCCCGTGTGCAGGATAGTGTTATTGTACAGAGATTGCGGGTCGGTGCGGACTCGGTGGGCCGAAGGGCCCGTTTCCGCACTGTATTTCTAAACTATACTAAACAGTGACCCTGTGTGTGTCAGTGCCAGCTCACAGCGCTGGGACATCCACAAGTACTTCACGAGCCGAGTGTGAGTCAGTAACAAAACTCTTTCCTCCTCACAGCTGTTGGCTGAGCCTGGAGTCGGGATTCCGCTGGAGTTTCCTGGGGCCGGTCCTGCCTGGTGACCGTGGTAAGCTTCTCTCCGGTGACTCCCCACAACCCAACAACACTTCACTAAATGCTTCACTGCTTGCAGCTGGTGGCTACTCCATGGAGTCGGAGTCATAGAAAGATACAGTGTGGAATCAGGCCCAACTCGCCCACACTGGCCAACAATGTCCCAGCTACACTAGTCCCACTTGCCTGCGCTTGGTCCATAACCCTCCAAACCTGTCCTATCCATGTACCTGTCCAACTGTCTCTTAAACGATGGGATAGTCCCAGCCTCAACTACCTCCTCTGGCAGCTTGTTCCATACACCCACCACCCTCTGTGTGAAAATGTTACCCGTCGGATTCCTATTAAATCTTTTCCCCTTCACCTTGAACCTATGTCCTCTGGTCCTTGATTCCCCTACTCTGGGTAAAAGACTCTGTGCATCTACCCGATCTATTCCTCTCATGATTTTGTATACCTCCATAAGATCTCCCCTCATCCTCCTACACTCCATGAATAGAGACCCAACCTACTCAACCTCTCCCTATAGCTCACACCCTCTAGTCCTGGCAACATTCTCGTAAATTTGTCAGCACGGACTGGAAGGGCCGAGAGGGCCTGTTTCCGTGCTGTAATTCTTATATGGTTAAATCTTTTCGGAACCCTTTCAAGCTTGACAATGGTTCACCTGAATGCTGCCTGCATTAGAGGGGATTAGCTACAAGGGGTTGGACAGACTTGGATGGTTATCCCTGGAATACCAGAGGTTGAGGGGAGAACTGATAGAAGTAGATGAAAAAGAAGTAGAAGGATAGATAGGGTAGACAGTCAGAACCTTTTCCCAAGGTGGGAATGTCAAAGACTAGAGGAAAAAACTTTAGGTGAGAGTGGCTAAATTTAAAGGAGATGAGTGGGTTTTTATTTTGCACAGAGTGTGGTGGGTGCCTGGAACGTGCTGCCAGGGGTGGTGGTGGAGGATTATAAGGTAGTGATGTTTAAGAGTGGTTTAGATAGGCACATGGATATGTGGGGAATGGATATACAAGAGGAGAAGGTTGCTGGGAGAGGTGAGAGCCGGCAGAGTCTCGGACAGAGAGAGAGAGGGTCACGGGGAGAGTGTGGAGCGGTGAGGGGAGAGACTGTGTGGGGGGCAGCGGGGGAGAAGGGAAGGCACCGGAGGGAATTGTGTGTGGGATGTGGCGGATGCCGGCCTCAGGAGACTCTATTTCTCTCCCTCTCCAGGTCAACACCGTGCTGCTAGCTTGCACGCTCTGCCTACTGAGGAAACATTTTGCCTCACGCAACAAGGAAGTGTCGAAGCTCAAAGAAACCAGGTACGTGGAGCAGAGAACATAGAACGGTACAGCACAGCAACAGGCCCTTCAGCCCACCATGTCTGTGCTGACCACGATCAACGTTGCAACTCATCCCATCTGCCTGCGTGTGGGCCATATCTCTCCATCCTCAGCCTGTTCAAGAGCCTGTCTGAATGTCTCTTAAATATTCCATGGTATCTGCTGCCACCTCCTGTCCTGGCAGCGCAGTCCAGGCACCCATCACTGTGTAAAAACAACTTGCCTCTCATATCTCCCTTAAACTTTCCCCCTTACACTTTAAACCTATGCCCTCTAGCATTTGATCTCCCCCACCCCGAGAATACCAGACCTTCTACCCCTTTCTATCCAACCTCTTCATCCCTTGTATTTGAACTGTCCCCTGGTGACTGAGTGGGCTGAGCTGGGAGGGAAGCTGGATTTGTTTACAGATACAGCTGGGAACCAGGCCCTGCGGCCCACCGACTCCATGCTGACCATTGATCACCCATTCACACTAGTTCTGTCATCCCACTTTCTCATCACTCCCTGCACACTTGGGACAATTTCCGATCTATATTACTAAAAGTCTCATCTTGACCACTTCCTGTTGTTCTGTATATTGATTTTAGAAAAAACGCTGCCACTTACGGCTGTGATTTTTGGCCATCTTACTCTGCAGAGTCCCCCTCTGCTACTCAGGCCAAGAGGACTTTTCCCATCAAAAAATAAAAGAGTTATTAGTGTTTAAAAAACATTAAGATTCTCTCTCCTGAAGGCCACGTCCCTTCCGGAGGGACTACACACAAACCCGGAAGTGTGGAGGTGCCTCAGATCTCTGCAAGATGGGGGAGTGAGAGGTCGCAATTCTCAGTCTGAGCTGTGAATAACACAAAACACATGTCTACTAAACAGTGAGTGGTTTTACTGACCTGTCAGTGCCCTTAATGTGGTTTGAATATGTAGTTTGAAAGTGCTGAAGCTGTGTTGCCTTTGGTTGGAAAGTGCTAAAGCTTTGTTGCCTTTGGTTTGAAAGTGCTAAAGCTTTGTTGCCTTTGGTTTGAAAGCAGGCATGTGCCGTAAGTAATTAGTCAGAGGCAGTGGCTTTTAAAAATCTTGAAAACTGCGCATGCGCAGATTGTTCTCTCCCCGGTGAGCTGTCAGTCGGCTTTAAAAAAACTTGGAAATCGTGCATGCACAGATTATTCTCTCGACTTTTATAAAGTAATTTGTCTTCAGTAGGTCCTATCTCTCAATAAAGTATTTAAAAGCATATAGCTCAAAGAAATTTACTTACCATATTATTTGTACACAAAAATCCATTCTTCTCTCTTTGTTTCCTGTTGTACCGAACTGTTTTAAATGTTATAATTATTTTTGTTCCTTTGCGCAGTTGAATTTTTTAAAGTTCTGCCGTTGGTCTGCCATTTTCAAATTTCTTGGTCTTTTCCTCATAAGTTTGCTTCGAGAAAACTCTTCAGGTAATCACTATCCACCTTTGGGAAACCCGCCAAGAAACTTGCGCATGCGCAGTAGACCGATGCGCATGCGCAGTGCGCAGCGCAGTACATGCACGCTGTCCACGGTGTAAAGGCAGCATTTCAGCTGCCTTTACGGACCGTTCCCACTGATGGCTTGAAGCATCGTCAAAGGCACATGAGTAGCACATATTTCCACATTTAAAATGTACTGCAGATGAAAGGCACGGGAGAATTATGCCTCCCTAAGAGATCGATTTCTTAGGGAAGCATAATTCTCCCATGCCTTTACTATTTATGACCATTTTATATACGTTTTATATATATTTGATCTATATTTTAGATTAAATTTATATATATAAAATAATGACCTTTATAATTTTAGTCAGGGTAGGCACTACCTACCTTGCCTACCCTGACGGCGCATGCTTTGAAAGTACTAAAGCAGTGTTGCCTTTGCTTTGAAAGTGCTAAAGCTTTGTTGCCTTTGCTTTGAAAGTGCTAAAGCTTTGTTGCCTTTGGTTTGAAAGTGCTAAAGCTGTGTTGCCTTTGGTTTAAAAGTGCTAAAGTTGCCTTGCCTTCTATATATAACTAAAAGTTTAATCTTGACTACTTCCTGTTTGTGCTTTATATTGATTTTAGAAAAATCGCCACCATGTACGGCTGTGCTTTTTGGCCATCTTACTCATAGTTCCCCTCCGCTCATCAGGTGCCGAAGATTTTTCTCATCGATGAAAAATAAAAGAGTTATCAGTGTTTAAAAAAATGTTGAGATTCTCTTTCATGTCAATTATGCCATGAAGGCCACACCCCTTCTGGTGGGAGGGCGAGGGACTATAAAACTCGGAAGTGTGGGCGTGGCTCAGTCTGCCATGTCCATACTAGCCCTCTGGAAAACCAGTCCCTTTCAACGCACAACACCCATACAGGCGCTCCAGAAACCCCCCTGCCCACTGGCCACCAATATTGGAACTGGTGGAGAGGTGGAATATTGCGTTGGGGGGACCAGCCCTCCCGTGTGATGCTGGGACCCAACGTGTCCCACTTAGCCTAGTTAACCTATAAACCCACATGTCTTTGGGGTGTGGGAGGATACCGGAGCACTCGGAGGAAACCCACGTGGTCACAGGGAGAACGTTCATTCTCTACACAGGCAGCACCCAAGGTCAGGATCAAACCCGAGTCTCTGGCGATGGGAGGCAGCAGCTCTACCCGCTGCACCACTGTTCCGCCCTTACGTCAGGATAAATTTCTTCAGGATGATGTTCCCATTGACCTGCACAGGAACAGGCCCTTCGGCCCACAATATCTGCTCCAATCAGGTGTTTATATGAAAGATGCACTGATTTTATAACTTGCTGTTGGGTGTTCAGAATGCCCCAAGAGTGTGAAAGATCCCACATGGAAGGAGTTTCTTCATGACAATGTTCCCATTGACCTGCTCTCTTCCCTCCTTGTGCACAGAACCCTGACCCTCAAGGCTGCCGCACGGATGCTTGTTTTGGGAAGCACCTGGATCTTGGGAATATTCCAGGTGGATGAGAGCACCATGGTGTTGTCCCACTTGTTCACCGTCATCAACAGTCTGCAGGGGCTGTTTGTTTTCCTCATTTACTGCGTCTTTAACCGCCAGGTGAGGAGAACCTCCGCAGATAAACCTTCCCTCCTCTGATGCTCTTTGCACTCATTGACACGACTGTGGTCAATGTTCACGCCGTCTTTCAATGACCCTCGGACTGGGAGCAAGAATCGCCCACTTGCTCCTTCACATTCCCTCCGCCATTTAATAAGACCAGGCTGATCTGTTTGTGATCCACCTTCGTTCCCATCCACCCTCGATCACCCTTCACCCCTTCCTGGTCCAGAAGCTCTCCATCTCTCTGGGAAAGTTTTCCAAGAGCCTGCTCCCAATGCCTTTTGAAGCAGATTGGTGGTGTTTTGGATGGTGAGGAGGGTAGTCTCAGGCTACGGACAGTTATTGATCAGCTGCTGAGGTGGGCAGACCAAAGGGAAATGGAATTTAATCCACGATAAGTGTGATGTGTTTTGGTAGAGGATGTTATCAGGACTTGGGGGTCTGTGCTATAGGGTGAGGTTGAGCAGACTAGGACTATATCCCTTGGAGCGCAGGAAGATGAGGGGTGACCTGATAAGGTGTACAAAATCATGAGAGAAGTTGATTGGCGAGATGCACAGTCTCTTGACCAGAGTAGGGGAATCAAGAACCAGAGGATATAGGTTTAAGGTGAAGGGGGAAAGATTGAATACAAATCTGGGGGGTAACATTTTCACACAAAGGGTGGTGGGTGTATGGAACAAAGTGCCTGAGGAAATAGTTGAGGCAGGGACTACTGCAAGGTTTAAGAAACAAGTAGGCCGGTACATGGATAGGACAGGTTCAGAGGGATATGGGCCAAACGCAGACAGGTGGGACCAGTTGGTCGATGTGGGCAAGTTGAACCGAAGGGCCTGTTTCCACACTGTATGACTCTTTATAACACTTAATGGCAGGATACACATGAATTATGGGGTATTCAGGGACAGAGAGACCTTGATGTACGAGTCCTTAGTCCACTGAGGGCCACAGCACAGGTGTGTAGGGTGGTAAAGACGGCTACAGGTTGCCACCTTCATTGGCTGGGACAATGAATACAAGAGCAAGGATGGTATGGGGCAACTTTATAAAGCATTGGTGAGGCCACGTCTAGAATATTGTCTGCAGTTGTGGTCACCTCAGTCTAGAAATGACATGATTGCTCTGGAGATGGAGCGGAGGAGATTCACCAGCACGTTGCCCAGAGTGGAGAGTCTCAGTTATGGACGGAGACTGGGTTTGTGTCCTTGAGACATAGAGGGCTGAGGGGAGACTGAGAAAGGTGTACAAAATGATCAGGGGCAAGGATAGTATTAAATCTCCCTCACAGCAGAGATGTCTGTTATCAGAGGGCAGAGGTTTAAAGGTATGGTTTAGAATGGATATGAGGAAGAATGTTTTCACTCGGAGTGGGTTGGAGTTTGGAGCCACTGCCTGAGAGGCTGTGGAGACACGGACTCTCACAACATTTAGACAAACACTTGAATTGCCAAGGCATAGAAGGCTACAGGCCAAGTGTGGGTAAATAGGATCAGTATTGATGGTTACTTGATTGTCAGCACGGAGAGGATGGGCCGAAGGGCCTGTTTCTCTGCTGAACAACTCTGTGACTGAAGAGAGATCCAGAGAACCACGACCCTGTGAGAGAACATGATGGACAGGCCAACCCCAATGGAGCTGGTAAGAAGAGGAAGCATCTTGTAGACTCGCTCCCGAGTGAGTGATCCCATGGAGATGCTAACGGCAGAAGCCACTGGATAAGTTTGAACTCTTACTTGACTTTGGGACAAAGTGTGTTCAACGGTTGGAAGTTTTCTCCATGGGTTGAAATATTCCCATTTTGTTGAAGGTGGCGACTGAATGTCGGAAATGGTTGACCAAAAAGCACCAGAGTTTCACCACCGAATCCTCACAGATTGAGATGAACTCGACTGAGGTAAGGAGCTTTATCCAGAAACACAGAAATCCTCAGCTGGTCAGGCAGCGTCTGTGGAGAGAGAAACCAAATGAACGACTCCGGTCGATGATCTCACATCAAAGTAATCAAGAATAGATCAATCTCCAGCTTAAAAATATGCATTAACTTGGCCTCCACAGCCGTCCATGGCAATGAATTCCCCAGATTCACCACCCACTGACAAAAAAATATCTTTATCTCCTTTCTAAAGGTATGTCCTTTTATTCTGAGGCTATGGCTCAGTGCCGTCATACGCTCAGCATATGTTAGCCCAATCATTCCTGAGATCATTCTCGTAAACCTCCTCTGGACCCTCTCCAACGCCAGCACATCCTTCCTTAGATATGGTGCCCAAAACAGCTCGCAATGCTCCAGATGCGGTCTGACCAGTGCCTTATTAAGCCTCAGCAGTACATCTCTTTGTCCCGTTGTTGATTCCCAGTAGAAGATGCCCTATAGGGCCATCTCCAACAAGTCCACATTCATCGACTGAGCCCTGACATTCAATCACATTATTGTCGTATCCCCCTCCATCACGTCCTGGGGGTCACCACTGGCTGGAAAGTCTGGTAGATCAACAAGCACAGTGAACAGAGGATCCTTAGGTCCATGATAGACACAAAAAGCTGGAGTAACTCAGCGGGACAGGCAGCATATCTGGAGAGAAGGAATAGGTGATGTTTCGGGTCGAGATCCTTCCTCAGGCAGGGAAAAGGGAAATGCATCAGGTTTCATGAGGTCCATGAGGTTGCTAAGAAAGAGACAAGTCATTGCAATCTCATTTTGTTTTATCCAGACTTATAAAACGTCATAAGTGGAAGGTTCAAGACTCAAGGACAAGATTTATCTCAGTGGATTTTCCTCCTTACATGCTCTCTCACTGTCGTTCCCCATCTCGCTCTGCTTTCCACCCCGAAGATTATGGGTTGAAGTCACGCTCCAGAGGTGGGAGATTTACGTTTCAGGACTGCTCGCTCCTCCAGTTATTTGGCTCATCCTGGGCTTGCGAAAAGACACTGTAGAATGTAAGGCAGTGTCTGAAAGTGAAAGGGAATGTGTGGATGAGCATTGGCTTTTGTGCACGTGACCGCAAATATATTTCTGGACTTTTGCTCATTTTCCAAGTTTTGCCCGACCATCCCGCGTTATTCAGTGTTATTCCCCCTGAGATACTCGGCAGTGCGGACAACGCTCTGGCAACACAGTTGGCATCTGATCTGAAGTCAACGTCAGCCCAGTTTTGGTCTTGACCTCATCCCAAACGTTGGACTGGTGCATGTGCACGGTCCAGATACACACAGATCATGTACACACGTGTACACCACATACTGACAGATGCAACACACCTGCTAAACAGATCTGGACAGAAACATAGAAACATAGAAACATAGAAATTAGGTGCAGGAGTAGGCCATTCAGCCCTTCGAGCCTGCACCGCCATTCAATATGATCATGGCTGATCATCCAACTCAGTATCCCGTACCTGCCTTCTCTCCATACCCTCTGATCCCCTTAGCCACAAGGGCCACATCCAACTCACTCTTAAATATAGCCAATGAACTGGCCTCAACTACCCTCTGTGGCAGAGAGTTCCAGAGACTCACCACTCTCTGTGTGAAGAAAGTCTTTCTCATCTCGGTCTTAAAGGATTTCCCCCTTATCCTTAAGCTGTGACCCCTTGTCCTGGACTTCCCCAACATCGGGAACAATCTTCCTGCATCTAGCCTGTCCAACCCCTTAAGAATTTTGTAAGTTTCTATAAGATCCCCTCTCAATCTCCTAAATTCCAGAGAGTATAAACCGAGTCTATCCAGTCTTTCTTCATAAGACAGTCCTGACATCCCAGGAATCAGTCTGGTGAACCTTCTCTGCACTCCCTCTATGGCAATAATGTCCTTCCTCAGATTTGGTGTCCTTCCTCAGATTTGGACAGAACGTGGACATGTACACAATTCATATAAAGTACACAGACAAAGGTACACACAAAAACAGACATACACACACATGCATGTATATATGGACACATACACACAGATGTGCACATACTCAGACGCACACGCAGACATACACACACATGCACATACACAGACAATCGCACACACCGAACCGCACACGCACATATACAAAGACACACTCGCAGACCCACACACACGCAGAACCGCACACAGAGACACGCACACACACAGACCCGCCACAGACACACACACACAGCCCCACACAACCAAAGACCAGCATACACAGATCAGCACGAACATACCGCACACACACACGCACACAGACAAACACACACACAGACCAGCACTCACAGACACGAGCACACACAGACGTGCACACATACAGACCCGCACACACACAGACACGCACACACAGACATGCACACACAGAACCGCACACAAACACAAATAGACCCCGCAATGACACAGACCTGTGGCATAATTGCAGCAGAGACACACCACTCAGGATCTGAGGCCAATCTTAACTTTTCTTTGACTGCCCAATGCAGTATCGATGGAACGAATATCACACCTTATCCCGTTCTCGTCCTGTGACAGTGAATCTTCATGAACAGAACCAACTTGTAGCTTCTTGCTTTATTAATTTAAAAACAATGCTTATGTAAAACATACTTCAACGATTTTTCTTACTGCATAATGTGGTTTATTTACAAGGGAGCCTATGCTTGGAAATCACTGCACTATTGTTCAAAGTTCATTTAATCAAGCGACACAAATAAATATTATTGCATCTACAATGTCAAATGCAATGACTAATGCTTAAGTGTAGATGAGATATTAAAATCCTGTGACCTGTAACGTCACCTGTCCATTCCCACCACAGATGCTGCCTGACCCAATGAGTTCCTCCCCAGTGTTTTGTGTTTTACTGCAAAGTAAAATCACAGAATAGTTAAATGCTCAGCAGGGCAGGCAGCATCTGTGGAGCATGGAATATAGTTATGGCCTCAAATTGGTGACCATTCACCCATTCTGAAGCGTCACTGACCTGAAATGTTAAGTAACGAAGCAGACTGATCTCTGGCATGACAAGACTGAAGAGAGATTAGGTCTGACGTGGACACAAGACACTGCAGATGCTGCAATCTTGTATGGAATATAATGTGCTGGAGTAACTCAGTGGGTCAGGCAGCATCTCTGGAGGACGTAGATAGGTGTGTGACCGCAGGCACATGCTGTGAGTAATTACTCAGGGTAAGCAGTCAGTCGGGCTTTTAAAAAAAAATTAAACCGCGCATGCGCAGATTGTTCTTTCTGTAAAAATAAAAAATAAAAATAAAGACAATAACAATTCAATTTGCCCAAGGCTTCCAAGTCTCCTTTATTCTGAATTACTGAATGGGTGGGGGGTGAAGGGTGATGGCAGATGGACAGATGGTGGGAAAAACGGGAGTACAGGGAAAAGTTGAACCAGTTGTCATCTAATTGAATGACAACACTTGTTCATGGGATCAATTGGGGGGAGAGTTCCTTTGGCAGCGTGTGAAGAGTCTGTGCCGGGGTTAAGTTACGGGGAGGGCAGGAGTGTTGGGTCGGGGATAATGCCATAACTCACTCACACACCGCTGCCGCGGCACTCCGGGCACCCGCACTGTAGCCGGGGATAGAAGCAGCTCAGGTAGCTGCGAGTGGCCGCCGGGAGCTGACAGCAGAACTGGCCGCTACTTCAGCACCTTCTGCCGGCCCGTTCACCTCTGGCAGTGCTCTCCGTCTGAACACCTCTCACCTGCCGCTCGCTCATGTCAGCGGCTTCCTGCAAATCCTTATATTCCCACAGGCGAGTAACCTCAACCTCAACCTGACATGAGTGAGGCCAGCGAGCGGCAGGAGAGGTTTTTAGACGGAGAGCTGCCAGAGGTGAGCGGGGGCCGGCAGAAACAGCTAAGGAGGCGGCTGGTTCCGCTCTCCAGCACAGCCACGAGAGTAGCCAATGTCCAGAAGTAGCACGAGCTACTTCTCCCCCACCCCCGGCCACAATGCAGTGGCATTGCACGCCTCCGTGCAAGGAGAGTCGCAAGTGGCATGCTCCCGACCCCTCCTTCACAACATTCGTGCCCTCCCCGCAACATTACCCCGGGCCAGACTCCTCAAACGCTGTGAAAGGAGCACTCCCCCCCACCCCCTGGGAAATACAGTATTTTAAAACATAAATACAAAATGTACTTACCACATTATTGGTACACAAACTCCATTCTTCTCTCTTTGTTTCCTAACATACACTTAAAATAATGTCAATCCATATTTGAAAAACTCGCCAAGAAACCAGCGCTACACACGCGCAGTACGATGCTGCGCGTGCATAGTGCTGCAAAGGCAGAATTTCTGCTGCCTTCAGCCCAGCTTGAAATTTACGCTTGAAGCAGCGCTGACAGCGCGTGGGCTGCACAGACCTTCAAGGGTTACAAGTGCTGCAGATGAAAGGCACGGAGAATTATGCCTACCTAAGAGACCGATCTCTTAGATAGGCATAATTCTCCCATGCTTTATTATTTATATTTAGTAATTACTATGTTATAATTTTAGTTGGGGTAGGCAGTGCCTATCTTGCATACCCTGACGGCACATGCCTGGTATGACCCTTTTTCATAATAGGTCAAAATTTGGTTTGCATTCATTTGAGTTTTGAAGAATGAGGGAGTTTTTCATTGAAATTCTAAGGAGGAAAGATTTGCTGGTTATATTGAACCCTCCTTGTTCCAAATGCACCACGGCACCATTCTTCAACTCGTTTCAGCAGTCTGAAGGAAAGGTATCAACACAAAACCTCGTCTGCGCATTCTCTTCACAGATGCTGCCTGACCCGCTGAGTTCCTCCAGCGCTTTCTTTGTTGTTCAGGATCCCAGCACCTGCACTTCCTTGAGTCTCCATTGAGAGGCTCACTCCTATTCAATGACAGTCAATGATATCCACAACCCAGGCCAAAGGCTGGCCAGTCCCAACAATTTGATGACTTGTATCTGGAGATAGACAATAGGTGCAGGGGTAGGCCATTCAATGTAATCATGGCTGATCATCCCCAATCAGTATCCCGTTCCTGCCTTCTCCCCATATCCCCTGACCGCTGTTTTTAAGAGCCCTATCTAGCCCTCTCTTGAAAGCATCCACCGCCCTCTGAGGCAGAGAATTCCACAGACCCACCACTCTGTGAGAAAAAGTGTTTCCTCATGTCTGTTCTAAATGGCTTACTCCTTATTCTTAAACTGTGGCCCCTGGTTCTGGACTCCCCCAACATCGGGAACATGTTTCCTGCCTCTAGCGCGTCCAAGCCCTTAACAATTTTATATGTTTCAATGAGATACCCTCTCATCCTTCTAAAATCCAGAGTGTACAAGCCCAGCTGCTCCATTCTCTCAGCATTTGACAGTCCCGCCATCCCGGGAATTAACCTTGTAAACCTACGCTGCACTCTCTCAATAGCAAGAATGTCCTTCCTCAAATTAGGGGACCAAAACTGAACACAATACAATAGTGGTCTCACTAGGGCTCTGTACAACTGCAGGACCTCTTTGCTCCTATATTCGATTCCTCTTGTTACAAAGGCCAACATGCTATTCGCTTTCTTCTCTGCCTGCTGTACCTGCATGCTTACTTTCAAAGACTGATGTAATAGGACCCCCAGGTAGCAGAGAAGTTGGGGATGGTATCAAACAGGAAATTAGAAATGCGTGCGACAAAGGCAAAACAGTTATAATGGGTGACTTCAATCTACATATAGATTGGGTTAATCAAATTGGCAGGGGTGCTGAGGAAGAGGATTTTTTTGGAATGTATGCGGGATAGTTATCTAAATCAACATGTAGAGGAACCAACGAGAGAGCAGGCTATTTTAGACTGGGTTTTGAGTAATGAGGAAGGGGTAATTAGCCGTCTTGTTGTACGTGCCCCCTTGGGCAAGAGTGACCATAATATGGTTGAGTTCTTCATTAGGATGGAGAGTGACATTGTTAATTCAGAAACAATGGTTCTGAACTTAAAGAAAGGTAACTTTGAGGGTATGAGACGTGAATTGGCCAAGATTGACTGGCAATTAATTCTAAAAGGGTTGACGGTGGATATACAATGGAAGACATTTAAAGACTGCATGGATGAACTACAAAAATTGTTCATCCCCAGTTTGGCAAAAGAATAAATCGGGGAAGGTAGTGCATCCGTGGATAACAAGGGAAATCAGGGATAGTATCAAAGCAAAGGATGATGCGTACAAAGTAGCCAGAAAAAGCAGCATACCAGAGGACTGGGAGAAATTCAGAGACCAGCAGAGGAGGACAAAGGGCTTAATTAGGAAAGGAAAAAATAGATTATGAAAGAAAACTGGCAGGGAACATAAAAACTGACTGCAAAACGTTTTTATAGATATTTGAAGAGAAAGAGGTTAGTTAAAACAAATGTAGGTCCCTTGCAGTCAGAAAACAGGTGAGTTGTTCATGGGGAACAAGGATATGGCGGACCAATTGAATAACTACTTTGGTTCCGTCTTCACTAAGGAAGACATAAATAATCTGCCTGAAATAGCAGGGGACTGTGGGTCAAAGGAGGAATTGAGTGAAAAATCCAGGTCAGTCGGGAAGTGGTGTTGGGTAAATTGAATAGATTAAAGGCCGATAAATCCCCAGGGCCAGATAGGCTGCATCCCAGAGTACTTAAGGAAGTAGCTCAGGAAATAGTGGTATGCATTAGTGATAATCTTTCAAAACTCTTTAGATTCTGGAGTAGTTCCTGAGGATTGGCGGGTAGCAAATGTAACCCCTCTTTTTAAGAAGGGAGGGAGAGAGAAACGGGGGAATTACAGGACCAGTTAGTCTAACATCGGTAGTGGGGAAACTGCTAGAGTCAGTTATTAAAGATGGGATAGCAGCACATTTGGAAAGTGGTGAAATCATTGGACAAAGTCAGCATGGATTTACAAAAGGTAAATCATGTCTGACGAATCTTGTGGAATTTTTCGAGGATGTAACTAGTAGCGTGGATATAGGGAGAACCAGTGGATGTGTATATCTGGACTTCCAGAAGGCTTTCGACAAGGTCCCACTAAGAGATTAGTATACAAACTTAAAGCATACGGTATTAGGGGTTCAGTATTGATGTGGATAGAGAACTGGCTGGCAATATAGGAAGCAAAGAGTAGGAGTAAACGGGTCCTTTTCACAATGGCAGGCAGTAACTAGTGGGGTACCGCAGGGCTCAGTGCTGGGACCCCAGCTATTTACAATATATATTAATGATCTGGATGAGGGAATTGAAGGCATATCTCCAAGTTTGCGGATGACACTAAGCTGGGGGGCAGTGTTCGCTGTGAGGAGGATGCTAGGAGACTTGCAAGGTGACTTGGATAGGCTGGGTGAGTGGGCAAATGTTGGAAGATGCAGTATAATGTGGATAAATGTGAGGTTATCCACTTTGGTGGCAAAAACAGGAAAGCAGACTATTATTTAAATGGTGGCTGATTAGGAAAAGGGGGAGATGCAGCGAGGACCTGGGTGTCATGGTACACCAGTCATTGAAAGTAGGCATGCAGGTGCAGCAGGCAGTGAAAAAAAAGCGAATGGTATGTTAGCTTTCATAGCAAAAGGATTTGAGTACAGGAGCAGGGAGGTTCTACTTCAGTTGTACAGGGTCTTGGTGAGACCACACCTGGAGTATTGCGTACAGTTTTGGTCTCCAAATCTGAGGAAGGACATTATTGCCATAGAGGGAGTGCAGAGAAGGTTCACCAGACTGATTCCTGGGATGTCAGGACTGTCTTATGAAGAAAGACTGGATAGATCGGTTTATACTCTCTGGAATTTAGGAGATTGAGAGGGGGATCTTATAGAAAACTTACAAAATTCTTAAGGGGTTGGACAGGCTAGATGCAGGAAGATTGTTCCCGATGTTGGGGAAGTCCAGGACAAGGGGTCACAGCTTAAGGATAAGGGGGAATTCCTGTAAGACCGAGATGAGAAAGACTTTTTTCACACAGAGAGTGGTGAGTCTCTGGAACTCTCTGCCACAGAGGGTAGTTGAGGCCAGTTCATTGGCTATATTTAAGAGTGAGTTGGATGTGGCCCTTGTGGCTAGGGGGATCAGAGGGTATGGAGAGAAGGCAGGTACGGGATACTGAGTTGGATGATCAGCCATGATCATATTGAATGGCGGTGCAGGCTCGAAGGGCTGAATGGCCTGCTCCTGCACCTAATTTCCATGTTTCTATGTTTCTAGGTCCCGTTGTACTTCCCCTTTTCCCAACGTGACGCCATTTAGATAATCTGCCTTCCTGCTTTTGCTACGAAAGTGGATAACCTCACATTTATCCGCATTAAACTTCATCTGCCCACTCCCCCAACCTGTCTAAGGCACCCTGCATTCTCATAGCATCCTCCTCACAGTTCACACTGCCATCCAGCTTTGTGTCATCTGCAGATTTGCTAATGTTACTTTGAATCCCTTCATCCACTGCTGGTTATATGGTTGGTGGGGGATACTAAGTGGGGTCACATGGGACCACACAGTAGGGTGAGCCAGTTGGACCACAGGGTAAGGATGATCCTACAATAGGAAGATGGGTCTTTGCAGCTGTGCTCCTTCAGGCTGCACTCCCTCCTTGGTGGGTCCCTGTGGTGAGTGCCTGCTGGAGACTGCAGCCCCCTGCAACCAGCTCAGTGCAGCTCCATTACAACCTCAGCCAAGTGGCATCCATTACTGCCCCAGCGCGCCCGCCGGACGTCCCGCCCCCCGCGCCGCTCCCATTGGCCGCCCCGCCGTCCATCAACCTCCCGTCCCGCCTCCCCGCCGCGCCCATTGGCCGCCAGAGCCGCGGGGGCGGGGTCACAGGGGCAGCGCCGTCCCCCATTGGCCGGGCCGGCTGCCAGTCAGCGACCCGACCCCCCGCTTCCGCTCAGCGCGCAATGGCAGCGGGAGCAGGGCAGGGAGAGAGTGTGTGGGGGGGGGGGGGGGAGAGAGAGAAGGAAAGGGGGTGGGAGAGTGAGGGGGGGGGGAGAGGGTTAGTGAAGAGGGGATTAGGAGGGAGAGAGTAAGTGGTTTGGGGGAGAATGAGGGTGTGAGGGGCGAGAGCGTGGGATGGAGGGTTAGGGGAGAGCTTGGGGCGAGAGTGTATTGGGGACTGCATGGGGTGAGGGGGTGAGAGCGAGGGTGTGGGGACGATGGGCCGGTGACGATGAGGGGTTGGGAAGAGCATGGAGTGAGGGTAGGAGGAGGAGTGGGAGAGGATTAGGGGTACGAGGGTGGTGAGGGAGTTTGAGGGTGGGGGAGACACAAGATCAAGGGTTAGGACGGTGAGAGGGGTGGGAAGCGTGAGTTGAGGGGGTAGGAGGTCAAGGGGGAGAGAGAGCCTGTGGGCTAGCTGGGCAATGAGGGATGGTAGGTGGGGGATACTAAGTGGGGGCACAAGGGACCTCAAAGTGGGGTGAGCCAGTTGGACCACAGAGTAAGATGCTCAAAGGGGAACCATAAAGCCGTGTGCATAAGGGGGCAGAGGGAACCACAACATGGGGGCACAAAGTGGAGTGCACAAGAGGGACATAAAATGGGATGTGCAAGTTGGACTTCTAAGTAGGGTGCACAAGGTTGGGGACATTACATGGGGGCTCAGGAAGCACAAAGTGGATGGAGGATTTAGAAGAGAGGTAGCAGTGGGGGAACGGTTTCGGTTTAATAGGTGAGGCTCGGGTTGTGGAGGAGATGTGACAGATGGTGAAGGGATGAGGTGGGATGGGCTGAGGGGGGTGGGTGATGAAAAGCAAAGATTATAGAGTGGAGCTCTATGATCTTTGATGAAAAGATGGTGGAGGTACTTTGTTATCCTTCTCAATACCCTGTTCCTGCAAGAAAACCAAACCTAGCCAACTTTGGCCACTACAGATCTTCAACCCAGGCACCATCTTCCCACAACAGATCTTCAACTCTTGCCACGCTCTTCCCACCCACTGTTGTTGCTATTTCTTCCAGTTGTATGACACCTAGGTTGTCCAAATGTTGTGAAACAGTTGAAGCAATATCTAAAGGTGTATGATAAAATAGGAGCACGTGGAACTGTAGATGCTGTCCATAGGACTCAAACTGCTGGAATAACTCAGCGAGTCAGCCAGCTAAAGAGATGAAGGCACATCTACAGATGGCAGAACAGAAGGTGTGAGAGAGGGTGAGATGTTTTTTCAAAAATAAGCTCTGTTAAAAAATATATATACAAATCATCAAAGTCTTAATACTTTCTTAGTGTGTCTCTACATTCACTATTGTCACTGTTATACCCAGCAGAATTAGCACCTTTTTTCCCTTACAGATAATACCCTTGCCACACATGTGGCTCCCTGGGGTGATCTTCGTTCCCCTGTTTGGGGGTGTCCCCACCAGACTCTGCCCCTCAATGTCCAGCAGCTGAGGGTCCTTAGACTGTGGTCCGCCCCCACAGAGCTTTGGCGTTAGCTGCACCGAGCAGCAGTGCGTCCCTCAGCATGTACTCCTGTAGTCTGGAGCGGGCCAGTCGGCAACATTCCCCGACGGACATCTGTTGGGCCACCAACAAGTTTCAGGCAGACCAAAGAGTGTTTTTCACCAAATTGATGGTCTTCCAACAACACCTGATGTCCGCCTCCGAATATGTCTCTGCGAACAGTGCATAAATCAGAGATATACATAGAATGCTGGAGTCTGAAGAAGGGTCTCGACCCAACACATCATCCACTCCTTCTCTCCAGAGATACTGCCTGGCCCGCTGAGTTACAACAGCATTTTGTGTCTATCTTAAACCAGCATCTGCAGTTCCCTCCTACACATAAATCACAGAGCCCCCTGCTAAAAGGTTTGCTCGGAATGGACCGTGACATGGACTCTTCATATTTTGCCCAGCTCCTTTGCAAATTCACTGCTCTACTGCTTCCTTTTCACAATGCCCTGACACACATCCTCCTTTACATAAGTAGAAGCATAGAAAATAGGTGCAGGAGTAGCCCATTCGGCCCTTCAAGCCTGCACCGCCATTCAATATGATCATGGCTGATCATCCAACTCGGTATCCTGTACCTACCTTCTCTCCATACCCCCTGATCCCTTTAGCCACAAGGACCACATCTAACTCCCTCTTAAATATAGCCAATGAACTGGCCTCAACATTCTGTGGCAGAGAATTCCACAGATTCACCACTCTGTGTGAAAAATTATTTTCTCATCTCGGTCCTAAAGGATTTTCCTCTTATCCTTAAACTGTGACCCCTTGTTCTGGACTTCCCAACATCGGGAACAATCTTCCTGCATCTTGCCTGTCCAACCCCTTAAGAATTTTGTACGTCTATAAGAGCCCCCCTCAATCTTCTAATTCCAGCGAGTACAAGCGGAATCTATCCAGTCTTTCATCATACGCAAGACCAGCCATCCTAGGAATCAGTCTGGTGAACCTTCTCTGTACTCCCTCTATGGCAAGAATGTCTTTCCTCAGATTAGTAGACCAAAACTGTACGCAATACTCCAGGTGTGGCTTCACCAAAGCCCTGTACAACTGCAGTAGAACCTCCCTGCTCTTGTACTCAAATCCTTTTGTTGTGAATACCAACATACCATTCGCTTTCTTCACTGCCTGCTGCACCTGTATGCCTACTTTCAATGACTGGTGTACCATGACACCCAGGTCTCGTTGTATCTTCCCTCTTCCTCATCGGCCACCATTCAGATAATAGTCCACTTTCCTGATTTTGCCACCAAAGTGGATAACCTCACATTTATCCACATTATACTGCATCTGCCATGCATTTGCCCACTCAACCAACCTATCCAAGTCACCTTGCAGCCTCCTAGCATCCTCCTGACAGCTAACACTGCCCCCCAGCTTTGTGTCATCCGCAAACTTGGAGATGTTGCATTCAATTCCCTCATCCAGATCATTAATATATATTGTAAATAGCTGTGGTCCCAGCACTGACCCTTGTGGTACCCCACCAATCACTGCCTTTGCCGTTCTGAAAAGGACCCGTTTACTCCTACTCTTTGATTCCTCTCTGCCAGCCAGTTCTTTATAAACATCAATACTGGACCCCCAATATCGTGTGCTTTAAGTTTGTATACTAATCTCTTATGTGGGACCTTGTCGAAAGCCTTCTGAAAGTCCAGATATAACACATCCACTGGTTCTCCCTTATCCACTCTACTAGTTACATCCTCGAAAAATTCTATAAGATTCGTCAGACATGATTTACCTTTCATAAATCAATGCTGACTTTGTCCAATGATTTCACCACTTTCCAAATGTGCTGCTATCCCATCTTTAATAACTGACTCTAGCATTTTCCCCACTACCGATGTTAGACTAACTGGTCTGTAATTCCCCGTTTTCTCTCTCGCTCCCTTTTTAAAATGTGGGGTTACATTAGCTACCCTCCAATCGTCAGGAACTATTCCAGAATCTAAAGAGTTTTGAAAAATTATCTAATGCATCCACTATTTCTAGGGCTACTTCCTTAAGTACTCTGGGATGCAGCCTATCTGGCACTGGGGATTTATCGGCATTTAATCCATTCAAGTTACCTAACACCACTTCCCGGCTAACCTGGATTTCACTCAGTTCCTCCATCTCATTTGGCCCCCGGTCCCCTGCTATTTCCGGCAGATTATTTATGTTATCCTTAGTGAACACAGAACCAAAGTAGTTATTCAGTTGGTCTGCCATGTCCTTGTTCCCCATGATCACTTCACCAGTTTCTGACTGCAAGGGACCTACATTTGTTTAAACTAACCTTTTTCTCTTCACATATCTATAAATACTTTTGCAGTCATTTTTAATGTTCCCTGCCAGTTTTCTTTCATAATCTAATTTCCCTTTCCTAATTAAGCCCTTTGTCCTCCTCTGCTGGACTCTAAATTTCTCCCAGTCCTCTGGTAGGCTGCTTTTTCTGGCTAATTTGTATGCTTCATCTTTTGTTTTGATACTATCCCTGATTTCCCTTGTTATCCACAGATGCACTACGTTCCCTGATTTATTATTTTGCCAAACTGGGATGAACGATTGTTGTAGTTCATACATGCAGTCTTTCAATGCCTTCCATTGCATATCCACCGTCAACCCTTTAAGAATACCTTGTCAGTCTATCTTGACCAATTCATGTATCATACCCTGAAAGTTACCTTTAAGTTCAGAACCCTTGTTTCTGAATTAACAATGTCACTCTCCATCCTAATGAAGAACTCAACCATATTATGGTCACTCTTGCCTAAGGGGCCACGCATTACAAGACTGCTAACTAACCCTTCCTCATTACTCAATACCCAGTCTAGAATAGCCTGCTCTCTCGTTGGTTCCTCTACATGTTGGTTTAGAAAACTATCCCGCATACATTCCAAGAAATCCTCTTCCTCAGCACCCCTGCCAATTTGATTCACCCAATCTATATGTAGATTGAAGTCACCCATTATAACTGTTTTACCTTTGTTGCATGCATTTCTAATTTCCTGTTTGATGCTACCCCCAACTCCACTACTACTGTTTTGTGGCCTGTACGCAGCTCTACCCATATCGATTCCACATCCTCCAAGCTAATGTCCTTCCTTTCTATTGCGTTAATCTCCTCTCTAACCAGCAATGCTACTCCACCTCCTTTTCCTTTCTGTCTATCCCTGCTGAATATTGATTATCCCTGGATGTTCAACTCCCAGCCTTGGTCACCCTGGAGCCATGTCGCCGTGATCCCAACGATATCATATTAATTAATAACTATCTGCACATTCAACTCATCCACCTTATTACGAATGCTCCTTGCATTGAGACAAAAGCCTTCAGGCTTGTTTTTACAACATTCTTACCCCTTATACAATTATGTTGAAAAGTGGCCCTTTTTGATTTTTGCCCTGGATTTTTCTGCCTCCCACTTTTACTTTTCACCTTGCTACCTATTGATTCTACCCTCATTTTATACCCCTCTGTCTCTCTGCTCATGCTCCCATCCCTCTGCCACATTAATTTAAATCCTCCCTGACAGCACCAGCAAACACTCCCCCAAGTACATTGGTTCCATTCCAGCCCAGGTGCAGACCGTCCTGTTTGTCCATGTCCCAGCTCCCCCAGAACTGGTTCCAATGCCCGAGAAATTTGAATCCCATCGCCTTGCACCATTTTTCAAGCCACATATTCATCTGCAATATCCTCCTATGTCTAATCTGACTAGCACGTGGCACTGGTAGTAATCCAGAGATTATTACCTTTGAGGTCCTACTTTTAAGTTTATCTCCTCCCTAAATTCGCCTTGTAGGACCTCGTCACTTTTTTTTACCTATATCGTTGGTGCCAATGTGCACCACGGCAGCTGACTGTTCACCCTCCCCCTCCAGAATGGTATGAGACTGTATTTGAATTTGGTGGCCTGGCACCCTGCTTGAAATGGTATGAGACTGCATTGAATTTGGTGGCCTGGCCCCCTGCTTGAAATGGTATTTCAAGGAATAGCCATGAATCAACTGCCAGCCCACAATCCGCCAGTGAGTGAGCTACCAACAGACCAGGCTTGAGTGACTGACTGCCAGCCCAAAAATACATTCGGCCCACAGTCCATATTAGCCCTCTGGAAACCAGTCCCTTCAGCCCAAAAACGCATACTAACGCTCCAGAAACCCCCCCCCCCCATTGGCCACCAATATTGGAATTGGTGGAGAGGTGAAATATTGCGTTGGGGACTGTTGGGTCCCACTTAGTCTAGTATATTACTAAAACTCTCATCTTGTTTGTTTGTACGTCTGTGTGCATGTGAGTGAGCGAGAGAGATCCTGAAATTACGCCAAAATGGCACACGATAGCGCTACAATTTTTTGGACCACCTTACACACCATTGCCCTGTGGTGTGGTGTATCAAAGTTTTGTTCAGATTGATTTTATATTTTACGTTATTCACATTTTCAAGTTTACAAAACTCCACTTTGAGAAAAATCACTTGGTTGCAGTGGCAGTTACAGCTATGATGTCACAACGGGATCTTATTCACATAAACTGCCCGTCAGGAGTGCTCCACCCAACAATGACATCACAATGGGATCTCATTTACATAAAAAGGCAGCAATGGGGGAGGGGACGAGGATTGTTGTTTAATATTATTTCAACAGATAGAGTGGGAGGAGGGGGTAGGGAGGGGAGAGGGGTTATGGAGGGAGGGGAGGACGAGTGGGGAGAGGAGAAGTGGGAGGGTGAAGAGGAGGGGGAGGGGAGTGTTGGGGAAGAGGGGAAATCAGCCGCGCCTGCGCAGTTGGGGGCTATGGTTGAGTGGTGGAATATTGCGTTGGAACGGGTTGCGTTGGGGGGGAACGGTGTGAGTGGTGGAAACTGGTTGTGTTGGGGAGCGGGTGAGAGATGGAATATTACGTTGGTGGAACGGGGTGGTGGTAGGAGGGAGAGAGGGGTTATGGAGGGAGGGAGGGAGTGACGGTAGGGGAAAGGAGAGGGAGGGAGAGGTGATGGAAGGAGGAGAGGGGAGATAAGAGGGAGGATGTAGTGGAGGGGGGAGGACTGTTGGGGGATGAGGGGAAATGAGCCGCACCTGTGCAGTTGGGGGCTATGGATGAATATTGCTTTGGGTGAATGGGGCCCATTGAGTCCCACTTAGTCTAGTATATTACTAAAAACTCTCATTTTACTTCGGAGTCACGTGAGTGACTACGTGAAGAAGAGCCGCCTCACGCTGGGTAACGGCATGACGTCGACGCTGACGGCGAAAGAAGGAGCTGCGGTAAGGAGCAGCTCCTCGCAGCGGTCGGAACGGCCCGCAGGTAAGTGAGGAGATTGCAAAAATTTTATAATGCCTGGCTTAATATTACTTCTGATCGATTTATATTACAAGCAGTTTCAGGAGCTATTATTATTTTTAAAGAAGGGGTCAATCCTCCTGTACAGATATAAAACCTGCTTATGCTTATGTGTTTTCTCCAGAAGAAAGAATGGAGATTAATGTGGAAATTGGCAAATTATCCGAAAAAAGGGGTAATTGAAAAAACTTATGAACATAAGCATCAATTTGTCTCTAATATATTTCGCAGAGATAAGAAAGATGGTGGTTGTAGAATTATTCTAGACCTTACAGATCTAAATAAGTTTGTAGAATACAAACGTTTTAAGATGGAGACATTTAAAACTGCAATATTTTGATTTCAGCAGGTTTCTTATATGGCTAAGATTGATTTGAAAGACGCCTATTATTCTGTACCAATTCATCATCTTTTTCGGAGATACTTAAAGTTTTATTGGCAGGGGCAATTATGGCAGTTCAAAGCTTTACCAAATGGATTAAGTTCAGCTCCTACACTCTTTACAAAACTGTTGAAACAGTTTTAGCTCAATTAAGAGCACAGAAACACATTGTAATGGCTTATCTGGATGATATTCTGATTATTAATGATAGTCAAGAGTCA
Organism: Okamejei kenojei; assembly: GCA_035221665.1. Lineage (NCBI taxonomy): Eukaryota > Metazoa > Chordata > Chondrichthyes > Rajiformes > Rajidae > Okamejei > Okamejei kenojei. The sequence continues at coordinate 9,651,702 of CM069166.1, forward strand.
GCTGAGCACTCAATTTCAGTTACTAAAGCTTTGTTTAAAGAGCTTGGATTCTTAATTCATCCAATTAAATCCCAGCTGCAGCCAGTTCAATCAATTGATTTTCTGGGGTTTGTAATTTAACTCAGTGACTATGTTAGTTACGTTGCCAGCAAAGAGACAAATGATATTTTTGCAAATGTGTAATTACCTCATTCACAAACCTTATCCCTCCATCCGAGAAGTGGCAAAAGTCATTGGTACACTAGTGGCAGCATTTCCGGCAGTGGAATTTGGGCCATTACATTATCAAAATCTTCAAAGGGACAAAGTAAGGGCTCTTAAAGATAAGGCAGGTCACTTGACAGACCTATGCAATTAACAAAGAAAGCAGTATTGGAATTGCAATGGTGGGTTGAAAATGTCCCACAAGCTGCTAAGAAGATCATGATTAAACAGCCTGAAATGGTTTTGCAAACAGATGCTAGTGCTCTCGGATGGGGGGCCACAGATTTATCTTCCAGTTGTGGAGGTAGATGGAAAACTGAAGAGCAAGTGTTTCTCCAAAAGTATGGTATTAACTATTTGGAGTTATTGGGGGCCTTTTATGGGCTTAAAGCATATTGTTCTGCTAAACAATGTCTGCATGTATTAATACAATTAGACAATAAAACGGCTGTGGTTTACATTAATCACATGGGGGGAGTTAGATCAGTATCATGTGATTGTCTGGTCAATGAGATATGGCAATGGTGTATTGGTCGGCAAGATATGGATTTCAGCAAGCTATATTCCAGGTAAAGACAATGTGGTAGCAGATGGAAGGTCCAGGATTTTTTAAAGATAATACGGAATGGATGCTTAAGCCAGCAATATTTAAGAATATTGTTAGACGGATTTGGGTTGCCAGAAATTGATTTGTTTTGCATCCAGGCTTAATCATCAATTGCCTCATTATGTGTCTGGGAACACGATCCGGACGCAGTTGCAGTAGATGCATTTTCATTACACTGGGGAAAAATGTTCTTTTATGCTTTTCCACCATTTGCTCTGATCCAGAGATGCTTGAAGAAAATAGAGCAAGATTCAGCTTCCGGTTGTTGGTAGTGCCAAATTGGCCAACTCAACCTTGGTTCCCAGTTATGCTATAATATGATTTAAAGAACCATATATGCAGATTCCTAACTGTAGTGATATCTTGACTAATCCAGTAAACAAATGAAGGTTACCCTATTATATATGCATATGAATTTGTTAATCTGCAGGTTTGTTTGACCAGACCACTACAGGAACTGGGATTGTCGGACCAAACTTTGACAGTTATCGGTGCATCATGGCGACATAGCACACAGAAACATATATGACACATATTAAGAAATGGGAAAGAATTTTGCACACAGTCAAATATTTCTGATGATTCTGTGAATGTTACTCATGTTTTGGGAATTCCTTGCCAATTTGCACTTTGGGCAACATTTAAGTTACAGTGCCATTAACACTGCACGCAGTGCCTTGTCGTCCCTATTTAGGACTTATGATTGGTGAGAAGTTCAATTGGGTCGCAATCCATTAATATCACGATTCATGAAAGGAATTTTTCACATGAATCCGCCAAAACCTAGATATACAGAGATTTGGGATGTGTGAGCATAGTACTTGCTCTACTTAGAGAATGGACGCCAATTGAAGGGTTTGACATTGGATAGGTTAACATTGAAAATTGGTCATGTTAATGTCACTGGTCTCAGCCCCAAAGAGTGCAAACTTTACAAATGTTGCGTTTAGGACTGTATGCATTGTGACTACAGATAACGTTGTATTCTATGTTTACGATCTGATCAAACAAAGTAGACCAGGGAGATCTGGAACAAAGGTAACCTTTCAAGCTTTTCATATTGAGCCTGCTTTGTGTGTGGTTAGACATTTGAACATATATTAAAGTTTACGGACACTTTTCGAGGAATCGAAAAGACATTGCTGCTTACGCACAAAAAGCCACACACACAAAGCTTCAGTTCAAACTATCTCAAAATGGTTGAAACAGGTGTTGGTTTTAAGCGGGAGTAGACACTGATGTCTTCAAATCTCACTCCACCAGGGCGGCAGCTACGTCCGCGGCGAAAGGGGCGGGACGTACCTCTCGAGCATTATTTTAAAAAATCGCAGGGTGAGTAAAGAAGAAACTTTTTCAAAGTTCTACAACAAACCTGTTCACACTAAATGACAAGTTTTGGACACGCGGTGTTGGGAGCACTATAATCACCTGCTTTGTTTGCTATTAATTGCTATAATCAGTTGTTGTAGTCACTGATATCTTTTGTCACTTGTAATCATTTTTTCCCTCAAATATTAAGGAGGGTATTATTATATGGTCTTTCAACCATTAAAAAATTTAATTGTGAAAAAGATCTAACTTTTGTATGCTTTCTCATGTATGTGTTTACTTAGCCGGACTGTCGTACGGATTAATTCTACGACATAAAAAAACACAGAAAGCTTTAAAACTCTTCACGTAGTCACTCACGTGACTCCGAAGTAAAATAGTAAGATTAAAACGAGAACTCACCTGTTCGAAGTTTGATCGTTATTTTACGAGGAGTTACGATGAGGGATTACGTGCCCTCCACTCCCACCCTCGTAAATAAATGATCAAATGGTGGTTCTAAGTCTTTTTATGAGCCTTACTATGTTACTCCGGCTTTGGTGTTCTGTGTTTTTCATGCCGTTGCTTTGAAGTATGCCGTTTACCAGCGTGAGGCGGGCTCTTCTTCACGTAATCCCTCATCGTAAACTCCTCGTAAAATAACGATCAAACTTCGAACAGGTGAGTTCTCGTTTAATCTTACTAATTTTGTTTGTGATTCTATGTGTGGGCATGCATGTCTGATCCAAGAACTATGGCAAAACTATACATGATAGTGCTGCAATTTTAGGACCACCTTACTCACAATTGTCTTGTGATGTGTTTTTTATCAAGTTTTGTTCACATTGATGTTATATTTTATAAGTTATTCACATTTTTAACTTTAAAAGATCCAGTTTGAGGAAGAATCACTTGAACACTGCAGTGGCAGTTACAGCTATGACATCACAATGGGATTGTAGCCCTGCCCGCTACAATGTTGCAAATCCCAGTACACGGAGTTCTGGCAGCAACTGCAATTGTATTTATTTTTAAGTTTAAAAAGAGGGAGGGTGAACAAGGGGAAATGAGCTGCCCTGGTGCCGTTGTGGGCTAAGGGTGAGTGGTGGAACATTACGTTGCGGGAACGGGTTCTTCTTCTTCTTGCGTATGGAGTACACTGCCTAAAGCTGTAGGACAACTTGTTCTATTTGATCTTATTTGATTGTGCATGCCAGGTTGATTGCATTCGTTGAAACAGGGTGGACCACGTGAAGGTTTCCAGTTCCCACCCAGGGGAACGGGTTGCGTTGGGGGAACGGGTGAGTGGTGGAATATTGTGTTGGGGAACGGGTTGCATTGGGGGACCAGGCCTTCTGTGGGGGCTATGGGTGAGTGGTCAAATATTGTGTTGGGGGAACGGGTTGGATTGGGGGACCAGGCCTCCCGTGTGACAGGGACCCAATGGGTCCCGCTTAGTCTAGTATGACAATAAAATTCTCTCAACTCTTGAAATTACTGCACAGATGTCCACAGTACCAATAATACCCCATTGATGGCGCCGGTTTACCACTTGTACAGTTACACAGGGCAATGTGAAATGGCCAGAAATGCTGCATGTCAGGTCTAAATGTTTCTGGTTGATAAAGGAACGTTAACTTAAAAGAGAGTCAAGAAACTGCAGATGCTGGAGTCTTGAGTAAAAAACAAAGTGTTGGAAGAACTGAGCGGGTCAGGCAGCATTTGTGGAGGGAATAGACAGACGATGTTTTGGGTCAGAACCCCTCTACAGATTTTCTGATCAGTCTGATCAACTTGACCAAGGGATACAAAATGTCTGTCCCTTCCCTCCACAGAAGTTGCCTGACCTGTTGAGTTCCTCCAATACTTTGTATTTTGCTCACTTAAAACCTGCATTACTTTTCTCTCTCCATAGATGCTGCCTGACATGCTGAGTATCTCTGAGAATTATGTTTTTTATTTAATACTAGACTAAGTGGGACCCGTTGGGTCCCATGTTCACACGGGAGGACTGATCCCTCAATGCAATATTCCACTTCTCCACCAATTCCAATATTGGTGGCCAGTGGCGGGGCTTTCTGGGGCGCTAGTATGGGTGTGATGGGCTGAAGGGACTGGTTTCTAGAGGGTTAATATGGACATTGTGGGCCGAATGGATTCTTGGGCTGGTAGCACAGTCACTCAAGCCTGGTGTGTTGGTAGCTCACTCACTCACTTGCAGTTGACTCACGGCTATTCCTTGAAATACCATTTCAAGCAGGGTGCCAGGCCACCAAATTCAAATGCAGTGTCATACCATTTCAAGCAGGGTGCAAGGTCATCAAATTCAAATGCAGTGTCATACCATTTCAAGCAGGGTGCAAGACCACAAAATTCAAATGCAGTCTCATACCATTTCAAGCAGGGTGCAAGGCCATCAAATTCAAATGCAGTCTCACACCATTTCAAGCAGGTTGCAAGGCCACCAAATTCAAATGCAGTCTCACACCATTTCAAGCAGGGTGCAAGGCGACCAAATTCAAATGCAGTATCATACCATTTCAAGCAGGGTGCAAGGCCACCAAATTCAAATGCAGTCTCATACCATTTCAAGCAGTGTGCAAGGCCACCAAATTCAAATGCAGTCCCACACCAATTCAAGCAGGATGCAAGGCCACCAAATTCAAATGCAGTCTCATACCTTTTCAAGCAGGGGCAAGGCCAACAAATTCAAATGCAGTCTCACACCATTTCAACCAGGGTGCAAGGCCACCAAATGGTCTCCTACCATTTCAAGTAGGTTGAAACCACCATAAAACCACATCAAATCTCACAAAACACCACCATATATAAACCACATAAAAACCACACTCACAGTTCAGTAGACATTCTGTGTGTTAAATTGATTCACGGCTGAGACAGAGAGTCGTGGCCTCTAGCTCCCCCACCTTGCAGAGACTGAGCCACGCCCACACTTCTGGGTTTATAGTCCCTCCCACTGAAAGGGGCATGGCCTTCATGGTGTGATTGACAGGATAGAGAATCTCAATATTTTTTTAACATGAATAAGTAATTTATTTTTCATCGATGGGAAAAATCCTCTTGTCCTGCGCAGCGACGGGGGACTCTGAGTAAGGTGGCCAAAAATCACAGCCGTAAGTGATAGCGTTTTTAAAAAAATCAATATGCAGTGCAAACAGGAAGTGGTCAAGATGAGATTTTTAATTATATAGATTGATCAGAAATTCCACTTTAAAAAAAGACTGTATATATGTTCATCTGATTTGTTTTCATCTCTTCCCAAAAAAGTGGTTGTAGAAGTGGGTAAAATAGTGTGTATAAAGAGGTTCGCTAATACTAGTCAGGAGAGTTTAAACTAGAAATGCAGGGGGATAGAAACCAATGCAGTACGTCAGAAATTGGAAGGGGTAGAAAGGGTGAATGCACAGAATCTTCCCAGTGCAGGACAATCAAGAACCAGAGGACAGAGGTTTAAGGTGGGTGGGGAAAGATTTAATAGGAACCTGAGGGGCAACTATTTCACACGGGGAGGTGGCTGTATGGAACATGCTGACAAAGGAGATAGTTGAGGCAGGTACTATAGCAACATTGGGTTAATTCGAGAGAGTCAGCATGACTTTATACATGGCAGATCGCCTCTTACTAAATTGATCGGGTTTTTGGAGGAGGTGATAGATGAAAGGTGGATGTTTACATTTTAGTAAGGCATTTATTAAAGTCCCCTGTGGTAGTAGGCTGATCTAAAAGATTAAGATGCACAGGAGTAATAATGATTTGGCCGTATGGATTCAGAATTGGATTACTGACAGAAGACAGAGGGTTGTGGTGGAAGGACAACATTCAGGGTGAAGGTCTCTGACAGTGATGTTCTGCTGGGATCTGTGCTGGGACCGTTCTTGGTTCTTGATTACTTGGTCCTCCAAAATATTCCAACTGGAATTTAAACTGGAGGTGGTGAAGGGAGGGGTTTAGCCAGAGAGGGTTATTGGGAAGAAAGTGCCACTTTAAATTTAGTTGCATCTGGCTGGGCAACCGTGGTTTGGTGGAGATTATTCCATGCTTTAAAAGTGCGTGGGAAGAACAAATTGCTGTACCCATCTGTCTTTGTGGCTGGGACCACAAATTAGATCGAATGCCCTCGTCTGCTCCTAATTGGTTTGGGGTTGGTATACGACGTTGAGCCTAAATATCTGGGATTGAGAAATGATGTGACAGTTACAGCTCGAGACAAAAAGGCAGCATTTGAACTGCATGGTATAGGGCATCCTGATAAAACAGAAGTACATATGTATCAAGGAGTAGAAAAAAAAACTGCACTGGCCCCACTGATGCTGTTTGTGATATAATATAATTGACTTGAATATAACTGCTGGGTTCAGGACAGATTTCCTGAGAAATACACGCCCAGGAACATGAAGTTGTTGACCCTCTCCACCATCGACCCATGGATGAAGACAGGTTTGTGGATCCTCAGCCTTCCTCTACTAAAGTCAACAATCAGCTCCTTGGTCTTATGTTGAGAGCGAGGTTGCTGTTCAGGCACCATTCAATCAAACGATCAATCTCCCTCCCACACTCTGACTCAACATTACTGTAACCTGTCCAACAGCGGTGGTGTCGTCAGCGAATTTAAAGATGGAGTTGAAACTGTTTCCCGCTACACTGTCATAGGGAATAGAATGAGTAGAACATTGAGGTGCCACTGTTCTGATCGAGGAGGAAGTGTTGTTGCCATTTCATACTGATTGTGGTCTGTAGATGAGGAAGTCAAAGATCCAGTTGCAAGAGGCCCAGTTCTCTGAGCTTGGTAACAAGTTTGGAAAGGATGATGGTGTTGAACGCGCGTCAGTATTCTTACTTTCAAACTGTACGTAGAATGAATCTAGCGATGTCAGGATGTGATGCCTTGCTGTTGCTTGAGTTGCCGCTTGGTTTTTCCATGTAGAAAGTGATGGCATGCAAGCCCTGCCACAGCTGCCGAATGTCCGCCTCATCCTCCAATTTAAAGCAAAAGTCACTCTTAGCATTTTTGATTAAGGTTGTATTTGAACTGTATGAGTCTGTGTTGCTAGCATTGAATGCCTTCTGGTCCTCAAAAGATTGCAGACTTCCAGGTTCACCCAAGGCTTTTGATTGGGGAACACTCCAATGATTTTGGTGGAAACACATTCCCCCACACATTTCTTTATGAATATGGACAGGACAGGTTTAGAGGGATATGGAACAAATGCAGACAGGTGGGACTAGTGTAGCTGGGACATGTTGACCGGTGTGGGCAATTTGAGCTGAAGGGCCGCTTTCCACACTTTATCATTCTGTGACTAGGTCGGTAACAGCTGTGCCATATTTGTTCAGGTCCCTTGCTGAGCCAGTGCCATACAGCACGGAAATAGGCCTTTCGGCCTAAGTTGACCATGTTGATCATGATGGCCCAACTACACTAGTCCCACACATCTGCGTTTGGCCCATATCTTTCTAAACCTTTCCTAGTCCAGTCTGAGTCCTTGAACATTGGCAAGTCCATGAACTCATTCCGTTTCCTTTGGCTTCAGCCGTAACGACTTTGGGTCATACAGCATGGAAACAGGACATTCGGCTCATCGTGACCACACAAAGCCGTGGTCCAGCATCAGCACTAATGTGCTCTAGCTTTCTTGCTGCCTCAGGAGATGACACCAGATCTCCTGCTGTTGCTGACATGCCCTGCAGTTTCTTGAACAGGAACTAAAGGGCGAGCAGACACTAGTGTGAGAGTGGGGACCCACTGCCCTGGATCCCTCGCTCTGCTGCAGACCATCCCATGAGAAGCTGTGTGGAGGCCAGCAGTAGTCAGCGGGAGATGCTGGCGGGGGGAGGAGTGATTTTGATTTGATTTGATTCAATTTATTGTCATTGTCTTCAATTAAGAGACAACAAAATGCTATTTCCCATAGTCATACGAATAAAAAACCTCAAAAAACACAGAACCCAATAGTCCACAACACAAACATCCCCACAACGGCACCAAATTTCCCCACTGTGAGGGAAGGAACCAAAGTCCAGTCAACCACCTCACTGATGTTCCCCGATGTTCACCCGTGGTCGTGGCCTCCCGAGCCCCCCACAGTCACTGCTACGGACGACCCAATGTTCAGGTCCTCTCGCCGGGAACGATGGAACTCCGACGTTCAACGAAAGAACATCCGTTCGACGTGGGAGGAGTGGTCAGCACTACCGTGGCGCAGCCAGCCACTCATCCCCACCCCCCAGTATCCCTGGCCCTGACTCCCCGGGGACTGATTCACGGCTCAGCTCAGCCCTTGTGCACAACTCTTGCATGTTGCTCGCTTATCTTCATTGACATCCTTCTGATCAGAGTTGTGGTGACAACATTCATTGTCTCTGTTGGTCACACTGGATGGGTACTGCAAACCCTCCCAGTTTTCCAGTCACTATTACTGAAGACACCATTTAATGTTCACTGTTGACTTTCAACTTTTGATTATCAGTGTTGGCTTTAGAGCTGAAAGGGTGTTGCGTCTTGGGCGTTCCCTCTTAAAGGGAAGGCGAGGAGGAGTGCATAACACATCGCTTCTGAGTGAAAAAGGGTTTCATAGTAGAGACGGAATAGATTTTAGAGATACAGCATGGAAACAGGCCATTCGGCCCACCAAGTCCATGCAGATCATCTGTTACCAATGTTATCCCAGTTTCGCATCCACGCCCAACACTCTAGGGGTGGGGTGGGAGATTGTAACCTTCACGTGGTCCTCCCTGTTTCGACTAATGCAATCAACCCGACGTGCACAAACAAGATCAAATAGAACAAGTTGACCTACAACTTTAGGCTGTGCACGCCATACGCGTTTCACTCTGCCTCAGTACACGTGCCAATAAAAATACAAAACTGGCTGCACCACTGAGCAGGAAGGAACTGCAGAAGCAGGTTTTACACCAAAGATAGACACAAAATGCTGAAGTAACACAGCGGGTACGGCAGCATCAGTGGAGAAAAGGAATAGGTGACGTTTTGGGTCGAAACCCATCTTCAGACTGGCACCACTGTGCCACAGTTTCCGCCAGTAACCTGTTCTTAACACCCAGCACAATCAATAGGTATTGGTTTGGCTCCACCCTCAGGCAAACTCATTGGTCTCCAACGAGTTATAGCCCAAGAGATCCGTAGATGATTTCTTAACAGAAGTGCAACATGACGGCACGGTGGCGCTGTGGTAGACCTGTGCCAGGGACCCAGCTCCAATCCTGACTATGGGTGCTGTCCGTATGGAGTTTGTACGTTCTCCCTGTGACCTGCGTGGGCTTTCTCCGGGTGCTCTGGTTTCCTCCCAAATGTCAGAGACGTACAGGTTCGCCGGTTAATTGGCTTCAGTAAAGTTTGTAAATTGTCCTGTAGTGTGTTGGATAGTGCTAGTGTACGGGCTGATCAATAGTCGGCGCGGACTCAGTGAGCCGAAAGGCCTGTTTCTGCGATATTTCTCTGAACTAAAACACAACTGTGGGTCTGAAGAAGGGTCTCGACCCGAAACGTCGCCTATCTCCTTCGCTCCTTAGATGCTGCTGCACCCGCTGAGTTTCTCCAGCTTTTTGTGTACCCTCGATTCTCCAGCATCTGCAGTTCCTTCTTTAAAACTGTCTTAAGACCAATTGTGAGTAAGCCAAATTAAACTATTTTTGGATTTCCAGTAGCTTCTGTTCCTGTCAAGTTGGGGAAAGGGGAAGTACAACGAGATCTGGGGGTCCTTGTAGATCAGTCTATTAAAGTAAGCATGTAGATACAGCAGGCAGTGAAGAAAGCAAATGGCATAATGCAATTTGCGGGTAGTTTAACACCCCCGATAAAAAAAAAACAGCTTCCCCCTCCCGCAACGCAATATTTCACGGACCCACTAACCGAAACTAGGCCCGGGGCGTCGAGGAGGTGTATTGAAAATGGCGGCGTCTAATCCCTCCCACTGCGCGCACGCGGAGAGATGGAGTCAGTTTACGTCACTACCGTGTCACCAGCTTCCGAAAACTGCGCAGGTCGCAAATATTTATTTTCAAATCATTCCAGAATTTTTTTTTCATTCTGGAAAACGGGGTGCGTCCGCACCCAACGCACCCCCCCCCCCCCCCCCCCTTCGGACGGCGATGGCATGTTTGCCTTTATAACAAGAGGAATCGAATATAGGAGCAAAGAGATCCTTCTGCAGTTGTACAGAGCCCTAGTGAGACAACACCTGGAGTATAGTGTGCAGTTTTGTCCCCTAATTTGAGGAAGGACATTCTTGCTATTGAGGGGGTGCAGCGTAGGTTTACAAGGTTAATTACTGAGATGGCGAGACTGTCATATGCTGAGAGAATGGAGCAGCTGGGCTTGTACACTCGAGTTTAGAAGGATGAGAGGGGATCTCATTGAAACATAAGATTGTTAAGGGTTTGGACACACTAGAGGCAGGAAACATGTTCCCGATGTTGGGGGAGTCCAGAATCAGGGGCCACAGTTTAGTGTTGAGTCTGTGGAATTATCTGCCTCAGTGGGCGGTGGAGGCAGGTTCTCTGGATGCTTTCAAGAAAGAGCTAGATAGGACTCTTAAAATTAGTGGTCAGGGGATATGGGGAGAAGGCAGGAACGGGGTACTGATTGGAAATGATCAGCCATGATCACATTGAATGGCGGTGCTGGCTTGAAGGGCCGAATGGCCTCCTCCTGCACCTATTGTCTATGTCTATTGTCTAACACATTCTCTCCTGTGGTTGCTAATTGGATTCCCTATCTCCACCCAATCGCATCGGGCCGATCACTGGGGAAGAAGCTGCTGCAATTACCGTGCTCCCAAGTCCCCGGATTTGAACTTTGAACCATCCTCCCCAAACCACCTCCACCTCTCCTGGGATCGAACCCACGTTTGTGTCCTGGTCTGGTCCAGGTATTCAGTCTCCCTGTCGAAATGACAGCAGAGACATGACCTTGAGATTCCCAACAAATACGTTTGATTATCTTTGCCTTCAGAATAGCATAGGAAGAGAGTTTTCACTTCCTTTCCCCGCTGATTAGCTCGATGTGGTGAAGAGATCAGATGGTGTATAAACTCTGGTGCTTTCAGAATCAGCTGACACAGGAGCGGGTGAAGCTGCAGAGAATGTGTCGCAGCAACATGGACCGCTGTTTGCCCCTAATGGGTAAATATTCATTCCAATACTTCCCTTCCGCTCGCCACTCCACTCCTTTCCCACTCTTTCCCTCCCCTCATCTCCCTTCCTTCACATCCAAACCTTCCCATCTCCCAGTCCGCTCCCTCTCTTGTCCAATCTGTCTTCTCCTCCCACCCTCCCTCCGCCCTTTCCTTTCACCCCCCTCTCCTGACTAGGGCTGGGAGGGGAGGTGGGTGTGCGTTGACAAGAGAGGGCATGGTGTGGTTTTCTTTTGGAGACTCCTGTTTACTCCCATATGCCAAAGACGTGTGTGGACTCTGGGGGTAGTTGATGAGAATGTGGGATTAATGAGAGATGACTGTAGGCTGATGGTCAACGCAGACTCGGTGGGCTGAAGGGCCTGTTCCCGTGCTGTGTCTCTCTGTGAATATTGGGCCAAGCACCAGGGACACCTCCCTCACTCCCCGCTCTTCACATCATTGGAGGGCAGCAGATTCCCACCGGCAGCCGGCAAGCCCAACAGTGCTGCACTCCACACACTGGGGGCTGTCCATTGTGGGGTCATTACTGGGGACAATTTGGACCCCGGTCTATCGAGTAAATTGTAATTTGGGGGAAAACGTCCATTGTCTTCTGTGCCGAGGAGACAGTCACCAGAATCTTCATTGGTAACAGCTATTTCACAGTGTTGTCCACAGCTCCCGTTTGCATTGATCAGGTTTAACTTTGTCAGAAGATTTATCAATGAATCCCTACCCCTGTAGGTCTTAGCTAAGGTGTTGGACTGGGATGGAGGGGAGAGGGGGTGGGTGTAGCAACAAGAAGCAGCCTTGGTAAAGCTGGGAGATGTCACATAAAATAACTACTTCTTTTGTTAACGATGTGAGAAAGTCATGCATAAACTGGAAGTCTTAAACAGGTGATATGGAGCCTCCTGAGCTTTAGACACCACAGTTGATAGTAGTGGCGTCTGAGCTTTGGCAGTTGCGTACAAAGCACAGAATACTGAGTGTTCAGTGCCTTCAATCCACATCTCAGGAGGGGAGCCCATTGCCTTCAGCCAGTCTCCCTCCCATGGTCAATGTCAGCGCTGGCCCATGCTGTGTTGGGTTGTTGTCTTTTGTTTCCAGGAGAAAAGTAGGAAAATTGGAAGAACAAAAGTCTAACTGCTTTGTTTTGTTTCTTCCTAGTTGCCTTGAGCTGCAGTGTTTTCATGGTCGATCTATCCCAGGGTATAACATGTTTACCAGGATCTCAAGGTGATCCAAATGACAACAATCAGTGTATTGGTGAGTGCTAAATTGTCTCAGGTGACTGCTGAGTTCTTGAGATTAAAGTGGGGAACGCAGTCAGATTAATGATTTTCATGAATGTATGCAGTATGTTTGTACGAGTGTGTGTTTCTAATGTTTCGACTTAAGTGTGCATGTGTGTAAGTATGTGCATAATGTGTTAAACTAAGATCTTATAGAAGCGGGAGTAGACCATTCAGCCCCTCAATGCTGCTTGCCTGTTCAATGAGATAGTGTGTACGTGTATAAATGTACATATCGAGTGTTCATTAGATCAAACTAAGATCGTATATTAGATCATTCGGCCCCTCATTGCTACTTGCCCGTTCAATAAGATGTCGGGTGGTTTTTTACCACAGAAACACTTCCCCGCTGTAACATCATACCCCTTGATTGCCTCATTGTCCAAACGTACATCGATCTTGACACTTCAACACTGAACGTTGAAGAAATCATCACTGCGTCCACCCTGTCAAGCCCTGTTATAACCATACACACACCAGTGAGATATTTTGCACATCTCCGTTCCTGATTAATCTTTCCTCAGAGAGCAGCCCCTAGTCCAGCAGTCAGTCAAGGAACCATTGCTGCCCTATTGTAAGGAGACCCTTCCTCAGGTACATAGACTAGACCCACACATGATATTCTAGCTCTGTCTCATCGGGGCCTTTTGCAATTGAAGCAAGACACCTTTACTCTTCAAGGTCAGGAGTTAGGAATAAGGAAGTTATGTTGCAGCTCGATAAGACTTTGGTTAACCCTGAATTTGGAGTACTGCAGACCCCATTACAGGAAGGATGTGGAGGTTTTGGAGAGGGTGCAGAAGAAATGTATATACCCGTAGGGACCCAACCTCCCCCCCCCCCCCCCCCCGCTCGCCGGGTTCCTCTTTGTTCTCTCGGTGACCCTCCCCCCACATCGGGTCCCCCCTTGATACCAAGTGCAGAATATATAGGCGTTACAGCATTACAGAGAACATGTGGCAGGTCATGAGGTCATACATTATGTTAATGCACATTTCTGCTGATAATTCTTGACCCTATTAACTCCGTACAATATCAACTGATGTGTTGAAGAAAGAGACTCTCAGAATAAAATCTGGTACAATTTAGTCTTTTTTAAAAGTTTTTATTACTTTAGTTCAGTTTATTGCCACATTTACCGAGGTACAGTGGAAAGATTTTGTTGCATGCTATTTAGTACCTAAGTCACCCACACATGCTGGCACATAATTTATATGCAGTAACGGCACACTTAATTCACTGTTTCAACTAATTATTTATTACACTAAATCACAATACTCGCAGCTTGGATTTAAATACTCCCCATGCGAGGTGGACTGGCCAGACTTACATCCACGGTGGTTGTCATTTTCTCTGAGCTTCAAGCTCAGATTATTCCTTCTGCAATGACTGTTCCCAGATTTTCATGGTTGTTCTATCCCAGAGTAAAACATGCCCAGCAGGTCATCAAGTTGATCCAAATGACAAAACCCAGTGTATAGATGAGTGTTAAATTGTCTCAGGTGACCACTGTTTGCCTGAGATTAAAGTGGGGGAAAGCAGTCAGATTAATGATTTGTATGAACATGTGTGTGTGTGCGCGCATTGATGTGTTTCCAATGCTTCTACTTAAGTATGCATGTGTATAAATATGTGCATAATTTGTTGCTAGACAAAGATGCTGGAGAAACTCAGCGGGTGAGGCAGCATCTATGGAGAAGTTTTGGGTCGAGACCCTTCTTCAAACTGATGTGGGGGTGGGGGCGGGAAAAATGTGTTCATAAGTTTAAACCAAGACCTTATAGCGACGGGAGTGGGCCATTTGGACCATTCAGATTTTCACCATCAATGACTTGATGGTCCCTCTGTTTTGCACTCTCTTCTGGAAATTGTGTTGATAGACCCCTACTCAAGACTCTGATGTTACTGAGTTCATTGAGCAGGGTTGGGTTAACAGGGGACGTGTGCTCTTTGTTTCCTTTTCCATCCTCAATTCAGTGACCTAAGTAACTACAATCTATTTCCACCTCTTCACCCCAACTTCTCAATATTTAAACATAATTTTGGTATACATAATAAATAGAACTGTACAGCACAGGAACAGGCCCTTCGGCCCACAATGAATGAGCCCAACTTGATGCCAAGACCAACTCTGATCTGCCAGCACATAATCCATATCCCTCCATTCCCTGCATATCTGCACGTTTGATATGTACCATCTAGTTTATTATTTGCTAGCGCACCGGATGAGGACAATACTACCATTGCTGGCCTTTGATGCCCAGCCCAACTGTAGCTGAGTCTGTAGAAAAGAGGGCTGTAGAAAATCATCCATATTGTTGCATGTGGAGTTTAAAACCATTACAACAACATTGTTCAATGCATTTCCTACCCTGTTACTTAACAGGGCTGCACGGTGGTGCAGCGTTAGACTTGCTGCCATTCTGCGCCAGAGACCCAGGTTCAATCCTGACTCGGTGGAATTTCATTGTTCTGTCTGGGACATATGACAATAAAACACTCTTGACTCTTGACTGTCTATCACCTCCACGATCACCCCTGACAGTGTGTTCCAGGCACCCACCATTCTCTATGTGACAAAAATCTGTCTCAAATTTTCGCAGCAAACTCCACAATAATGTTGACCCATAGAAACAGAGAAAATAGGTGCAGGAGGAGGCCATTCGGCCCTTCGAGCCAGCACCGCCATTCATTGTGATCATGGCTGATCATCCCCAATCAATAATCCGTGCCTGCCTTCTACCCATATCCCTTGATTCCACTAGCCCCTAGAGCTCTATCTGACTCTCTCTTAAATCCATCCAGTGATTTGACCTCCACTGTCCTCTGTGGCAGGGAATTCCATAAATTCGCAACTCTCTGGGTGAAAACGTTTTTTTCTCACCTCAGTCTTAAATGGCCTCCCCTTTATTCTAAGACTGTGGCCCCCGGTTCTGGACTCGCCCAACATTAGGAACATTTTTCCTGCATCTAGCTTGTCCAGTCCTTTTATAATTTTATATTATATAATTATATGTAATTTTATATGACCCATTTATAGATATCAACTAATTCAGTCAGAATTTTCTTCCCAAGGTGGAAATGTCAAAGACTAGAGGGCATTGCCTAAAAGTGAAAGATGCAAAGTTTAAAAGAGATATGCTGGGCAAATTTACTTACACAGAGAGCGGTAGGTGCTGGAATGTTGGTTGTGGGGGCAGATACGATATTAGAGTATAAGTGGCTTTTAGATAGGCATGAAGATAAACAGGAGGGATATGGATCATGTACAGGCAGAGGACATTCGCCTATCTTTGGAGACACAAAATGCTGGAGTCCTCTCACCGGGTCAGACCACATCTCTGGAGAAAAGAAATAGGGGACATTTCGGATCGAGACCCTTCTTCAGACACAGACTTTTGGCACATTGAGAATGATGGGTGCCTGGAACACACTGTCAGGGGTGATCGTGGAGGTGATAGATAGTCAAGAGTCAAGAGTGTTTTATTGTCATATATCAGCAAAATGTCACCTTCTCTGGAGATACTGTCTGACCCGCTGAGTTACTTCCGCTTTTTGTATCTATCTTCGATTTAAACCAGTATCTGCAGTTCCTTCCTGTTTTGATATTGGTGTCATGTTTAGCTTGGAGATTGTGTGCTGAGGGGGTCCGTTCCTGTGCTGAACTGTTCTATGTTTTATATGTTCTCCCAGCCGTATCCCTTCTCTTGTAGTGTCTATATTTTCTACCTGGAAGACTTTCAGTTCAATTTATCTGCAGGGGGAAACTTAGGGCCACTTGTCAGGGTACATAACCAAATGCAAGTGCTTCCAGCTCAGAACACTGAATACTCATTTCAGCTGTTTTAAAGCTTTCTCCACCAGCAGTATATGTGGTTGCTTTCCACAGAAATACCACATCCTGTTTCCTAATTCTATCAACCACATTGGACGATCCACAACAAAATTCTTTGCTTTGTCTGGTTTTGTTTCTGTTAACAGTGAATCTACTCTCCTCAGCATTTTGCTTTAATTATATGTCAGGGCTGCCAACTCACGCTTTGAGCGTGAGAATCACGCATTTGAAGAAACTCTCACGCCCTCACGCTGATCAGAAATATCTTACGCTCTGTGGTGAGAAATTCTGTGATCAACGAAAATTTCAAAACTCAAATAAACTGCATGGTCCACGGGTGTTGTAGAGCCAGGGCTGATGGAGGGATGGAAGCAGATGTAGCGGCGGAGACAGATGTGGACGCAAAGCCGGGGCTGGCGAGTGTTTTGAGGGCCTGCGAGTCGCTCGCTGCATCTCGGGCCATGGAAGAGCCTCAGTGCAAGAGTGCTGGGCCGATCGGAGGCGTCGGAAGCGTTGCGCCACAGCTGCGAGAGTCTCTGTGCCGATGGGACAGAGACTCTCAAAGGGAGGTGGAGAGCGAGAGGATGGAGACAGGGAGACGGGGGGGGGGGAGAGAGAGAGGGCTGAGAGGAGAGAGAGGGGTGAGATAGAGGGGGAGTGAATGGGGAGAGTGAATGGAGAGAGCGAAGAGGGAGAGGGAGGGGGGGAGGGGAGAGAGTGAGGTGGGGGGGAAGAGTGAGAGGAAGAAAGACGGAAGAGAGAGAGAGGGTGTGGAGGGAGGAGAGGGTAGGAGAGAATGGGAGAGAGGGGGAAAAGAGAGAGAGGGGGGGAGAGGTAAAGGGGAAAGAGAAAGACGGGGAAAGGGAAATGGGGGGGCAAAGAGAAATATGAGATAGAGACGGAGAAAGAGAGAGAGTAGAGAATGCAAGGGGGAGAGTGAGGTGGGAGGAATGGGGGAGAGAGAGGGGGGAGGGGGAGGATGAGAGGAGTAGAGAGAGGGAGGGGGAAGAGAGAGGTGAGAGAGGAGAGAGAGAGTGTGGAGAGGGAGGGAGAGGGGGAAGTGAGGGGGAGAGAGAGGGAGAGAGGGGGGAGAGAGAAGAAAGAGGGGGAGAGATATAGGGAGAGGGGGGGAGGGAGAGAGGGAGTGAGGGGAGAGAGAGTTAAGGGAAAGAGAGGGGAGAGAGGGGGGGAGAGAGGAGAGGGGAGGGGAGAGAGTGGAGAGGGGGACAAGAGAGAGGGGGGAGAATGAGGTGGGAGAAAGAGGGGATAAGAGAGAGAGAGATGGAGAAGAGGGGAGGGAGAGGGGAAGAGAGGAGAGAGCGAGAGGAGAGGGAAGGGGAGAGGGTGAGAGGGGGTGAGAGGAGAGAGAGGGACAGGCAGAGAGCGAGAGAGGGTAGAGGGGGAGGGAGAGAGAGGGGGGTGTGAGGGAGAGAGAGGGGGATGAGAGGAGAGTGCGGAAGAGAGGGGGGAGAGAGAGAGTGGGATGATAGTGAGGTGGGAGAGAGAGTTGGAGAGAGGGGAGGGAGAGAGAGAGGGGGACAAAGAGAGTGGGGGAGAGAGAGAGGGGGA
Organism: Okamejei kenojei; assembly: GCA_035221665.1. Taxonomy (NCBI): domain Eukaryota; kingdom Metazoa; phylum Chordata; class Chondrichthyes; order Rajiformes; family Rajidae; genus Okamejei; species Okamejei kenojei. Next base: position 9,669,675 of record CM069166.1, read on the forward strand.
GAGAGAGAGGGATAGAGAGGAAGGGCTGCCAACTCCCATGCACTGAGCGTGAGAATCATGCTCTGTTGTGAGAAATTCTGTGATCAACGAAAATTTCAAAACTCATATCAACTGCATGGGCCATGCGAGTTGGAAGCAGAAGCAGCGACGGGGACAGATGCAGACGGGGAGCGGGGCTAACCAGTGTTTGCCGGGCTGGCGAGTCGCAGCTCCGGCCATGGAGCAGACTCAGTGCAAGGCGTCGGAAGCATTGCGCCACTGCCATGAGCGTCTCTATGCCAAATTTGCCCAGGTGACTGGCATGGATCAGGCTGCGGCTCGGTGCATCCTGGAGGACAACCAGTGGCTGCTGGAAGTAAGTACCAGGCACTATGTAGAAACGGTGGAAGATAGTGGACTTCAAATGGGGGTGGTTGGAGAAAGCATCCTGCTTGCATGGCCGTCCGAACGGGGGGTGCGTTGGGTGCGACCGCACCCCCCTTTTTTTCCCACAGGGGAAAAAAATATTTGCGACCAGCCGCGCCTGCGCAGTGGGGAGAAACTGGTGACCAAAGACGCAGAAGCGACGCAAAATGACGCGCGTGCGCAGTGGGGCGGGATCAGATCACCGCCATTTTCAATGCATCGCCTCGACGCTCCGGGCCTAGTTTGGGTGAGTGGGACCGTGAAACGTTGCGTTGCGGGTGGGGGGAGATCTGTTTGTTTTATATCGGGGGTGTTAAACTATTCGTGAAGGGTCCAATCCGACCCGCGGGATGGTTTGGTAAAAAAAGTTCCCGTTTCTCCGGGAGGTGGGGGGATTGCGGTGTTTGCCCGCCCGGTCCATCGGCGGCGTCGGAGTCTCGCCAGCGGGTCCCGTCCGCTGCTGCCGGTCGGTCCGGGGAGACCGTTCTCCCGTCGCCGGGCGGGAACGGGAAGGACTGAATCTGAACCCAGTCCTGGCAGCGGCCGTCACCCGACACCAGGCGCTGCTCTGGCCGGGCCTACACCACCCCCCCCCCCCCCGGCCGGTCCCTCGCCTTTCCCACCCCTCGCCGGGCCTACACCACCCTCCCCCGCCGGGCCTACACCACCCTCCCCCTCCCCCCGCCGGGCCTACACCACCTCCCCCCCCCATCGTTTCTGGTCGGCGGCGGCTGTAGTGCGGGATGGCGGAGGGTCGAAGTGAATGACGGGCCCCGCACAGCAGCAACAGTGACGACGGCGGCTCCACCCTCACAGCCGCCGCCGCTTGCCACTCCGCCAACGACGATACCCGCTTTCAAAACAACCCCTCCCGCACGCCGAGGCCATACCTGCCAACCATTCCGATTTGGGCGGAATTCTTCCGATTTTTCCATCCCAATTCCGAATTCCGATTTTTTGTCGCAATATTCCGAGAAAAAAAATCGGAAAAAAAAACACACAGAAACTTTCTATGTGTTTTTTTTTCCGATTTTTTTTCTCGGAATATTGAGACAAAAAAAATCGGAATTGGGATGGAACGTTCATTATCACTTCAGGGGCAGGGAAGAGGCGATGAGGGGGCAGGGAGAGATGGTCCGGTCCGGCCCAGACGGGCAACACTCACCGGCCACCTCACCTCAGCGCCGCCGCCGCCGGGACTGTCAGCCCGGCGAGTGACCGCGAGCGCGTCAGGTCGGGTCGGGGCCAGCCCGTTCCCGCCTCACCAACACCGACACAGCCGCCGAGGCACCCAGCTGCTCAGTGCTCGGGCGGGTAACGGAGCAGAGCAGGCCGGCTGGGTGGCTGGCTGGCTGGCTCCCCGGGCCCGGGCATGGGGGGCGGCGTGGAGCGCGGCGTGCAGATGTTGCTGACCACGGTAGGGGCGTTCGGTGCCTTCAGCTTGATGACCATCGCCGTGGGCACCGACTACTGGCTGTACTCGCGGGGCGTGTGCCGGAGTAAGGGCGGCGGGGACAACGACACGGTCCACAAGAACGAGGAGGTGATGACCCACTCGGGGCTCTGGAGGACCTGCTGTCTGGAAGGTAGGTGGCGGCGGAGCCCGTTCCCCTGGATCCTTGGCCTGGCCCGGGCTACCTGACAGTCCCTTCGGCCCACACATCGGGACCCCCCGCGCGTCTCCCGGGACCCCGACCCTCCACTCCCCGGGACCCCGACCCTCCACTCCCCCGGGGCCCCGACCCTCCACTCCCCGGGGCCCCGACCCTCCACTCCCGGGGCCCCGACCCTCCACTCCCCGGGGCCCCGACCCTCCACTCCCCGGGGCCCCGACCCTCCACTCCCCGGGGCCCCGACCCTCCACTTCCCCGGGACCCCGACCCTCCACTCCCCGGGGCCCCGACCCTCCACTCCCCGGGGCCACGACCCCCCACTCCCCGGGGCCACGACCCCCCCACCCCCCGGGAACTCTGGACGTCCTCTCCTCCCCCTCCCCCCCCCCCCAGGGACCCCCGGCCCTTCTCCCATCTGAGCCCCGCCATCTCCCCCTGTGTCTTCCGTTCCAGCCCCTCCAAATCCCTGCCCCATGCGCGGTTCCCATGTATTCCGATACCAGAATAAACACAGTTATAACGGGGCAACTGTCCTCCAAGAGCAGAATAAACACCCCAGTCCAAGGACAAACGCACTGGTAGCCGTGTCCGGGAGAAGCGATACCTTGCTGGCGTGTTAACCCCCGTTGAAGCGCCTCTCGCACCTCTCACAGCGAGTAGCACCAACACAGCATTGTAACGCGGGAAATACTTCCCCAGCAGCAGCTGAAATCTCCACCCTGCTCTTTGACACATCTCCGGAATTGTTGTGACCTTTCTGGCAAATATACAAACAAGGGGGGGTTCTCATTGTTAACTGTCAGAGCGCAGCAGGGGGAAGTAAGCGGTAGATGAATAATTAATCAGAACATGAAAACATAAGATGCCCACATCTCTCCCTCCTCCCTCCCCCCCCCCCCCCCCCCACCCCCCCCACCCCCCCACCCCAACCCCGGGCTTTACCATTCAAGAGAACACGATTGAAAGTACCACTGCCCTGTACTAAACCCACTTGATTTGACATGCTTATGCAAACATCAATTGATCGCTCTCGCGAATATGTTTCTGCGCTCAAGTCCCTGCATCTCAAATTTCCAAAGATTCACTTCTGTTCGGGAAGAAGAAATGCCTTGCCACTGCCGACCGCATTCCCACGGCTCACACGCTAACCCTGTTTGTGAGTACCCCAGCCGCAGCACCATCAACGCGGCTCCTCTCCCAACCAGCTGTGCAATCTAGTGTGTTTCAATGTGATCACTCCATTCTTCTGAACACCAGAAAGCTTGGAGTTCGCTGTAACATGACTAAACAGAACAAGCCGTCAGTGAGAATCAATTTTAAAAGGGACTTTCAGCTTCCAGACAAAAATGGACAAATTATTTTTGGTCTGTATTGCCATGAAATACATCATTTTGAAACGTGTCACTCGGGCATGAGCCAGGAATGTGAAGGGTTTTAGTGGGCAGTATCATCATATGGTTAAAAAAAAGAAAATGTTTTTTTTTTTTAAAGTAAAACGAGACAGATGCTGGGAATCTGAAATAAAACAAAAAATGCTAGAAGATCAGACAACATCTGATCAGACAGGGAGTTAATGTTTCAGTTTGGTGCTTTTCCATCCAGAAACGAGAACGTTAGAAAGAGATCCCGTCAGCGGTGGAGTTGCTGCCTCAGCGCCAGAGACCGGGGTTCGCTCATGATACAGGGCGCGGTCTGTACGGAGTTTTGTACGTTCTCCCCTGTGACCGCTTGGGTTTTCTCAGAGTGCTCCAGTTTCCTCCCACATTCCAAGGTCGTGCAGGTTTGCAGGTTAATTGGCTTTGTAAATTGTCCCTAGGTGCAGGTTAATTGGCTTCTGTAAATTGTCCTAGGATGTAGCACAGAACTAGTGGACAGGGGGGTAGTTGATTGGCACGGAGTCGCTGGGAACCGAAGGGCCTGTTTCTACGCTGTATCTCGAAAACTAAAATGAAAACATGTTTTAAGATGCAGAACATGGGTGGAGAGAAGATGGGAAGGTCTTGACATCAGAAATAAAACAGAAAATGCTGAAAATGCTCAGCAGGTCAGGCAGCATCTGTAAAATGAAAGAAATAGTTCATAGTGAGACACAAGTAGCTGTAGATGCCTGGAATCATGAGGAGAAAAAAACAAAGTGCTGGAGGATAGACACAAAATACTGGAGTAGCTCAGTGGGTCGGGACAGCATCTCTGGAGAAAATGGATAGGTGACGTTTTGGGTTGGGACCTTTCTTCAGACTGATTTTGTGAGGGCTTTGGCTGGAAGCGAGGGAAATTCAGGACGTATCAGGGCAGCAACAGATGACCTCAAGCAGGGAGGTTTATCCTGATAGGCTGATTGTTGGCTAGGAACAGTGAGCTAGATGCAGGAAGATTGTTCCCGATGTTGGGGAAGTCCAGGACAAGGGGTCACAGCTTAAGGATAAGGGGGAAATCCTTTAAGACCGAGATGAGAAAGACTTTTTTCACACAGAGAGTGGTGAGGTCTCTGGAACTCTCTGCCACAGAGGGTAGTTGAGGCCAGTTCATTGGCTATATTTATGAGTGAGTTGGATGTGGCCCTTGTGGCTAAGGGGATCAGAGGGTATGGAGAGATGGCAGGTACGGGATACTGAGTTGGATGATCACCATGATCATATTGAATGGCGGTGCAGGCTCGAAGGGCTGAATGGCCTACTCCTGACCTAATTTCTATGTTTCTATGTTTCTACTCACAAACTGAGAGTTGACGAAGAAACTGCAGATGCTGGAGAATCGAGGGTTACACAAAAAGCTGGAGAAAACTCAGCGGGGGCAGCAGCATCTAAGGAGCGAAGGAGATAGGCGACGTTTTGGGTCGAGACCCTTCTTCAGACTGAGAAGGGTCTCGACCCGAAACGTCGCCTATCTCCTTCGCTCCTTAGATGCTGCTGCACCCGCTGAGTTTCTCCAGCATTTTGTGTAACCCCCCTGAGGTCACTTTCCCGCCCTCACTGACGTCACGTACCCCGCCCCTTACTGACGTCACTTGCCCCGCCCCTTACTGACGTCACCTGCCCCGCCCCTTACTGACGTCACGTGCCCCGCCCTCACTGACGTCAGACTAATAGGATTCCGATTTTTCAATCTCACAAGTTGGCAGGTATGCGAGGCTGGGAGGGAGGGAGGGAGCGGGGAAAGAAGGGGGGAGACCCCTCCTGCCGTCTGAAGCACCTGAACCGCTCGGCCCCGCAACTTCCTGTTGGCTGGCGGAGGAGGGGAGACGGCGGCGAGGAGTTCCCAACAGCCCCCCCCTTTGGCGGTGTACAGGGACGGCCAAGGCTAGCGGGCGATGATGCCGTCCCTGTCCGAGGAGCGCTGACCTTCCATCCTCACACCTCCTCTGCCCCTTCCCTCTCCCTCTCTCTCTTGTATGCCCCCCTCCACCCCTCCCCCCCCCCTTATCCTGGGACCTCTCCTCTCACCCCACTGACCCCCATTCACCGCCTCTATTCAGTCCTCACTGACATAGAATCATAGAAAATAGCTGCAGGAGTAGGCCCTTCGAGCCTGCACCGCCATTCAATATGATCATGGATGATCATCCAACTCAGTATCCTGTACCTGCCTTCTCTTCATACCCCCTGATCCCTTCAGCCACAAGGGCCACATCTAATTCCCTCTTAAATATAACCAATGAACTGGCCTCAACTACCTTCTGTGGCAGAGAATTCCACAGACTTACCACTCTCTGTGTGAAAAAAGATCTTCTCATCTCGGTCCTAAAAGACTTCCCCCTTATCTTTAAACTGTGACCCCTTGTTCTGGACTTCCCCAACATCGGGAACAATCTTCCTGCATCTAGCCTGTCCAACCCCTTAAGAATTTTGTAAGCCTCTATAAGATCCACCCTCAATCTCCTAAATTCCAGCGAGTACAAGCCATCTATCCAGTCTTTCTTCATATGGAAGTCCTGCCATCCCAGGAATCAGTCTGGTGAACCTTCTCTGTACTCCCTCTATGGCAAGAATGTTTTTCCTCAGATTAGGAGACCAAAACTGTACGCAATACTCCAGTTGTGGCCTCACCAAGACCCTGTACAACTGCAGTAGAACCTCCTGCTCTTGTACTCAAATACTTTTGCTATGAATGCTAACATACCATTCGCTTTCTTCTCAGTCTGCTGCACCTGCATGCCTACTTTCAATGACTGGTGTACCATGACACCCAGGTCTCGTTGCATCTCCCCTTTTCCTAATCGGTCACCGTTCAGATAATAATCTACCCTCCTGTTTTTGCCGCCAAAGTGGATAACATCACATTTATCTACATTATACAGCATCTGCCATGCATTTGCCCACTCACCCAACCTATCCAAGTCACCTTGCAGACTCCTAGCATCCTCCTGACAACTATCTCTGCCCCCCCAGCTTCGTATCATCCGCAAACTTGGAGATGTTGCATTCAATTCCCTCATCCAGATCATTAATATATATTGTAAATAGCTGGGGTCCCAGCACTGAGCCTTGTGGTACCCCACTAGTCACTTCCTGCCATTCTATAAATGACCCGTTTATGCCTACTCTTTGCTTCCTGTCTGCCAGCCAGTTCTCTATCCACATCAATACTGAACCCCCAATACCGTGTGCTTTACGTTTGTATGCTACTCTCTTATGTAGGATCTTGTCGAAAGCCTTCTGAAAGTCCAGATGTAACACATCCACAGGTTCTCCCTTATCCACTCTACTAGTTACATCCTCAAAAAATTCTATAAGATTCGTCAGACATGATTTACCTTTCATAAATCCATGATGACTTTGTCCAATGATTTCAACGCTTTCCAAATGTGCTGCTATCCCATCTTTAATAACTGACTAGCATTTCCCCCACTACTGATGTTAGACTAATTGGTCTGTAAATCCCCATTTTCTCTCTCCCTCCCTTTTTAAAAAGTAGGGTTACATTAGCTAACCTCCAATCCTCAGGAACGACTCCAGAATATAAAGAGTTTTGAAAAATTATCACTAATGCATCCACTATTTCTAGGGCTACTTCCTTAAGTACTCTGGGATGCAGCCCATCTGGCCCTGGGGACTTATCGGCCTTTAATCCATTCAATTTACCGAACACCACTTCCTGGCTAACCTGGATTTCACTCAGTTCCTCCTTCTCATTTGACCCCCGATCCCCTGCTATTTCCGGCAGATTATTTATGTCTTCCTTTGTGAAGACAGAACCAAAGTAGTTATTCAATTGATCTGCCATGTCCTTGTTCCCCATGATCAATTCACCCAGTTTCTGACTGCAAGGGACCTACATTTGTTTTAACTAGCCTTTTTCTCTTCAAATATCTATAAAAACTTTTGCAGTCGGTTTTTATGTTCCGTGCCAGTTTTCTTTCATAATCTATTTTCCCTTTCCTAATGAAGCCCTTTGTCCTCCTCTGCTGGACTGAATTACTCCCAGTCCTTTGGTAGGCTGCTTTTTGTGGCTAATTTGTATGCTTCATCTTTAGTTTTGATACAATCCCTGATTTCCCTTGTTATCCACAGATGCACTACCTTCCCTGATTTATTCTTTTGCCAAACTGGGATGAACAATTGTTGTAGTTCATCCATGCAATCTTTAAATGTCTTCCATTGCATATCCACCGTCAACCCTTTAAGAATCACTTGCCAGTCTATCTTGGCCAATTCATGTCTTATACCCTCAAAGTTACCTTTCTTTAAGTTCAGAACCCTTGTTTCTGAATTAACAATGTCACTCTCCTAATGAAGAACTCATATTATGGTCACTCTTTCCCAAGGGGCCACGCACAACAAGACTGCTAACTAACCCTTCCTCATTACTCAGTACCCAGTCTAGAATAGCCTGCTCTCTCGTTGGTTCCTCTACATGTTAGTTTATAAAAATATTCCGCATACATTCCAAGAAATCCTCTTCCTCTGCACCCCTGCCAATTTGATTCACCCAATCTATATGTAGATTGAAATCACCCATTATAACTGTTTTACCCTTATTGCACGCATTTCTAATTTCATGTTTGATGCCATCCCCAACTCCACTACTACTGTTAGGTGGCCTGTACACAACTCCCACTAGCGTTTTCTGCCCCTAGCAGCTCTACCCATATCGATTCCACATCCTCCAAGATAATGTCCTTCCTTTCTATTGCGTTAATTTCCTCTATAATCACCAACGCTACTCCACCTCCTTTTCCTTTCTGTCTATCCCTCCTGAATATTGAATATCCCTGGATGTTCAGCTCCCAGCCTTGGTCACCCTGGAGCCATGTCTCCGTAATCCCAACTATATCATATTCATTAATAACTATCTGCACATTCAACTCATCCACCTTATTACAAATACTCCTTGCATTGAGACACAAAGCCTTCAGGCTTGTTTTTACGACAGTCTTACCCCTTATACAATTATGTTGAAAAGTAGCCCTTTTTGATTTTTGCCCTGGATTTTTCTGCCTGCCACTTTTACTTTTCACCTTGCTACCTATTGCTTCTACCCTCATTTTACATCCCTCCGTCTCTCTGCTCATGCTCCCATCCCCCTGCCACACCCGTCCAGATTGTACTTGTCCCACCTCCCCCAGAACTGGTTCCAATGCCCGAGAAATTTGAATCTCTCCCCCTTGCACCATTTTTCAAGTCACGTATTCATCTGCAATATCCTCCTATTTCTACTCTGACTAGCACGTGGCACCGGTAGGAGTCCAGAGATTATTACCTTTGAGGTCCTACTTTTAAGTTTATCTCCTAGCTCCCTAAATTCGCCTTGTAGGACCTCATCCCGTTTTTTTACCTATATCGTTGGTGCCAATGTGCACTACGACAGCTGGCTGTTCACCCTCCCACTCCAGAATGTTCTGCAGTCGTTCAGTGACATCCCTGACCCTTGCACCAGGGAGGCAACATACCATCCTGGAGTCTCGTTTGCGGTCACAGAAACGCCTATCAATTCCCCTTACTATTGAATCCCCTATTATAATAGCCCTTCCAATCTTCTTTCTCCCCTCCTGTGCCGCAGAACCACCAATGGAGACGTGAACTTGGATGCTGCTGCCTTCCCCTGATGAGCCATCTCCCCCAACAGTATCCAAAATGGCATATCTGTTTAGGAGGGGGATGACCGCAGGGGAATCCTGCACCACCTGCCTACTGCTATGCTGGCTAATGGCCACCCGTTCCCTTTCTGGCCACTTAAACTGCGGTGTGACCTACTCACTACGTGCTATTCACGAGCTTCTCCGCATCGTGGATGCTCCAGTATGAATCCAACTGCAGCTCCAATCGTTCAATGCGGTCTGTCAGGAGCTGCAGCTGGACACACTTCGTGCAAATGTAGTCACCAGGGACACCGACAATATCCCTGATCTCCCACATGTTGCAGGATGAGCAAACCATGGGGCCGATCTCACTTAGTAGCTCACTTTACTTTTAATGCAAACCAGGGGTTGCACCCAATCAGCTGCTTCCAGCAATCAGCGGCTTTCAGCAAATCACTTGTGTGGAACGTTACAGATTTGGGTACTACTCCTCTTGCTCCAATGTCTCCTGGGCCTCTGTGAAAACAAAGCCCCGCGCTCGGTTTTTAAACTCACCACCCGGACACTCCTCCTCTTGCTCCAACGTCTCCTGGGCCTCTGTCAATCCCCTGTGCTCCCCTTCCCATCTACCACCCCACATCTATTCACCCTGCACTGATCTCCCTATCCACCTTGCATTGATTCTCCTGCCACCTCCTTATCCATCTTACACTCGTCCCCCAATTCATCCTGTACTGACACCCTTCCCATCCATCCTGCACTGCTCCCCCCCATTCATCCTGTACTGAACCCCCCATTCACCCTGCACAGCCCCCCGATCCACACTGTATTGACCCACCTCCATTCATCCTGTACTGATCCCCCCCCATTTCATCCTGTACTGAACCACCCCTTCCATCCTGTACTGTTTCCCCCCCCATCCATCCCATATATTCCCCCACTGACATCTCACACGCTCTCCCCTCACAATTTTACCGACTCCAACCAACACACACTAATTCTCCTGCCTCAATCCATCCATTCTGCACCCGATTGTCTTCTCAACCCCCCCCCGCCATCTACCTATCCTGCACTAATTCCCCTGCCTCAATCTTCCCATCCCGCACTGATTCACCTCCCCCCACCCCCCCCCCCCCCCCCCCCCAAAGAAATAATAGAATAAGGGAAGTGGGGGTGGAAAGGAGAGGGGAGTTCAGTCTACACTCGCTGAATCCATCCCTGTGAAAAGTTAGAGGTGGTGATTGGATCTGGAAGCAGACCAATACATCTGTAAATAAAACTGGACAGACGTCTTTTCATTTTCAGAATTGTTTTTATTGTATTAATGTTTAAAATCCATGCATTGAAGGAAGAATATTTTACAGCCCATCTTTGGTCCTTAACCCCAACCCTAACCGGTCATCACCTGCAGGGCAGCATACGTCAGGGTGTGACAGGGCGCACAACATTATGAGACACCCAGATGTCGCCCCTGGATTTGGATCATTCCAAAACCCAGAGGTGACAGGGCGCCGCCGTGCGTCACTACATGTGCCACCACGCATCAGGCCGCATCACGACCCGACCATGACTCGACAACCTTTTTTCAGGCTGTCGCTGAAAATGTCACCCAAGTGGGGCAGGCCTTTCACGCTGCGAAACATGAGGGCAAGGTTTTCGAAGACGGTGTCGGTGGCAAACTTCTCCCTGGCCAGGTTCTCGATCACCACAGGCTCGAGTCCGCAGTGGTCGAAGAAACTGTCCAAGCTCAAGCAGGCTTGGGAGAACCGGCAGTTGAGGTCAGAGTGCAGGCGCCATAATCTGCCTTGACCAACCTGCCGCTTGAGTGGCTCCGTGGGGCGACCTGCTGCTGCTTCTCTTGGCACTGCTGGCGTGGTTACTTGTGCACCCTGGGATGCTGCTGGCGAGGCTGCTGTTTCTCCCAGGAGTGCTGCTCGTTTGGTTACTTGTGAACCCTGGAGTGCTGCTGGCGTGGCGACTGGTTCTTCCTGGGGCGCTGCTGGAGTGATTACTTTGCACCCTGGGGTGTTGCTGGCAAGGCTACTGTTTCTCCCTGGAGTGCTGCCCGTGTGATGACCTGTGAGCCCTGGAGTGCTGCTGGTGTAGTTACTTGTGTTCCCGATGTTGGGGGAGTTCAGAGCCAGGGCTCACAGTTTAAGAATAAAGGGGGGGGGGAGGCAGTTAGGACTGAGGTGAGGACAAACTTTCTTCGCACAGAGAGTTGTGAATCTGTGGAATTCTCTGCCACAGAAGGCAGTGCAGGCAAATTCACTGGATGTTTTCAAGAGAGAGTTACATTTAGCTCATGAAATCAAGGGATATGGGGAAAAAACAGGAAAGAGGTACTGATTCTAGATGAATAGTCATGATCATATTGAATAGCAGTGCTGGCTCGAAGGGCCGATGGCCTATTCCTGCACCTATTTTCTACGTTTCTATGCTTGAGTATATGGCAATAAAACTCGATCACTTGATTTTGAAGCATTTATGCATGGTGGAGGTATAATGTGGTCATAGAGTGATACAGTGTGAAAACAGGCCCTTCAGCGCAACTTTGCCCACACCCGCCAACATGTCCCAGCTACACTACCTGCTTTTGGTCCATACCTCCAAACCTGTCCTATCCATGTATCAGTCTATTTCTTAAATGATGCGATGGTCCCTGCCTCAACTACTAGGTTAAATCCAGGGGGTCAGATATGGGGCTTTATGTGTGGGCCAGATATATTGTCAGTTCAAAGGGGCTAGGAGCAAGGTCAAGTGTGCATCCAGAGTCAAGGTCTAGAATAGTACTAGGTGTGCAGTCAAAGCTGGGACCAGGGGTGTGTTCAGCACTGGGAACCTAAGAAGGTAAGCAGCTATGAATCAGGGGTAGTAAATAGGGGGGGCCAGGTGTCGGGCTGGACTCGGGGGACAGGATGAGAGATGGGTATGAACTGGAGTCAGGGCCAGAAGTAGTACCAGGTGTGCAGTGCAGACCCTGGTTGGCAACATGGGCCAAGTGTTTGATTTTAGTCTGATTTTATACATTGAATACACTAAGATCATTTCATGTTTGCTGCACGTATGGATCAGAGCCTGGGCTCTACTGTGGAATGTAATTAGGAAGGTAATTACTTAACCTTATTCATAGCATAATCCAATTTAAAGCTTTATAATGCATTCAAGTGTAAGTTAAAAGATCGTACAGTATGCACCATATTACACAATTCAAGCTGAAAAATGCATAAGTTCCGACCCTCCTCGTCAACCCCCCCCCCCCCCCCCCCCCCCCCCCCCCCCGATCATACACTCCCTTCGTGCTTGGTTCGCAAGTTTTTCTCTCCCAACTCTCACCCAGTTGTTGGCAGCCCTGTTTCTCCTCCATAGTCTTTGTTTGCTGATTTTCTGCCAGTTTCGAAGTGAAAACTAAACTATAGTAGGTTAGTTCTTTCCCCGTTAATTGTTTTGGTGTACGTCCTCCAAAAATGCATAAAGACTTTATCACCAATCTGTTGATCTATTCTCTAACATTTTGCCCTATCTCTAGTTGTTTTTACTTCAAAATAGGTGTATTTTCTACCAACATAGCAATTTCATGGATGGGTTGGTTTGTGGCGCTGTGCGAGGGTGTTTAGGTGGTGGTGGTCTCGCGGCAGGGGGTTGTGGAGTGCGGGGCGGCGCTTCTGTGGGGGTGCCATGTTTCGGTTCTCTTCTCTAATGATTTAGTGGCTGTGTGTGTGTGTGTGTTGTGTATATGTGGTGGCACCGTCCTCTGTGCTTGAGTGAGGTGCGTTTTTCAAAGTGCTGTCATTTTTTTTGGTGATTTTCTGCTTTTCACGCATGTTTTATTGCAGATGTACCCTTCGAATGTCTATCTCTCCCCGTGTGTTAACATTCCGCCAGTGTGTACTAGATTTTTCGGTGCCACTGTGGGCTCTCGCACTGCACGTGTGCGAGTGCACTTCCTCGAGGACATAAAATATTGGATGGCCCAGATACTTCCTCCAACAAAACGTGCCCAAGTCTGAGGTCATTCTACTTTGACCCATGCAACCTCCATCAAATGATAAATCCGGCATGCCTTGGAAGCCTAACCTCCTTAGTCATACCTTTCATCAAAAACCTTGGCCTGATATTTAAATCTGCATTATAGTTTGACAAGCAAATCATACTGTGTGTGGCTAAAAGCTGGGTTTCTACCAGCTTCTAACCATAGATAAAATCAAAACCATTCTCCAATTCGGCGGACTTGAAAAAAAAATTCCATACACCGCATTCAATCTCCTCCCGCCTGGACTACTGTAACTCCCTTTATCACTGGATTCAGCCCAAATCATTCCATGTCGTCTTGCTATTGGTTTCAAACGCCACAGGGTGTCTTCTGACGGGTACACGTAAAAGGAACTCCACCTCATCTCCCCCAAGGCTGGGACCATCTCTCCATTTGGCTCCACGTATGGTTCTGATAATCAACTTCAAGCATCATCGTTTTAGTGTTTTACTAATAGCCACTTCAACGGGTTGCCCCCTCTATTTCATCAAAAATCTTCTTAACCAACGTTTTCTTCCAGGGTCCATCAGGTCGGACCTAACTTGGGGCTACTGGAATATCCCGCGGTCTAGGGTTATGCTCATGGGTAAACCGCGTTTTGCGGGTTGTAGCACCCTTGACGGTGGAACTGCATCCCTATCCTCATCAGAACTGAACCCCTCCATCGACTCCTTTAAATCGAGGCTGCAAAACGTAATTTTTCTCCCTAGCATTTTTGAGGTCCTTCTGAGGGGCGACTCTGTAAAGTTTATGTATTGTTAGGTCTGTGTACATTAGTATCTGCACTACAGACAACACTTTGGTCAAGTGAGTTGTTTAAAATGTGGCTACTCAACCTAAAATTGATTGATTGATAATTCGATGGAAATGGGACACAGATGTAGAGGTTTAGCTGTCCTTAATCATGAAACCTTGCATCTATGGTGGCAAGATAATAAGTTAGGCGTTCTTACGTAGATTGAACAGGCCACAATGGATGGGAAATATAGGGAGGGGATAGGGACCACATTCATGCAGAATGGGACCACCCTCTGGTTGAAGGGCATCCTCTGGTCTGCGTTTGTTCGGAGATGGGCGGAAGGCATGTTTGGCACAAAACAGTTACAACGCAGGGAATCGAGCCCATCGGCCAAAATGTTTGGTCCGAACTTGATGGAGTTAAACTATTAATGTTATAAAATGTTAATGATTTTTTTGGTAAACTAATAATGCACATATTATGTTTACAGCAAGGAATAATTTAGTCCAGGTAATATACAAAAATGTCTATAAAAGGGAGGGTGGTTACAATTTGAGAGGGAAAGTTTAATTAAAGAAACTTTGTGATCTTAAAACAATGAAGAGGTTATGTGTTTCAATTGTGGGGGGGGAATGAATTTTGGGATGTGGAAACTCAAGCAAAGTACAAGGTATAGTTTTAAGAAAATCGAACAAGTATTTTCCCGAGTTTAAGAATGAAGAAGGGTGTGTTGGAGGTTAAGTTTTAGTTTATTGAACCTCCAACTCACTCGGGGTTTTTCATCCACTCGACGGGAAACCCAAGGGCGTGATCCGTGCTCGTTCAGCCACTTCAAAACGGTTGGGCCCCTGGTTAGGCTAGAGAATGCGATTTAGAGGAAATGAGGCCACGTTGTCGTGATGTCTAGATCCAATGCTCAGTTGTTGTGTTTTGGAGCGTTGGCTATGTGATTTGGATTGATTTTAGTTGACAAAACTTTAATTTATTAATTGAAATATAGGGGTATGGGAAAGTGTAATAATAAAATGACATGCAAGGTGTAGGTGTCTGTCACACATTATTTATAGTTAACTCATGCGGAAGGTAGCCTTATTGTCATTTGCCACTCACATCATCTGAATTTTACTA